>CM022298.1:396213908-396963451 GCA_011799875.1 Thinopyrum elongatum | reverse complement strand
AACTTTTGAATATTTTAAATGTCTCACATTTCTCTTCGGCTGTAAAGTACACAATTGGAGACTTTGAACATGTCATGGAACATATATGATATTTTGTGGACGGAGTGGGTTGACTTAGCAATAGAAGTGGAGCTGGTCCGATCACCTTCCACATATATTCAAGAAATCAAAGTGAAGAATTAATCAATTTGGTGATGTTGTTGAGACAATAAAAAGCTCTGTTAAACATATATAATATATATATATCATGTATAACCATGAATAATAACCTCAAATGACGAATTTGCAAAGTTTGACGAAATTGCAGAATGTGCATAGAGAGATGGTTCGTTTACCCACCGTACAAGGACTTTGGATGACTCAGACACCACCGCGTTAATTGTCGAGGGTATGAGAGTCAAGTCTTTTCATTGAGTTTCATCACACTTATGGTTCTTCTTGCATGATTGAAGAACAATGTTTACTTACTTTCGTGTGTTGTGCATCCCAAGGCATAAAAATGCTAAGCGTTAGGATGTGTGTCCATTTCAGAGACATTCGCAGCTTCTAGGATGTTTAGCTCCACCCCCAACTTGCAGAACCCTCTTTTTCAAATCCAAGGCTAGAGTGAATGATATAGGCAAGCGGGTCTTCGGTCTTCACGGTCGATGACGATATCTCCCTTTAGCACATGATACAAAAAAACTGGTGATTTAATCTGATATGCTTTGTCTGGAATGTTTTGCATCAGGGTTGTGGGGCGATCTTGATAGCCCTCTCTTTTTCACATAAGAGAGGGAATTTCTTCCCGTTGATGCCATATCCGTGAGGTTTGCTTCATCCATAGCACTTGTGAGCATCATGCACCAGCGGCAATGTATCAGCATCGCTGTGGATAGAGCCACGCTAGTCTGCTCTTTTGGACCAACAGACAAGAGATCGTCTGAGAAATGTCATTGCCTGATGTAGACTTGCGATAACCCCTCCGATCTCCAGCTAAGCATCTCAAACAAACAAAAATCCAGCTGATCAAAATATACAGCAACTTGGCTACTGCAAATGAATGGTCCCAAATGCGACAGTCGAATCACGACCCTTCGATGAAACTATGTGCGATGCATCAATCCCAAACTGTGAGTATAAAACCATCAAAAAGATGCAAAACATTTTGCGATGGCGCGACAATCAAACACGGCTCTATTGGATTTGCCTGTGGGTCGATTAGTGTCCCCGATTAATCCAAAGAACTATTTGCATGATGCATAAGCAACAGCAACGGCAAGCCAGATGAGGTGTGTTCGATATACGGCAATACAGTTCACTAGGATGAACTGTGTGTGATTAGCAACACAATAGAACGGTTTCAACTCAACGCAATATTGTGTGATACACGACAAACAAGGTCCGTAATCAAGAATGTGTGAAAAAGACCAATAAAACACAGACGATTGTCTGCTAATAAGCCGTGTGATTTGCTCTGTCTACAGACGAATAACATATATATATTAAAGAAAATCTCTAAGATATCTCTTATATATAATCGTTATATATATATATACGAATAAAACATCCAACTTACATAAGTGACTCTACAAGATCATTCGCCACACCCTCATAAACAATGGTAATGGCTTCTAACTAGGAGAAAATGATCGTCTATCCAATTTACTTCTGTGACGCTCCCCCCAACTGCTTCTGTGGCTCGATCCCCCCCTCGGTTTGGGGCAGGAAGAGACACTCCCTCCTGTCACCGCTCCGCATGTATACTTCGTAGCTTGTGTACGCGTCCTGGCCGCGTCTTGCCATGTTGTTCATCCAGTCTCTCATTTGCAACACTGTGCTAGGCGTTCCTGTCCTTCTTGCTCTCATCCTTCATCTTCATGTAGTATGGGGTCGATGATGGCCAAGGCGAGTTCAACCATGGAGTTCTGTTTGTTGTTATCGCGCCCCAACTTTGTAGTGGTCCTGGATGTTGACACGAATTCAGGCTTTCAATAGCCCGAACCTTGAGCGCTTTATATATTGGGTGGTGTCCCACCGTAGCGAAACTGTAGTCGAGCTGTTGAATAAACCGGAGACATGCTTGCAAGCCTTGTGTGCCCGTGGTGTGTTAGACGATGAACGTCATGTTTCGCACGCACAACTGGGCACCCAACCTTCTCTGATCGTGCCCGGCACACCGATGGTGTACTCGAGTCGAAGCCGAAACACTTGGTACTTGCCTCGGCAAGCAAATCTGCTTCATATTATTTTGGATGAGTCTCCACAGAGAACCGCTCATTCCGTGTCACCCCACCAGAGGGCCTTCCCCCTCACGTTGGTGGCCACTACGTGATGCGTGGTGAACTGGCCCGCCGTTGTCCATCGTCGGCCGCCAATGGGATCGCCATTGGACCACGCTGAGTGCCCATTGGACCGTGGATGTCCTCTCGGTATGTGTCGTCGTGGGTGTGCTTCTTGTGTCGGGTGGGCGGCGAGAGATGAAGGTAAATTGCCGCAGAATAACTGCTGGTCCGAGCAGCCTTGTGGATTCTCGGCACTTCCGCATGTGGCTTTTTGCAAGCGGGTACTCATCGTGGCACCGAGCCCCCGCGCAACCGCCTCACAATGACGTGCGTGATCATGCGTCGGCGCCAAACCTGGCAGCGCACAGTGGGAGGGACGAGGGCAGAGCGCCAGAGGACGCGAGAGCATAGCGCACGCGTGGCGGGATGCTAGCAAGCGTCGCGCCGCGGCCGCCGCCTCAACCTGCAAGCAACCACATGCATAGAGCATTTTAACACACCGGAAATGGTCGTCCACAACCGGCCGCCATTGCAAAAAATCGCTGCAGAGAGCGCCGTTTGCTACTAACCCTACTACCGCCGTCTTGGTCTATAGTCCCTTTATATTTTGTGCCATATTTTTGACCTTAAATTTAACCAACAAAATTCATGCATTTAACAAATATATCAATTGGAAACTATTTTCAAATACGAATCCACGAGATCATCTCTGGCGCATGCATTCGTATTTTATTAGTTTAAATCTATAGTCAAAATTTGGCACAAAAATACATGACGACTTATAAACCTGACGCGGGTAGTAGGTAATTTACTCAAAAACTTTTTTATTTATTCGCGTATGTGTACGTGTCCTTTAGTCCTCTCTCGCACGTCTTGTCACCACCACCCCGCTGTCGTCACGTGGCTCGAGCGCAAGCTTGAGCACGCGCGGGGGCGTTTCTTTTTGGCCAAACGGTGGTGAGAGCCCGTTCCCGCGCAAACCGCGCATGTTGCCTCCGCGCGAAGCTTCCCGCCGAGTCGGTGAATGCCCCCAAAATTGCCAATGCTTACCACCGGCCTCTTTAACCCTCCGGCCGGCGAGTCCTGGCTTCGCATTTCCCCCTCCTTTCCTGGAGCTTAATCTCGCTCTTTCTCCCACAATCACCATGGCCACCGGTCGCAGGGGGGGTGCTGTCGTTGCTCAAGCCCTTTCGCCATCATCAGAGGACAGCTCCCGCTGGGAGGCTACACCGCGGTGGCGGCGCAGTCCCCGGCGAAGTGCAGTGCGCGTCGGCGCCTGTTGGGGTGTGCGCGGAACCTCCCCCCACTAACCCGCCGCCGCTGCCCTTCGACATATGTTGCCGGCTGTGTTGCCGCCACCACACCCCCCACCACCCGCTGCCTCCGTGGCCACCCCACCATCGTCGAAAGCTAGGGCATCGTCCCGCTTCCGCGCCGCGCCCGGGCGGAGTGGCCGTCTTGGCCGCCACCCCACTGCCGGCCAACCGTGTCCATCACCGCTCCGCCGCCGAGGCCCGAAGTGGGAGGTGGTGGTCGTGGCCGTGCCCGCCCCCATCGTGGGCCTCCATGGATGCCAGCCCACCGTCGACCGCCGGGGCAGTCACTTCGCTCCGCCACCTGCCGCCCGATGCGGAGCAGAGGGGAGGCCCGCATGTGCTCAGTGCCCTTCGCGCTACCCTTATTCCCTGCGGGAGAAGAGACGCCTCCGTCGACACACGCCAAGACATTACCGCCGCTCGTGGCCGCAGCACCGGCCACCACCCCGAGCGAGAATCAGGATATCTATTAGGAGAACCACCCGCTTCGAGAGGGGTCGTCTGGAGCGCAGAGGGCGTTCGAGGTGAGCGTCGCGAAGGTGCAGTGCAGCGGCAGGCAACCGTAATTGCAGTTGTCCAGCTCCTTGGTATGGCCTCCCCTCCTCTGCCTCTTACTGGAGCGCGCTCGATGAGTGAGTCTGAGGCGGCCGAATTAGTACAAAGCCCCTCCGTAATTAGTAGTATTTAGGGGCTATTTTGTTCAGTTCATCTGACTATAGATGTGTGAAACTGTACAGTGTACTTAAAATTACGCTAGTATATAAGTTGAACTAGCTGTTTCAGTACTTGGTTGGCAACAATTGGGGAAAAAGTTTTGGTCAATTCAGCCAGCTGTCCGAGTGAACTGTTTGTATAAAGAAAACTAACTGCTTAATCTAGGGATGAAATCTATGCTTACTTGACTCTGAATTTTTAGTTGCAACAATTATACATGCTAGTGATTTTTAGCTGCATATTTTGACAATCGCAGTGTTACACGGTTTGAACAATGGCACGGTTACTAGATCAACAAAGTCAATCTTTCCAGATTGCCAAATGGCAATATACCCAATATGATAGAATGCAATCCTACCAAAATTGGGTCTGTACGTGGTTTCACACGGGCCATCCAAAACACGAACCGTTTTGTGTTGAAAAGATGTACAATCCTGCTCGACCATTTTTCTCTTGGCTTAGCGCGAAGTCTGGCTTTGCATACTGATATTCAATCTGAACTGAAACCTTTTGCGTTGAAGAGATGCCAACTCCCGCGCAGTGCATTTTTCTGTTAACTTACGAGGGAAGACCATAGCTCTCCACTTTGCATACGGTGTCAATCTAAACCGTTTGCGATCAGAGCTGCACATCCTGCTTGGCAATTTTTTCACCTTGGCTTCACTGGGGAAGCTATCGGTTTGCATACTGGTGGTTGTTCCCCCCCTAACTAACAGTTTCGATGAGTGTTTTTATTTAAAAACCATTGACATTTTTTTCAAAAGAATCATTGATAATTCTGTACATTAAGAAGAAAAAAAAAGGCAAGTTCGTCAAAACCCTATATTTCATTCATCACACTGCTAATTTATAATTCATATAAACGAGATACATTATTAACCCAAAAAATTATTTTTGGGACGGCGGAGGCGGCGTGCCACACCGGCGTTGTCTGTCGTCCTTCGGGACACCCGTTGTTGAAGTCTTCAACAGCACAGCATGTGTTCTTCACTTGATAAGCAAACATCATGTCGTCGCGCGATCGACGTGGGGCGCGGGAGGAACGGGCAACTGGTGGCGCTGCGAGGTATACAGTCGACGGCGACATCCCATGCCACTGAGGGGGGGCGCGCGCACGGCACGGGCGCGGCGGGGGCAGCAAACGCACGGGGACCGGCGCCGCGGTGGGTGGAGGGGCTCAAACGGCACGGGCGCTGGCATGTAACGAGCTCCTCGTGGTTCCTGGAGACCTCGCTTACCCCCTCGCTTCCGCTCTGTGATCGTGCTCGGCGACCAGCCGCGTCATGCTATGGGGATGGCGTTGGTGCGGGCACACGGGGATGGGAGCTGGGGGACCCGCCGGGCTGTGGGGGCAAAGCACCCCGCTGGGCCAGCTCTTTCAGGTCTTTCATTAGGCCCCATCCTCCTTATTCTATCTCCTCTCCTCCGCTCGAGTCGACTTCACCAAACTTGAAGACTAGTGGCAGATGATCCTTCTGCGCCATGGCGTTGGTGGAGGTCTGCTGGAGGGGGGGGAATGGGCAGGCGAACCAGTAAGGTCCGCCCCGTATTAACACGGCTCGGGCGCCTTAATGTGAGATGATTGCGAGCAGGCGGGCGGCCATGGAAGTCAAAAGGGCTCTGCTTCCCTAGTGAGCCTGCGCGCGTATCAACTCTCCGCACACTTCCCGGTGAGCCTGTGCATTGGAGGAGCACCTGCACCCTGCCTCGGTCCAGCCTGCGCACACGGACTGCGCTCGCACGCCTCCCGTTCAGTCACAAGCAGCGTCCGCAAAACGGCACCGTCCTATCGCCATTAAAAGCCTTATCAGTGCGTCACGTGAATGGTTAACGAACACAACACACGATTTAAATTATACAAACGTTTGAGATGTTTAAGTGGTAGCTCTTTTTTCAAAATACGCTTTGTCACTGCTGTTATTCGAGTGGCGCCTTCTCAACTCAAAATGGACACAAAAATAGGCCACAACATGTTGGGTGCCATTCCATGAAGCATGCATGGCCAAGTTTCATAATTTCAATGATTTTGGATTTCCTAAGAATTTAAACAACAAAGTATCTCAAGTTTTGTCGGCAATCAACATTGCCCTGGTGTTTTAAATTCATTCCTTTCTTCATGGGACCTAAGCATGCAACCCAAGGACACCATTTCATATGTCAAACCCATTTTTCTTCTGCACTGGAGCATGTCATGTATTCAATTTGAATTATGCACCATATAATATGCCTAGAAAACCCAAGTTTAATTATAAAATGTCCAGCGACCCCGAAAAATCCCAAAAATTGACAAACAACACTCATGTCTCTTTGACACTATAAAAAAATTGGAAAGAAGAAGAGGCAAAACTGATATCGTTTCGTCCAAATGTGCCCGTTCCCCTCCGAAACCATCAGCTTGTTGTGAGAAGCTCTGGTTTGCGAGAACCTTATACCCAAACCTGTCCCACATGGACAAATGTTTTACCACAACATATTGATGCGCTTCCTGATAGCATGTCATTTTCAGAACTTCAGACCGGTTTTTGGATTTACTAGAATTTTAAAAACCATGTATCTCAATGTTGGCGGGGCCTTGAGCGATGAGCAGGGTTTGACATTCATTCCCATTTCTTCTTGCATGGGACCTAAGCATGCAGCCAAGGATAGAGATTTGATTTTTCAAACAATTTACATGCACTGGAGCAGTGCCTTATTCAAATTTGAATATGCATCATAAATGCATAGAAAACTTTATAGGCTCAACCGCCGGCTAAACCGATAATTTGTTGATGAAGAAAGGTGGTATGCCTATCAGGTCGGGGTTATCCCAAGCTTAGATGCTTGAGACTTCTTGAAATATAAGTTGGGATGACTTGGCTCCCCAAGCTTGAGCTTTTGTGTCCTCCTTAGTTTCCTTTTATATCACGGTTTTCCCCTAAATCTTAAAACTTCATCCACACAAACCTCAACAGAAACTGTTAGATAAGTTAGTAATAAATCATGCAAAAACCTTATCATTCCTACTGATCAAATCACTAAATTTATTATTCAACATTGCATACTATGCCTCCTGCATATTTAATACTCCTATCCTCAAATAGAATCATTAAACAAGCACACATATGAAACCATGCGAAATAACAGCAATCTGTCCTAAACATCAGGTCCTTAAAAAGTGCAACTGTACTCATACTTCCCTCCTCCAAAAATCTGAAAATTTACCACACTATATAAATTTATCAGAGCTTATTGTGGCAAAAGTTTTCATCACATTTTATTGAAACAGCGATAAACTTCTGGAGAATTTTGAAACGTCGATAAACTTTCTGTTCTGAAAAGCAACTCATATACTTGCAAATAAGCTTGGGTAATGGCTACCTGGCCACTTTTAAATTGAAATAAAGATGCAAAACTATTTTCTAAATAACACCGAAAATCCAATAAAAAAATGACTCTCCAAGCAAAACTCATCATGGACAAATGAAAATATAGCTCCAAGTTAGGTTACGATATGTTTGAAGCACGAAAGAGGGGATGCCTTCCGGGCATCCCCAAGCTTAGTTCTTGGATATGCCTTGAATATTGCCTTGGGGATGCCTTGGGGGCATCCCCATCTTAGGTATTGCACCCTTATTATCCCATATCGATATCTCACCCAAAACTTGAAAACTTCAATAACACAAACTAAACGAAACTTGATGTAGATGGGTTTAAGTAGATAAGACCCATCATTCACTTTGGTACTGGTCAAAGACAAGGATTCAGATTGTTCTCAACACAATGCCTACTGTACTCTAACAATTTTCACAATTAATATTAATCAATATAAGCCCATAGAAACCATAAAACGCAAACTAATCATTTAAAACAGAATCTGTCAAAAACGAATGTACGTACAGATCTGAATTAAGTCATACTATCTAACTCCAAAACCTAAACTTCTGAAAACATTTAGTACAGCTGTAGAAAAGTTTTATACCCCTCAACGTCCAACAATCAGAGTTTTTAGATCTCCATTGAATTTAAAACAATTCTGTTATGGGCGAAATTTTCTGTTGTTTGCACAGAATCAAGTCAACTATCACTCCACACTATCCCAAAGGCTTTACTTGGCCCTTTATTCAAATAAAAAC
Source organism: Thinopyrum elongatum (assembly GCA_011799875.1). Taxonomy (NCBI): domain Eukaryota; kingdom Viridiplantae; phylum Streptophyta; class Magnoliopsida; order Poales; family Poaceae; genus Thinopyrum; species Thinopyrum elongatum. Next base: position 396,955,045 of record CM022298.1, on the reverse strand, counting down.
ATTATAAAACCATGATTTACAGTAGCCTAATCATGTGAACACACAAAAAGTGGGGAAATGTTGTTTGTCCTCCAACAATCGCGTTTCTTTAATGCCTTTTACAGGATGATGATTTCAATGAAGCTCACTAAAAGATAGAATGAAACACAAGATTCATCACAGCATATGACTAGCACATTTAATCTAACCCACTTCCTCTGAATAGGAAGTTTTGAGCAAATACCTTAGGGGAACAAGAATCACTAGCCATAGGAAGGCAAAACATGCCTAACTTAACTTAAAATTTCAACACATAGAGAGGAACTTGATAGTATTGAATATGTATGATGCAAATGTTCCCTCTCATAATAATTTTTCAGTTGGGGCATCATGAATGAATTCACCATATACTATCACATAAAGCATTCTTTTTATGCTCCACAAGCATAGAATTTTATTACTCTCCCATAACAAATTTATTCTCATGAGTAGTGGGAACAAACTCAAAAAATAACTATCATGGGATTGAAATTAAAATCATATACAAGTTTCATGGTTATCATTATTCTTTATAGCATACATGTTCATCACCATAATCATCATAATAGGAGGTATGCTTTCATCAGAATAAATTTTCTTACATCAAAACAGGGGGACTCAAAAATATCATCTTCATAACATAGCGCCCTCAAGTTATGTCTTGGCATATCATTCAGCATCCTGGATATTGAAAACCAAAGATCATCATACCAACATACATTGCAATCATGCTCTCATTCATGGATTTGTACCAAACATTTTATTGATTCTTCTTCTATTCAATTGAGCACAATTTTCCTTTCCATCATTTTCACGACAGCTTATAAAGATGAATAATAGATGAACCTCAATTTCCATTTTTTTTAGTTTTCTTTTATCAACCAACTAGTGATAAAACAAGAACTGAAAAATTCAATTGCCACACGATATAAAGCTATACCTTCTGCAACTCACCCCCCCGGCCCAAAGCCGCCATAAAAGAGCTTGATGTCTACTCGCACGGTATTCTTGTGACTCGTGTGGGGCCTCCAAGCGCAGAGTTTTTGTAGGACAGTAGCAATTTTCCTCAAGTGGATGACCTAAGGTTTATCAATCGTGGGAGGCGTATGGTGAAGATGGTTCTCTCTCCAACAACCTACACCAAATACAAGAAATCTCCTGTACCATCCCCAACACAATCACCCAATCCATGGCAAATTGTATAGTGCACTAGTTCGACGAAGAATGGTTTAAAATGTATATGGATGGTGAAATATATTTTTATAATCGACTAAATACAAACAGCAGGTAGCGAACAATAAAGTGGCACAAACTATTGCAATGCTTGAAACACAATGCCTAAGGGCCGTACTTTCGCTAGTGGCAATCTCTCAACAAGGCTAATCTATTGGATCATATAACCTCCCTCAACGTGCGATAAGAATCACTCAAAGTTGCTTAATCTAGCGGAGAACATAAGAAGAAATTGTTTGTGCTATTCGTTCCGATCGTCTATCCAAGAGTTCATACTAAAATAATAACACCAAGTTATTCTCCGATCGCTCTTCAAAGTGTCATACTAAAATAAACACTAAGTTATTTTCCGATCGATCTATCAAGAGTCCATACTAAAATAACACCAAGTTATTCTTTCTTTCCGATCGATCTATCAGAGTTCGTACTAAAGAACACTAAGTCTTCTTTTCCGATCGATCTATCAAGAGTTTCGTACTAAAATAACACAAAGCAAATTCAGATTCATAATACTCAATCAACACAACGAACCTGCCACGTGGCCCCAAGATTTCTATCCTAATCTAATTCCCTACCGGAAAAAAAGAAAAAACAAAGACTAGAACGTGCATCAACCCCTATGCATAGAGCACCCCAATTGCACCTTCGGAATCCGCGATTGGAGTACCAAACCATATCTCAGTGAATCAATCCTAATACCCCTTGGTCACCACGGGATTCAATATGCAAGACATACATCAAGTGTTCTCACATCCAGAAAAGTATCCATCCACTAAAACCGAAAATCTTCAAGGGAAACCAATTCACACAAAATGAGAGGGGAAACACCATATATTCCACTATATTACAAGCCCGTGATACATCAAGATCGTGGACATCTCGAAACCGAGAGAGAGAGAGATTAACACATACTACTGGTACAAACCTTCACCCGAGGGTGGACTACTCCCCTCCTCATCATGGTGGCCGCCGGATGATGCATGCACCGGTGATGATCCCCCCTCCGGTTGAGTGCCAAAACCGGGTATAATTGGGTTTTCGTGGCTACAAGGACTGTGCTGTGGCAGAACTTCTGATCTACGTGGTTACCCCGAGGTTTTTGGAATATTTGTGAATTCTAAAGGGCTAAGGGCGGTGCGGGAGGCCACCGGGTGGGCACACCCACCTAGGCGCGCCTGGCCCCCAGGCGCGTCCTGGTGTGTTGTTCTCCCCTCGGAGCTCCCTCTGTTACTTCTTTGGCCCCCGGGTGTCCTTCTTTCCAGAAAAACTCCCAAAAAAGTTTTCGCTCTGCTTTGGACTTCCGTTTGGTATTGATTTTCTTTTCTGTGATGTAAAAAACAAGCAAAAACCACAGCAACTGGCACTGGCACTAGTCAATAGGTTAGGAGTCCCAAAAAATGATATAAATTGCTATAAAATGATTGTAAACATCTAAAAAATGATAATATCATGGCATGATACTTCAAATTATGATTACTTGGATTCGTATCAACATTCATTCCATTTCTTGCATGGGACTTAATCATGCAACCAAGGACACACTTTCATTTTTGTAACCCATTTAATATGGCACTGGAGCATGTGGCATTAGTTTCAAATTTGAATTATGCACATAAATTCATAGAAACTCAGTAATGTATAAAAATGTCCACGCGAACCCAAACATCCTAAAAATTGACACAACACTCCTGTTGTTCTATGTTGACACGAGAACAAAAATTTGAAAGTAGAAGAGGCAACAGATATCGTTTTGGTGCCCCAAGTGGTACGTTCCCTCCCAAACCATCAGGCTTGTTGTGAGAGAATCTCTGGTTTTGCGGAATGCTTTACCCAACCTACAACAATGGGACACTCTTGCTACCACGGCAATGTCGATGCCGTTCCATGATTATCATGTCAGTTTCATATTTCGACGAGTTTTCATTTACTAGAATTTTAAAAGCATGTATCCAATTTAGTGCCGAGCGACAGTGTCACGGGTGTTTGACATTCAATAGTCTCATTTCTTGCATGTGACCTAAGCTTTGCACCCAGGACCACACATTTGATTTTCAAACCCGTTTTTTTATGACGGGGGGGGGGGAGCATGTGGCCATGTAGTTCAATTTTGGAATTATGCCATAAATGCCTAGAAAACTCAGTTGATGTATAAAATGTCCAAACGATTCCCTGAAAAATTCCAAAATTTAACAAAACCACGACACTCCTTTGTTCTATGTTGAACACCCATTGAAAAAATTGAAAGCAGAAGAGGCGCCGAATATCGTTTTGTCCCCGAAGGTGACCTTTTCCTCCCTAACGGAACCTGAGGCTTCTTGTGAGAAGCTCTGGTTTGTGAGAAGCTTATACCCATAACCTGCCCCAATGGGGACAATATTTTTACCCATCATGTTGATGCCATTCCATGATACATGCCAAGGTTCATGAATTCATACGGGTTTTGGATTTACAAGAATTCAAAGCAAGTACCTCACTTTGCCGGAGAGCCACGGTGGGCTTTGGGTGTTCTACAAATTCCTCCCATTTATTGCATGGACATAGCATACCCATGGACACATATATGCTTTTACACCATGTTGGTGCACCGGAGCATGTGCCATGTAGTTTTAATTTTGAATTTTTGCCCCTGAAATGGCCAGAAACCAACTTAATTTATAAATATCCAACGAACCCTGAATAATTTCCAATTTTTTTTATGACACACAAATAGTTGCATGTTCACTGCAATAAAAGTTCTAGCAAGTCAAACACCCTCCATTGCCACTGCTGACCCCATTAATGTATTCAAATCAAGATGAAAATTCAGTAGATCGCACATAGTTTATTTCAACAACCGTGTGATATCAGTACAAAATATCTTGGAGCCGCCGTCGGAGTATAGTATGCCTATGGCTTACACGCGAGAAGTGGCTTCGGTACAGTCCACAGCAGGCTGTTAAGCACCAAGCTCGCTCCCCAATTCATTTCACTGTTCAATCACAGAAATCGCCGGTGAAACGATGGGGACGTGACCCCGTCGTCTGTGAGGGCAATTTTAACTTTTGCGGCCCCCCGTCGAGAACGGCCGCATCCGCCATCGCGCTGCTAACAGTCATTTCGATGCGTCTGCCACAATCTGCACCGGGCGTCCACGGCAAGCCCAACGCCACTGTTTTCTCTCAGGTGTCGGCATACATCTACCTCTCGGGATATGCAACGCTCGAGTTTTTCACAACAGCTGTCCGTTCCTCCATTGCGGCCTTAAGCCCTGATGAGGCCGCCCACGACCTGTCGAGGCCCCGCCCCTTCAGGTGTGTCACCGTCACACCATCGACGAAGCTTCTCCGACTACGGTTGTAACCGGCCGTCAATACGTTGGCTGTGACGACCCCGGCTTAATCGTGCACTAATCACTACACGCCAAATGCGCACGATCAAGCCTAAGGACTTCACTTGAAGATATCACAACACAACCTAAACATAATAAAGTCATACAACTTAATTTACAAGCCCAGGGCCTCGAGGGCTCGAATACAAGCTCGATGACATACAAGCGTCAGCGAAAGCAGCATTAGATATCTGGTAACAGATATTACAGAGAGAGAGATACAGGCCTTCACAGAGGCGGGGTAAAAATAAAACTACGATCGAAAGGCGTAGGTCTGCCTGGACCCTCGCATCTACTCTCGGTCGTCGACGGCTCTTCGTAGTAGTAGTACTCGCCGGTCGGATAGTAGTACTGGTCGTCGGCTTGGGGCTTTCTGGCTCAGGGGCTCCGTCGTCTGGTGGCATCAAATGAAAATGGGGAAAAAAGAAAATAAGCAAACGTGAGTACTCATCCGAGTACTCAGCAAGCAAGGATCACACACATATGCATCATTGTCAAAGGAATGGCTGTATATAGTGGACTGGGGCTGCAGAAGGCCAGAGTAGAGGGGGAAAGCCTAGTCCTATCGAAGACTCATTTTCAACAATCTTCGACAGTCTGCAGCATCAGGAGAGAGCAGATGAACATATGTAAGTAGTAGTTAGTAATATCATCACCTCGACCTGAGATCCTTTCTTCGACTCCCTGCGAGAAAGCAATCCCAGAGCCGTACTATCCAGTTCTCACCAACATGTTCTAGTTGTACCGATCGGGATACAACTCCGAGTGTCCGTTACCGTTACGGACAGGCTATCGATAGAAGTTTCTTCCTTTGCAGGGGTGCACCAACTACCACCACCTCACTTAACTCTGCCGGACACACTTTTCTGGGTCTGCCCTCCGGCCTCGTGCTAAGCAACAACACGCCGCAACCCCGACCTAGGCTTATAAGAGAGTCAGCACGCGGACTAAACTATGCCCCCAGGGGTCTTGGGCCACTCGCCCCGTGAACTCCTCACGTTACGGGCCACCGAGAGCCAGACCAGCAACCCCTTATACAAGCGGGTTGCGTTACCAGTCCACTCGGCGTGCGCCGCTCCTTACTGACGTCAAACAAGCCTTCGCTGATGTGTAGACGCAGAACGCCCATACTATGCCACGTGGATGGTTAGTGCTATCGGGCCAAGGCCCCTCGATCAAATATCCAACCCGTAGTGGATTAGGAGCGCGCGGAAACGAGCAGAGACTCACGATCGATGTGACCCCGTCGCCGCCCCGTCTCGAGGACTTGTGGCAAGGGCTAGAATCCCGCCACGCCTCGTAGTTATCCTCGCGGGCACCATCCAGGTCAACCCACTCCACATCACTTCGCAATAGCTCGCGCGGGTTACCCCTCAAGGCCGACCCGTCTTTAGTATCTATTTAGTGCAAGTCATAATATCCAAGTAACTGGTGTCTGACACGAAGGGAACCTTGAGGAATCACCCTCGATGGAATTCCGCTCTGTTATCATCAAGGTGAACGAAGGAGGAATCACCCTCGAGGGTCCACACTTGAGAGGTTGCCGACGTGTCTTATCGGGGGTGGGTAGGAGGAATCACCCTCGCTTACCAGACCGAGTACACTAACCTATAAGGTTACCTCAGAAGTGCTGACGAGGTACACCCTCGGCACTCCGCTATAACCCAGACAGTGTCGGCAACTAAGGGCAGTGATGTGTCGGTGCCATGGTTCTAGTCTTCAATCCCGATGATCGGGTCTTGATGTCCAGCAGGCGTCGGGAAATTGGGGGGTCTCTGTGTCGTGACTCTACCCATCTATGCTAAACAGTTTAGGATAACAGGCATGGTAATCAAAAAGTAGGTTACAAGTAAACAGGCTATGCCAACAGAGTAGGATAGTAATAGCAGTCAGTAACATCTAGTGCAAGCATAAGAGGGGAGAGAGTAGCGATATCGGAAATGCTCAAATGGGGGTGCTTGCCTGTTTGCTCTGGGGCAAGGGCAAGGTCCCATTCAGGGGTGTCGCCGGAAAGTCGTACTCCGGAGCTGCGTCTGCGTCTGGAGCTACGTGCTGCGTCGGGGTCTATCGAGAGAGAAGAGGGGGAGGAACAGGTAAACATATGCAATCATATGCCACCAGTGCGTGCTATGCTATGATGCAGTGCAGGGTTGCCTGAATATGCATCTAAGTCATTTTAGTTATTTTAGAATTATCTGGGATTTAATATCCGACGTGTGTGCACTATTCATCTGCGATTCGGGTCCGGAGGTTCGAGTTCTTCTACTAGGAGTTTCCGATGGAGAAACGACGGCACGATCAAACTCGTCTCGTCGTTGAGCAACTTCATGTTTAACTTTTTCGATCCGAGCTAACGGTTTAAAAGTTATTATTTTTAAAGATTATTTGAATTTCTGGAAGTTTTTATTAACATAAATGATTATGACGTCAGCATGACGCGCTGCTGACGTCAGCAAGTCAACAGGACGGTTTGACCAGTTCAAAATGACATGTGAGGTCCAGTGGGACAACATGTCAGCCTCTGTTTAGGCTATCGTGGGATTAATTTAATTACGGGGTTAATTAGGGGTGGACCCCACATGTCAGTGAGACATTAGGTTAATCTAATTAGTTCTAATTAATTAAATCTTTAATTAGCCTAATTATCGAACGGGACCCCACGTGTCAGCTACAGGGGTGAACATGCCCGCGCGTTGACTCGGGTCAACGCGGTCAACTGGGCCGTGGGACCCACACTTGGCGGACCCAGGGTGTCCCCACGTGGCACCCACGTCGGCGCCGGCGCCGGAGTTGCGCCGGCGACCAAAATCGCGGCGGTGCGTCGCCGGAGCCGCTCGGATTGCGCTACAGACTTGGTCTGAGCCGTGGGTTAGGTTCTTTCGAACGGGGCGTTCAACGCCGCGTCCAACCGTGGCTGTGGCGTCGCCGTGAGACGCGTGTAGCGACGGCCGAGCATCGCGGCGTGACGCCGGAGTTGGGCTTCGTCGGGTTCGACGCTATGCGGCACGGGGAGAGGTGCTAGAGGCTTTGCTGGACTCGCACGAGCTCCAGGAGCTCGAACTGGGCTCAGTTGCTGGACGGCGGCGTTGGCCACGGCGCGAGCGATCGTCGGCGGCAGCGGGTTCGGGCTCCTCGGGGGCCACTACGGCGACAGAGTAGGTCGGATCGAGAGGGGGAAAGACGAGAGGCCCATGATACACCGCTGTCTATCCATCCGGGTAGTACCAAAATGTATCGAGATCTTCGTCAAAGGTACTGGTGGTCTAGGATGAAGCAGGATATTGCTCGTTATGTTGCCGAGTGTGACGTTTGTCGTCGCGTGAAGGCAGAACATCAGAAACCTGCTGGAATTCTGCAACCGCTCCCTATTCCTCTATGGAAGTGGGATAAAGTGCAAATGGACTTCATTACTGGTCTTCCCAAGTCTCAGAAGGGTCACGATGCCATTCTTGTCGTCGTCGACCAACTCTCCAAGGTTGCTCATTTCCTACCTGTTAAGGAGACTATCACCGCTAGCCAGCTAGCAGAACTGTACATTGCCAGAATTGTTTCACTCCATGGTATTCCCAAGGAAATCAGTTCAGACCGTGGTGTTCTTTTCACTTCCAAGTTCTGGGAAAGTTTCCAAGAAGCCATGGGAACTCATATTACCTGGAGTTTAGCTTATCATCCCCAATCCCAAGGCCAAGTTGAGCGCGTTAATCAAGTGCTTGAAGACATGCTTCGAGCTTGTGTTATATCCTTCGGTAAGAAATGGGAGGAATCTCTCCCGTATGCCGAGTTCTCTTATAACAACAGTTATCAAGCCAGCTTAACAATGGCCCCATTTGAGGTTCTTTATGGTCGTAAATGTCGAACCCCTCTGAATTGGTCAGAAACTGGGGAACGACCTCTTGTTGGACCGGACATCATTCAGCATGCCGAAGAACAAGTCCGAATTGTCCGGGAAAATCTCAAGGCGGCTCAAGACCGCCAGAAGTGTAATTATGATCGCAAGCGATGGGGACTGACTTATCAACCAGGTGATCATGCTTATCTCCGAGTCACTCCTATGAAGGGCACCCGTCGTTTCGGAATCAAGGGCAAGCTAGCTCCTCGCTATATTGGTCCTTTCCGCATCGTGGCTAGACGGGGACAGGTGGCATATAAATTGGAGTTGCCACCGCAATTCTCCCATATTCATGATGTCTTCCACGTGTCGCAACTCCGTAAGTGCTTCAAGGAATCCCCGCACCGTGCAGTGGATCATGAGATGCTCGAGCTACAAGATGATCTTTCCTATAAGGAGCATCCGATCCGCATCCTCGACGAAGCTGAGCGTCGTACTCGTCAGAAGATGACCAAGTTCCTGAAAGTGCAATGGTCGAATCATACTGAAGATGAAGCCACTTGGGAACGCGAGGATCATCTTCGGGAAGAATATCCCGGACTCTTTCCTTCTACCTCCTAAATTCTCGGGACGAGAATTTCTTTTAGAGGAGGAGAATTTGTAACACCCCCTTGTAATGGCCACAGTGATCAGCTGTTAATAATGCCATGTCATCATCATTTGCAGTGCCAAATCATTTGGGTTAATAATCCAATTCAAATTCAAAATCTGAAAATCAAATTAAATTCCAAAGTGCAAATTGAAGTTGATCAAACTCTGCTGGAGAAATGTTATTTAATTAGCAAATATTCCAGTGGTCATGGCAAAATCATAATCATTATTTTTGGAGTTAGCTAAGTGAGTGAAACAACCTGAAACAGCACTCAAAACAGACTATTTACATCTATTAAATTAATATCAAACTCACATGGAATCCAAATTTGTCCAAACCACTTTTTGGTGAGAGATAATATTGCATTGCAATATTTGGGCCAACTCCCACATTTTTCAAAAGTGCACAAGTGCCCTAAACATTTTGAAACAGAAAAGGAAATAAAAGAAAAAGAAAACAGAATCAGAGAAATAATTAAAAGGGACACTGTGCACTGGGCCTTAGTGCACAGTGCCCCGATTTGAGGTCCAACCGGCCCAGCCCATCTCCCCATCGTCCTCCTCGTCGCGCTGTCAAACGCGCGCGCCGACACGCCGACGAGCGCGGCGCGTGTCGACCATCCTCCGGCGCCGCGCCGCCGCTAGGGGAATAAGAGCCCCGCGCCTCACCGAACCCTAGTCGATCCCCATCCTCCCCCTCGCCGCTCCCGCGCCTCCACCCTTCCTCCCAGATCCGCCACCGAACACCGCCGTCGCCGCGTCTGGCACCGCCGTGGCCACCGAGCTCCTCCGGCTCCATACTCGTGACCACGAGCTCCGGTTCGTCGACTCCTTCGACTGGAAGCCAGAGATCGAGCCGGGGAGCACCACAACGACTACTACGCGCCGCCCCCTTTCCTCTCGGCTTCCGGCGATCTTCTCCAAATCCGGCGACGGCTGCTGCTTCCTAAACCTCACCCCGGCTTTTCTTAGCCACCCGGTGAGCTCCCCCTCGTCTTTCCCCTCTTCGATCCGCCACCTCTCTGTCGCCGGTGGCCGCACCCGGGAGCCGAACCCGCTGCCGCCCCGACGAGCTCGCTGCCGTGGCCAACGCCGCCTCTGATGCGCAACTGAGCCCAGCTTCGAGCTCCTGGAGCTCGTGCGAGTCCAGCAAAGCCCTCATCACTCTCCCCGTGCCGCATAGCGTCGAACCCGACGAAGCCCGAACTCCGGCGTCCCCGCGATGCCTTCCGCCTGTCGCTACACGCCGTCTCCGGCGACGCCACCGCCACGGTTGGACGCGGCGTTGAACGCCCGTTCGAAAGAACCTACCCACGGCTCGAACCAAGCTCTGTAGCGCAAATCCGAGCGGCTCCGGCGACGCACCGCCGCGATTTTGGTCGCCGGCGCAACTCCGGCGCCGGCCGCCGACGTGGCTGCCACGTGGGACACCCCTGGGTCACTGCCAGTGGGTCCCACGGGCCCAGTTGACCGCGTTGACCCGAGTCAACGCGGGCACTGTTCACCCCTGTAGCTGACACGTGGGTCCCGTTCGATAATTAGGCTAATTAAAGATTTAATTAATTAGAAACTAATTAGATTAACCTAATGTCTCACTGACATGTGGGGTCCACCCCCTAATTAACCCCGGTAATTAAATTAATCCACTGATTAGCCTAAACAGAGGCTGACATGTGGGTCCCACTGGACCTACATGTCATATTTGACTGGTCAACCGTCCTGTTGACTTGCTGACGTCAGCAGCGCGTCATGCTGACGTCATAATTCATTTCTGTTAAATAAAATAATTCCAGAAATTCAAATAATCTTTAAAAATTAATAACTTTTAAACCGTAGCTCGGATCGAAAAAGTTAAAACATGAAAGTTGCTCAGAACGACGAGACGAGTCTGATCGTGCCGTCTGTTTCTCCATCGGAACCTCCTACGTAGAAGAACTCGAAACTCCGGACCCGAATCCGGCAGATGAATAGTGCACACACGTCGGATATTAAATCCCAGAATAATTCTAAAAATAACTAAAATGACTTAGATGCATATTCAGGCAACCCTGCACTGCATCATAGCATAGCACGCACTGGTGGCATATGATTGCATATTGTTTACCTGTTTCCTCCCCCTCTTCTCTCTCGATAGACCCCGACGCAGACGTAGCTCCAGACGCAGACGCAGCTCCGGAGTACGACTACGTTCCCGACGACACCCCTGAAGACCTTGCCCTTGCCCCAGAGCAAACAGGCAAGCACCCCATTTTGAGCATTCCGATATCGCCTACTCTCTCCCCTCTTATGCTTGCACTAGATGTTACTGCTGCTATTACTATCCTACTCTGTTGCATAGCCTGTTTACTTGTAACCTACTTTTGATACATGCCTGTTATCCTAAACTGTTTAGCATAGGATGGGTAGAGTCACGACAGAGACCCCCACTTGATCCCGACTGCCCTGCTGGACATCAGAAGACCCGATCATCGGGATTGAAGACTAGACCATGGCACCGCACATCACTTCCCCTTAGTTGCCGACACTGCTGGGTTATCATCGAGTGCCGAGGGTGATACCTCGTCAGCACTTCTGATGTTAACCTTGTAGGTTAGTTACTCGGTCGTGGTAAGCGAGGGTGATTCCTCCTACACCACCCCCGATAACGACATCGTCGCGCAACCTCTCAAGTGTGGACCTCGAGGGTGATTCCTCCTTCGTTCACCTTGATGATAACATCGAGCGGGAATTCCATCGAGGGTGATTCCTCAAGGTTCCCTTCGGTGTCAGACACACAGTTACCTTGGATATTATGACTTGCACTAAACTATGATACTAAAGACGGGTCGGCCTTGAGGGGTACCCGCGCGAGCTTATTGCGAAGTGATGTGGAGTCGGGTTGACCTGGATGGTGCCCGCGAGATAACTACGAGGCGTGGCCGGGCATTCTTAGCCCTTGCCACAAGTCCTCGAGACGGGGCGACGGGGTCACATCGATCGTGAGTCTCTGCTCGTTTCCGCGCGCTCCTAATCCACTACGGTTTGGATATTTGATCCGAGGGGCCTCTGGCCTGATAGCACTAACCATCACGTGGGCATAGTATGGGCGTTCTGCGTCGTACACATCAGCCGAAGCTTGTTTGACGTCAGTAAGGAGCGGCGCACGCCGAGTTGGACTGGTAACGCAACCGCGCTTGTATAAGGGGTTGCTAGGTCTGCTCTCGGTGGCCCCGTAACGTGCAGGAGTTCCCGGGGCGATGGCCCAAGACCCCTGGGGGCATAGGTTTAGTCCGGCGTGCTGACCTCTCTTATAAGCCTAGGTCGGGTTGCGGCGTGTTGCTTAGCCGAGGCCGGGCATGACCCAGAAAAGTGTGTCCGGCCAGAGTTAAGTGAGCGTGGTGGGTAAGTTGGTGCACCCCTGCAGGGAAGAAACTTCTATCGATAGCCTGTCCTACGGTAACGGACACTCGGAGGTGTATCCCGATCGGTACAACTAGAACATGTGGTGAGAACTGGATAGTACGGCTCTGGGATTGCTTTCTCGCAGGGAGTCGAGAAAGGATCTCAGGTCGAGGTTGATGATATTACTACTACTACTTTACATTATGTTCATCTGCTCTCTCCTGATGCTGCAAGACTGTCGAAGATTGTTGAAGATGCTAGTCTTCGATAGGACTAGGCTTTCCCCCTCTACTCTGGCATTTCTGCAGCCCAGTCCACATTTACAGCCATTCCTTTGACAATGATGCATATGTAGTGTAGATCCTTGCTTGCTGAGTACTTCGGATGAGTACTCACGTTTGCTTTATTTTCTTTTTCCCCCATTTTCCATTTGATGCCACCAGACGACGGAGCCCCTGAGCCAGAAGCCCCAGCCGACGACCAGTACTACTATCCGCCTGGCGAGTACTACTACTACGAAGAGCCGTTCGACGACCAGGAGTAGGATCGGAGGGTCCAGGGCAGGAGGCCTACGCCTTTCGATCGTAGTTTTTATTTTTACCCCGCCTCTGTGAAGGCTTATCTCTCTCTCTGTAATATATCTGTACTCAGATATCTAATGCTTCCGCTGACGCTTGTATGTCATCGAGCTTGTATTCGAGCCCTCGAGGCCCTGGCTTGTAATATTAAGCTTGTATGACTTTATTTTATGTTTTAGAGTTGTGTTGTGATATCTTCAAGTGAGTCCTTAGGCTTGATCGTGCGCATTTGCGTGTATGATTAGTGCACGATTAAGCCGGGGTCGTCACAGCCAACTCTTCGGCCGTGGGTTGCCAACCGTTGTCGGAGAAGCTTCGTTCGATTTGTGCGGTGACCACCATGAGCTGGGCATGGGCGGCCTCGACATGGTCGTGGGCGGCCTCCATCAGGGCTAAGGCCGCCACTGCGGAACGGACAGCTGTTGTGCCGCACTCGCCAGTTGCTATCCCCGAGGTAGATGTTGCTGCCGCCACCTGAGAAGCAACAGTGGCCGTTTGGGCTGCCTTGGCCGCCCGGTCGCAGATTGTGGCCGCGCTCATGCACCTTGTTAGCACGCGCATGGCGGCTGCGGCCGCGTTCTCGCCGGAGTGGGCCGCAAAAGTTGCCCTCACGACGCGGGTCCACGTCCCCATCTTTCACCGGCGACGATTGAACAGTGAAATGATATTTGGGGAGCGAGCTTGTGTGCTTAACACGCCGGCTGTGGACTGTAGCCGACGCACCTTCTCGCGTAAGCCATAGGCATACTATACTCCGACGGCGCTCCAAGATATTTTGTACTGCATCTCACACGGTTGGTGATAATAAACTATGTGCGATCTACTTGAATTTTCATCTTGATTTGAATTACATAATGGGGTCACAGTGGCAATGGAGGGTGTTTGAATTGCTAGAACTTTTATCTGCAGTGAACATGCAACTATTTGTGTGTCATAAAAAAATTGGAATTATTCAGGGTTCGTTTGGATATTTTATAAATTAAGTTGGTTTTCTAGCCATTTCAGGTGCACAATTCAAAATTAAACTACATGCACATGCTCCGGTGCACCAACATGGGTTGTAAAAGCATATATGTGTCCATGGGTTTATGCTTATGTCCCATGCAATAAATGGGGATGAATTTCGAACACCACAGCACCGTGGCTCTCCGGCAAACGTTGAGGTACTTGCTTTTGTAATTCTAGTAAATCCAAAACCCGTATGAAATTCATGAACCTTGGCATGCTATCATGGAATGGCATCAACATGCTGGGGTAAAAAATATTGTCCCATTTGGGGCAGGTTATGGTATAAGCTTCTCACAAACCAGAGCTTCTCACAAGAAGCCTCATGGTTCCGTTAGGGAAACGTGTCACCTTCGTGGACAAAACGATATTCGTCGCCTCTTCTTGCTTTCAATTTTTTCCTGGTGTCAACATAGAACAACAGGAGTGTCGTGTTAAATTTTGGAATTTTTCAGGGATCGTTTGGACATTTTTATACATTAACTGAGTTTTCTAGGCATTTATGTGCATAATTCAAAATTGAACTACATGCACATGCTCCAGTCCATAAAAACGGGTTGCAAAATCAAATGTGTGTCCTTGGTTGCAAGCTTAGGTCACATGCAAGAAATGAGAATGAATGTCAAACACCTTGACACTGTCGCTCGGCCACTAACATTGAGATACATGGTTTTAAAATTCTAGTAAATCGAAAACTCGTCTGAAATTCATGAAACTTGACATGATATCATGGAACGGCATCGACATGCCGTGGTAAAAATATTGTCCCATCTGTTGTAGGTTTGGGTATAAGCTTCTCGCAAACCAGAGCTTCTCTCACAACAAGCCTGATGGTTTTGGTAGGGAACGTACCACCTTGGGGGACAAAACGATATCTGTTGCCTCTTCTTACTTTCAAAATTTTTCTCGTGTCAACATAGAACAACAGGAGTGTTGTGTCAATTTTTAGGATTGTTTGGGGTTCGCTTGGACATTTTTATACATTAACTGAGTTTTCTATGCATTTATGTGCATAATTCAAATTTGAACTACATGCACATGCTCCAGTGCATATAAATGGGTTCAAAATTGAAATGTGTGTCCTTGGTTGCATGCTTAAGTCCCATGCAAGAAATGAGAATGAATGTTTGATACGAATCCAACGTATCTATAATTTATGAAGTATTCATGCCATTATATTATCATTTTTAGATGTTTTACAATCATTTTATAGCAACTTTATATCATTTTTTGGGACTAACCTATTGACATAGTGCCCAGTGCCAGTTGCTGTTTTTTGCTTGTTTTTTACATCACAGAAAATCAATACCAAACGGAGTCCAAACGCAGCGAAACTTTTTGGAGATATTTTCTGGACCAGAAGACACCCGGTGGGCCAAAGAAGTACCAGAGGGGAGCTCCGAGGGGAGCACAACCCACCAGGACGCGCCTGGGGGCCCAGGCGCGCCTAGGTGGGTTGTGCCCACCTCGGTGGCCTCCCGCACCGCCTCTTCGCCCTATAAATTCCCAAATATTCCAAAAACCCTCGGGGTAACACTAGATCAGAAGTTCTGCCACCGCAGTCCTCTGTAGCCACGAAAAACCAATCTAGACCCCGTTTTGGCACTCCACCGGAGGGGGAAATCATCACCGGTGGCCATCTTCATCATCCCGGCGGCCACCATGATGAGGAGGGAGTAGTCCACCCTCGGGGCTGAAGGTTTGTACCAGTAGCTATGTGTTTAATCTCTCTCTCTCTCGTGTTCTTGAGATGTCACGATCTTGATGTATCACGGGCTTTGTTAATATAGTTGGATCATATGGTGTTTTCCCCTCTCTATCTTGTTGTGAATTGAGTTTTCCCTTTGAGATTTCGTTTTATTGGATTGAATACTTTTATGGATTTGAGAACACTTGATGTATGTCTTGCATATGAATACCCGTGGTGACAATGGGGTATTATATTGATTCACTTGAGATATGTTTTGGTACTCAACTCGCGGATTCCCGAGGTGACATTGGGGTGATCTATGCATAGGGGTTGATGCACGTTCTCGTCTTTTGTTTCTCCGGTAGAAATCTTGGGGCACTTTGAGGTTCTTTGTGTTGGATTGAGTATTATGAATCTGAATTTGCTTTGGTGTTATTTTAGTACGAACTCTTGATAGATCGATCGGAAAGAATAACTTAGTGTTATTTTAGTACGAACTCTTGATAGATCGATCGGAAAGAATAACTTGGTGTTATTTTAGTATGAACTCTTGATAGATCGATCGGAAAGAATAACTTAGTGTTATTTTAGTATGAACTCTTGATAGATCGATCGGAAAGAATAACTTGGTGTTATTTTAGTATGAACTCTTGGATAGATCGATCGGAAAGAATAGCTACAAACAATTTCTTCTTATGTTCTCCGCTAGATAAGAACTTTGGAGTGATTCTTCATCGCACGTTGAGGGATGGTTATATGATCCAATTAGATTAGCATTGTTGAGAGATTGCACTAGCGAAAGTACGGACCCTAGGCCTTGTTTTCAAGCATTGCAATACCGTTTGTGCTCACTTTTATTGTTCGCTACCTTGCTGTTTTTATTTATTCAGATTATAAAAATATATTTCTACCATCCATATTACACTTTTATCACCATCTCTTCGCCGAACTAGTGCACCTATACAATTTGCCATTGTATTGGGTGTGTTGGGGATACAGGAGATTTCTTGTATTTGGTTGTAGGGTTGTTTGAGAGAGACCATCTTCATCCTACGCCTCCCACGGATTGATAAACCTTAGGTCATCCACTTGAGGGAAAATTGCTACTGTCCTACAAAACTCTGCGCTTGGAGGCCCAACACGAGTCTACAAGAATAAAGTTGCGTAGTAGACATCAAGCTCTTTTCTGGCGCTGTTGCCGGGGAGGTGAGTGCATGAAGGTATATCTTTATATCGTGCAATTGAATTTTTCAGTTTCTTGTTTTATCACTAGTTTGGTTTATAAAAGAAAACTAAAAAAATGGAATTGAGGTTGCATCATATTATTCATCTTTATAATGTCTTTCGTGAAAATGATGGAAAGGAAAATTGTGCTCAATTGATAGAAGAAGAATTCAATAAAATGTTTGGTACAAAATCCATGAATGATGAGCATGATTGCAATGTTGTTGGTATGAACTCTTTGAATATCCATGATGCTAATGATATGCAAAGCCATAAGCTTGAGGGCGCTATGTTTGATGAAGATGATATTTTTAGTCCCCCATGTTTTGATGAGAAAATTTATTATGATGAAAGCATACCTCCTATATATGATGATTATGGTGATGACATGTATGCTATAAAGAATAATGATAACCATGAAACTTGTCATCATGATTTTAATTTTCAATCCCATGATAGTTATTTTGTTGAGTTTGCTCCCACTACTCATGAGAATAAATTTGCTTATGTGGAGAGTAATAAAATTTCTATGCTTGTGGATCATAAAAAGAATGCTTTATGTGATAGTTATATTGTTGAATTCATTCATGATGCAACTGAAAATTATTATGAGAGTGGAACATATGCATCTACATATCTCAATAATATCAAGTTTCCTCTCTATGTGTTGAAATTTTTGAAGTTATGCATGTTTTGCCTTCCTATGCTAGTTGATTCTTGTTCCCATAAGTTATTTGCTCACAAACTTCCTATTCATAGGAAGTGGGTTAGACTTAAATGTGCTAGTCATATGCTTTGATGCTATCTTTGTGTTTCAATTCTTATCTTTTATGTGAGCATCATTGAAATCATCATGCCTAGCTAAAAGGCATTAAAGAAAAGCGCTTGTTGGGAGACAAACCAACATTTACCCCTACTGTTTTTGTGTGTTCACATGATTAGGCTACTGTATTAATCATGTTTTATAGTTTTTATTTGAATAAAGTGCCAAGTAAAGCCTTTGGGATAGTGTGGATGATAGTTGACTTGATTCTGTGCAAAAACAGAAACTTTTGCGCCCAGTAACAGAATTGTTTAAATTCACTGGAGAGTCTAAAAACTCTGAATTTTTTTACAGTTGATGGGTATACAACTTTTCTACGCTGTACTAATTTTTACGAAGTTTTGGAGTTATATAAGTATGACCTTAATTCAGATCTTTACGTACTATTCTGTTTTTGACAGATTCTGTTTTCAATGCATAGTTTGCTTGTTTTATGGTTTCTATGGCTTATATTGCTTAATATTAATTGTGAAAATTGTAGAGTACAGTAGGCATTGTGTGAGAACAATTATGAATCTTGTCTTTGACAGTACCAAAGTGAATGATTTGTCTTTATCATACTAACCCATCTCATCAAGTTTCGTTTAGTTTTGTGTGATTGAAGTTTTCAAGTTTTGGGTGAGATATCGATATGAGGATAATAAGGAGTGGCAATACCCTAAGATTGGGGATGCCCAAGGCATCCCCAAGGCAATATTCAAGGAATATCCAAGCAACTAAGCTTGGGGATGCCCCGGAAGGCATCCCCTCTTTCGTCTTCAACATTATCGGTAACCTCACTTGGAGCTATATTTTCATTCGTCACATGATATGAGTTTTGCTTGGAGAGTCATTTTATTTTATTAGGATTTTCTTGTTGTTATTTAGAATAATGTTTTGCATCTTTTATTTCAATAAAAGTGGCAAGGATAGCCATTACCAAGCTTATTTTGCAAGTCTATGAGTTGCTATTTCAGAACAGAAAGTTTATCGCTGTTTCAAAAATTCTCCAGAAAGTTTATCGCTGTTTCAATAAAATGTTGAAACTTTTTGCACAATAAGCTCTGATAAATTTTATATAGTGTGGTAAATTTTCAGAATTTTTGGAGTGAGGGAAGTATGAGTACAGTTGCACTTTTTAAAGACTGTCCTGTTTAGACAGATTGCTGTTATGTTCGCATTGTTTTCATATGTTTGCTTGTTTAATGATTCTATTTGAGGATAGGAGTATTAAATATGCAGAGGCATTTAGTATGCAATGTTGAATAATAATTTTAGTGATTTGATACAGTAGAGAATGATAAGGTTTTTGCATTGATTTATACTAACTTATCTCACGAGTTCTTGTTGAGTTTTGTGTGGATGAAGTTTTTAAGATTTAGGAAAACCGTGATATAAAAGGAACTAAGGAGACACAAAAGCTCAAGCTTGGGGATGCCCAAGTCATCCCAACTTAATATTTCAAGAAGTCTCAAGCATCTAAGCTTGGGGATACCCCGATAGGCATCCCACCTTTCTTCATCAACAATTATCGGTTAGCCTCGGTTGAGCCTAAGTTTTCTATGCATTTATGTGCATAATTCAAATTTGAACTACAGGCACATGCTCCAGTGCATGTAAATTGTTTGAAAAATCAAATCTCTATCCTTGGCTGCATGCTTAGGTCCCATGCAAGAAATGGGAATGAATGTCAAACACCTTGCCTCCATCGCTCGGCCGCAAACATTGAGATACATGGTTTTTAAATTCTAGTAAATCCAAAACCTGTCTGAAGTTCATGAAACTTGACATGCTATCATGGAGCGGCATCAATATGTTGTGGTAAAACATTTGTCCCATTTGGGACAGGTTTGGGTATAAGGTTCTCGCAAACCAGAGCTTCTCACAACAAGCCTGATGGTTTCGGTAGGGAACGTGACACCTTTGGGGACGAAACGATATCCGTTGCCTCTTCTTGCTTTCAAATTTTTTCTAGTGTCAACATAGAACGACATGAGTGTTGTGTCAATTTTTGGGATTTTTCGGGGTTCGCTTGGACATTTTTATACATTAACTTGGTTTTCTAGGCATTATATGTGCATAATTCAAATTTGAACTACATGCACATGCTCCAGTGCAGAAAAATGGGTTGACATATGAAATGTGTGTCCTTGGGTGCATGCTTAGGTCCCATGCAAGAAATGGGAATGAATTTCAAACACCAGGGCACTGTTGATTGCCGACAAAACATTGAGATACTTTGTTTTTAAATTCTAGTAAATCCAAAACTCATTTGAAATTCATGAAACTTGGCATGCTATCATGGAATGGCACCCAACATGTTGTGGTATTTTTCGTGTCCATTTTGAGAGAAGGCGCACTCGAATAACAGCCAACAAAGGTATTTTGAAAAAATAGCTACCACTTTAACATCTCAAACGTTTGTATAATTTAAATCGTGTGTGTTCTGTTAACCATTCACGTGACGCCACGTGAATGGCTTTTAATGGCTATAGGAGGTGCCGTGCGGACAGCTGCTTGACTGAACGGGAGTCGTGCGAGCGCAGTCCGGTGCGCAGGCTGACCGAGAGGCGTGCAAGTTGTCCTCCAATGCACAGGCTCACCGAGAAGTGTGCGAGTTGTACGCTGCGCAGGCTCACTGGGAAGCGAGCCCTTTGACTTCCATGGCCGCCCGCCTTGCTCGCATCCTCTCCATTAATGGCGCCCGAGCCGCTGTTTAATACGGGCGGCCTTACTGTTCGCCTCCCATTCCCCCCCCTCCCGCAGACCTCCACCAACGCCATGGCGCAGAAGGATCATCTGCCACTAGTCTTCAAGTTTGGTGAAGTCGACTCCGAGCCGGAGGAGATAGAAAATAAGGAGGAATGGGGCCTCATGGACATGACCCTGAACGAGCTGGCCGCGGTGGTTGCTGCCCCCACGCCCGTCCCAGCTCCCATCCCCGTGCCCGCACCAACGACCATCCCCATAGCATTGACGGGCTGGTCGCCGAGCACTATCACAGAGCTGGAAGCCGCGGGTGTCAGCGAGGTCTCCACGGACCCACGCGAGCTCGTGTACATGCCAGCGCCCGTGCCCGTGTGCGCCCCTCCACCCACCGCGGCGCCGGTCCCCGTGCGTTTGCCTGCACCCGCCGCGCCCGTGCCCGTGCGCGCGCCCCCCTCAGTGGCATGGGACGTCGCCGTCGACTGCTACCTCGCAGCGCCACCAGTTGCCGTCCTCCCGCGCCCCACCCGTCGATCGCGCGACGACATGATGTTTGATTATCAAGTGAAGAACATTCTGTGCTGTCTTGAAGACTTCAACAACGGTGTCCCGAAGGACGACAACGACAACGCCGGTGTGGCACGCCGCCTCCGCCGTCGCCAAAAATAATTTTTTTGGGTTTAATACTGTATCTCGTTCATATGAATATAAATTCGCAGTGTGACTGAATGAAATATATGGTTTGAACGAACTTGCATTTTTCTCTCTTAATGTACAGACTTATCAAATGATTTTCTTTTGAAAAAAATGTCAATGGTTTTTAAATATAAAACACTCATCGCAAACGTTTTAGTTAGAACACCCGTATGCAAACCGATAGCTTCCCCAGGAAGCCAAGGGAAAAATGTGCCAAGCAGGATTTGTGCAGCTCTTGATCGCAAACGTTTTAGATAGAACACCCGTATGCAAAGTGAGAGCTATGGTCTTCCCTCGTAAGTTAACAGAAAATTCACTGCGCGGGATTTGTGCATCTCTTCAACGCAAACGGTTCAGATTGAATACAGTATGCAAAGCCAGACTTCGGCGCTAAGCCAAGAGAAAATGTGTCGAGCAGGATTTGTACATCTTTTCAACACAAACGGTTGTTTTGGATGGCCCGTGTGCAACCACGTACAGACAATTTGGTAGGATTTGCATCTATCATATTGGGTATATTGCCATTTGTCAATCTGGAAAGATTGACATTTGTTGATCTAGTAACATTGCCATTTGTCAACCTTGTAACACTGCGATTTGTCAAAATATGCAGCTAAAAATCACTAGCACTGTCTAATTTTTGCAACTAAAATTCAGTAATTAAGCATAGATTTCATTCATAGATTAAGCAGTTGTTCTTTATACAAACAGTTCAACTCGACAGCTGAATTGACCAAACTTTTCCCCAATTGTTGCCAACCACGTACTGAAACAGCTAGTTCAACTATATATACTAGCTAATTTTAAGTACACTGTACAGTTTCACCACATCTATAGTCAGATGAACTGAACAAAATAGCCCCTAAATACTACTACTACGGAGGGGCTTTGTACTACTTCCGGCAGCCTCTACTCTATCGAGCGCGCTCAGTAAGAGGCAGAGGAGGAGGAGCCTACCAAGGAGCTGGACAACTGCAATACGGTGCCTGCCGCTGCTGCACCTTCAGCGACGCTCACCTCGAACGCCCTCTGCCGCTCCAGACGACCCCTCTCGAAGCGGTGGTTCTCCTCATAGATCTCCTGATTCCTCGCCTCCGTGGTGGCGTGTGCTGCGGCCACGGCGGCGGTAAGGCTCTTTGCGTGTTCGACGAGGCGCTCCTCCTTCTCCCGCAGGAACTCAGTGTAGCGCGCAAGGTCACTGACGCACATGCGGGCCTCCACCTCTGCCTCCCGCCTTCGGGCGGCGGTGGCGGAGCGAGTGATGACCCCGGCGGTCGACGGTGGGCTGGCATCCATGGCGGCCCACGATGGGGTGGCGGCCACGACCACCACCTCCCACCTTCGGGCCTCGGCGGCGGAGCGGGTGATGGCCACGGTGGCCGGCAGTGGGGTGGCGGCCACGACGGCCACCTCCCGCCTTCGGGCCGCGGCGGCGGAGCGGGCGATGGCCCTAGCTTTCGACGATGGTGTGGTGGCCACGGCGGCAGACGGTGGGGTGGCGGCAACAGCAGCCGGCAACAGCTGTCGACGGGCAGCGGCGGCGGAGCGTGTGGTGGGTGTTCCGCGCACACCCAACAGGGACGCCACGCGCACTGCACTTCGCCGGGGACTGCGCCGCCACCGCGGTGTAGCCTCCCAGCTGGAGCTGTCCTCTGATGATGGCGAAGTGGCTGAGCAACGACGATGGACCGGTGCCATTGGTGATTGTGGGAGAAGCAGACGAGATAAGCTACAGGAAGGGAGGGGAAAATGCGACGCAGGACTCGCCGGCCGTGAGGGTTTATATAGCAGGCCGGTAAGCATTGGAATTTTGGGGGATTTCACCGACTCGGCGGGAAGCTTGCGCGGAAACCTGCGCGGTTGCGCGGGAACGGGCTCACCACCGTTTGGCCAAAAGAACGCCCCCGCGCGCTGCTCAAGCTTGCGCTCTAAGCCGTCCGCGACAGCGGGGTGACAAGACGTGCGAGAGGAGGACGAAAGGACACGTACACATACGGTTAATAAAATAAAAATGTTTTTGATTAAATTACCTACTACCCGCGTCCAGGTTTATAAGTCGTCTATGTATTTTTGTGCCAAATTTTGACTATAGATTTAACTAATAAAATACGAATGCATGTCGCCAGAGATTATATCGTTGGATTCGTATTTGAACATAGTTTCCAATTATATAATTTTTGTAACATGCATTGACATTTTGTTGGTTAAATTTAAGGTCAAAATATGGCACAAAATATAAAGGGGACTAATAGACCAAGACGGCGGTAGTAGCACACGGCCGCTCTCTACGCAGCGATGCAACTGTCGGCCGGCTTGTAGACGACCATTTCCTGTGTGTTCAACTGCTCTATGCATGTGGTTGCTTGCGGTTGAGGCGGCCGCGGCGCGCTTTGCTCGCATCCCGCCACGCGCGCTCTGCTCTCGCGTCCCTCTGGGCGCTCTGCCCTCGTCCCTCCACGTGCGCTGCCAGTGTTTGGCGCCGACGCATGATCACGCACGTTCATGTGCATGCGGTTGCGCCGGGCTCGGTGCCACGATGCAGTTACCCGCTGCAAAAACTGCCATGCGGACGTGCCGAGAATCCAGGCTGCTCGGCCCGCATTTATTCCTGCGGCAATTTACCTTCATCTCTCGCGCCACACGACACAATAAGCACACCCACGACGACACATACCGAGAGGACATCCAGCGGTTCCAATGGCACTCCGCGTGGCTCCAATGGCGCTCCCAGCGGCCGACGATGACAACGGCGGGCAGTTCACCACGCATCACGTAGTGGACACCAACGTGAGGGGGAAGGCCCTCTCGGTGGTGTACACGAATGAGCCGGTCTCGGTGGAGAGCTCCATCCAAATTATATGGAGCAGTTGCTTGCCGAGGACAAGTACCAAGTGGTCGGCTTCGACCTCGAGTACACCATCGGTCGTGCCGGGCACGATCAGAAGGTTGCTGTTGCCCAGTTGTGCGTGCGACATGACGTCCTCGTCTACCACTACCACGTGGCCACAAGGACTTGCAAGCATTTCTCCAGGTTTATCAACAGCTCCGACTACAGTTTCGCTACGGTGGACACCACCAATGATCTAAAAGCGCTCAAGGTTTCGGGCTTGAAATGCCTGAATCTTGTCAACATCCAGGACCACTACAAAGTCTGGGGCAGCGATAACAACAAACAGAACTCCCTGGTTGAACTCGCCTTGGCCATCATCGACCCCTACTACATGAAGATGAAGGATGAGAGCAAGAAGGACAGGAACGCCTAGCACAGTGTCTGGCATGAGAGACTGGATGAACAACATGTCAAGTACGCGGCCAAGGACGCGTACACAAGCTACGAGATATACATGCGGATCGTTGACATGAGGGAGTGTCTTCTTCCTGCCCCAAACGAGGGATCGAGCCACAGAGCAGTGGGGGGAGCGTCACAAGAAGTACATGACTAGACGATCATTTCTCCTAGTTTAGAATGCATACCATTGTTTATTGAGGTGTGTGCGAATGATCTGTATAGTCACTTATGTAATTGGATGTTTATTTCAGTTATATATATATATATATATATATATATATATATATATATATATATATATATATATGTTATTCTTCTGTAGACAGAGCAAATCACACGGCTTATTAGCAGCAATCGTCTGTGTTATTATTGGTCTTCGCACACATTTCTGATTACGGACCTGTTTGTCGTGTATCACACATATCTTGTTCAGTTGAACCGTTTCTATTGTGTTGCCTAATCACACACAGTTCATCCTAGTGAACTGTATGCCGTATATCGCACACACCCTCATCTGGCTGCCCGTTTCTGTTGTTCTGCATCATCGCAAATAGTTCTTCTGGATTAATCGTTTGCCACTCATCGCACACGCAACTCCAATATGAGCCGTGTTTGATGTCGCCGCCATCGCAAATGTTTTGCATCTTTTTTGATGGTTTTATTACATCACCGTTTGTGATTGATGCATCGCACATAGTTTCATCGAAGGGTCTCTGATTCGACTGTCGCATTTGGACCATCCTGCAGTACTGCCAAGTGCTTGTCTTTTGATCTAGCTGGATTTTTTGATTCTGATTACGCTGGAGATCGTGTGTATCGCAAGTCTACATCAGGCACATGCCATTTCCTCAGACGATCTCTTGTCTGTTGGTCCTCAAAGAAGCAGACTAGCGTGGCTCTATCCACAGCTGAGGCTGAATACATTGCCGCTGGTGCCTGCTGCTCACAGTTGCTATGGATGAAGCAAACCTTCAAGGACTATGGCATCAACGTGAAGAAAGTCCCTCTCTTCTGTGACAACGAGAGTGCTATCAAGATCGCCCACAACCCTGTGCAACATTCCAAGACAAAGCATATTCAGATTCATCACCATTTTTTTTGTGATCATGTGCTAAAGGGAGATATCGTCATCGACCACGTGAAGACCGAAGACCAGCTTGCCGATATCTTCACTAAGCCCTTGGATGAAAAGAGGTTCTGCAAGTTGGGGTGTGAGCTAAACATCCTAGAATCTTCGAATGTCCTCTGAAATGGACACACATCCTAACGCTTATGCATTTTTTATGACTTTGATGCACAACACACGAAGTAACATTTTTCTTCAATCAATGAAGACTAACCCTCTAAGTGTGATGAAATCAATGAAGAACTTGACTCTCATAACCCTACGACAATTATACGCGGTGTCTGAAGTCATCAAAGTCCTTATACGGTGGGTAACGCCACCATCTCTCTATGACATTCTGCAATTTCGTCAAACTTTTCAAATTCGTCATTTGAGGTTATTCTTCACTGGTTAATACATATATATATATATATATATATATATATGTTTAATCGAGCTTTTCATGTCCTCAACAACATCCACAAATTGCTAATTCTTCAATTTGATTTCTTCATCTATGTGGATGTGATCGGACCCGCTCCCCTCTATGCTAAGCTCAACCCACTCCGTCCACAAATTCTTCATATATGTTCCACTTGACACTGTTCAAAGTCTTCAATGTGTCCTTTACAGCCGAAGAAATTGTGAGCACATTTTAAAATTATCAAAGTTTTTTTTGGCGGTTACCGCTGTAACTTCATCCCCCGCTTTGAGTAAAACAGATTAGGATGAAAATGCATGTGTGACGCGTGTCACCGAGATGCGAATGGTCATGAGCTTATCTGTCCAAAATTTTCGAACCCTTTAGTTTTCACTGTGGCTATAAATAGCCTTGACTCTTTCAACGTTCATTCACTTTGTCCCCTTGCTCCCTTCACTCTCAGTCCTGAAACCCTAGCGCCGCCGCTAGATCTCATCACCGTCGGAGAAGAAGAGCTTCACTGCCTCGACTTCTTCGTTGACGTACTCATGCCCGACGCGGATTTCTTCACCTCCGTCGCCACCATAGATGTCTTTCATCACCAAGTTAGGGCACGGAAGATCTGAGCTGACTATTTCCATCGACTCGTCGTCTAGTTCTTCAAGTTCATCTCTAGGCACAGCTTGTGGAAAAACTTCAAACTTCATCAGAGTCCTCACAAGTTCAAAAACCCCAGTTGAAGAAAATGGATGATGGAAAGAAACCACAACAATGTGGCAAAAGAAAGGAAGAACATACAACTTTGAGATCCCTGACGACTTGTACACTGGGTACTGCACGCCTGACGAAAATGTTCATGGCCCAGAAACTGATAAGCAGCGTAAGACATGTATGCAAAGGATAAAACGCCGATGGGCTTATGAATGGAGAGCTTACAGATATGTCACTCCCAAGTACATGAAGGAATTCATTGTTAAGCCTCCATGCAAAAGACCACCGCTTGCTGAAGGTCAACATGCTGATCCCTCTAGTATCAGAAGGGGTGAAGACTTCCCCGAAGAATGGGCTAAGCATCAAGCTAAGCTGAATAAACAAGGTAAGAAAGCCGTTGAAGAATTCAATTGAGCTACAAAAGCTTCAGCTGAAGCAAGTGGCAGTGCAAGTGCTCCAAAGAAGGCTATGTAAAAGAAGCTTGCACACAAGTCAAGGCGATCTGTTCCAATGCCCTTAGTGGACCAGCCCAAAACTGCAAAGGCTTCAGCACCAAAGGCTTCAAAATCTTCAGTGCCTCCTCCTGCATCAAGTTCCTCAATGGCAGCAGCAAGAGCTTCAACACCGGTCTCGCTCGCATCTTGCCAGTGCACCGAGGGCTTTTCAATAGCCTCAATTGCTGCATCAAGTGCCTCAGCTAGTGGGCAACCAATGTCCTCAATACCCAAGCTAAAGAAAAAAGCAAATGTTGGCCGTGGAACCAGACCAAGTCCCAAGAGCAAGTCTGTTGTGCCTTAAGTTGATGAGCATGGGCTCGCTGACGAAGATGAGCTTGCTGAGTTCCTCAGAAGAAAACAAGAGTAGGCTGAAATTGCCAAGAACTCTTTTGTTCCTATGCTGCTGGACCCGAAGAAATTGCTCGATTTCATTTATATCTGGTGCACCAATCCAGAAACTCCTCTTGATGACCTCAACCTACCCCCTGGTCCAGGCCATATGATTTCTTCATTCATATTGAATGAGAAGTATAAGATTGCACAAGCTAAACTGGTGCACAAACAGAAAGTGCAAAAGGAGAAGGAACTGAGGAAGAATATGCTTTCAATATCTCCTCACCAGCTTGTCACACTACAGTCTGAAATTCTTTAGCTGTCTGAAGAGAATGAAAGACAGGCCAATCATTGCTGTGGCGTAAAAGAACGATTCATCACTACCTCAACCAAAGTGGTTGAAGACCACAACAAGAGAGAAGCCACCAAGTTTGGCACAGCACCACCATCCAGTTCCTCAGCTCCACCTCCAACCACAAAGGCCAGTGTGACTGTGCCTTCATCTACTGATGAGACTGCTAGGGCAACTGAAGAAGTTGCGCCTGAAGAAACTGAAAGGGCAACGGATAATGTTGCGCCTGAAGAAATTCCCAGGGCGACTGAAAGTGTCATGCCTGAAGAACCTACCAGGGTGACTGCATCATTCACGCCTGATGAAACTGCTCCAACCAGTTCCTCAGCAGTAGCTCCAACAACGACTTCATCTTTGAAGCTTATCACCCTTCCTTCTGCATCACAAGCGAAGAAGACAAAGGCTGCTGAGCGTGAAGCTAAGAAGATAAAGTCATCAGCTCCACCTGTGCCTGAATCCCTGAAGAAATTGAAGACGACAACATTGTCTTCAATTGTCATTCCTATAGATGCAGTTCCAATCTCATCATCGCCCTCTTCTCGTAATCTTGAGAATCTTCAAATGGTTTCATATGGGGTGGATTGTGAAATCCCTCAGGCTAATGATGAAGAAGAAGATACCCATTCTGCTGCTACCACAGAGCAAATGGATGAAGAAATTGAGGTTGATATTGATGTATCAATGCCTCAAGATACTACTCAAAGTCCTCAGCGAACTCTACTGATTGAAGAAAATAAGGAGGAAGTGGATATTGATGGCGAGACAACTCCTCCAATCCATGACGAATATTGGGAAGGAGCTCACCCAAATTCGCCCCTCACCACTCCCCTCACAAAAGAGCCTTAGTCGCCTCAACACACTGAAGAAATTCCAACTGGCTCTGAAGAACAACAACCATCGCTCCACAGCATTCCTGGAGAAGTTCCAGCTGCAGCAACTGATGAAATTGCTCATGATGACCCTGATGTTGATGTCATCAATGCATCTCCTTCATGTGCTGACTCAATTCCCTCAGCAGACACAGACACAGTTCCAACTGCTACGGCTGAGGAAGTTGCTCGTGCTCTTGCTGTCACAGATCCATATGACTCTACTGGGCCTCCACGACTAGTGCTCGATGTTAGAACCAAGAGGCACAATCTTCAACTCATTCCAGTGATGCCCAAGATTGGCAAAGGCCTCAAGTGACCAAAATTTGATAGCGCCAAATTCTTCGAAGAAAAGAATTTCTTCATTGGTGAGTCACCTTATGACTCGGCCAAACTTAGGCGTTTGAGGTTCTGGACAAGAACACAGATGAACTTCTATGCCTCACTGCTGTTTGACAAGAAGAAGGTATTCCAGCATCGTCATATTCCTCATGTGGATATGGAATCAATTCCCTGCTTCCGGCCAGTTTTGACTGTTCTTCATGATGCTGGTCTGCTGAATTTCTGCACTGATGTCTGTGACTAGATTGAAGAACTGATTCTTCAATTCTATGCAACTGTGCACTTCTCTGGCAATGCTGACGACACTGCAACTTGGGCTTTGGACTAGATGAGTTAAGACACTCACTTCAAAGCCCCGATTGATGAATTGCTTCGTGCTCTTCTAGTTGATCCACCCCAAGAAGGAGCTAAGAAAATTTATGAAGAACCTGAGCTACCTAATCACCTGATGCAAGTGCTGATGAAGCCTATGGCTGAAGGAAATGCTCCAAGGACAACCTTCCTAGTGAAGGATTTGTTATATATGCCAAAGACTGTGTGTCACATTCTGACAAAGACCCTTAGTCTGATCAAAGGCCACAATTCCAACAATGAAGAAGTTGTGGGAGTTATGAAGAACTTGTTGTTCCACATCATACATGGCACTCCCATCAACATTCATGATTTCTTCCTGAGGACTTTGGTCATTGTTGCTCGGTCTCCGTTTGAATTGAAGCCTTACACACCATGGATTATGAGATTCATCAGATCCCGGACTTCAATCCACTATAAGGCTGATCATCAGAACCACTTGAGTTATATGCCTAAAGTTGAAATTCTTCAAAGCACACTGCCCACAGTTCCTGGCAAAGGCAAGAGCATCATTGATAAAGGAATTAGTCCCCTTGATGGACAATTTCGTCAACCTATTTCCAGCTCCATAGCTGATGAATCTGCAAGAGAAGATAGTGCAACTAAAGCCTCAAGGCCATCATCTTCACCAGAAGCGCCACGTGTCATGACTGATCGTGAGCTGCTTATAAGTCTTCATCACAAACTTGACAAGCATCATCGATGTGTTAAGCATCAATTCGTTGTTATTCAAGAAAATATGATAGTGACGCATAACACCGTCCGCAAGAACAGATACTATCTCCATGAGATATTTGATCGTTGTTGGGCCACACTTTCACATCTCAAATAAGCTGAGGAACTTGCTGCTAAAGATTTCCAAATGAACTTTGACTGGGCTGAACCGCCAAGGAAGAAGTTCAAGAAAACTCCAATTCCTCCTCTGATGCCAAGCTCCAAGACTTCATCGCGCTCCACCGACGAAAATGAAGCCGTCGAAGACACTGCTGCTGGTCCCTCTGCACCGCGTGACCCCAACAATGTTGGCGCGCTCTCTTCCTCTCCATGATGATTTTCTTTAGGGGCGCTAGTTCTCAAATTTCTCACCTTTTGGTCATTTGATGACAAAGGGGGAGAAATTTGAGTTAGTCTTCAAGTGGGTCGTTATATGGGCTGTTTTTGTGTAAGTTGCAACTCTTGAACTTTTCTGGATGTGCTCTTGATGAGTTGTAACTTAATAACTGTTGCTCGTATGACTCTTTTGCTTCATGTGACGCGCATGCTCTAATCATAAATATATCTACTCATGCATGAACAATTTTGTCAGACACCAATTTTCATCATGCATTCATATTCCTCAATTTCTTATGATCATGCATGATTGGTTTCCAAGATATAGGGGGAGTGTCGGTGTCAAAACCAGCGGATCTCGAGTAGGGGGTACCGAGCTGTGGATCTTGGATCAATGGGGAACAGGGGACGAAGGACACAATGTTTACCCAGGTTCGGGCCCTCTCTAAGAGGTAAAACCCTACGTCCTGCTCGATTATATTGAAGTGTATTGGATGGTTACAGAGTCGATCTACCATGAGATCAGATGAACTAAACCCTAGGCTAGTAGGATGATGGTTGTTGTTCTAGCCTCTACGGACTAAACCCTCTGGTTTATATAGACACCAGGAGTACTAGGGTTACACATGGTCGGTTACAACAAGGGAAATAAACATGCAGAATCTTCTATCTTGACTTGGAGGACACACCAAGACTTTGAGGGTTTCCCGTCCGGACACGGAATCGCCTTGTAGCTTGATCTCTTAGTAGTCATACAGCGGCCCACCTGTCCGGCCCATAAGAGGTAGGCCGGCAGCCCGAGGAGCCCCTAGTCCAGGACACCCTCAGTAGCCCCCGAACTAGCCTCCAACGCCGGGGTTTGTAATCATCAGCCGTCTTGTGCGCTCCAAAGTCTTCGGGTTGCGAGGTGAGTTCTTCTTTTCCTTGTTCGGCCACTTCAGTAGTTCGGCCGCCGATGACCTCCTAATCCATCAGATCATAGTGGGACCCTCAGTATTAATTTTTATCAAGAGTTAAAGACAACCTTCGACTTGCGTGCGCCCTTTAGAAGGCGAACAATCTAGCCTTCTTTTACAGAAAAGCCCCTCCAGGACCAGAAGGCGCACCAATTTAATAGATCAGGAGCGCGACAGGTGGTTAATCCATCCCCAGGCAAGAAACCAAGACCATCCCCAAGAAATCTCAGGTCAAATGGCCAGCGCCGCAGGTTCATCCTCACACCCTCATGGCCCTCTCCGGAGTGACTAGGCGAGCTGCTCAGTTTCACGCCTCCATCTAAGCAATCTCCAAACACAAAGATATCTTCCTGTGGCAGATCTCTTTCCTGTCCGCACCGGATTGATTTCCGTGAATGGCGAGGCCTTCACAGAGAACTTCCCTGCTCCAAGCGGGGAAGAGAGGGTACGTTTCATACCTTTCCTTCTACGAGGCCTAGGCTTCCCCATTCACCCCTTCCTGCGAGGCCTGCTGGAATTTTACGGGATCCAGCTCCACCACCTCACCCCTGGATTCATACTGCACATCTCTGGCTTCGTTGCCCTTTGCGAGATGTTCTTGGGTTGCGAGGCCCACTTCGAGTTGTGGAGGAAGTATTTCTATCTTGCCCCCCGTACCCGTGGGGGGTCAATTTTTTAAGTAGGCGGAGCCGAGGTATGGCGTATAGCCAAAACGGGGTATCCCATGGGGACCCCGAAGATGGATTTCGAAGAATGGACCTCGGAATGGTTTTATATCGAAGTCGTCCCCCTATCCGACCCAGTTCGGAGGGGGCTACCCGAATACTCAAATGCTCCTCTAAAGAAGCGGTTCAACTAGCGGCCCAAGAGCCCCTCCGAAAAAGAAAGGGCCAAGGTGCTACTGCTGGCTGCCAAGGTTCGGCTGCCGACCCACAACAAGTTAACCATGATTGACGTGATGGCCGCTGCCATAGCTCGGTGCGTACAGCCCCTTCAATAGAGGATGCACCCTCTGTGATGTTATAATGGGACAAGCGACGTGACCCGTTACAAGTGGCAGGGGTCGGACAACCAGGTGGCCATGGCTGCGATACTAGCCGATCTCTTCAAAGGGGAAGAAGAAGAGTTTGCCCGTTTGAGGAACAGGGATGGTTACGCTAGCTATAATCCCATAGAATGGGTAAGTTTAACCTTTTATTTCATAGTCCGGAAATCTCATCCGTATTCTTACCGGATCTACTATTTTTCGAACAGAATTGGAGGCGCCAGGTCGAGTCCATTAGCTGCCCTTCTCCTCAACCGGAGAGCCATTCTCGTGACGATGACCCAGGGTTTCATGATGATCCAGAGACGTCTATTGATTTTGAGGACGGGGTCTTTTTCCAGGAAAGCCTTGACGGTACCAAGGTGGCCCTCACAGCTGATCACCCTGGGGCCCTTCCTTCTTCTGCTGTAAGTAGCAAGAAGGCCTCTTCCCAAATGAGGCGTTTGCCTCATGCTACTCCGAATGTGCTAACTTCTACTCCCAAGGGTCGCCGCACTACGCGCCGAACACCAACGGGAGCGGCGCCAAATGCGTAGGCATCGGCCAACAACGGAGTGTCCAAGCGTAAGGCAACTGCGGGAGCTGCATCGGCCACACCCTCGGCCCAAAGGTAGTGTATCCGAAGCCATTGCTAATGTTGCCACCATCGGCTCCTTTTGACAATACTGAGATCCGCAGAAGAAGAGCACCACTACCACCATCTGAAGACGTCCAGGAGGCGTCAAGGCGTAATCCCGGTCCTGGATCTTCGGCGCGAGTCGGGGTCAATACGGGAGGTGCTGCTGCAGACCCACCTCTGGAAGATCCAGAGGATGTTTTGGTTACTAATTCTGAAGTCGAAAGTGTGATGAATCACTGTCGGCGGAGGGAATCCTTGCGTCACATCGCCTTTTCCAATCAAGAGTTCAATGTGTTTAATTCAGTGGATGCATACCTCGGAGCAGCCCGAACAAGGCTTGAGGGGATTGCCAACCTCGTGTCCGCCAATATGTTGGTGCGAGATTGGTTTTAAAAAACGATCATAAATCCTAACCCAGTAGCCCCCAAGCCTTGATTTGGGCGGGACGACCGAGTTAAGGATCTGTAACTATATGTATTGTTGGTATTTTGTAGGCAACAAGGGAACAGAATAAGAAATTGTTCGAGGACCTCGAGTTGAGCCGAACACAGTTGGCTGATGCAAAAGCCGAACTGGAGGCGGTCAAGAAATTCACCAGCGAAGCTCATGGTGAGGAAGAAAGCTTTAGAATGCTTGAATTATTTAAGGTACCTTGTTTAACATAGGCTGTCGGTGTTCTGGGAACGGGGGTACCCAGACTTGCCTGCCTACGGCCCACGGCATGGCTCCATCGACGGCCTGGTACGGCCCAGCTTCAGCGACAACAACTCAAGACCCTCGCAAGGGGCCAAGCCTCGCGAGGTGGACGACACCAAGACCTCCACGATGAGCGGCCTCCTCAGGCCGGCTCCCGAGGAGCGGAGATCTCTATGCAAGCCTCACCTCATGAGGTCCGGATGACGTGAGCCATGATGACCAAGGCCAGGCGGGCACCAGCGGGCGCAGTGTACCAGTTTCCTCTTTGGTGCTAAAGAGGCAAGCGCAGGCGCGGAGTCTCGAGGCATCAGCCAAAGGTTTCCATTCTTGTGCAATAAGACCAAGACCACCAGGATGGTAGGACGGAAGTCATCACCAAGCCCACCACGGCGTCACAACCAGAGGCTTTCGCAGGCGAAGACTACTTTTGTCAGGATAGCATGTACTAGTTGTCTCCCTTCGAATTTGGCCATTGTGGGATCCCTTCCCGCCTTTTATTTGGGAAGAGGACCAAGGCCACTATAAATAGGACTTAGCCACCACCATAGAGAGGGATCGGACCCCCGGATGGATCATTCAGATCACCCTCACCCCACCAGCTCACTCGAGCTCAAGAATGCCTCTCCTCCTGAGGCTATTCGCCACTATACTAGTTCATCCTCAGCCCCTCGAGGCCAATCCACCACAAAACAGGAGTAGGGTTTTACACCGCAAGGTGGCCCGAACCTGGGTAAACTGCCGTGTCTCTTTTCCTTACAGTTTGTCAAGCTAGGCTGTGAGATTAGCGAGTGGGCAGACTGGGGAGGACGAGTTCTTCGCACGCACCCCAGAGTTCGAACCTCTCAAGGGTTTGCGGAACCCGAAATCCGACATTTGGCGTGCCAGGTAGGGTTGCGTCGAAGCTTCGCCTCTTCATCCGCTGCACTCCGCCCTCGCCGTTCAGCTCTCATGGCGGGCGCCTCTTCTCCGACTGGATCGACGGGCGCGCACGGAGGCATCGTGGGTCTCCGGGCCTTCACCCCCGCCTTACGGCGAGTGCAGTGGCCGCCCAAGTTCAGGTCGGAGATGCCGCCTCGCTACGACGGCGCGGCAGACCCGGTGGGGTTTTTCCAGGCGTATGAGGAGGCGGTTCTAGTGGCCGACGGCGATGGCAAGGTCATGGCGAATTGGCTTCCCATGGCCCTCATGGGCGTGTCGCGCGCTTGGCTCCTGGGCCTGCCGGAATCCTCGGTGGCTTCCTAGGAGGAGCTGCGTGGCCTTTTCGTCACGCAATTCACAGCGCTGGCACCTCACGCCGTCGCAGCCATCCTTGGCGGCTCGCAGGCGCCACCCTCGGATCGCCACATCAAGCAGCTCTTTCGCCAGGCGGGTGCCGCCCACGTGCAGCGGGCGGTGCCGCTGGGTTGGGCGGCGCCCAAGGCCGACCTCACCTTCGACTCCAGGGACCACCCTGCGGTCACGGCCGGCGCCGGCGCGCTCCTGATGCTCTGCACCCCCACCATTTGCAATGTGGCAGTCACCAAGACCCTCATCGACGGAGGAGCCTGCCTCAATGTGCTCTCGGTTGAAGCGTTCGGCTTGCTTCATGTGCCCCATGGCCGGCTCCGCCCACGAAGCCCTTCTCTGGAGTCGTCAACGGCTCCACCAACCCCCTCGGGCAGATCCGCCTCCCCGTCACCTTCGGCAACCACGACAACTACCGCACCGAGCTCATCGACTTTGACATCGCCCACATCAGCCTCCCGTACAACGCCATCCTCGGGTACCCGGCCCTGGCCAAGTTCATGGCAGCGACTCACCCTGCCTACAACCTCATGAAGATGCCGGGAAGCAGCGGCATCCTCACCGTGGCAGGAGATAACAAGGACGCGCTATTGGCCCTCAAGCTCGCCTTCAGAGCCGCGGCGGCCGCACGACCGACTGAGCAAGGGGCCCCAGAGGCTCCGGGGGCTGTGCCAGCGAAGAAGAAGCAGTTGTTCTCTCAAGATCAGGCCGAGACGAAGCAGGTGCCGGTCGATGAGGACGGGGCATCGGGTGCCACCTTCACCATAGGTGCCAGCCTCTCTCCAGATCAAGAAAAGGCGTTGGTCGACTTCCTATGCGCGAACAAGGAAGTGTTCGCATGGGAGCCCAAGGATCTGGTTGAGATCCCGAGGGGAATAATCGAGCATCACCTGAGGGTGTGCCCTAACGCACGACCGGTGAAGCAGAAGGCACGGCGGCAGTCCACAGAGAAGCAGTCATTCATCGTCCAAGAGACCCGCAAGCTACAAGAGGCTGGTGTCATTCAGGAGGTGCGGTACCCAGAATGGTTGGCGAACCCAGTCATCGTCCCCAAGAAGGGCGGAAAGGAGCGTATGTGTGTCGACTTCACTAACCTCAACAAGGCTTGCCCTCAAGACCCCTTTCCGCTTCCGCATATCGATCAGATCGTCAACTCCACTGCCGAGTGTGACCTGCTATGCTTCCTGGACGCCTTCTCAGGCTATCACCAAATCAAGATGGCGGTGCAAGATGTTGAGAACACGGCTTTCTTGACCCCATGCGGGGTGTATTGCTACACCTGCATGCCGTTTGGGCTGTGTAACGCCAGAGCAACCTTCCAGCGGCTGATGCACATCGCTTTGGGCTGGCAGCTCGGGAGGAACGCAGAGGCATATGTCGACGACATAGTGGAGAAGTCTCGGGAGGCAAGAACCCTTATTGAAGACCTGGAAGAAACATTTGCCAGCCTACGCAAGGTGGATCTATGACTCAGCCCGGAGAAATGTGTGTTCGGCATCCCATCTGGCAAGCTGTTGGGTTTCTTGGTATCGCATAGAGGGATCGAGGCTAACCCAGAGAAAGTCAAGGCCATAGAAGGGATGAGCCCACCGCAGACTCTCAAGGAGATGCAGAAGCTGGCAGGTTGTGTGACCTCGCTGGGGCGTTTCATCTCCAAATTGGGAGAATGCGCCCTCCCGTTCTTCAAGCTGATGAAAAAGAAAGGACCATTCGAGTGGACTCCGGAGGCTGACGCGGCCTTCCAAGACCTCAAGAAGTACCGCACCAGCCCGCCGATGATGGTGGCGCCACGTCCCCTTGAGCCCCTTGTGCTCTACTTGGCCGCCACGCCTCACTCAGCCAGTGCAGCACTGGTGGCAGTGAGGGAGGAGTGCCTGGTCAAGGGCCCATGACGGGGCACCCGTCACCAGATGGGGCACCGCGGTCTCAAGAAGGCGCTCCTGAGGCTCCGACTCCACCACCGGCCAACAATGCTCCTGAGACCTCAGCCAACTCCCCTAGCAGTCAGTCTCCCGAGGACGATACTCCTAAGGGCACGGCTGCCATGGCAGATGATAAGGCTCCTGAGGGCCTGCAGACTCAGGAGTTGCAAGACCTCACCAATGCTTCCTCCCTCGTTGAGCACCCGGTATACTTCGTCAGCACGGTGCTGCGAGACGTGCGAGCACGCTACCCCATGCCACAGAAGCTGCTACTCGCGCTCTTCGTCGCCTCCCGAAAGCTGCGCCACTACTTCCAAGGCCACCCCATCAAGGTTGTCTCAGCTTACCCTCTGGAGAGGGTGCTCCGGAGCCCCAACGCTGCAGGAAGGGTCGCCGAATGGAACATTGAGCTGCAGGCATTCCAGTTGGAGTTCAGTACCACCAGGATCATCAAGGGTGCTGCCCTCGCTGACTTCGTGGCGGAATGGACTGACGTCCCTGACCGTGAAGTGTGCGAGGACCGCTCCCTCATACCCGGCGACGAGGCACCAGATGGCTGGATCATGTACTTCGATGGCGTGTTCTCACGCTAGGGCGCGGGGGCTAGAGATGTGCTTATTTTGCCCACCAAAGACAAGCTCTACTACGCCGTGCAACTCTGCTTCCAACACGGCGAGAAGGTCTCCAACAACATTGCGGAGTACGAGGGCCTGATCACAGGACTCAAGGCCGCCGCAGCACTGGGGGTCAGGCGCCTCACCATCAGGGGCGACTCGCAGCTCCTCGTCAACTTCTTCAACAAGGAGTACACCCCGAAGGACGAGCACATGGAAGCATACCTTGAGGAGGTACGCAAAATTGAGAAATGATTCTTGGGCCTGGAATTGCAGCATGTGCCGTGAGGCACAAACAAGGAGGCGGATGACATCACCAAGAGGGCGTCCCGGCGTCTGCCTCAGGAGCCTGGCGTATTTGAAGAGTGGCTCTTCAAGCCATCGGCAGCTCCACCCACCGCAGAACCATCACCGCCTCACAGGACCTCCCCTAGGCTCCTCCGTCGGGCGCCCCGGCTTGCGGCCCGACCTCAGGAGCTCGCCTCCTCCTCGTGATGGAACCTTAGGAGGGGTGTTGGACCGAGGAGTTCAAGGCGTACCTACTTCGGGGCACCCTGCCGGAGAAGGAGGAAGACGCGGAGCGTGTGGCCCGCCAGGCCACAGCATACTACATCCAGGACGGTGAGCTCTATCAGAGGCGTCCAAACGATGTTTCTTTACGGTGCATCTCCAGGGAGCAGGGATGCGAGCTGCTGGCCGATATACATGGCGGGGACTGTGGGCATCACTCTTCATCACGCACCCTCGTGGGCAAGGCATTCCGCAGCGGGTTCTACTGGCCCACGGCGCTCAACGATGCCACCGAGCTGGTGAAGTCCTGTGAAGCCTGCCAGTTCCACGCCAAGCAGATCCATCAGCCCGCTCAGGGCCTCTAGACCATCCCGATCACATGGCCGTTCGCGGTCTCGGGGCTGGACATCTTGGGGCCATTCCCACGGGCGCCCAGGGGCTACCGCTACGTCTATGTCGCCATCGACAAGTTCACCAAGTGGGCGGAGGTGGAAGCCGTCCGCACCATCCCGGCCAGCTCGGCCGTCAAGTTCATCAAAGGCCTCATGAGCCGGTTCGGGGTTCCTAACCGCATCATCACTGATAATGGCTCACAATTCACCAGCAACCTTTTCAAAACATACTGTGCTAACCTTGGAACGCAGATATGCTACGCTTCGGTGGCACACCCCAGGAGCAACGGCCAGGCCGAGCGCGCCAACGCAGAAGTCCTGAGAGGCCTCAAGGCAAGGACCTTCAAGAAGAAGCTCGAGGCCTGCGGCAGGGGCTGGCTCGATGAGCTCCAGTCCGTGTTGTGGTCCATCCGCACCACCGCAACCAAGCCGACGGGCGAGACTCCGTTCTTCCTCGTCTGCGGAGCCGAAGCGGTTCTCCCTCACAAGGTCAAGCATCGCTCCACGCGGGTCTTGGCGTTTGATGAGGCACGCCAGGACGCCACACGGGGGATGGACCTCGTGCTGGGGGAGGAACGCCGCCGTCAAGCCTCGCTCCGAGCGGCAAGGTACCAGCAGGCGCTGCGGCGGTACCACTGCCGCAGTGTCCGCTCTAGGACGCTCGAGGTGGGTGATCTCATCTTGAGGCGGGTGCTCTCCAGGGAGGGGCTGCACAAGCTCTTACCCATGTGGGAGGGCCCGTTCAGGATCGCCCGTGTCTCCAGGCCTGGCACCGCGCGCCTGGAGACGCAGGACGGGATCCCCATCCAGAACGCCTGGAACAACCAGCACCTCCAGAAGTTCTACCCATGAAGCAAGGCCTCGTGCCTGTGAAGGTCTCCGCTCGTGACACTCTCACGTAATAATGAGTGGGGCTGTACACGCCCCGGAGTCTCCTGAGTGTCGCTCGCGGGCCTCACGGGGGCTCCCTCCCACGTCCTAGTGGCAGCACTTAGCTCCGCGCTGGTGAGAAGACTAGACTAGGTGCCAGACGCGGCTGTTCTTTTGCTTGCTTTCTGTAGTTGGTTTGCAACTTCTTAATGGAATTTGGAGTTTTCGCGTTTCTCGTTTGCCAGAGCTGGAACTTTCTTTTCCTCTTGTTCGTTCGCCTCTCCAGCCTTGTCCCAGGAAGAGCGGCAGTTGCCCGTTGCTCCTCCTCGCGTGTCCCGCACGCGGGGGCTAGGTAGGTGTGTGCGCTTGGTGCTCGCCGCGACCACACCTCACCGAAGCTCTGTCGCCCCAGAGCTTCGGTCCTTAAATTCTCGCGAGACGCTCTCAAACGAGCTCGTGGGCACGCGTACCCTATCAAGTCCGTGCCTTCGGGTATCACGACGCGGTGCACCAGCCACAACCAACCCACCCTTGGGGGCTCGCGTAAGGAAGGGCATGACACCCTGTGAAGTTTTCTAATAATTCTGCAGTTGTACAGTGCCTCCTAAGGCCCGACGGCTCCTGAGCCGTTAAGAAGCAAACTTCGCCAGATGTTGCTGGAGAGGCGCGCCCTCGCGAGGCGGGAAACTATGACAAGCATATCAAGCTAAGTTATTCTAACCGCACCTGATCGGAATATTGGTATCTCGGCACAACATCAAAATAACAAACGTAGCATAATGGCACGAGTGCCTTGGTTCATTACACGCCCCAGCGGGGCCCTCTACTTTTTTCGAGTGCAGGAGAAAGGAAAGGTTAAACAAAAGTGGCCCGCACGACTGCAGCAGCTCTCAAGGCCAGGCTCCGGCGGCCCCCGAGCTCAGTCCGAGTCTTCCTCCCGCTTCACCGGAGCGCGGCGACGAGACGACCCGTCGCCTTCCCCGATGCGAGCCCGGCGATGTGGTGGTTGGTCGTAGCCGCCACTGCTGGTGCTCTCGCCGGAGGAGGAGCCGCCGCTGCTGAAGGAAGCGCAGCTGTCCCCAAGGGCAAGCTCACCCTCATCGTCGTCGCGGCCATCGTCAAGGCCAAGCTCATCGTCGCCGCTGCCGTCTTCTGGGCAGCACCCCGCGCGACGGCCGTCCTCCCCGAACACTCTCACATAGAAGGTCGTGAGGCCGTCGTACCTGAAATAAAGGGTGTGCCTCCCGCTCAGGCCTCGCACGCGGGCAAACGCCTGCCAACCATGAGTCAAGGACACGCTGCCCGTCGCGGTGACTTCGACCCCAACCCAGGAAGCCTTGCTACAGCAGCCGTCAGCCTGCAGCTAGAGGCCGTCAAGCCCCACGATAGGCAGCTCACTCATGAAGAAGCACAGGAGCGGGAGCCAAGTGCCGGCGCGCCTCTCCGACCACACGATGAACTCCGGGAGCACATCCGCTGAGTGGAAATGCGGCCGAGGAGGCCGGGCAACCACGGCATGCTGCCCCTCATCGCAGGGGCTGCCTTGCCCTTGGTGGCCCTGCCTCGAGAAGAAGCGCCGCCGCGGCCGCCCAAAGCGATGCCGGCCCCCGAAGAAGTGCACCCGCGCCCCCGAGGAGCTGCCGCCGGGGTCGCAGCATGCTTGCGGGGGCGGCCACGCCCTCTCTTGGGCGGCGGCGAACCCGGCCCCTCCTTGGGGGCCTTCCCTTTCTCGGCGGCAGAAAACCTCCACGTTGGCGCCATGGATGCTACGGCAAGATGGGGAGGTGAAGAAGAACAGGGAGCGTGCAGCGAGAAGATGGAGATGAGTGAGGGGGGCTCTGCCCCTCCCCTCATTTATAGCCGGAGGGAGGCCAACCGCCGGCCTCCACGACCCCACGCAATGATGGTTTTTCTCTGCATGCAGCAGGGTCTCGTCAAGTCAAGCAATTGCTGAGGCGGCGTGGGGAAGCGGAGGCGCCCATGTCCCACCAATCGCCACACGTCAACCGAGGCCACAGGCGGTTAGGGCCCGCGGCGCTCCGCACTTGCCCCTTGGCTTCGCCTCGAAGCCAAGTCCGAGCGCGCCTTGGGCCCGGGGGCTACTGTCGGCGTTCTGGGAATGGGGGTACCCAAACTTGCCTGCCTGTGGCCCACGGCGTGGCTCCATCGACGGCCTGGTACGGCCCAGCTTCAGCAACAACAACTCAAGACCCTCGCGAGGGGCCAAGCCTCGCGAGGCGGATGACACCAAGACCTCCACGAGGAGCGGCCTCCTCAGGCCGGCTCCCGAGGAGCGGAGATCTCTATGCAAGCCTCACCTCGTGAGGTCCGAATGACGTGAGCCATGACGACCAAGGCCAGGCGAGCGCCAGCGGGCGTAGTGTACCGGTTTCCTCTTT
Source organism: Thinopyrum elongatum (assembly GCA_011799875.1). Lineage (NCBI taxonomy): Eukaryota > Viridiplantae > Streptophyta > Magnoliopsida > Poales > Poaceae > Thinopyrum > Thinopyrum elongatum. The sequence goes on along the minus strand of CM022298.1, from coordinate 396,913,238 downwards.
GGTGCTAAAGAGGCAAGCGCAGGCGCGGAGTCCGGAGGCATCAGCCAAAGGTTTCCATTCCCGTGCAACAAGACCAAGACCGCCAGGACGGCAGGACGGAGGTCATCACCAAGCCCACCGCGGCGTCACAACCGGAGGCTTTCGCAGGCGAAGACTACTTTTGTTAGGATAGCATGTACTAGTTGTCTCCCTTCAAATTTGGTTGTTGTGGGATCCCTTCCCGGCTTTCATTTGGGAAGAGGACCAAGGCCACTATAAATAGGACTTAGCCACCACCATAGAGAGGGATCGGACCCCCGGACGGATCATTTAGATCACCCTCACCCCACCAGCTCACTCGAGCTCAAGAACGCCTCTCCTCCTGAGGCTGTTCGCCACTGTACTAGTTCATCCTCAGCCCCTCAAGGCCAATCCACCACAAAGCAGGAGTAGGGTTTTACAACGCAAGGTGGCCCGAACCTGGGTAAACTGTCGTGTCTCTTTTCCTTACAGTTCGTCGAGCTAGGCTATGAGATTAGTGAGTAGGCAGACTGGGGAGGATGAGTTCTTCGCACGCACCCCAAAGTTCGAACCTCTCAAGGGTTTGCGGAACCCGAAATCCGACACAGGCTTCCCTTATAGCAGCTGAATCCATAGGTCAACTTTAGAAGGACCTGGACGCGGCCAAAGAATCTCAAAGGTACACCGAGTCATAGTATGAGGCTAGCCACCGAGTACTGACACGAAGCCATGAGGAAAAGAACAAACTGAAGGCAGAAAACCAGCAACAGGCCAAAGAAATCGAGAGTTTAAAATCTGAATTAGCGCAAGCCCGTGACGAGAACCAGATATTGAAAGACGGCATGTTCGGTAAGTGATAGTTTGACTTACTTGCACGTAGATACTCATAGTGTTTTAATGCAAAGGACATGTCGTGCCTTTTGCTAGGTCTCCTGACGGGGCGTCCCGAAGAAGAGGTCGGGTCATTTGGAGGGAACCTTTTGAAGGAGCTGTCCATTGTGCACGAGAGAGCTCGAAAAGCCATGAAAAGTATGGTCAAGGCGTTATCACCGACAGAGACACCTCCAGAAGGCATGGCTGAATTGGTCAATCGCTTTAAAGGAGCGTTGTCGGTGCAACAAACATGTGTGTTTGCTGGCCTAACTTATGCACCGGTGTACGATCGCCCATACATCGAGTACCAAGCCATGGCGGAATATGGACCAGAGAAACCGCTCTTCATGAGATCAAGGAGCGCATTAAGAAGACCAAAGTAACTAGAGGATGTTCCCAGGAAGGCCTCCCTTGCCAGGCAGGCGAGCCCGGCAGGGTCGAGGCTATGCCTAGGGCCAAGTCCAAACCGCCTCGGCAAGGTTCCCAGGGCCACCAAGATCACAAGACAGAGTCCCGGCAGGCTTCGTGCCGGCAAGCCTCCGCCAAGACACCACTGCTCCACCTCATCGTACGCCAGTCGCTAATCAATGCGGTGCCGAGCTCCCAAATGGCTAGGTGGATCCCGTCGAGCACGTGGCAACCTGCTAGAGAAGAGTTTAACTTTATTGACACCCATCCTAATGGCGTGTGATGCTAATAAGAGGTAGATAGATAAGCGGCGCGGCAAGCTTGCTGGGCTTCAACCTCAGCATGACACCTACCAGTGCATTTAATGCACTTTGTCCTAACTGCCAGAGTTAGGTATGATAGCACTGAAGGGGTTCGAATCTTTGATCCCTCAACACTTGTATGCGCATAGCTGCTCTCCCCGATGCACACTTGCTAGGCTTGAGCTCTCCGTGTCTTCGTGTTCCTCCAGATCAATCCACCATAGCAGGAGTAGGGTTTAACGCTGCAAAGTGGCCCGAACCTGGGTAAAAGAGAGTAGTCCATCGCCATGCTGCCCAGTTGTTTCTGTAATTTGTGCAATATGATCATCCCCCCGCCAAACCACAAAGGGGCAGCCCTGCCCCATAGGTGATCGTGCATCCCACCACGACATCTTTGGCGCGCCAGGGAGCCACTTGTGTGAATCAGAAGCAATAGCCAGCGCGTCGATCTTCGTCACCTTCTACATCATCAATGGCTCCCAAGAAGAAGAGCGGTGCGACAGCGCAGCCCTCTACTTCGAAGGCTCCTCCACCTGCGGTTGTGGGCGCTGCGGGCGCCGCGACCACGATGGGTGGAGCGGGCGCCACGGGTGGAGCGGGCGCCACGGGTGGCGCAGTCACCACAGACGGTGCGATTGTCGCCCCCACCATAGTTGGAGCGGGAACTGGGGCCACTAGAGGTGCCCAGCTCCCTCATCCTTCTGGCGAGCATGCTCACACCAGTGCGGGTCATGGCGATGCTCTGCCTCCACCTCCTCGCTGCACCGGTGAGCGCAACCAGCGTAGTGATGACGCCCACTCTGGAGCGAGCCACGACCCTCTGGCTGCACCGACCAGGGGGCGACATCAAGACATGCACTCCGCCCCGCGCAGAGCGAGCGTGACAAGACCCTGAGTGGTGTCGTCAACCCACAATGACTGCACCCGCACAGAAAAGGCCCAGCTGATCAGGAGCTTGGCCACCAGGATCAACATCAGCCGTGCCAGACTGCCCTTGTGATTGGTCCAAGGCGGCGGGAGCACAACGACGCTCCTTCTGGCTCGACCAGGAGTCAAGGGACGTCGCGCTTTGCTTCCCATGCCATGCCAGGGACAGTGGCCGAAGAAATGGCAAGGGCCCAGCTGCTGCTGAACTTTCCCCCAACGGCAGAAAAGATGGACGAGTGGAGAACCACCATTCTGAGCCTCATCGGGTTTGCTGAAGCCAACAAGACACAGCGCGTAGAACCTTCGCGACGCCCACAGGCAACACCCGCAACCCATGGTGGTGGCCACACGGAGAGGACTACACCCACGATGCAGTCCCCTCCGCAGCAACCCGCCCAGGAGCAGGCTCGGCAGACTCAGCAAACCCAGTGTATTGAAGAGCCTGACGAGATATCGATGGCCTTGTCGGATCCACAACTCCAGCAAGATCAACGCCAAGTGTTGAAGGACAAGAGAAGGGAAGACGCCCGCGTCACCATTGAGTGGCGCCGCGTGGCACGCCGTCAATCAGATAGGCGTAATGGACCCGACGTTGACAAACCCGCGCCTAGTGTTGGCCGGTACTTGCCTTATGAGGTAGGGTGCCCCGCCTTCACTTGCGAGCTGCAACAAGTCCGTTGGTCATCGTCTCGCACCTTCAAGCCTGACTTGCCAGAGAAATATGACAGAAAACTGAACCCGACAGAGTTTCTGGGCATTTACACGATTGCTGTCCAAGCTGCCGGGGGAAGGGATGAAAAAGTGCTTGCCAATTATTTTCCATTGGCACTTAAGCCCAATGTGAGATCTTGGCTGATGCACCTGCCTGAGGATTCCATCTCCTCCTGGGCAGACATGTGCAATGAATTCATTGGCGCCTTTACGGGCGGCCATCAAGAGCCCGGGCAACCCAGTGACCTACAAGCCCTTCTACAGAAAGAAGGGGAGAGCCTGCGCAAGTATCTTCGGCGATTCAGCCGAGTACACCGCAACATTCCAAAGATACATCCGGTAGCTATGATTGCCGCATTCCATATGAATGTGCGCAATCGAAGGATGCGCGCCAAGATGAAAGTTCAGCTACCCAAGACCATCAACGAGCTTTATACCTTGGCAGACAAGTGCGCTCGTGCTGAAGAGGGGAGAAGACTTCCAGGGGAGGAAGTTAGTATCGAAGTCGATTCAGAGGACGGTGACGCTGCCCCCCTAGGAAGAGGAACAGAAAGTGCAACAAGAAGCATAAAGGGAAAGCAGTGATGGCTGTTGAGAGCTCCGGTGATCTTAGCACCGGCAAGAAAGCAAAGACCGAAGTACCCGGCAAGGAAGATGCTACATGCGCTGATTGCCGGGCGGCGGCGGCAGCTGAGAAAATAGGCAAATCCGACGGGCCATACTGCAACATCCATAGGACCAAGGGCCATGATCTCCCAGATTGCAAGCAAGTCGAACAGCTGGTCGAAAGGCAAAAGGCTGAATATGAAAGGCGTGATAAGGAGAAAGGCCAGGATGGCACTGGCGGGAAAGGCCGTATTGGCCGCGGTGGTCGTCGTGGCAAGGCCGATCACCAGAGGGAGAAGCCCGCCAGGGGTCGTGAGAAAAAGGAAAGTGAGGATGGCAGTGAAGAAGAGGATGATGAAACCAGTGAACAGGAATTTCAGAAAGCTACCGAGGCAATGTGCATTGACGGGGGCGCGTCCTTGCACTCCTCTCACCGCCAACTTAAGCAGTGGCCACGTGAGGTCAATGCGGCAGAACCAGTAGCAAGCGCTCGAGAGAAACTTAAGTGGTCCCGCACGCCCATCATTTTTTACGTTGAGGATCACCTGGATCGCACTACTGCGGTTGGGTGTTTGCCGTTGTTGGTCTCACCAACAATCCGCAACCTCAAGGTCACAAAGATGTTGGTTGACGGTGGGGCAGGGTTGAATTTAATTTCCCCTGACGTGCTTAAGAAACTTCAAAGCCCTGACGAAGATCTGAAGAATACTGGCACTTTCCAGGGGATCAACCTAGGAAGGAGCTAGCCTAAGGGGAATATTATATTGCCAGTGACATTTGGCGGGGAACTAAACTACAGGACTGAGAAAGTTGTGTTTGATGTTGTTAAACTTCCCCTGCCATTGAACGGAATCCTTGGTCATCCAGCTTTGGCTAAGTTTACGGCGGCGGCCCATTACGCATATAACACCCTGAAGATGCCGCGCCCTATGGGAGTCATCTCCATCCTGTCGGGTAAAAGAGATGCAGTCATATGCGTCGACAAGATGTACAGGGATGCGGTAGCAGCCGAGGCTGTCAATGCCCCAGATCTCACCAAGGAAGAAAAGAAACGAGTCTACTTTGTCAGCTCCCTCTTGCAGGGGGCTAGGTCAAGGTACTTTGGGGGTGCAAAAATTGATCTTCGGCCTCCTTATGGCCTCAAGGAAACTATGCCATTACTTCCAAGCTCACGAGATCACAATTGTGACTCTCCTTCCATTGCAGCGTATTCTGAGGAACCCCGAGGCTACCGGTAGGATAGTGGAGTGGGCGCTGGAATTGTCAAGTTTTGCTTTGAAGTTTGAAAGCACGGCTACTATCCAAAATAGGGCACTGGTAGAGTTTATTGCAGAATGGACGCCAACGCCTGATGAAGAAGTGTTAGAAACAACTCTCCTCAGAAAAGAGACCCCCAAGGAGTGGGTAATGTACTTTGATGGAGCTTTCTCGCTGTAAGGTGCCGGGGCTGGAGTGCTGCTTGTCGCACCCACCGAGGAGCACCTCAAGTATGTTATCTAGATGCACTTCCCCAGGGAAGATGCTACCAACAACACTGCCGAGTATGAGGGGCTACTTGTCGGCCTCAGGATTGCTATGGGACTAGGGATAAAGAAGCTAGTCATCCTTGGTGATTCTCAGCTTGCAGTGAAGCAAGTAAATAAGGATTATCAGAGCCCGCTGATGGAAGCATATGTAGAAGAAGTGAGAAATTTGGAGGAGCACTTTGATGGGCTGCACACAAAGCACGTGTCCCGCGCGGAGAACAGCATTGCTGACCACCTGTCAAAGTGCGTTACTCAGAAGCTCCCTGTGGAACCAGGAACTTTTGTACTCTGTCTAACTCAACCATCAGTTTCCTCATCAGCGTTGGCCAGAAAGAGAAGAAAGCTAAACACCGGCAAGCATTTCCCGGCAAGGCTCCCTGGAACTGCTGGGGAGAGCCCTATGTTGGTGGGTGAGCTGCATCCTCCAGCGGAACCTCAAGTTCTCACTGTTGAGGCTAGCGCTCCCATGACAAAGGAGATGCCTTTGGTCCTTGTCGTTGAGCCACAAGCTCCGGCATGGGCACAACATATAGTCCAATTCCTGCAGGCAGGAGAACTTCCTGATGGCCTGGAGTAATCTGAAAAAGTGGCCCGCCAGTCAAGTATGTACCAGTTTGTGGATGACACTCTGCACAGAAAGAGGCTGGACGATATGAAGTTGAAATGTATCAGCCAGGAAGATGGACTAATGTTATTGGCAGAAATTCATGGAGGTGTGTGTGGCTCACACCTAGGATCAAGAGCACTTGTCGGGAAAGCCTTCCGGCAAGGATTCTACTGGCCCACCACCCTCCGGGATGTGACTGAGCTCGTCACTAAGTGTGAAGCATGTCTGTTCCATTCCAAGAACATTCATCAACCTGCTCAGGCCCTTCAAACAATCCCTTTATCCCGGCCTTTTGCGGTCTGGGGGTCAACATCTTGGGCCCCTTTCCCCGTGCCACCGGAGGCTTTGAATTCTTATACGTAGCAATCGACAAGTTTACAAAGTGGCCCAAGGTGGAGCCAGTGAGGAAGGTGACTACGCAATTAGCTATCAAGTTCTTTAAAGGATTCGTGTGCCATTTTGGAGTACCCAACAGGGTGATCATCGACAATGGCACACAGTTCACAAGTTGCGCCTTCATGTAGTGCATCCAAAGCCTTGGAAGCAAGGTTTCTTTCGCCTCTGTTGCCCACCCCAGGAGCAACAGATAGGCTGAAAGGATGAACACTGAAGTGTTGCGAGGGCTCAAGAAAAGAACTTTCGATAAGTTGCGAAAATGCGGCAAGCGCTGGGTTGATGAGTTGCCGGTGGTTCTTTGGTCAATCAGGATGACACCAAATCGAGCTACTGGCCAGACTCCCTTCTCCCTGGTATATGGTGCAGAAGCAGTGCTCCCCATGAAACTCACATATGGGTCACCTCGAGTACTTGCCTACGATGAAGTACTGCAAGAGCAGCTGCGGCATGACGATGCCGCGCTCCTCGAGGAAGATCGTCTCCGGGCAGTTGTACGTGCTGCACGATACCAGCAAGCCCTACGTCGCTATCACAGCCGCAGGGTTCACGCCCGGAGCCTTGAGGAAGGTGACCTTGTACTTAGGCGCGTTCAGTCCGCCAAGGGTGCAAACAAGTTAACACCAAAGTGGGAAGGCCCTTACCGGGTAGTACGTGTCACCAGACCTGGCGCAGTCCGTCTGGAGACCGAGGATGGCATCCCAATGCAAAACTCATGGAATATTGAGCATCTTCGAAAGTTCTACCCGTAAGGCGCGGTTGGCGGGCCTTGCCCCGACAACCTGTTTTGTACAAGCATAGTCCCCGGGACTTGTAACCCTTTGTACAAAGCCAGGCGCAGGCCCTGTGCATAGTTGAATAAAACAAAGTGTTTTCACAAAACTTGCATACATGATTTCTTGTTTGCTTAAGTATAATCTTATTGTGATTACACTAATTTCTAGATGAAATGACTAATATACTGAGAAAGGCCATGTGCTATCCTCCCTTCTTTTTTTCCTTTGATGACAACAGAAGGATTTTCTCTTGGAAGGAAGGATAAGTGCGAGCCTACATACTCGGTCCCTGACAACCTCTCCTTATCCAAGATGATAAGAAGGATAGCAAGATGTTACATTGAGAAGAAAAGAGGGCAAAAGGAGCGCCTAGGCAGAAGCCCAGCTTGACCCCGTCAGGACCAGCGGGACGCAACCTGACAAGATGGGGAGGGTGCCTCCCCGGCAAGGAAGAAGAGGCCGGGGATGGGGAGAGCGACTAGGCGATGCCCTGGTCACCCTCGCCAGGACTAGAGGGACGCGGCTCAACAGGGACACCGGCAGGGAAGACGAAGCTGGAGTCCACGAGCCTGCTGGGATCCAGCTGGAGGTGGTGGAGACGACCAGGCCAAGCACCCCCAGCAAATTGCTTTGCCGGGGTCCAGCTGTAGATAGTGGTGCTGCCGAAGCCTAGCTGACGGTGATGGTGCGTTCGGTGTTCAGCCAGAGTCCGAGTCATCATCTTCATGCTTGACGACCGAGGGCTCATCGTCGCCGTCTTCATCGTCTGTGCCCTCCTTGTTGCTATCGCTCGAGGAGGAGCTTTTGTCATCGCTCGAGCTTTCTGCGCAGCACCCTAAGCGAGCACCTTGATGAAGAGCGTATCAGACTCCACCAACTTGAAGTGGAGGACGTGCCCTTCTGCCAGATAATGGGCACGGGCGAAGGTTTTCCAGCCACGCCTGAGAAGCATGACGTGCTGTGCGGGGAATTTGACATTCGCCCACACAGCATCGTTGAAGCAGCCATTCATGTGCAGGCCCAGCCTGAGCGGCTGATCGGCCTCCATCACCCTGGCGAAGGGACGAGGGAGCCGCAGATGACTGCGTGGAGGATCGTGCAGCTTGACAATGAACTCCAGCGCCGTGTCCCCCACATGGCCTTCTGTTGGCATTGAAGCCGCTGGAGGAGGAGTGGCGAGTGCACCACTTCGCCCGCCTCGGCCGCGGGTGCTGCGTCGACCCCTACCGTGCCCCGTGGCTACACCTTGTGCACTAGATCTAGCCTCTGCAGCGGTGGCAGAGGCAGGGCGGGATGCTGAGAGGAAGTTCTCATTGCTACCGTCGGAGCACGGGCTAGGCCCCTTCCCCTAGCCATGGTGGAAGCGGAAGCAAGGAAGAAGAAGGAAGAAATGATGGATGAGCATCGCTACCTCCTCACGTCTCCTTTTATAGCGGAGTAAGCGAGGGAGGAGGAGGATGGCTCTCCACTACTCTGGGGCAACCGCCCCACTCCTCCAACCCATCCTCCTGCATCCCTGATGGCCTCCTGATTCATCGGCCGCCCCACTACGCCAATCCGGGGCGCTGAATATTCTGCCAACGGCACACGTTCCCCCGCCGTGCACGTCCACCACCAACCCCGCGCAATGCATGCGGCACGCATGGCGGAAACAACATTCATGGTGGGTGAACTTAAGGTAAAAAGGTAGTTACCACGATTCACGCACAAGTGTCGTAATGGGCTCTCATGGGCGTGGACACCTCTGGCTTGCGACATGAACGACGCACGCCATACGGATGTGAAGGCGTCGCAGGATCCCTGGAAACTGACCCAAGTCTAGGTTAATGAAGAAGCAAAGAAGATCTCAAAAATACAAGTGCCAGCCCCGGCAAGATCTCTGTGTACGCCCGTGCATTGGTTGGGCCTACCCCAACGATGCCCGGCGGCACCTGTGGACCTAACTTATGCACTGGCGTACGACCGCCCATACATCGAGTACCAAGCCATGGCATAATATGGACCAGAGAAACCGCTCTTCGTGAGATCAAGGAGTGCATTAAGAAGACCAAAGTAACCAGAGGATGTTCCCAGGAAGGCCTCCCTTGCCGGGCAGGCGAGCCCGGCAGGGGCGAGGCTACGCTTGGGGCCAAGTCCAGACCGCCCCGGCAAGGTTACCAGGGCCGCCAAGATCACAAGACAGAGTCCCGGAAGGCTCCGTGCCGGCAAGCCTCCACCAAGACACCACCGCTCCACCTCATCATACGCCAGCCGCTAATCAATGCGGTGTCGAGCTCCCAAGTGGCTAGGTGGATCCCGTCGAGCATGTGCCAACCTACTAGAGTAGAGTTTAACTTTATTGACACCCTTCCTAATGGCATGTCACGCTAATAAGAGGTAGTAGATAAGCAGCGCGGCAAGCTTGCCGGGCTTCAACCTCAGCATGACACCTAGCAGTGCATTTAATGCACTTTGTCCTAACTGCCAGAGTTAGGTATGATACCACTGTTACCTATCTAATCATACCATAATGACTATTTTGCCACTGTGGTCGCCCCTTAAACTATAAAAGGAGGCCTGAGGAAACCTAGCAAGGTGTCACGGGAAACCACGGCCACCTATGGGGCCAAGGGGCCCCTTGCTGGTTCGGCAGGGGGGATGTCGCGTTGCACAAAGAGCAGAAGAACATGGGGCAGCACGGCAGAGATCACACGGGCAATTTTGCCCAGGTTTGGGCCGCTGCGAGGCATAAAACCCTACTCCTACTTTGGTGGATTGATGGTGGAAAAGTGGTGATGGAGCGTAGTACACTTGCCCGGTAGGCTCGCCCTGGGGAGGCAGTGACTACACGCGTACGAGCGTGGGGGTGTTCAACTTTCCAACCCTTGCTACATTTGCCATGGGCCTCCTTTTATAGGTTAAGGGGTCACCAGAGTGGCAAAACAGTCATTATGCACTGATAAGATAGCAAACAGTGCTATCATACCTAATTCTGCAGGCTGACAGAGTGTATTAAATGCACCGCTCAATGTCACATCATTGCTTGACCGGCAAGCCTTGCCGGGCTCGTCTTGCCAGCTCCATGCCTGCTTGCTTGACACGTCGCAGGACGGGTGTCATCTGTAGGTATTTCCTGTAGAAAGAGGCCGCCATGTGGCGAATGGCTGCCACTTAGTCACTTTGCGGCTTGACACCGCATTGATCAATGACGTGGGTCATGGTGAGATGGCTTGGTGAGGTGTCTTTGCCCTCGTGAGTCCCGGCAGGCCCTGCCGGGACGTTTTGAATGCTTTCTTCCGGGGGAGCCCTTGTCCTTGCCAGGTCCGCCTGCCCGTCAAGGGAGGCTTTTCTCCCGGTGGTGTCTCGCTTCTCTGTCTTGGTCTTGGCCTTCTTAATCAACATGCTGGTTCTTCGAAGATCTTGGTCTCTTGTATCTTGACATGGCCTTGGTGTTGTAATCTTGTTCTCGTGCCTGTGCACAGTCAGGGCAACAGACCCAGGGTTTGTTGCACCGACACAAGGGGTTCGAATCTTTGATCCCTCAACACTTGTACACGCGTAGCTGCTCTCCCCGATGCACACTTGCCGGGCTTGAGCGCTTCGTGTCTTTGTGTTCCTCCAGATCAATCCACCATAGCAGGAGTAGGGTTTTACGCTGCAAAGCGGCCCGAACTTGAGTAAAAGAGAGTAGTCCATCGTCTTGATGCACTGTTGTTTCTGCTCTTTGTGCAATGTGATCGTCCCCCCGCCGAACCACAAAGGGGAAGCCCTGCCCCATAGGTGATTGTGCATCCCAGCACGACAAGCGCGGTGTCGTTTTGAGTTATGGAAAATACCGGCTTGTCGAGAAGGAGCGCGCGAGGCCTCGGTGATGGTGAAGACCCGGTTTACCAAACTCGAACCAGTACATATGGCTCGTGTTGGACCAGCGGGGCCGGACGGGCAAGACTTCGCCTGGTGTATGACCAAGTGATGCCTGCTGCTCGATGCTCCCAAGAGGACTGTGCCCTAGACAGCTTGATAGACAATATTGACAAAGAGTAGGGTGCTTGATTCTATGTATCTATGTACTGTACATCAAGCTTTCTAGATCCATATTGAAAATGTTGTCTTAACTGGCCATCGGCTTCTGCCTCCCCAGCCAGTGGTCGGGGAGTGTTCCATACTATGTGACCTGAGAAACAGGGAATCACTTCGGGTAACCAGGCAATCCGGCCATGTGGTGTAAATAGACAAAAGCATGTGCGGAGAGTTATGTTATATTACCTTTTAATGTAAGAAACATCTTCCGAAGAAAATAGTTCCTCCAAGGGTTCCTTTCTTCAGGTTTGACATGTTGACCATAAACATTGTGTCCGGATACATGTAGTATGCGGGTGTTAGTCATGTTGGGAACCGACCCCAGGATTTTGGTGGTGAGCACCTGATTATTTTCACTTCCCTCGAGGCCGAACCATTATTTTCTTAAGAACGCTAGCTTTCGGCTTCACCCTTCTGAGGTACGTACACGGACCCGGTCGTAGCAATCACAGAGGTGCTCCCTTTACCCCCTAGCCGAACAATCGGGAACGTAGGGGGTAAGCACAGGAGCCAGGCAACCTAGCTTGGCAAAAACTTAAGTCAAATAGGTGCATATAATGGCTTGAAAGGTACGGGAAGGGTGTGAGCACAGTCAAGACGAATACGTGCACAAAAGGTATATTAATTGGCTTCTTTAAAAGGATCCCCCAGGTAGACCTGGGTGGTACATTTGAAGATGTATACTTAAGGAACTTAACGCACTTCGGTTTATCCGAACATAGACCGGGAGGTGACAGCTCCATAAAGGTAAAACAAAGAAAAAACTAAAACAAAGAAAAAGGGGAGTTAAAGACGACACCGAACTAGCTGTATAAGCGCCAAAGCCGAGCTGCGTTCCACGGGTTTGGTTTGAGGCGATTGTCCGATGGATTGCGAAGACGATACGCCCCTCCTGCTAGTACTTCATCTATTATGAAAGGGCCCTCCCATTTGGGTGAGAGCTTGTTCCTCTGCTTCTCAGGGAGGCGGAGGACGAGTTCGCCTACATTATATGCCTTCGCCCGAACTTCCCTGCTCTGATAGCGTCGGGCTTGCCGTTGATAGAATGTAGAGTGTGCCCGAGCTATATCACGCTGTCCTTCCAAGGCGTCCAGGTCATCCTGCCGATCTAGCTCGGCTTCCTTTTCTTCGTACATGCGTATTCTAGGTGCGTCATGGATGAGATCGCATGGGAGAACTGCTTCTGCGGCGTACACCATAAAAAAGGTGTGTATCCCATTGACCGGTTGGGGGTGGTGCGCAGTCCCAATAATATGGAGTCGAGCTCCTCTACCCAGTGGCAATCAGATTCTTTCAGGGAACGGACTAGATGAGGCTTTATGCCACTCATGATTAGTCCATTGGCTCGTTCTACCTGTCCATTAGTTTATGGATGATACACCGAGCATAGTCGAGCTTTATGCCCATGTTAGCGCACCAGTCTTTAACTTCCTGGGCTATGAAATTGGATCCATTGTCCATGATTATGCTGTGGGGAACACCATAACGGTGTACCATGCCGGATATAAAGTCGACGACTGGTCCAGATTCTGCTGAAGTTACTGGTTTTGCCTCGATCCATTTAGTGAATTCGTCGACCATAACTAGTAAATATTTGTTTTTCTTGGTCCCCCCTTTAAGTGGTCCGACCATGTCGAGCCCCCAGACCATGAACGGCCAGGTGATTGGTATTATCCGGAGAGCCGTGGGGGCATATGGTTTTGATTTGAAAAAAGCTGGCATCCAACGCAGTGTTGGACTAGAGTATGTGTGTCCGCGCGAGCGGTGGGCCAGAAAAACCATGCTTGGAAGGCCTTGCTTACCAAAGCCCGAGCTGTCGTGTGGTGGCCGCCCATGCCGATGTGTATCTCGGCCAGAAGTTGTTGCCCCTCCTCTTCGGATATGCATCTTTGGAGGACTCCAGTAGTGCTTTTCTTATACAGCTCACCCTCGTGGACCTTACAGGCTTTAGATCGCTGGACTATGCATCATGCCTCAGTCTGATCCTCGGGGAGATCTTGTTGTAGAAGATAGGCAAGGAAGGGCTCGGTCCATGGTGCGATTACGGCCATGACTTCATGAGCCGAAGGTGTTTCTTCGAGTGCTGAGCCACTTATGATGTCGTCGTCTGGCTCAATTTTCCAGAGGGATGATCTGCTCGGGCGCATTGGCTATCGCGCCATTGTCCCCATCTTGCCACACCACAGATGGCTTGAAGAGCTGTTCCAAGAAGGTGTTCTTAGGGACTGGGTCACGTTTAGCACCCATGCGGGCGAGGACATCCGCGGCTTGGTTACTGTCTCTAGAGGCATGGTGGAATTCTAACCCTTCAAATCGGGCTAATATTTTAAGGACAGCATTTCTATATGCCGCCATTTTTGGGTCTCTGGCATCAAATTCGTCGTTGACTTGGGAGATGGCGAGGCTCGCGTCTCCCCACACCTCGAGCCGTTGTACGCCCATTGATGTTGCCATCCAAAGACCGTGCAACAGGGCCTCGTATTCGGCTGTGTTGTTAGAGTCTGTGTATCTGTAGGACGTACCGAATGTTGTCGCCCATGGAAGATGTAAGGATCACCCCAGCCCCCAGTCCGGCTAACATTTTAGAGCCATCAAAGTACATTGTCCAATGTGAATATGTACTATATTCCCGAGGGAGCTCGGCTTCTGTCCATTCGGCCAGGAAATCGGCCAACACCTGAGATTTGATAGCTCGGTGTGGTTTGTACACAATTTCGAAGGGAAAGAGCTCTATGGCCCATTTGGCAATGTGGCCTGTGGCGTCCCTATTATTAATGATGTCCTTCAAGGGCACCTTGGATGCCACTGTAACCGAACACTCTTGAAAGTAGTGTCAGAGTTTTCGGGATGCCATGAAAACTGTATAGGCTATCTTCTGATAATGTGGATACCGAGACTTGCACGGGGTAAGCACTTCATAGTAGACTGGCTTCTATACCCAGAACTTGTGGCCCTCCGCTTCTCGTTCTACCACGAGTACCACGCTCACCACTTGATTTGTGTCTGAGATGTATAATAACATGGGTTCGCCAATGCCGGTTGCAACTAATATTGGGTTGCCTACTAGTATTGTTTTTATTTCCTCCAGTGCAGCGGTTGCCTCATTGGTCCACTCAAAGTTTCTGGTCTTTTTGAGCAATCTGTAGAGTGGCAATGCCTATTCACCAAGGTGGGACATGAAGTGGCTCAGGGCTGCCACGCAGCCTACCAGCTTCTGGACATGCTTAAGCTCCGTGGGTATTGCTAGCTGGGATAGGGCTCAGATTTTAGTCGGATTGGCCTCGATCCCTCTATGGGAAACAATAAATCCGAGTAGTTTTCTGGCGGGAACCCCGAAGACGCATTTGTTCGGGTTGAGCCGTATATCGTAAGTTCGTAAATTTTCAAAGGTCTGGCGGAGGTCGTCCACTAACTGGCTGACATGTTTGGTTTTAATGACCACGTCGTCTACATATGCTTCGACTATTTTGCCGATTTGTTTTTCGACGCATGTTTGAATCATGCGTTGGTATGTGGGTCCTGCGTTCTTTAACCCGAAGGGCATCGTGTTGAAGCAGAATGGCCCGTAGGGGGTGATGAACGCAGTTGCGGCTTGGTCGGACTCCTTCATATTGATTTGACGGTATCCGGAGTAGGCATCGAGGAAACATAACGAGTTGTGTCCGACGATGGCGGTGATGATCTGGTCTATCCGGGGTAAGGGGAAGGGATCCTTAGGGCAGACCTTATTTAGGTCTTTGGAATCGATGCATAGCTGCCAGGATTTATCCTTCTTGGGTACCATGACCAGATTTGCCAACCACTCGGGGCGTTTGATTTCATGGATGAATCCGGCTTCAAGTAACTTTGCTAATTCCTCCCCCATGGCTTGACGTTTGGGTTCGAAAAATCGGCGCAGTGCCTGTTTGACTGGCTTGAAGCCCTTTATTATGTTTAGGCTATGTTCCGCTAGTCTTCGTGGGATTCCTGGCATTTCCGAAGGGTGCCAGGAAAATATATCCCAATTCTGGCGCTGGAAGGTCTGTAGCACTTCATCGACTACGGGGTCCAGCTGGGCTCCAATGGATGATGTTTTATTGGGATCCGTTCGATGCACTTGGAATTTGACTATTTCGTCAGCTGGTTTGAACGATGTAGATTTGGACCTTTTATTGAGGACCATGTAATCCCTGTCGACCGTTGCACGGAGTGTAGTCAATTCCTCGGATGCAAGAGCCTCGAATAGTGGTTCGAGGGCGAGCGATGCTGTTTTGTTTTCGGCTCGAAGAACTTTATCCCGATCGCTTGCGAGTGTGATTACGCCATTGGGCCCTGGCATTTTGAGTTTCATATACCCGTAATGTGATATGGCCTGAAACCTTGAGAATGCCTCACGCCCCAATAGGGCGTGGTATCCGCTATGGAAGGGAACAATGTGGAACACTAATGCTTCGGACCTGTAGTTCTCGGGATTGCCGAATACTACGTCTAGAGTGACTCGTCCGGAGCAGCGTGCCTCTCTACCGGGGATAATTCCTTGAAAGGTGGTATAGCTTTGTTCGATGCAAGATCTATTGAACTGCATTTTGTCAAGGGTGTCCTCGTAAATGAGGTTTAGGTCGCTGCCCCCGTCCATCAGCACTTTGGTTAATCTAAAGCCGTCCAGTATAGTGTCGAGGACTAGTGCGGTGGGTGCTCGGACGGAGCGGGCCCTTGGCTCGTCTTCTTCATCAAAGGTGATTGGTGTATCCGTCCATGAATGTGCGGTTGTAACCTGGTGGACCTGGCCGAGCTCTCGAAGGGCTCTTTTCCTCTAATTGTTTGAGGAGAATGTCTCGTAGATCGTCAAAACATCATTGTCACTATATGGGGGTGTTGTTGATCGTCTACTGGGGGTGTAAGTCCAAGGATAGCTTCGCCGCTCTTGGCCACTTACCTGACCACCCAACAAGCTCGAAGCCCATGGGTTGGGTTTGTATTAAGCAAGGCCAAGTGTATGGGGCATGGTTTGTCTAGTAGCTCATCCAGGATTGTTCTGGTTCAGACGAGGGATCTATTCTTCTTTTCGGCGGGCTCGTGTTCGGGCGACCGCCGTGGGTATGTGCATTTTGCCTGAGCTTTTCTAGGTTGCTTGGCATGGGTTGATTCCACACGCATTTGTTGTGCCTTCCAAGCGCTTTCCATGGCGCAATATTTGCATACCAGGTCTGATAATTTAGTGAAGCTTTGCACATGGCGACGGGCGAGGGCATTCAAGATTCCTTCGTCCCGGTAGTTGAACTGAAAGGTTGCTATTATTTCTTGATCGCGGCAATCCGTCATCTTGTTTTTAACCAGGAGGAATCTAGCCTAGTAATGATGGACCGTTTCTCTGGGCTACTACTTAATGTACATCAGATCCCATACGTCAGGGTTTCCCGAGTCTGGGGAGTATTCAACATGGGGGTGCATGGGAAAAAATTCCGCGCTCCGGCTGGTGGTGTATCCAGAATTTTAGCGATGGTGTTGAGCATCCCTAGGATATCCGGTGTGTCGAGTGCGGATTCCGAATTTTCCACATAATGCGGTGCAAATTCGAGGTCGTGTTTCGAATTGAGGTCTGGTTCCAGGCTCTCTTTGGGGCAAAAGTCAAACTCTAGGCCCGAAGACTGAGCGAGGTCATCGCCAACCGGGACGTAGCTTGTTTTCAGTTTTGGCGACTGCGAGCCTTCGGCCAGTTCCTCAATGGTGGCGACAAGGTGTGTGATAGGTGGGATATAAATTTCCCTATTGTCGGGCATGAGCCCGATCCGGTCATAGACCGAGGGCTGACCGTCAGAGATTCCCATGGCTCGGATCTGGTCTAGGAGATCATTTAATTACGAAAGATCTGACGGGCCTATGCCATCCGAATATTCGGGACCGACTCGTAGCATGGCCGCTATGGGGACGCTCGAGGTTGTGCCCAGGCGGTGTTCGGCTAGGATCAGGTCGGTCGAACTGATGGAGTTGGGCTTTAGGGCCGAGCTCCGTGTTACATCAGCCCCCAGCGAGTGTACCTCCCCCGATGTTAAAGCATCAGGATCAACAATTTTTTCTGAGGGGGCTGAGGTTCTTGACAGGGCGAGGTCTCCCCCGGGGGCCGGTGGTGAACTCTAGGCTCCCGAACATGACCTTCTGGCTGGGGGCAAAGTTTCCAACCTGGCCGAGGTGGTCGGCTGGATCGGCGCACAGTATGATACTGCCAAACGCGAAATCTTGGTCGAGGACGGAGACATCCCCGGCATGGATGGCGTTTTTGATGAACAGGCGAGCCATTAATCCTTTCGGCGATCCGACAACGGAACTCTCAATGAAAGCACCAATGTCGGTGTCAAAACCAGTGGATCTCGGGTAGGGGGTCCCGAGCTGTGGATCTTGGATCAATGGGTAATAGGGGACGAAGAACACAATGTTTACTCAAGTTCGGGCCCTCTCTAAGAGGTAAAACCCTACGTCCTTCTCGATTATATTGAAGTGTATAAGATGGTTACAGAGTCAATCTACCACGAGATCAGATGAACTAAACCCTAGGCTAGTAATATGATGGTTGTTGTTCTAGCCTCTACGTACTAAACTCTCTGGTTTATATAGACACTAGGGGTACTAGGGTTACACATGGTCGGTTACAACAAGGGAAATAAACATGTTGAATCTTCTATCTTGACTTGGAGAACGCGCCAAGACTTCGAGGGTTTTTCGTCCGGACACGGAGTCGCCTTGTAGCTTGGTCTCGTACTAGTCATACATCAGCCCACCTGTCCGGCCCATAAGAGGTAGGCCGACAGCCTGAGGACCCCCTAGTCCAGGACTCCCTCAGGGAGATCTCCACAATTCCAACCTGCCATGTGCATTTGCAATCCAAAGCAAATTTCTCATATGCACGTCTTCAGTGGGAGTTCCTCAATATCTTGTAACCAATTTCTCCAAACTCTGTACTTACACTTCAATTGTTTTTACTCCCATTGAAACCTAACCAATTTGTCATCAATCACGAAAAAGGGGGAGATTGTAAGTGCATCAAGTGCCCCCTTAGTGGTTTTGGAGTATTGAAGACAAATAGGTTGAGGAACTAATGTGTTTGTGAGTATACATAGGTAATATAGTCTCTGAAGATTTGGTTTAACACATGGAAGATGACCCCTAAAAATGGATTTCTTCAAGTGAAGAATTTGGTGATGAAATTGGTACGGCCTTTGAAGAAATTGATGTGAAGACTTTGAAGCTTGAAGACTTTGTTTTCATAGTTTCTTTTCTTCTTATTTGAGTCAAAGAAAAAAACCGTACTGTTAAAGGGGGTCTAGGTGAATCATATTTCACATTTCCAAAGTGATGCTCATACCTATTCAAACCTATACACAAAGGCCGCTTCGAGTGAAGCCTTTGGAAATCTCCAGTACAGCTGACGCATTTGCTAGCGACAGTGACAAAGTTCATCTGGTCGCTAATGAATTTGATCACACTGAGGAGTTAGGAGTTTGCCAGTGTGCTTTGCCTAAAAGTGAGGAAATTGAGTGCCCCGATGAATTTGAGAGTTCAAATTCTGACCATTGCTGCACCGCGTGCCAGCTGTCGAGTGGATCCTTATCCTGACAACGGTCGAATCAGAGAAGGGCATTTATGACAATTCATGTCGGGTTGCCCTAGCTATAAATAGCCGCCTCCAACAACCACTTGTTGGTTGGCTGCTCTGAGAGAACTTGACACTTGTCATAAGAGAGCAACCCATCCTCTGACGATTTTGAGAGAATCCTAAGTGAGGAAAAACCTAGAGCCAAAGTGATTGAGCATCACTGAAGAGATTGATCTGTGTGATCCCACGCCTGTTACCTTTGAAGATTGTCATTCTTCCAGACGGTTAGGCGTCAAGTTCTGAGTACACCAAGAGTCATTGTGCTGTGCCGGTGAACAAGTCTGTGAAGGTTTTGGAAGTCTACCTTGAAGACTTACCATGAATGATTGGGCGAGGACTAAGTGACCTTAGCTCAAGAGGAATACGGTGAGGACTCTATGTCCTCTGAGTTGCGACTCAGCCGCCTCAACCAGACGTACAGATGATGCAGCAACTAGAACTGGTCTACCAAATTCCATTGTCTTCACCGAGCCAACCTGGTTTCAAATTCCTCAACCCTCTCTTAATTTATTCCACTTCTGAAGAATTTGTGATCTCTGTTCTGACGAATTTGAACTGAAGATTTTCATCACGCTATCTTTCATTTCCCCGATTCATTTTCTTCATGCGTGTATGAATGTATGATTGCATGTCCTTCACTCTTACGTATCCTGATTGCATGTACTCTGATTCTGTGATGACTTAGTTTCCCTTGTGTTTCTATTTATTCACTCCGATCTTCGTCAAATTCTTCAGAGTTTGACAAATTTATAAAAATCTCCCAGGGTTGCTGCAAAAGGACCTCCAGTTGATCCATCCACTCTATCTAGCTACAATTTTGATACTCCACATTCTTCTGATGAGTCATTTGACTCCAACTATAAGCTATTCAAAAATCAGAATGGTGAGGTATTTGCTAGATTTGTTGGTACTAACTGCAGGAATGGTCCCCCAGTGAAGAAAATCTGGGTGCCCAAGAGTCTCCTTCAAAATCTTCAGGTGAATGTCATCATGACACCACCAAAGAAGAAAAATCCTAGGGCAAATTCTTTACTTGGACGAAAGTCGTCAAATGGATGCAGACCTACCCATGGTCACACGAATGCTTCTGTTTCATAGGGAAACAAACAACGATCTGATGAATATATGCATTATTCGTCAAAGCACTATGTGCACAAAACTTCAAAGAATTTCTCTGCTTATTCTTTCGAGTACTATAACCCTCCTGTGAAGATAAATGCATATTCTTCAATGCCTAAGTTCTATCAATGCATTGCGTTATATTGCTTCTCAGCCACCCATTCAAATGTGGGTGGTTAAGAAGAAGAACTAATCACTTCTGTAGGGTCAGGTCTTCAAACAACTAAATGTCTGATGAATTTGCTGAAGACCTGACATATACTTGTTGGGATGCAAGCTAATCATGATGAAATGAATTCCTCATTTCTCACATCCTTTATGCTGCTTGCTGTATAATGTTGATGAAATTCACTGACGAAATTGATAATCATATTCTTCAAACTGAAGTATATGAATTTGTAATTGAGACTAATGCTTCTACAGGATGACACACCAAAATCCACAGAATAGGTCTTGGACAGTGGTTGCACAAATCACATGACTGGTGATAGGAATCTCGTCATCGATGCTCCCCTTACTCCGTCTCATCTGAAGCATATCACCTATGCTGACAAAGGAAAAAAGCAAGGTATTGGGTCTAGGTAAGGTTGCTATCTCAAAGGATCGACACATGGAAAAGGTGATGCTTGTCGAGTCCCTAGGATACAGCCTCATGTCTGTCTCAATGCTTTGTGATCTTGATATGATTGTCATCTTTGGCAAATATAGATGCATTGTGCTAACGGAACCTGACTAGTCCAAAGTCTTCGAAGGCTTTAGGAGAGATAATTTGTACATTGTAGATTTCTCTCTAGGTCCTCAACCTGCCACGTGTCTACTGGCAAAAGCTTTAGAGTGTTGGCTCTGGAATTGACTACTTGGACATGCTGGCATGAGGAATTTGAGCACACTCATCAAGAAGAAGCATATCATTGGCGTCGAGGGTGTCAAATTCGTCAAAGATCACCTTTGCGATGCTTGCGAGTCTGGAAACATGACCAGATCCAAGCACTCCGCGAAGACAATCATGACCACTACTCATCCCTTTGAATTACTTCATATGGATCTCTTTGGTCCTACACATTATGCTACACTAACCAATGCAGCATCACTCTATGGATTCGTCATTGTTGATGACTATTCTCGTTACACCTGGGTGCATATCATTACCTTCAAGACTGAAGTGCAGGGTATCTTCAGATGATTCGCAAATCGGGCCATGACGAATTATGGTCTCAAGATCAAGCACATCAGAAGCGACAACGACACCGAGTTCAAGAACACCGGCCTTAATGACTATCTTGATGTACTCAGCATCACTCATGAGCTATCTGCTCCATACACCCCTCAGCAAAATGGGGTTGCTGAACTCAAGAACAGGGCACTCATCGAGATGACTCGCACTATGCTTGATGAATACAAGACTTCTCGTCGATGGTGTCCTGAAGCAATTGATACTGCATGTCACATCATCAATCGGGTATATCTTCACAAATTCCTCAAGAAGACCTCATATAAGCTCCTCACTTACAAGAAACCCAATGTGAGATATTTCAAAGTCTTCGGTGCTAAATGCTGGATTAGAGATCCTCATCACAATTCCAAATTTGCACCGAAAGCACATGAGGGTTTTATGCTTGGTTACGGAAAGGACTCGCACACCTACAGAGTCTTCAACACCTATCACAACAAGGTTGTTGAAACTGTAGATGTGCAGTTTGATGAAAATAACGGCTCGCAAAGAGAGCACCTGCCTCATGTGCTAGATGAAATGCCTCCTGATGAATCCATCAAGCTGATGGGCACTGGTGAAATTGTGCCTAGTGAAGAAATAGCTGATGAAGAAGTGATCATTCCCCGTCGTGAAGAAACTGCTGATCCTGAAGAAAATGACTCTGAGGAAAAATGCTCAACAACAAGGCTCTCGTCCTGCTCATCCACGAGTGGCGAATGAAGTGCAAATTGAGAAGATCCTCAACAACATCAATGCACCTGGTCCCCTCACTCGCTCAAGAGCCTCACATTTAGCTAACTTCTGTGGGCATTTTGCATTTGTCTCTATCACAGAACCCACCAAAGTTGATGAAGCATTTCTGGAGCCTTAGTGGCTTCAAGCCATGCAAAATGAATTGCATCAATTCAAGCTCAACAATCTGTGGGAGCTTGTGAAGCGTCCTGATCCACGCAATCAAAATGTCATTGGCACCAAGTGGATCTACCGCAACAAGCAAGACAAAAATGGCCAAGTGGTGAGGAATAAGGCCCGTCTAGTTGCTCAAGGGTACACACTGGTTGAGGGTATCGATTTCGATGAAACTTTTGCACCTGTTGCTAGGCTTGAAGCTATTCGTATACTGCTTGCATATGCTAACCATCACAATATTCTCTTATATCAAATGGATGTGAAAAGTGCATTCCTTAATGGTAAGCTTGAGAAAGAAGTATATGTTGCTCAACCACCAAGTTTTGAGGATCCAAAGCATCCGGACAAAGTCTTCAGACTCAACAAGGCTCTCTATGGCCTCAAGCAAGCCCCACGGGCTTGGTATAATACAGTGAAGGAGTTCCTGGAGAAAAAGGGATTCAAACCCGGTTCACTAGACCCTACACTTTTTAGAAAATCTTATGATGGTGAACTGTTCATATGCCAAATATATGTTGATGATATTATCTTTGGTTGCACTAACAAGCGTTTCAGT
This sequence comes from Thinopyrum elongatum, assembly GCA_011799875.1. NCBI lineage: Eukaryota > Viridiplantae > Streptophyta > Magnoliopsida > Poales > Poaceae > Thinopyrum > Thinopyrum elongatum. Next base: position 396,890,623 of record CM022298.1, on the reverse strand, counting down.
GATGAATTTGCATATATGATGTGTGAAGAATATTAGATGCCTATGATGGGAGAATTGAAATTCTTCCTTGGTGGCATCTTCATTTCTCAAGAGAAATACCTCAAAGATTGCGTGAAGAAATTCAGCATGCAAGACTGCAAAGGCCTCAAAATTCCAATGCCTACAAATGGACAACTCTGCACTGACGAAAATGGTAAAGACTTCGATCAGAAGGTATACCGCTCCATGATTGGCTCATTACTTTACCTATTTGCATCTAGGCCAAATATTATGCTTAGCCTTTGCATGTGTGCCCGATTTCATGCAACACCAAAGGATTCACACCACCAGGGTGTGAAGCGTATTCTTCGATATTTAGCTCACATACCAACGCTTGGATTATGGTATCCCAAGGGCTCATCTTTTGATCTAGGTGGATTTTCTGATTCTGATTATGCTGGAGATCGGGTGGATCGCAAGTCAACATCATGCACATGCCATTTCCTCGGACGATCTCTTGTTTGCTAGTCCACAAAGAAGAAGAACAACATCGCACTTTCTACAACAGAGGTTGAATACATTGCTGCTGGTGCCTGCTGCTCTCAGTTACTATGGACGAAGCAGACCCTCAGGGACCATGGCATCAACATGAAGAAAGTCCCTCTCTATTGTGACAATCAGAGTGCTATCAAGATCGCCCACAACCCCGTGCAACACTCAAGGACGAAGCATATTTAGATTCATCACCATTTTCTTCATGATCATGTGCTGAAGGGAGACATCGTCATCGATCACATAAAGACTGAAGATCAGCTTGCCGATATCTTCACTAAGCCCTTGGATGAGAAAATGTTTTGCATGTTGCGGTGTGAGCTAAACATCCTAGAATCTTCGAATCTCCTCTGAAGTGGACACACATCCTAATGCTTATGCATTTTTGTTGACTTTGATGCACAACACACGAAGTAATGTATTTCTTCAATCAATGAAGACTTACTCTCTAAGTGTGAAGAAATTAATGAAGAACTTGACTCTTAGAACCCTACGATAATTGTACGTGGTGTCTGTAATCATCATAGTTCTTATACGGTGGGTAACGCCACCACCTTTTATTGACTTTCTTCAAATTTGAGTTTTTCGTCATTTGCAACTTCGTCAAACTTTTCAAATTCGTCATTTGAGGTTATTCTTCATTGCTTGAGCTAACACACACACACACACACACACACACACACACACACACACACATATATATATATATATATATATATATATATATATGAGTTTTCATGTCCTGTACAACATCCACATATTGCTAATTCTTGAAATTGATTTCCTCATCTATGTGGATGTGATCGAACCCGCTCCTCTCTATGCTAAACTCAAACCACTCTATTCACAAATTCTTCAGATGCGTTCTACTTGACATTGTTCAAAGTCTTCACTGTGTCCTTGATAGTTTAAGAAATTGCGAACACATTTAAAAAAAATCTGGCGGTTTCCATAGTAACTTCATCCCACGCTTTCACTCACATGGATAAAGGAGAAAATGCATGCATGACGCGTGTCACTGAGATGCGAATGGTCAGGGGCTTATCCGTCCAAATCTTTCAGACCACTCGGTTTACATTACGGCTATAAATAGCCTTGACTGTGTCAAAACAGTTTCACTTCACTCCTCCACTCCCGTCACTCTCAAATCTCAAACCCTAGCACCGCTACTAGATTTCATTGCCATCGGAGAAGAAGAGCTTCACTGCCTCGACTTCTTCGTCGTCGTACTCACGCCGGACGCGAATTTCTTCACCTCTGCCACCACCGTAGCTGTCTTTCATCGCCGAGTTAGGGAACAAAAGATCTGAGCTGACGATTTCCATCATTTCGTCATCCAGTTTGTCGAGTTCATCACTGGGATAATTAAATGCTTATTTTACTACCCAGTTTGATCTTCACTCTACTCAAAAATCTTCAAGTGTTGTTTTTACCACTCTTTCAATTCTTCAGCACTTCCATTTGGCCAGTCTTGTGTATTTCATCTAAGTTATGCTTAACAACTAGATTCCTCAATTGTGCAATTGCTTCAATCTGTACAACTCTGGAACCTAAGTAAAGAACACTTAGTGAAATTCTTCAAGACGATAAGGGTCAATTTCCTCAACTGGTTTATTTTTAATATCTCTGAGAACACATGTGACTCTTCCCAATTTCCTCGCAACTATACTATGTTCACTGGTACAATGTCTGCCGACGAATCTATTGGTTCTCATCAAATTAATTCATTTGCAGCATTGCTTGAGGAAAATCTTCAAACTTCTTCAGAGTCCTCTCGTGTTCAAAAACCTCAGTTGAAGAAAATGGCTGAAGGAAAAATACCTCAGAAAGGAGGCAAGAGGAAAGAGGAATAGACTGCTTTTGAGATTCCTAATGAATTATACGCAGGGTACTACACGCATGACGAAAATATACATGGTCGTGAAACAAAGAAGTAGCGCAAAACACGCACTCAGAAAATCAAGAGATACTGGATGTAAGAATGGAGAGACTACAGATACGTCACTCCCAAGTGCATGAAGGACTTTGCTGTGAAGCCTCCGTGCAATAGGCCACCGCTTGCTCCTGGATAACTGGCTGATCCTACAAGCACCAGAAGGGGTGAAGAATTCCCCAAAGAATGGGCTAAGCGTCAAGCTAAACTGGCAAAACAGGCCCAGAAAGCCGTTGAAGAATTCAATAGAGCCTTAAAGGCCTCAGCTGAGGCTGGTGGCAGTGCAAGTGCTCCAAAGAAGTCTATGCGAAAGAGCCTGCTCACAAGCCCAAGCCGTCAGATCCAATGCCCTTAGTGGCCAAGCCTACAGCTTCAAAGGCCACAACACCCAAGATAACAAAATCTTCAGTGCCTCCTCCTACTACAAGTTCACTAATGGCAACAGCAAGAGCTTCAACACCGGTCGTTCTTGCATCTTGCCAGCGCACCGAGGGATTTCCAATAGCCTCAATTACTGCATCAAGTGCCTCAGTTAGTGGGAAACCATCGTCTTCACTGCCCAAGCTGAAGAAAAAGGTCACTGCTAGCGATGGAACAAGGCCGAGCCCCAAAAGCAAGGCCATAGTGCCTCAAGCTGATGAACATGGGCTAGCTGACGAAGATGAGCTCACCGAGTTCCTCAGAAGGAAGCAAGAGCAAGCTGCAATTGCTAAAAATTCTTTAGTTCCAATGTTGCTGGCCCCTAAGAAACTTCTAGACTTCATTGAAATCTGGTGCACTAAGCTAGATACACCCCTTGACGACCTCAACTTGCCACCTGGTCCAAGCCATGTACTGTGTGCATTCATTCTAGATGACAAGCACAAAATTGCTCAGGCCAAGCTGGTGAAGAAACAACAAATACAGAAGGAGAAGGAGTTGAGGAAGAACATGCTCTCCATAACTCCTGAGCAGCTTGTGACATTACAGTCTGAGATACAACAATTGTCTGAAGAATATGAGCGACAAGCTAATCACTGATGTGGCGTCAAGAACAGATACATCACTGCCACAACCAAGGTAGTTGACGACCACAACAAGCGTGAGGCAGCCAAGTTTGGCATGGCGCCCCCTTCAAGTTCTTCAGCTCCTCAACCAACTACACAGGTTAGTGAGACTGTGCCTGCATCTCCTCCACATGAGACTGCTAGGGCAACTGAAGAAGTTGCGCCTAAAGAAACTGCAAGGGCAACTGCATCAGTCATGCCTGAAGAAACTGAACCATCAAGTTCCTCAGCAGCAGCACCTCAAATGACTTCATCATTGAAGATCATTACTCTTCCTTATGCATCAAAAGTGAAGAAGACCAAGGTTGTTGAGAAGGAAGCAAAGAAGAGAAAGGCTTGAGCTCCACCTGCTGAAACTAAAATGATGAAGAAACTGAAGATGGCCCCATTGTCTTCAATCACTCCTATTAACGCAGTTTCCATTTCATCGGCACCCCGGCTCGTTCAACTGATGACCGCCAGATGGTTCCTTATGGGGTGGAATATGAAATTCCTCAAGTTGATGATGATGACGAAGATGATACCCATTCTGCTGCTACCACAGAGCAAATGGATGAAGAGATTGAGGTTGATGCTGATGCATCACTTCCTCAAGAAACATCGCGAACTCCTCAACATGTCTCGATAAATAAACAAAATGAAGAAGATGTGGATATTGATGGTGAAACAACTCCTCCAATCCATGATGAATTTTGGGAAGCAACTCACCCAAATTCGCCCGTCACCACTCCTCTGATGCAAGTGCCACAGTCACCTGCAATTACTGAAGAAATTCACACTGGTTCTGAGGAAAGCCAACCCTCTCTCCAGACCATTGTTGAAGAAATTCCAGCTACAACAGCTGATGAGACTGCTCAAGATGACCTGATGGTGGATGTTGTCAATACATCCCCTCAGCGTGATGATTCAATTCCTTCAGCAGACACCGATACAGTTCCAACTGCTACTGCTGAGAAAATTGCCAAATCACTTGTTGTGATAGATCCTCAGGATTCTACTGGGTCTCCAAGACCGGTGTTTGATGTCAGGCCGAAGAAGACAAATCTTCAACCCATTCCGGTCATGCAGAAGATTGGCAGAAGCCTCAGGCGACCACAATTTGATTACGCCAAGTTCCTCGAAGAGAAGAATTTCCTCGTAGGCGAGTCAATATGACTCAGCCAAAATCAGGCGTTTGCGCTTCTGGACAAAAACACAGATGAACTACTATGCTTCACTACTGTTTGACAAGAACAAGATCTTCCCGCATTGACATATTCCTCATGTGGATATGGAGTCTATTCCATGTTTCAGGCCTGTATTGCACTAGTGGAAATAGTGCTAGCCACAACTTACGTTGTTGGCACGCCATTTACAACCAACGCCACCACTATTTTTTTTAAATAGTGGTGGCGTTGGCTTATTTGGTACGACATTAGTAGGGGCATAGTGGTGGCGTTGAAAAATAGGGTAGCGTCAGAAGTATATGGGATCAACAATTTGTACCAGGCGTAATATAGTGCTGTCGTGGAATAGCAAGGAACGCCAGCACTATTTTATTTAGTTGTGGCGTGTTGTTGGTTCCGACGCCAGTATTGTTATTTTGTCAATGCCACCATTCTTATATTTTTTATAGTATATTATAGTTTACTTTTATTAAATTTCCATTATTTTTAAATGGAAATAATGACATTTTTTTAAATATGTACTTTGAGACTTTAAATTTACTTTTTTTCCTTTTTAGTTTAAGACTTGAAATATATAGTTTTGAGCCTTCAAATATGTGGTTTGACACTTCCAATTTTTTTTCTTTTTAGTTCTTTATGTGGTGATCTTTTTTATAGTATATTATAGTTTACTTTTATTAAATTTTTATTATTTTTAAATGGAAATAATGATTTTTTTTAAATATGTATGTTGTGGGAAACCACGGCCACCTATGAGGCCATCAGCCCCTTTTGGTTCGGCGGGGGGATGGGCACGTTGCACAAAGAGCGGAGAAGCGTCGCGCAGCACGACAGAGATCACACGGGTAGTCTTTACCCAGGTTCGGGCCGCCGTGAGGCGTAAAACCCTACTCCTGCTTTGGTGGATTGATGGTGGATAATGGTGGTGAACGTAGCACACTCGCCCGGCAAGGTCGCTCTGGGGGCGAGAGTGGCTACGCGCGTATGGATATGCGAGGATCCAACCCTTTATACGGTCGCCATGGGCCTCCTTTTATAGATTAAGGGGTCACCACAGTGGCAAATTAGTCTTTGCGTACTGATTAGATAGCTAACAGTGCTATCATATCTAACTCTACAGGCTGACAGAGCGCATTAAATGCGCCGCTCAGTGTCACATCACAGCTCGCCCGGCAGGCCCTGCCGGGCTGTTTTGCCAGCTTTGCACCTGCTCGCTTGACACGTCTCAGGACGGGTGTCATATGGAGGTGTTTGCTGTAGGAAGTGGCCGCCATGTGGCAGAAAGCATGCACTTAGTCACCTTGGAGCTCGACACCGCTTTGATTACTGACTTGCGTCGCTTGTGAGGTGGAGCGGTGGAGTGGCTTGCCTCCGCCAGCCCCGGCAGGCCTGCCTGGACGATCTGGGAGCTTGCTTCCGGGGCAAAACCCAACCCTGCTAGGCTCGCCTGCCCGGCAAGGTAGGTCCTTCCCTTGGCGATGCCTCGTTCCTCTGGCTCGCCTTGGCCTTCTCGACTTGCACTTGGATCCTTCGAAGGAATTGATCCTCCTTGTTTGGTATGATCTTGGTCTTGTAATCTTGTCTTCGAGCCTGTTGGCTTGCCGTCCGTGCATAGTCAGGGGAAAACATATACCCATGTCTGTGTTCCCCGACAAAAGCCCCCGGGCCTAAGCCATACATGTCGCTGGGCACGTTGGGTTAGGCCCCAAACCAGTGCACGGACACGTGGCTAAAAAGGGCTGCTTGCATCATGGTTTGTCATGATGACCGGTCAATCCAACGTCCACTTCGCGCAATTACTGCGAGTCGTGGGGTCATGGGACTGTTGCAGTTAATGTAAAACTGTAACTTCTCGAGCATTGCGTCCCCGCTCCACGCCTTTTCCCCTTAAGATAGGAAAATGCGGAACGACACGGTTCACTTGTCGCCTGTCCTGCCCTCCCATCATCTTCCTCTGCAAGCCAAACAACCGCCCCTCCTTCTCTCCCTCGCCCACCGCCATTCCCCCACCTGATTCCTTCCCCCGTTCACACTGGCGTCCACGGGAATGGGGAAGAAAACAACAGCAAAAGTGAAGCAGACGGCCGCGGCAAAGGAGGTGGTCGCCGAGGGAAGCAAGAGGGCGGCGGACCTGGACAGGAAGCGGAGGGGAGACGTCGTCTTCTTTCCATCGAACCTGGACGGCCCGGTTCTGCAGGCAAGGTACGGGTACCTGAGGGGGAGGGAAGTCCCGAAAGGGCACGGCGCACCCAATGTTTTGGCGAAGGGGGAAGAAGATCCGCCAAATTCATATCGATTCTTCTGCGCATATTTCATCTGCGGCCTCTACCCCCCTTTTTCTGATTTCTTTGAGGCGATGATGACGATTTATGGATTCCACCTCCTGGACTTCACGCCAAATGCAATGGCGACCATGGCCATCTTTGCTCATTTGTGTGAGAATTTTGTTGGAGTCGCCCCCAATGTTGATCTGTTCAGGCATTACTTTGTCCCGCGGGTGGAGAACAAATTTCACTGCTCCGGGAACATCAGCTGGATGCCACGGGTGGCAAGGAAGTCCAGGGATTATATCCCCGGTCTGCAGCGCGAGAGGTGGGATGAGTGGATAGGAGACTGGTGCTGGATTCAGGATGTGGAAGTCCTAGAGTTCTGCGAAGCACGGACAGTGTGTGTCGAGCGCAGCAAGGAATGGAGCACATTCGGCCTCACCAATGATAGGTTTCGCCCGGCAATAAACACGATCACCCGCCTGAAGGCTGCCGGGCTAACCATTGAGCACGTGGGGGCAGATTTTCTCCTTCGTCGCATCTCACCACTGCAGAAGAGGGACAGATCCGCCTGGTTGTATGGTGATGCTGGAGACAGGATGAGATTGCTTCCGGGCTTGGCCAACAACTTGTCTGTTTATGGCATGCCTGGTTGTGTGACCAGCTGTTTGGCCGCTTCGAGTTGTTCAAGCTCCCGGCAACCGTTATCCCTCTGAATGTCAATTCGGCCCGGGACCAGATCTTGAAGTGGATGCTGGATTGCAACGCTCATGGGGTGGCAAGTGATTGGTGGTTGCCCACTCTTGACAAAGAACTTGAATGGTCCAACGCCTTGGCGGAGAGGGCTGTCAGAGTGGAGACCAATGTGTACAAACACACCTCCACCGTGGAGGCAGTGTTTATCAAGAGGAGGATTGAGGAGGACAAAGCTGCCCGAACTGCTGCAATGGCAAGGTCTGCAAAGGTTGGGAAGGGAAAAGCTGAGGATGAGAGTTCCTCTCATGGTGGTAGCGAGGCGCAGGCCACGGAAGAGGTTGCCGGGGAAGATCTTGCCGGGGACGAGTTTTCCGGGCTTGAGGCTCTAGCTACTACGGTAGTAGAGCTCCAGAGGGAGGAGGAGCCTGCTGAGGCAGTGGAGCCCGAAACGGAGTGGCTTGCGGCTGGTCCTCAAGCCCCCGAGCCGATTTTGGATCAGCGTCCCCGTAGGCATGCTGCTAACCAGGCAACGGCGGCCCCAAATCCAGCGTCTGCTGCCAAGAAGGTGAAGAAGACCACCACCAGAAATACCAAGCCAGACGTGGTGTGCCACTAGTCTCCTCGCCTTGCCGGGATCAAAGCTTCTCCCGCCAAGCAATCGGTGGATGTGGAGGGCGATTCCAGCTCTCGTTCTGGCTCGAGCTCTTCGCGGAGCTCGTCTTCATCAGAGCCCCCAGTGCTCCAGCAGGGTTTGGGGCTACCGGAAAGCTCCGCCCCTCCATCCCAGAATAGAGGCAGAGCATCCCCACCGCCCATGGAATTTGATTTGAGCTCCATGCTCATTGATGAGGAGTAAGGAAGATTTCCCTCTCCGTGATAACTTTAGTATACTTGATTGTCTTTGCTGGCTAACCTTTTGTTTTGCTGTCATTGGCAGGGAGGAGGAGGAAATGGAGACCCTCATCCATCGATCGAAGAGGCTCCGGTGTGCTGGATCGTCGAAGACTGTGGAGAGCTTGGATTTTGTGGGGAGCCATACGGAGGATCCCGCACTGAGCCCCCAGCCCAGGCCCCGGCCTGAAAGTGGAGGGCTGGCTCTTTCTGCTGGGGGTAACGGAGATGAACTTACCATCCATCCAGCTGGAGGAGGCGGCAAGACGACACAGGATGAGCCCTCCCTGGGAGGGTACATTCCTCCTGCTGACCCAGCCAAAGGACCCCTGGCGAGACCCTCATGGATGAGCCCACACAGACCCTCACCGTGGCTGCCGTGGCAGGGGGTGGAGTTCATGGCCCGGCAACTGATGCTGCCGGTGAAGCTGAGGCCCCTGCCCGGCAGGCTTCTCCGTGTACTTAACTTCAACTCTTCTCTTTCTTTCTCTTATGTATCCCCTCTCCCTTTATCCCGGTAATCTAAAACTTCTGCCTTTTCTTGCCATTCGCTTGTCCTTTCATCCGCAGTCCTCTAGGCCGATGAGCCAGAACTGCTGGAAGAGGTGGCCAGCATAGGGAGAGACACCGCGGATGAAGCCGCCGAGATCGCCACCGTGGAGGGACAGGGCTCCGTTGCCAGGAGTGTTCAAGATCCTTTGGCGGTGGCGGAACATACTTTTGAAAGTGCCCCAGAGGTGGGAGTGGTGGTCGAGGGGAAGATTCCCCTCCAAACCATGGATCCCCTTCCCTCTTTTGGACCCATGGTGGGGACCTCGCCATCCCCCTCAAGCCAGTTGGCGCTGGTGTTGGTGCAGCCCAGGATTGGAGCCCCCGGCCCATTGGCATCGATGAACGTGGAGCTTGATGAAGAGCTCCAGCGAATCCTGGCGTCACTGCACCAAGGGGTTGAAGAATCGGGCGATTCTGTTGCCGTTGCAATGGATTTGTCCTTCCTGGAGTCCGTGGCGGCGGGCATCAAAGAAATGCAGGCCCGACACAACCAGAAGTGGCAGGCGCTCAAAGAGCAACGCGAGTCCGCCAACAAAGTGGACCAGAAGCTGAAGGACAAGTGCCTGGAGCTATGCGAATGGCACGGCAAGCAGTTCCAGGCACTTATGAGGCAGCAGGAGGCGATCCTGATGACGAGGGAAGACATCATAGCTCGTGAAGCGCGCCTGGTGGATCGCAAGGCACGTCTGGATGCCAGAGAGCAAGAGATTTCTCTCCGAGAGGAGAAGCTTGGAGCCACCCTTCGCGCCAAAGATGATGACCTGGAAGCCCTCATGCAGCAATGCACCAAGGAGTTGGAGGACAGGCACAAAGCTGCCCTGGACGCCCTCACAACTGATTCTGCTGTTCGACTGAAGAAACTCACTGACGATCTTGCTGCCGCATCCGCTGCCAGGACTGACCTTGATCGACAAGTGACTAAGCTGACTGAGGAGCTTGCTGGGAGCACCAAGGAGATGGAGGCTCTCAAGGAGGAAGCGTGAAAGGCGGAGGTCCTTCTGAGTGATGTGCAGTCATAGCTTTCCTCCAGGACCCAAGGCCTTGAAACCACCAACGGCGCCATCACAGATCTGAAGGCTAGGATCGGCACCTTGGAAAGCATGGCAGAGTCCAATGGAACCCACCAGCAACAGTTGTCCAAGGATCTAGACACCGCCCAGCACCTCCGGAAGGATGCAGAGGACAAGCTGACGAACCAATCCGAGCAGGTGAACCTCTGGATCAGGAGCATGGTTGACATTGCTATGCGCCTTGCTGCTCAGACCGTAGCAATGGGCATGGACGGGCCAGCTTTCTCGATCAACAGGCAGGAGGTCCCTAGTGTCAAGCTGGGAGTTTTCTTCAACGAGCTAATCGAAAAGCTGAAGGTGCATGAAGAGGGGAGGGCCAAGCGCTTCGCGACCGAGTCCCGGAAGCTTGCTCACGATGCTCTCCTCATGGTCCTGAGCAACATCGCCTGTCGTCATCCAGGCCTCGACCTTGCCGACGGATTTAAGGAACCGCCGGTGGGTGCTGATGTTCTAGCTGCCAAAGAGAAAGCTGCCCCTCTGGCCGCCAGGGCCCTTCACGTCCCAACGGCTTCACGCAGTCGCCGGGCTTGACTCCGAGCTATTCTTGTCATCGTGCTATCCTGTAACAAAACATGATGTATGCTTCGTGTTTAGATGCCGTACTGTTGACGTTTGCGTGGAACTGATGTCCCCTACTTAATCTTAAATGCATGTTTATCCCTCTGAGCTTATATGCTCGCGTTCATACGATTAGTCCCTATGCATGTTCTGGTTGCTTGCCGGTATCATATTGCCGCGATTGTCGTAAGGGTCCGGCCCTTAACATTCATCTTGGCGTGGATGCGTCCCGGCAAGTTTTTCCTCGGTAGCTCTCGACGCAGCCGCTTGTTCTGTGAGCAAGGCTCGGGACAGAACGAGGGTGCAGACAAAGAACTAGCCAAGGTTCCATCACACGAAGGAGTTCATAGTACGAACACTTACTAAAACCGAGGGATAAATGGATGCAAAAATCTAGGATTCATCAAAAGGAAATGATTGCTTGAACTTAGCTTTTGTTCTTGCTCCTCCCCATCCTTTCCAGTTGCGTGCATTTGGCGTGCTCGCAATACCCGGAAAGACGGAGGCCAGCGAATGACTCTCTGATTCCCGGCAGGGACCAACATACGTCAAGCGCGTCTGGCGGGCGGCAGGATATGGTGCCGGGCTTTCCCGACCCCTCCTTCTCTCCTCCACTCTTTTCGAACAATCCGACAGTGGCTGGCACAAAAGTCCCGCCAGTGCGGACGGCCTTGCCGGAGCATACCTACCGGGGTATCGATCAATGGATTCGTACCAGCATTTTACTCAGGATTTCCCTAAGCAGGGTAAATGCTAAAACGAGTACCGCGCGGTACTCATCGAGATTGACGATGCCAGGGTCAGAGCAGCTTGATCGCCGAAGAGGGAGAGAGATGGAAAGAGGAGCCGCATTCCCATGCACCTTGCCCCTTCCCCCCGGACGGCGCCCGATCGGTGGTCGCGCCGCCTAGGTCGCCTTGGGCGGGAAGCATTCCACCGTTAGCGCCTATGTTCACCGCGGCCGCGACCGCGGTGGGACGAGATGACGAACAAAGCAGGTGCAGGGACGGCCCCGCTCTCCCGCTCTGTCTTCATATCTTCATGAGCACCACCGACGCCAAAAGCTTCGACGGGGCTACAATGGAGATGACGCGCTGCCAACGCCCTCAGGTTTTCGCAAGTGATCCCCCTACCTGGCGCGCCAAAGATGTCGGGGGAAACCACGGCCACCTATGGGGCCATCAGCCCCTTTTGGTTCGGCGGGGGGATGGGCACGTTGCATAAAGAGTGGAGAAGCGTCGCGCAGCACGACAGAGATCACACGGGCAGTCTTTACCCAGGTTCGGGCCGCCGTGAGGCGTAAAACCCTACTCCTGCTTTGGTGGATTGATGGTGGATAATGGTGGTGAACGTAGCACACTCGCCCGGCAAGGTCGCTCTGGGGGAGAGAGTGGCTACGTGCGTATGGATATGCGAGGATCCAACCCTTTCTACGGTCGCCATGGGCCTCCTTTTATAGATTAAGGGGTCACCACAGTGGCAAATCAGTCTTTGCGTACTGCATAGATAGCTAACAGTGCGATCATATCTAACTCTACAGGCTGACAGAGCGCATTAAATGCGCCACTCAGTGTCACATCACAGCTCGCCCGGCAGGCCCTGCCAGGCTGTTTTGCCAGCTTTGCGCCTGCTCGCTTGACACGTCTCAGGACGGGTGTCATATGGAGGTGTTTGCTGTAGGAAGTGGCCGCCATGTGGCAGAAAGTAGCCACTTAGTCACCTTGGAGCTCGACACCGCTTTGATTACTTACTTGCGTCGTTTGTGAGGTGGAGCGGTGGACTGGCTTGCCTTCGCCAGCCCCGGCAGGCCTGCCGGGACGATCTGGGAGCTTGCTTCCGGGGCAAAACCCAACCCTGCTAGGCTCGCTTGCCCGGCAAGGCAGGTCCTTCCCTTGACGATGCCTCATTCCTCTGGATCGCCTTTGCCTTCTCGACTTGCACTTGGATCCTTCAAAGGAATTGATCCTCCTTGTTTGGTATGATCTTGGTCTTGTAATCTTGTCTCCGAGCCTGTTGGCTTGCCGTCTGTGCACAGTCAGGGGAAAACATATACCCCTGTCTGTGTTCCCTGACAATGTACTTTGAGACTTTAAATTTACTTTTTTTCCTTTTTAGTTTAAGACTTGAAATATATAGTTTTGAGCCTTCAAATATGTGGTTTGACACTTCCAATTTTTTTTTCTTTTTAGTTCTTTATGTGGTGATCTTTTTTATAGCATTGGGCCAAGCCCAAGTATTAGGAGGCCGTGGGGGGTCAAAACCAGGGCAACGACACCCTCACCCCACTCCCTCTCTCTCGTTCCCTTCCTCTCCCTCTCTCTCCGCTCGTCGTCGCCGGCCGCTCTCCCTCTCTCGCCGCTCTCTTCCTCTCTTGTCGGTGGTTAGGTAATCTTCCGCTCTCTCTCCCCCTCTCTCCCTCTCTCGCCGCTCATTGCCCTCCAATTTGATTGGAGTTCATTTCATTTTGAGCTAGGGTTTCTTCGATAGTGGCGGCGGAAGCGACAGACTGCTAGGGTTTATCGCCTCCATCTTCGCAGTGGCAGTGGCATTTTTTAAAATTGTAGTGTTCCTAATGTAGTGTTCCTAATGCTAAATTGTAGGGTCTTTGGTATTTGTAGTATATACAATCTTTTTGCTTGTTTATCACTTTCGTGTGGCAGTGGCATTTTGTATCTGCATTTTGCATCAATGAACATATGACAGTGGCAGTGGCAGTGGCATTTGGTTTCTGCATTTTGCATCAATGACAGTGGCCTAATGCTAAATATGTATCTTGTTCATTATATGGTAGTGGCAGTGGCATTTTGTATCTGCATTTTGCATCAATGGCAGTGGCCTAATGCTAAATATGTATCTTGTTCATTATATGACAGTGGCAGCGGCATTTTGTATCTGCATTTTGCATCAATGATCATCATGTGGATGTTTAGATCAGGGTTCCATTGTTTACTCCCATAAAAGAACATAATTTCCTTTGTTTACTTGACAAGTTGACATGCCTCTGTATAGATCAGTTAGGTTGTAGAATTTGTGTAAGTGTATTAGATCACTTGCCATACTTTGATTGGCATTATTGTCAACTTGCTTGTTATTATTGTTATGATTGGCATTAGATCACTTGCCATACTTGCCATACTTTGATTGGCATTATTATCAACTTACTTGTTATTCTTGTTTGATCAGGAAGGCAATATTATCAACTTACAAATCATTTTCCAACTTGCAACACATAGCAAAGATGGGCATGGATGCAACTTACTTGTAACTTGTTATTCTTGTTTGACATGAGTGTTTGGTTCTTGTCAGAACTAAGGAATTTTTTTGTTAGCACTAAGGAAATTCTTGTTTGACATTGTGATGCTATCTATATATATTTTTGTAGTGATTGGCATTACATTGCCATGTGTGTTTGGTTCTTGTCATAATAACCTATACTTGTCATTATTTTGAAGTTCCAGCCATGACTAGCTGGAACAGCCACTACCAGTCCTCGTGCAACTTTGCGGCCTATGATGAAGTTGACAAAGGTGAAACGAGAACCAACCAGGTAAGATTACAAAAACATCCATGAGCATTGCAAACACATGCATATATACATATATCATCTAACCATTCTTTATTGATGATTTCAAATATTTGACTTGCCAGGCGTATGTACGAGACCCATCTCCAGAACCGGTCCAGTAGCAGCTACCGGTACATGACGTGGACATGCTCAGCCGTGAGCTTGTCATGTCAAAGGAGAGTACAATGAAGGCACTAAACGAGTTGAATAACTCCCTGAAGAAAGAGAAGGATGATATGATTGACGAGATCTCTGATCTCTACGATAAGAAATTGAAGCTCATCGACTAGAAGCAGCTACTAGTCACCGAGATCGAGTCTATGAAGAAGGAGATACGGCTCCTGAAGGCCGAGAGGGAGGAGCTGAAGACCCGCAAAGTCTATTTCAGGAAGGAGGGAGAGAGCAACAGGAACAAGTTGCATGAGATGAGGATCATTCTTCATCGTAGCTAGTTAGCGCGCGGATAACAAGTTGGATGAGATCGATGACGATACTTTTGCTTGTATATAGAGCTAGCCACCGGATAACTTTTGCTTGTCGGTAGTAGCAAGCTAGTTACTGAAAATTGTAGTAATAGCTGGGTATATTTTGTGGATTTGAAACTTACCACTAGAAGTTTAAATGGCTGCACATATACTAATCACTGGGTATTTTTTTTATTGCTGAAAAATACAAATTGCTGGTGTTGCCTCACAATAAACGCCATAGATAAAACAATATATTGCTGGCGTTAGCCAGGTGGACGCCATCAGTACCAAAAATACTGTTGACGTGTCTGCTAACGCCACCACTAAACTGTTTTCACTGGCGCCATATTGGTGGCGTTGGGTCTCTACGCCAGCAAGGCACTTTTGCCATGCCATAGCTAGGCTTTTTTCCACTAGTGTTGGTTGTTCTTCATGATGCCAGATTACTCAGCTTCTGCTCTGATGTCTGCGATTGGAATGAAGAGCTTATTCTTCAATTCTACACTATAGTGCATTTCTCAGGGAACATTGACAAGATTGCAACATGGGCTCTGGACTGGATGAGTGAAGACACTCATTACAAAGCACCTGTTGACAAACTTTTTCGCGCTCTACCAGTTGATCCACCCCATGAAGAAGCCAAGAAGATCTATGAAGAACCTGAGCTGCCACATCATCTGATGCAAGTGCTTATGAAGCCATTAGCTGAAGGAGAAGCTCCATGGACAACCTTCCTTGTGAAGGATTAGCTATATGTGCCTAGAACAGTCTATCATATTCTGGCCAAAACACTCAGCCCCATCAAAGGTCACAACTCCAATACTGAAGAAGTTGTGGGAATTATGAAGAATCTACTATTTCACATCATTCATGCTACTCCCATTGATATCCATGATTTTCTTCATAAGGACTTTGGTCACAGTGGCCCAGTCACCTTTTGATTTGAAGCTGTACGCTCCATGGATCATGAGATTCATCATATCCTGGTCTTCAATTCACTACAAGGCTAATCGTCAAAATCATCTTAGTTACCTGCCAGAAGTAGAAGTTCTTCAGAGCACCATCTCCTCAGTTCCTGGCAAGGGAAAAGCTATAATTGCTGAAGGAATTCATCCCCTTGATGGACAATTTTGTCGGCCTATCCCAACCTCCACTGTTGATGAAACAGCTAGCCAGGACACTGCTGCAAATGCTTCAAGACCAGCTCCTACATCAGAAGCTCCTCGTGTGATGTCTGACCATGAATTACTCATTAGCCTGCATCAGAAAGTTAACAAGAATCATCGTTGGGTTAAGCATTAGTTTTCTACAATCCAAGCCAACATGACAGTGATGCATAACGCAGTACACAAGAACCGCTACTATGTGCATGAAATCTTCGACAGAACATGGGGCATTCTCTCGCACCTTAAGACAGATGAAGAACTTGCTGCAATGGAGATGAACTTTGATTGGGTAGATCCGCCTAGGAAGAAGTTCAAGAAAACTCAAGTTCCTCCTCTCATGCCAAGCTCAGAGTCTTCATCATGCAACACTGATGAAAATGAAGCTATTGAAGACACTGCTGGTGGCCCCTCTGCTACACGCGACCCCAACATCACTGGCGCCCCTCCATCTTTGTCATGATATCCTTCAGGGGTGTTAGTTCTCAGTTTCATCTCCTTTTGGTCATTTGATGACAAAGGGGGAGAAATCTGAGTTAGTCTTCAAGCGAGTCATTATATGGGCTGTTTTTGCTAAGTTACAACTCTTGGACTTTATTTGATTCGCTCTTTGATGGGTTGTAACTTAAATAACTGTTGGTGGTCTGACTCTTTTGCTACTTCTTATATGCATGCTCTGCTCTTAAACATATCTGCTCATGCATGCACAATTTCGTCAAACACCAATTTTCATCATGCATTCATATTCATCAAATATCTTATGATCATGCATGATTGGATGCCAATATATAGGGGGAGATCTCCAAAATTTCAACCTGCCATGTGCATTTGGAATCCAAAGCAAATTCTTCATATGCACATCTTCAGGGGGAGTTCCTCAATATCTTGTAACCAATTTCTTCATACTTTGTACTTACAGTTCAATTATTTACTCCCGTTGAAATCCTAAACAATTTGTCATCAATCGCCACAAAGAGGGAGATTGTAAGTGCATCAAGTGCCTCCTTAGTGGTTTTGGAGTATTGAAGACAAATAGGTTGAGGGACTAACGTGTTTGTGAGTGTACACAGGAGTTATATTCCCTGAAGATTTGGTTTAACCATGGAAGACGACCCCTAAAAATATATTTCTTCAAGTGATGAAATTGGTATGACCTTTGAAGAAATTGATGTGAAGACTTTGAAGCTTGAATACTTTTGTTTTCATAGTTTCTTTCTTCTTATTTTGAGTCATAGGAAAAATCGTACTGTTAAAGGGGGTCTAGGTGAAACATATTTCACATTTCCAAGGTGATGCTCAAACCTATACAACTCTAGCCGCTTCGAGTGAAGCCTTTGGAAATCCCCAGTACAGCTGACGAATCTGCTAGTGATAGTGACGAAGTTCATCTGGTCACTGACGAATTTGGTCACGCTGAGGAGTTAGGATTTCGCCAGTGCGATCTGCCTATCGTGATTAAATTGAGTGCCTCGACGAATTTGAGAGTTCCAATTCCGACCGTTGCTGCGTCGCGGGCTAGCTGTCGAGTGGATCCTTATCCTGACAACAGTCGAATCAGAGAAGGGCATTTATGACAATTCATGTCGGGTTTCCCCTAGCTATAAATAGCCGCCCCACAACCACTTGTTGGTTGGCTGCTCCGAGAGATCTTGACACTTGTCATTTGAGAGCAACCCATCCTCTCACGACTTTGAGAGAATCTTAAGTGAGGAAAAACCCAGAGCCAAAGTGATTGAGCATCACTGAAGAGATTGATCTGTGTGATCCGACGCTTATTATCTTTGAAGACTGTCATTCTTCCAGATGGTTAGGCGTCAAGTTCTTAGCACACCAAGAGTCATTGTGGTGTGCCGGCGAACAAGTCTATGAAGGTTTGGGAAGTCTACCTTGAAGACTTACCATGAGTGACTGGGTGAGGTCTAAGTGACCTTAGCTCAAGAGGAATATGGTGAGGGTTGTGTGTTCTCAGAATTGTGACTCAGCCACCTCAACCAGACGTACAGTTGATACAACAACTAGAACTGGTCTACCAAATCGCTGTGTCTTCACCTAGCCAACCTGGTTTCAAATTCCTCAACCCTTACCTTACGTTATTCCGCTGCTATAGAATTTGTGATCTACTTTCTGAAGAACTTGAACCGAAGACTTCCATCATGCTGTTTTCAATTTCTTCAGTTCATCTTCCTCATGCTTGTATGGTTGTATGATTGCATGTTCTTCACTTGTATGTATCATGTATGCATGCTTTTCATTTCTGTGATGATTTAGTTTCCTCATGTTTATGTTTCTTCACTCTGATCTTCGTCAAATTCATCAGAGTTTGACAAATTTCTAAAAATCTCCCATTCACTCCCCTCTGGGAGTTAACCTGCGCTTTCAATGTGCCACTTCTTCAGTTGATGCGGCTGGGGTTTCTTCAGCAATGTTCTGAAGAGAAGGTTGACGTTCTTCAGAACCAGTATGAATTTCTTCAGTGCGCATAGGCGACTGTGGCACTCGGGTCAGAGGTGTGGTGAGGGGTGAATTTGGGTGTGTTTCTTCCCAAAAGTCGTCATGGATGGGTGGTGTCCTGGAACCCTCAATGTCCACATCCTCTTCAGTTTCATCAGTCATCGGGACATGCTGAGGCGTTCGTGATGATTCTTGGTGAAGTGAAGCATCTGCTTCAACTTCAATTTCTTCATCCATTTGCTCTGTGGTAGCAGCAGAATGGGTATAACCTTCTTCATCATCAGCTGGAGGAATAACATATTCCACCCCAAATGGAACAATCTGAAGATTTCCAGGGTTGCGAGCAGGGGGCGCTGATGAAATTGGAATAACATCAATTGGTACAACTGAAGACAATAGTGTCGTCTTTAGTTTCTTCACTGACTCAGTGGTAGGAGGAGTTGATGCTTTTTTCTTCTTGGCTTCCTTTTCAGCTGCCTTCGCCTTCTGCACTTTTGATATAGAATGAAGAGTGATGATCCTCAAAGATGAAGACTTTGTAGGCGCTGCATCTGAGGAACTAGGTGGAGCATTTTCTTCAAGCGCGACTGATGCAGTCGCCCTGGCAGTTTCTTCAGGCGCAACTTCTTCAGTTGCCCTGGCTTCTCCTTGCGGAGGAGGAGAGGGTGCAGTCTCACTGGACTGAGGGGTTGACGGAGGACCTTAAGAACTTGAAGGAGGCACAAAGCCAAACTTGGCTGCCTCAGGCTTGTTGTGGTCATCAACCACTTTGGTGGTGGCTTGGATGAATCTGTCTTTGACGCCACATCAATAATTGGCTTGGCGATCATATTCTTCAGACAACTATTGAACTTCAGACTGTAGAGTCATGAGCTGCTGTGGAGATATAGATAGCATGTTCGTCCTCAACTCCTTATCTTTTTGTTGTTGCTATTTCTTCACTAGCTTGGCTTGAGCAATCTTGTGCTTGTCATTGAGTATGAAAGAAGACAGCACACGACTAGGGCCCGGAGGCAAGTTAAGATCGTCAAGTGGTGTATCAGGTTCCTTCACCCATATATCAATTAAATCAAGGATCTTCTTCAGATCCAGAAGCAATGGGACTGGAGAATTCTTTTGCGATGGCAGCTTGTTCTTGTTTCTTTCTGAGGAATTCGGTGAGTTCATCTCCGTCAGCTAGCCCATGTTCATCAGCCTGAGGCATAATAGCCTTGCTCTTGGGACTGGGCTTGGGCGATAATGAAGATATCTGCCCACTAGCTGAGGCACTTGATGCAACAATGATGGCCATTGGAAAGCCTTCGGTGCACTGGCAAGATGCGAGCACAACCGGCATTGAAGCTTTTGTTGCTGCCATTGAAGAGCTTGTGGCAGGCGGAGGCGCTGAAGATTGATCAGCCTTGGGCACCGAAGCCTTTGAGGAGCTTGGCTTGGCCACTGAGGGCTTTGGCTTATGAGCAACCTTCTTGGGCATTGCCTTCTTGGGTGCACTGGCGCTGCCACTGGCACTGGCACCTACTTCAGCTGAGGCCTTTGTGGCCCTGTTGAATTTATCAACAACCTTCTTCGCCTGTTTCGCCAATTTAGCCTTATGCCATTCTTATTCTTTGGGGAATTCTTCACCCCTTCTGATGCTTGTGGGTCAGCAACTTGACCAGGAGCAAGCGGTGGCCTATTGCACGGAGGCTTCACAGCAAAATCTTTCATGTACTTTGGAGTCACATATCTATATTCTCTCCATTCATACATCCAGTACCTCTTGATTTTCTGCGTGCACATTTTGTCTTTCTCTTTAGTTTCCTTGCCATGAATATTTTCATCTCGCGTGCTATACCCTGAGTAGATGTCCCCAAGGATCTCGAAAGCTGCTTGTTCCTCTTTCCTTTTGCCTCCCTTCTGAGGCTTTTTACCCTCAACCATTTTCTTCAACTGTGGTTTTTCAACTTGTGAGGACTCTGAAGATGTTTGAAGGTTTTCCTCAAGCAATGCTACAAATGAATTAATTTGATGAGAACCAAGAGATTCGTTGGCAAACATGTGTACCTGTGAATAGAGTATAGTTGTGACGAAATTGGGAAGAGTCACATGTGTTCTCAGAACTTTTCAAAATAAACCAGTTGAGGAAATTGGCCCTTATCGTCTTGAAGAATTTCACTAAGTGTTCTTGACTTAGGTTCCAGAGTTGTACAGATTGAAGCAATTTGCACAACTAAGGAATCTAACTGTTAAGCATAACTTAGATGAAGTACTCAAGACTGGCTAAAAGGAAGTGCTGAAGAATTGGAAAGTGAGGTAAAAACATCACTTGAAGATTTTAAGGCAGTGAAGAGATCAAACTGGGTAGTAAAATGAACTTTTAATTACCCCAAGGATGAACTCGATGAACTAGATGATGGAATGAAGGAAACCATTAGTTAAGCTCTTCCATGCCCTAACTTGGTGACGAAAGACAGCTTCGGTGGCGGCGGAGGTGAAGAAATCCACGGCCAGCGCGAGTATGTCAACGAATAAGTCGAGGCAGTGAAGCTCTTCTTCTCTGGCGGCGATAAATTCCAGCGACAACGCTAGGGTTTGAGAGCTACAGGAGCAAGGGAGCGAAGTGAATCGAGGTTGACGGGGTCAAGGCTATTTATAGACGCGGTGAAAACCGAGTGGTTCGAAGATTTTGGACGGATAAGCCCCTGGTATTCGCATCTCTATACGTGTGTCACGCATGCAGTATTGTTGTCTTTATGCACGTGATGAGTGGGCGGGACATGGATTACTGTGGCAACCACCAAAAAACTGAGTTGAAAATTTTAAAAGTGTTTTCACAATTTCTTCAGCTATCAAGGACACAGTGAAGACTTTGAACGGTGTCAAGTAGAACACACATGAAGAATTTGTGAACAGAGTGGGTTGAGTTTAGCATAGATAGGAGAGGGTCCGATCACATCCACATAGATGAAGAAATCAACTTGAAGAATTAGCAATATGTGGATGTTGTTGAGGACATGAAAACTCAAATATATATATATATATATATATATATATATATATATATATATATATATATATCAGCTCAAGCAATGAAGAATAACTTCAAATGATGAATTTGAAAAGTTTGACGAAAATGCAATGACGAAGAACTCAAATTTGAAGAATGTCAATAAGAGGTGGCGGCGTGATACGTCCAATGTATCTCTAATTTGTTATTCTTCCATGTTGCTATATTATCAATCTTGGATGTTTTATATTCATTTACTGGCAACTTTATATCATTTTTTGGGACTAACCTATTGACATAGTGCCCAGTGCCAGTTCATGTTTTTTGCTTGTTTTTTACTTCGCAGAATATCAATACCAAATGGAGTCCAAATGCCACGAAACTTTTTGGAGATTTTTTCAGGACAGAAGACACCCAGGGAGCCAAAGAAGTGCACGAGAGGAGGCCCATGGGGCCCACTAGGCACCAGGGCGTGCTGATACGTCTCCAATGTATCTATAATTTTTGATTGTTCCATGCTATTATATTATCTATCTTGGATATTTATATGCTATTTTATATGATTTTTGGGACTAACCTATTAACCTAGAGCCCGGTGCCAGTTTCTGTTTTTTTTCCTTGTTTTTGAGTTTTACAGAAAAGGAATATCAAACGGAGTCCAAATGACCTGAAAATTTACAGTGATTTTTTATGGACCAGAAGAAGCCCCCGGAGCAAAAGAGTTGGGCCAGAAGAGTCCCAAGGCCACCACAAGGGTGGAGGGCGCGGCCCCCCCTAGGGCGCGCCCTCCGTCCTTGTCGTCGCCTCGTGGGCCCCCCTGACTTGTTCTCGATGCCAAAAATTCCTATAAATATAGAAACCCCCAGAACAAAACCTAGATCGGGAGTTCCGCCGCCGCAAGCCTCTTTAGCCACCAAAAACCAATCGGGACCCTGTTCCAGCACCCTACCGGAGGGGGAATCGATCACCGGTGGCCATCTTCATCATCCCGACACTTTCCATGACGAGGAGGGAGTAGTTCACCCTCGGGGCTGAGGGTATGTACCAGTAGCTATGTGTTTGATCTCTCTCTCTCTCTCTCTTGTGTTCTTGATTTGGCACGATCTTGATGTACCGCTAGCTTTGCTATTATAGTTGGATCTTATGATGTTTCTCCCCCTCTACCTTCTTGTAATGAATTGAGTTTTCCCTTTGAAGTTATCTTATCGGATTGAGTCTTTAAGGATTTGAGAACACTTGATGTATGTCTTGCATGTGCTTATCTGTGGTGACAATGGGATATTCACGTGATCCACTTGATGTATGTTTTGGTGATCAACTTGCGGGTTCTGTGACCTTGTGAACTTATGCATAGGGGTTGGCACACGTTTTCGTCTTGACTCTCCGATAGAAACTTTGGGGCACTCTTTGAAGTTATTTGTGTTGGTTTGAATAGATGAATCTGAGATTGTGTGATGCATATCGTATAATCAAACCCGTGGATACTTGTGGTGACATTGGAGTATCTAGGTGACATTAGGGTTTTGGTTGATGTGTGTCTTAAGGTGTTATTTTAGTACGATCTCTAGGGCTGTTTGTGACACTTATAGGAATAGCCCAATAGATCGATCAGAAAGAATAATTTTGAGGTGGTTTCGTACCCTACAATAATCTCTTTGTTTATTTTCTACTATTAGTGACTTTGGAGTGACTCTTTGTTGCACGTTGAGGGATTGTTATATGATCTAATTATGTTATCATTGTTGAGAGAACTTGCACTAGTGAAAGTATGAACCCTAGGCCTTGTTTCGAAGCATTGCAATACCGTTTTCGCTCACTTTTGTTACTAGTTACCTTGCTGTTTTTATATTTTCAGATTAGAAAAACCTATATCTACCATCCATATTGCACTTGTATCACCATCTCTTCGCCGAACTAGTGCACCTATACAATTTACCATTGTATTGGGTGTGTTGGGGACACAAGAGACTCTTTGTTATTTGGTTGCAGGGTTGTTTGAGAGAGACCATCTTCATCCTACGCCTCCCATGGATTGATAAACCTTAGGTCATCCACTTGAGGGAAATTTGCTACTGTCCTACAAAACTCTGCGCTTGGAGGCCCAACACGAGTCTACAAGAAGAAGGTTGCATAGTAGACATCAAGCTCTTTTCTGGCGCCGTTGCCGGGGAGGTGAGTGCTTGAAGGTATACCTTTAGATCTTGCAATTGAATCTTTTAGTTTCTTGTTTTATCACTAGTTTAGTCTATAAAAAAACTACAAAAAAAATGGAATTGAGGTTGCCTCATATGCTTCATCTTTTTAATGTCTTTCGTGAAAATGATGGAAAGGAAAATTGTGCTCAAGTGTTAGAAGAAGAAGTCTATAAATTGTTTGGCACTAAATATTTGAATGATGAGCATGATTGCAATGTTTTTAGTATGAATTCCTTGAATATCCATGATGCTAATGATATGCAAAGCAACAAGCTTGGGGATGCTATGTTTGATGAAGATGATATTTTTAGTCCCCCAAGTTTTGATGAGAATATTTATTATGATGATAGCATGCCTCCTATTTATGATGATTATATTGATGAAAGTGGGTTTGGAAGAGTGTCAACTCTAGGTACTAATGATCCCACTATTTTGGAGGGTGTTGAATCTTTTCACAATATTGATAAAAGTGGATTTGGAGAGGTCATGACTTTATTTAGTGATGAATCCACTATTTCGGAAGAGGTTCCAATTGATTATGAGAACAAAGTTGCTATGTATGATGATTATTGTGATGAATGTTATGCTTATAAAGAATAATGATCCTGAAACTTGTCATCATATTTTAATTTTCAATTGGATTATGCCTCACATGTATAGTTATTTTGTGGAATTTGCTCCCACTATTATGAATGAGAAGATATTTGCTTATGTGGAGAGTAATAAAATTTCTATGCTTGCGGATCATGAAAAGAATGCTTTATGTGATAGTTATACTGTTGAATTCATTCATGATGCTACTGAAAATTATTATGAGGGAGGAGTATATGCTTGTAGGAATTGCAATAATATCAAGTTTCCTCTCTATGTGTTGAAAATCTTGAAGTTTTGCTTGTTTTACCTTCCTATGCTAGTTGATTCTTGTTCTCATAAATTGTTTGCTTACAAAATCCCTATGCATAGGAAGTGGGTTAGACTTAAATGTGCTAGTAATATGCTTCACGATGCTCTCATTATGTTTCAATTCTTATCTTTTATGTGAGCATCATTGAAATCATCATGCCTAGCTAAAAAGGCATTAAAGAAAAGCGCTTGTTGGGAGACAACCCAATATTTACCCCTACTATTTTTGTGTGTTAACATGATTAAGCTACTGTATTAATCATGTTTTATAGCTTTTGTTTCAATAAAGTGCCAAGTAAAGCCTTTGGGATAGCGTGGATGATAGTTGACTTGATTCTGTGCAAAAACAGAAACTTTTGCGTCAAGTACAGAAATTCCTATCTTTTACTGGAACGTGGAAAAACTCTGAAATTTTTACATAGGATTGATATACAAATTTTCTACAGTGTGGTAATTTTTCAGAAGTTTTGCAGTTAGGGAAGTATGAGTACAATTGCACTCTTTACAGACTGTCCTGTTTAGACAGATTGCTGTTATGTTTACATTGTTTGCATATGTTTGCCTGTTTAATGATTCTATTTGAGGATATGAGTATTAAATATGCAGAGGCATTTATTATGCAATATCAAATAATAATTTTAGTGATTTTCTACAGTAGAGAATGATAAGGTTTTGCATTTGATTTATACTAACTTTTCTCACAAGTTCTTGTTGAGTTTTGTGTGGATGAAGTGTTTAATAATTAGGGAAACCATCATATAAAAGGAATTAAAGAGACACAAAAGCTCAAGGTTGGGGATGCCTAAGGAATCCCAATATAATATTTCAAGAATTCTCAAGCATCTAAGCTTGGGGATGCCCCGGTAGGCATCCCACCTTTCTTCATCAAGAATTATCGGTTAGTATCGGTTGAGCCTAAGTTTTTGCTTCTTCACACGATGTGTGCTATTTTTAGAATGTCATTTTATTTTGTTTTTCTTGATGTTTGAATAAAGTACTTAAGATCTAAATTTTCTTTATGAGAGAGAGTCTTCACAATGCTACTTAATTATTTGACTACTCATTGATCTTCACTTATATCTTTATGGAATAGTTTGTCATTTACTCACGTGCTTCACTTATATCCTATGAGTAAATGGTTGAATGTATTGAATATCATAAATATGAAATTATATGTGCTTCATATGCTTATACCATGGGGAGTAGTGACTTCACATATAAGAAGTAGAGGTAGTAAATTTATTGAAAGTTAGCAAACATAGTATCGGTCACTTGAACAATTCATGAAAGAATATTGAAGGAAGAGAGATTTCACATATAAATATACTATCTTGGACATCTTCTATGATTGTGAGACCCATTAATTATTTTCAAACCTGAGCAAATTAGTTGAAGTTGGACAAGGAAGACAACATAATGAGTTATGCTTGGGTATATTTGTATAGAAGTTATATTGTTATGGATCCTCCAACATGTGGTGCTTTCTATTTAGAATCTTTTGCTAGCCAAAATTCCTGTACTAAGCGGGAATACTGCTTGTCCATCCAAACTCCTTGAACCAAGTTTCTTCCATGAGAGTCCACCATATCTACCTATATGCGGTATTTACCTGCCATTCCAAGTAAATTTGCATGTGCCAAACTCTAAAACCTTCAAATAATAATCTGTTTTGTGTGCCCGAATCACTCATGTAGCGACTAGGGGCTGTCAGTATCTTCCATGCTAGGTGGGTTATTCTCACAATGAGTGTTTATTCACTTATCATTCACGAGAGAGTGGCTGGTAATTGGGATGCCCAGTCCTATGATCAAAAGATCAAAAACAAAATCACAAATAATTGCAAACAAAACTCCCCCAGGATTGTTGATAGTTGGACGGTACCCGTTGTTTCGGACAAGCCGTGGAGTGTGATTGTTGGTGGAGGGGGAGTAAAAAAAACTTTACCTTTCTGTTTGGGAACCGCCTATAATGTATCTAGTATGGAAGATATTGGGAACTCTTGGTTGTTATGTTGACAATGAAAGCATACCTCTCAAAATTATTTTCATCCCTGTTTTAAAAGCTTCGAGCTCTGGCACCTCTGCAAATCCCTGCTTCCCTCTGCGAATGGCCTATCTTTTACTTTTATGCAAGAGTCAATAGTATTCCTTCTCATTCCAACCTACTCTTTAGTTGGCAAGCATCATGTGGTGGGGAAAGATCTAAGCATATATGGCCATTCAAATATATTTGATCATGAATTAGTATTGTTGACAATTATCTATATGATAAATAAGTTGGGAGGCGAAACATTAAGCCCCTATCTTTCTCTGTGTTCAATGGATGCTATTTGTTCTAAAAATATGCTTTGAGTGGTAGCAATCATGGAAGACTATATGATAGTTGAGTATGTGGGATTGCTAAATCAAAGCTCTTACATAGACCCTTCCTGAAAATAAGATGAATTGCAATTGTTTGATGACTGAGAACCTAGTTTGTTAGTTTTCAAGAAAGTTTATGATCTATGCTTTAACATGTGAATAGTTTGCTACTTGATCATGAGAAGTTTTATGAGATGAGCTATTGTTTATGATATATAATGATGCTAGAAAAATTGATTGAAATTATCATTGATCAAACTTGTGCACTTGCTAGCATTCCACATCAAAAATTCTGTTTTTATCATTTACCTACTCGAGGACGAGCAGGAATTAAGCTTGGGGATGCTTGATACGTCTCCAACGTATCTATAATTTTTGATTGTTCCATGCTATTATATTATCTATCTTGGATGTTTTATATGCATTTATATGCTATTTTATATGATTTTTGGGACTAACCTATTAACCTAGAGCCCAGTGCTAGTTTCTGTTTTTTCCTTGTTTTTGAGTTTTACAGAAAAGGAATATCAAACGGGGTCCAAATGACCTGAAAATTTACAGTGATTTTTTATGGACCAGAAGAAGCCCCCGGAAAAGAGTTGGGCCAGAAGAGTCCCGAGGCCACCACAAGGGTGGAGGGCGCCCCCCCCCTCTAGGGCGCGCCCTCCATCCTTGTCGTCGCCTCGTGGGCCCCCCTGACTTGTTCTCGATGCCAAAAATTCCTATAAACATAGAAACCCCAGAACAAAACCTAGATCGGGAGTTCCGCCGCCGCAAGCCTCTTTAGCCACCAAAAACCAATCGGGACCCTGTTCCGGCACCCTGCCGGAGGGGGAATCCATCACCGGTGGCCATCTTCATCATCCTGGCGCTCTCCATGATGAGGAGGGAGTAGTTCACCCTCGGGGCTGAGGGTATGTACCAGTAGCTATGTGTTTGATCTCTCTCTCTCGTGTTCTTGATTTGGCACGATCTTGATGTACCGCGAGCTTTGCTATTATAGTTGGATCTTATGATGTTTCTCCCCCTCTACCTTCTTGTAATGAATTGAGTTTTCCCTTTGAAGTTATCTTATCGGATTGAGTCTTTAAGGATTTGAGAACACTTGATGTATGTCTTGCATGTGCTTATCTGTGGTGACAATGGGATATTCACGTGATCCACTTGATGTATGTTTTGGTGATCAACTTGCGGGTTCTGTGACCTTGTGAACTTATGCATAGGGGTTGGCACACGTTTTCGTCTTGACTCTCCGGTAGAAACTTTGGGGCACTCTTTGAAGTTCTTTGTGTTGGTTTGAATAGATGAATCTGAGATTGTGTGATGCATATCGTATAATCAAACCCGCGGATACTTGTGGTGACATTGGAGTATCTAGGTGACATTAGGGTTTTGGTTGATGTGTGTCTTAAGGTGTTATTTTAGTACGATCTCTAGGGCTGTTTGTGACACTTATAGGAATAGCCCAATAGATTGATCAGAAAGAATAACTTTGAGGTGGTTTCATACCCTACAATAATCTCTTCGTTTATTTTCCGCTATTAGTGACTTTGGAGTGACTCTTTGTTGCACATTGAGGGATTGTTATATGATCTAATTATGTTATCATTGTTGAGAGAACTTGCACTAGTGAAAGTATGAACCCTAGGCCTTGTTTCAAAGCATTGCAATACCATTTTCGCTCACTTTTGTTACTAGTTACCTTGCTGTTTTTATATTTTCAGATTAGAAAAACCTATATCTACCATCCATATTGCACTTGTATCACCATCTCTTCGCCGAACTAGTGCACCTATACAATTTACCATTGTATTGGGTGTGTTGGGGACACAAGAGACTCTTTGTTATTTGGTTGCAGGGTTGTTTGAGAGAGGACATCTTCATCCTGCGCCTCCCACGGATTGATAAACCTTAGGTCATCCACTTGAGGGAAATTTGCTACTGTCCTACAAAACTCTGCGCTTGGAGGCCCAACACGAGTCTACAAGAAGGTTGCGTAGTAGACATCACGTGCCAGGGTCCCTGGCGCGCCCTGGTGAGTAGTGGAGCCCACGGGAAGCTTCTCCACCGACCTTCGCCTCTATAAATACTCTAAAATCCCAAAAACCCTAGGGGAGTCGAGAAAATACAGTTTCCACCGCCGCAAGTTCCAGAACCACGAGATCCAATCTAGAGGCCTTTTCTGGCACTCTGCCGGAGGGGGCAACAATCACGGAGGGGATCTTCATCAGCCTTGTTGCCCCTCCGATGATGCGTGAGTAGTTTACCACAGACCTACGGGTCCTTAGCTAGTAGCTAGATTGCTTCTTCTCTCTTTTTGATCTTCAATACAATGTTATCCTCGATGTTCTTTGAGATCTATTTGATGTAATGACTTTTTGCGGTGTGTTTGTTGGGATCTGATGAATTGTGGGTTTATGATCAGTTCTATCCATGAATATTATTTGAGTCTTTGCTGAACTCTTTTATGCATGATTGTTATAGCCTCGTATTTCTTCTCCAAAATTTTGGTTTGGTTTGGCCAACAAGATAGATTTTTCTTGCCATGGGAAGAGGTGCTTTGTGATGGGTTCGATCTTGTGGTGCTCAATCTCAGTGTCAGAAAGAGACATGACACGCATGTAGAATTGCTATTAATGATAAAAAGATGGGGTCTATTCCTACATGAATAGATCTTGTCTACATCATGTCATCATTCTTATTGCATTACTCCATTTTTCCATGACCTTAATACACTAGATGCATGTTGGATAGCAGTCGATGTGTGGAGTAATAGTAGTGGATACAGAATCGTTTCAGTGTATTAATCTTGGACGTGATGCCTATATAACTGATCAATGCCTTGGATATTGTCATGATTATTCACTTTTCTATCAATTGCCTAACAGTAATTTGTTTACCCACCGTATGCTATTTCCTCGAGAGAAGCCTCTAGTGAAAACTATGGCCCCTAGGTCTATTTTCCTATCATATAAAACTAAAAATACCTTGGGCCCTAGGTCTATTTTCCTATCATATAAAACTAAAAATACCTTGCTGTGTTTTCCTTTATTTATTTTATTTTATTTTTTATTTAGATCTATTTATCAATTCTCATACAATTTAATCTATCTCAATACCGAGGAGGGATTGACAACCCCTCGCGTTGGGTTGCAAGTATCTGTTATTTGTGTGCAGGTGATGTTTACATAGTGTTGCTTGGTTCTCCTACTAGATTGATAACCTTGGTTTCATAAATGAGGGAAATACTTACCTATGTTGTGCTGCATCATCCTCTCCTCTTCGGGGAAATACCAACGCAGATACAAGCAATCAGGAAGAATTTCTGGCGCCGTTGCCGGGGAGGATCAAGTCAAGATAGTCTCCCGTCAACTTGCCAATTTCTTGCATCGTTGCCGGGGAGACATCATCAACATCTATCAAGTAGCCAATCACAAATCTCATCTTCTCGCAATTACTTTATTTGTCATTTGCCTCTCATTTTCATCTCCCCCACTTTAAAACATTTTTGCAAAAATCCAAAAATATTTTTCGTTTGCCTTTTTCTTGTTCGATTTTTTGTTTGCTTGCGATCTTGTTTGCGTGGTCATGATGTCTCAAGAAAATACCAAATTGTGTGATTTTTCCAATACCAATACTAATGATTTTATTAGTACTCCTATTACTCCTCCCGCCACTAGTGCAGAGTCTTATGATATTAGTGCCGCTTTATTGAATCTTGTTACGAAAGAGCAATTTTCCGGTAATCCGAATGAGGATGTCGCGTCCCATCTAAACACTTCTGTAGAATTGTATGATATGCAAAAGAAAAAAGATCTGGACAATGATATTGTGAAATTGAAATTATTTCCCTTCTCTTTGCGTGATCATGCAAAAATTTGGTTTTCATCTTTGCCACGAAATAGTATTGATTCTTAGGAAAAGTGCAAAGATGCTTTTATTACTAAGTATTTTCCGCCCGTGAAAATTATTTCCCTTAGAAATCAGATCATGAATTTTAAGCAACTTGAGCATGAACATGTTGAGCAATCTTGGGAAAGAATGAAATTAATGCTAAGAAATTGTCCTACTCATGGTTTAAATCTATGGATGATTATACAAAAAAATTATGCGGGATTGAATTTTGTCTCAAGAAATCTTTTAGATTCCGTCGTGGGAGGTACTTTTATGGAAATTACTTCGGGTGAAGCTACTAAATTTCTTCATAATATTATGGCTAGTTATTCACAATGGCATACCGAAAGAGCACCTACTAGTAAAAAGGTTAATTCTGTTGAAGAAATTAGTACTTTGAGTGAAAAGGTTGATGCACTTATGAAATTGGTTGCTAGTAAAAATGCTCCTATTGATCTTAATGATGTGCCTTTGTCTACTTTGATTGAGCAACATAGTGATCCCGTAGATGTGAATTTTGTCTCGCGAAACAATTTTAATAACAATGCTTATAGAGGTAATCTTAATTCTAGGCCGTTTCCTGGAAGTTCCTCTAATAATTATGGCAATTCCTATGTTAATTTGTATAATAATAATAGGATGCCCTCTGATATTGAGAGTAATATTAAAGAATTTATTAATGCTCAAAAAGTTTTCAACACTACGATAGAAGAAAAATTGAATAAGATTGATGATGTGTCTAGGAGCATTGATAGAATTACTCATGATGTAGAAAATCTCAAGATTAAAAATTTTCCACCCAAGGTTGATGTCAATGAATCAGTTAAAGCTTTATATGTTTCCATGGATGAAAGTAAGAAAAGAATCGCTATGCTTAGAGCTAAAAGAGAATTTTTAGATAGAGCATTTTCGCCCGATTGCTTTCATAGTAATGATGAAGATGTTAAGATGATTGGTGTTTCTTCTATTTATTCCTTGTTTATTAATATTAAACTTGATGATAAGGGGACTGAATAAGAGTCAACTTTAGTTAGAAGGCGTCCCCATAATTCGGAGGGTGAAAATCTTGTTGAAAAAAATTGATAAAAGTGGGTTTGGAGAGGTAAAAACTTTAGCTAGTGATGTGCCCACTATTTTGGATTACAAAGATTTTATTTATGATAGTTGTTCTTTGATTGAGTGCATTTATTTGTTGCTATCCATCATAAATTCACCCAATGCCTATGAACAGAACAAAGCTTTTACTAAACATATTGTAGAAGCGACGATGAAAGCTTTAGAAGAAAAAATAGAATTAGAGATTTCTATTCCTAGAAAATTATATGATGAATGGGAACCCACCATTAAAGTCTAGATCAAAAAATTATGAGTGCAATGCTTTATGTGATTTGGGTGCTAGTGTTTCCACAATTCCGAAATCTCTATGTGATGTGTTAGGTTTTACCAATATTGAAGAATGTTCTCTTAATTTGCACTTGGCAGATTCTACTATTAAAAAGCCTTTGGGAAGAATTAATTATGTTCTTATTCTTGCAAATAGGAATTATGTGCCCATAGATTTTATTGTGCTTGATATTGATTGCAATCCGTCTTGTCCCATAATACTTGGCAGACCGTTTTTACAAACTATAGGTGCCGTGATTGATATGAAAGAAGGGAATATAAGTTTTTAGTTTCCATTAAGAAAGGGTATGGAACACTTCCCTAGAACTAGAATTAATCCACCATATGAATCAATCATGAGGGGAACCTATGCAACAAAAACTAAAGATGACAATACTTGAATCTATGCTTTATGCCTAACTAGGGGCGTAAAACAATAACACTTGTTGGGAGGCAACCCATATTTATCCTTTATTTTTTTTTATGTTTTAAAATAAATACACAATTATGCCTATATTATGATTGTGCTTTTTATGTTTTAATTAGTGTTTGTGCCAAGTAATGCCTTTAGGATGGCTTGGGTGATAGTTGATTTGATCCTGTTGGAAAACAGAAAAATTTATGTCCAGTAGCAGAATTGTTAAAAATCACTGGAGCGACGAAAAATTCTGAATTTTTTACACAAGATTTATATACGAATTTCCTATGTTTTCCTAAGTTCTCAAAAAATTTGGAGTTACATAAGTATGAGATTAATTCGTTTCTCTATAGACTGTTCTGTTTTTGACAGATTCTGTTTTCGTTGCATTGTGTGCTTATTTTGATGAATCTATGGAGTGTATCAGGGGGTATAAGGCATGGTAAAGTTAGAATATGGTAGGTATAATGCAATAACAAAATATGAATGGGCTGCAACAGCACTTAAAGTAGTGAATTATTTTCTTATACTAACGGATCTCACGAAGGTTTTGTTAAGTTTTGTGTGATTGAAGTTTTCAAGTTTTGGGTGAGATCACGATGGATGAAGGAATAAGGAGTGAAAAGAGCCTAAGCTTGGGGATGCCCATGGCACCCCAAGGTAATATTCAAGGAGTACTAAGCAACTAAGCTTGGGGATGCCCCGGAAGGCATCCCCTCTTTCTTCTAAAGACCATCGGTAATTTTACTTGGAGCTATATTTTTATTCGTCACATATCATGAGTTTTGTTTGGAGCGTCTTGTATTATATGAGTCTTTGCTTGTTTTGATTTTTAGTTTGACACAGTTATCCTTGCTGGACACACCTATTTGAGAGAGCCATAATGATGCTATGATTTGTTAGAATTGCTCTATGTGCTTCACTTAAATTTTTTGATCTATGGAATTCCTCTAGTGCTTCACTTATATCTTTTTGAGCACGGTGGTAGTTTAATTTTTGAATAAATACTCTCATGCTTCACTTAGATTATTTTGAGAGTTAGTAAAATTTTAAAGAAATATCCTCTCATTGCTTCACTTATATTATTTTGACAAATGAAAATTGTTTTGATGAAATATTTATGCTCTTGAGCTTCACTTAAATTTGTTTGAGAGCTTGAAAAGTAGCAATGGTGATATATGAATTTAGTCCCAAAGTGATAGATATTCAAGGGGGATATATTAAAAACTTTCATGAAGATCATTGGATATTATAAAATTGATTCCTTGTAATAGTTTTGAGATATGGAGATAGTAATATGGGAGTCATGTTGGTGAGTAATTATGCTTAGTAAGAATATTGGTGTTAAGGTTTGTGATTCCTTATGCAAGCACGAAAATCAATAGTTATGCAATGAAGTTATATCCTACTTGTGGTGTATTATTCGGTGTTAGTTATGTGTAATGCTCGTTTATGATCATTTTTGTTTTTTGGTTGGTTGCTTCTCAATCTATTTGCTAGCCTTTCCTTGTACTAAGCGGGAATACTGCTTGTGCATCCAAACTCCTTCAACCAAGTTGTGCCAATGAGTCCACCATACCTACCTATATGCGGTATTTCCATGCCGTTCCAAGTAAATTTGTATGTGTCAACTCTAATTTTCAAAATGAATTTTCTTTTTGTGTGCCCGTACCGCTCATGGAGCGGCAGGGGGTGGCCAATATTTTCCATGCTAGATATGTTATTCTCAAGAGGAGTGTTTATTCACTTTTCATTGCACAAGAGTGTGGCAGGTAATAGGGATGCCCAGTCCCTAAATGCTAAAAAAAATATTTATGTTGTCAATAATAAATTCCTTGGAAAGTGTTGGTATGGAGGGCACCCGTGTATACGGCTAGCCATGGGTTGTGAAAGAATGGTGGAAAAAGGAATAAACTTTATTTTATGTTTGGGAACCACCTATGATTTATCTAGCATGGAAAGTATTGGGATTTCTCGGTCGTTTTCATTGATAGGAAAAGCATGCCTCTCAAAACAATTTTATCTCTCAATTTAAGTTTGAGCTCTGGCACCTCTACAAATCTCTACTTCCCTCTGCGAAGGGCATATCTATTTACTTTATGCAATTTTTATTTTTATTGAGTCTCCATCCTCTCTTATAAAGCACCAACTAGGGAACACTATTATCATACTTGTGCATTGGGCATAGTTTAATATTTGAGTGTGTTTCATGAATGGATCAATGATTGAGCATAATGGGCTAGGGATAGCTTTCTTTAGTGTTGATATTTTGAAAGACATGGTTGCTTGTTGATATGCTTGAGTATTGATGTCCTCATGTCAATTATAGACTATTACTTTGAATCATCAAAAAGTCCAAATGTCCATGCTACAAAAGAAAAGAATATGTGATGAACATGTTAGGCAGCATTCCACATCAAAAATTCTGTTTTTATCATTTACCTACTCGAGGACGATCAGGAATTAAGCTTGGGGATGCTGATACGTCTCCAACGTATCTATAATTTTTTATTGTTCCATGCTGTTATACTATCAATCTTGGATGTTTTATATTCATTTACTAGCAACTTTAATTATATCATTTTTTGGGACTGACCTATTGACATAGTGCCCAGTGCCAGTTGCTATTTTTTGCTTGTTTTTTACTTCACAGAATATCAATACCAAACGGAGTCCAAATGCCACGAAACTTTTTGGAGATTTTTTTCTGGACAAAAGACACCCAGGGAGCCAAAGAAGTGCACGGGAGGAGGCCTGTGGGGCCCACTAGGCACCAGGGCACGCCAGGGGCCCCCGGCGCGCCCTGGTGAGTAGTGGAGCCCACGGGAAGTTTCTCCACCGACCTTCGCCTCTATAAATACTCTAAAATCCCAAAAACCCTAGGGGAGTCAAAAGAATACAGTTTCCGCCGCCGCAAGTTCCAGAACCACGAGATCCAATCTAGAGGCCTTTTCCGGCACTCTGTCGGAGGGGGCAATGATCATGGAGGGGTTCTTCTTCATCCTTGTTGCCCCTCCCATGATGCGTGAGTAGTTTACCACAGACCTACAAGTCCGTAGCTAGCAGCTAGTTGGCTTCTTCTCTCTTTTTGATCTTCAATACAATGTTCTCCTCCATGTTCTTGGAGATCTATTTGATGTAATGACTTTTTGTGGTGTGTTTGTTGGGATCCGATGAATTGTGGGTTTATGATCAGTTCTATACATGAATATTATTTGAGTCTTTGCTGAACTTTTTTATGCATGATTGTTATAGCCTCGTATTTCTTCTCTGAAATGGCCAACTGGATTGATTTTTCTTGCCATGGGAAGAAGTGCTTTGTGATGGGTTCGATCTTGCGGTGCTCAATCTCAGTGACAGAAAGAGACATGACACGCATGTATCGTTGCTATTAAGGATAAAAAGATGGGGTCTATTCCTACATGAATAGATCTTATATACATCATGTCATCGTTCTTATTGCATTACTCCGTTTTTCCATGAACATAATACATTAGATGCATGTTGGATAGCGGTCGATGTGTGGAGGAATAGTAGTAGATGCAGAATCGTTTCGGTTTACTAATATTGGACGTGATGCCTATATACATGATCATTGCCTTGGATATCATCATGATTATTTGCTTTTCTATCAATTGTCCAATAGTAATTTGTTTACCCACCGTATGCTATTTTCTCGAGAGAAGCCTGATACGTCTCCATCGTATCTACTTTTCCAAACTCTTTTGCCCTTGTTTTGGACTCTAATTTTCATGATTTGAATGGAACTAACCCGGACTAATGTTGTTTTTAGCAGAATTGCCATGGTGTTATTTTTGTGCAAAAATCAAAGTTCTCGGATTGACCTAAAAAATTACGGAGAATATTTTTGGAATATATAAAAAATACTGGCGCAAGAATTAACCAGAGGAGGTCCACCCAGAGGCCACAAGCCTGGGGGGCGCCCCCTCCCTACGGCGCGCCTACAGGGCTTGTGGGCCCCCTGGACCTCCTCCGACCTCAACTCCAACTCAATATTACCCTCTTCGGGGAGAAAAATCAGAGAGAAGGATTCATCACGTTTTACGATACGGAGCCGCCGCCGCCTCCTGTTCTTCATCGGGAGGGCAGATCTGGAGTCTGTTTTGGGCTCCGGAGAGGGGGATTCGTCGCCATCATCATCATCAACCTTCTTCCATCACCAATTTCATGGTGCTCACCATCGGGAGTGATTAATTCCATCGTAGGCTTGCTGGACGGTGATGGGTTGGATAGGATTTATCATGTAATCGAGTTAGTTTTGTTAGGGTTTGATCCCTAGTGTCCACTATGTTCTGAGATTGATGTTGCTATGACTTTGCTATGCTTAATACTTGTCACTAAGGCCCGAGTGCCATGATTTCAGATCTGAACCTATTATGTTTTCATGAATATATTTGTGTTCTTGATCCTATCTTGCAAGTTGTAGACACCTATTACGAGTTATGATCCGCATACCCCAAGGTGACAATAAATAGGATTCTTTCTGATGATTGCCGTAGTTTGAGGAGTTCATGTATTCACTAAGTACTAATGCTTTGGTCCGGTTCTCTATTAAAAGGAGGCCTTAATATCCCTTAGTTTCCATTAGGACCTCGCTGCCACGGGAGGGTAGGACAAAAGATGGCATGCAAGTTCTTTTCCATAAGCACGTATGACTATATATGGAATACATGCCTACATTATATTGATGAATTGGAGCGTTCTGTGTCACCCTAGGTTATGACTGCTACATGATGAATATTATCCAACACAATATCATTGCCGATTCGATGCCTACGAGCTTTTCACATATTGATCTTTGCTAAGTTACTTTCATTGCTACTGCCATTACAATCACTGCAAACTGCTACTGTTACTTTTGTCACTGTTACCGTTACTTCCATACTACTTTGCTACTAAATACTTTGTTGCAGATATTAACTCTTTCAGGTGTGGTTGAATTGACAACTCAGCTGCTAATACTCGTGAATATTCTTTGGCTCCCCTTGTGTCGAATCAATAAATTTGGGTTGAATACTCTACCCTCGAAAACTGTTGCGATCACCTATACTTGTGGGTTATCAAGACCTTTTTCTGGCACCGTTGCCGGGGAGCATAGCTTTATTCTCTGAGTCACTTGGGATTTATATCTGTTGATCACTATGAGGAATCTGAAAGATACCAGAACCAAGATTTTCCCCTCTACTACGAGGGGAGGTAAGGAACTGCCATCTAGCTCTGCACTTGATTCACCTTCTATTTTGAGTAAGCTTGCGACTCCTACACCTGCTATTCATTCTGATATGTCACAAGTAATTGATGATGCTACTTCTGCTATGCATGATGCTTATGATGCTACTACTGCTTTGCTTGATAATACTGTGCCACTGGGTGAATTGCTTGATGAGCAACTTGCTAGAGCTAAAGATATTGAGAATGCTGAAACTGATGATATTTCTGAAACTGATGAAATTATTGAAACAGAACACTTTGAAACACCTGCTAGACCTAGCTCTCCTAGATATGAATTGCCTGTTATACCTGAGGGTTATGTTATGGATGGAGAGGTAGCTAGGGACTTTCTTGCTTGTAAGGATAGAGACGATCTTAAGAAATTACTATGCAAATGGAAAGAAAAATCTTTGAATGCTAGAATGCAATATGATCCTAAGTTTGCTACTTCACCTATCTTTGTTACTGATAAGGATTATGAATTCTCTGTCGATCCTGAGTTAATTACTTTGGTTGAATCTGATCCTTTCCATGATTATGAATCTGAAACTGTTGTGGCACATCTTACTAAATTGAATGATATAGCCACCATGTTTGCTCATGAGGAAAAAAATCGCTACTACTATATTCTTAAGTTGTTTCCTTTCTTGTTAAAGGGTGATGCTAAGTTATGGTTTAATTCTCTTGCTCCTGGTTGTGTGCGTAGTCCCCAGGATATGATATATTACTTCTCTGAAAAATAGTTTCCTGCTGATAAGAAACAAGCTGCTTTACAGGAAATATTTAACTTTGTGCAAATTGAAGAAGAGAGTCTCCCACAGCTTGGGGGAGGCTTCTCCAGTTACTTAATGCTTTGCCTGATCATCCTCTCAAGAAAAATGAAATACGTGATATCTTTTATAATGGACTAACCGATGCTTCTAGGAATCACCTAGATAGTTGTGCTAGTTGTGTTTTCAGGGAACAAACTGTTGAACAAGCTAAGGTACTATTGAATAATATATTGAGTAATGATAATGATTGGACTCTTCCCGAACCACCTCCTAAGCCAACTCATAAGAAAAGAGGTATTATATTTCTCAGTCCTGAAGATATGCAAGAGGCAAAGAAATCTATGAAAGAAAAAGGTATTAAAGCTGAAGATATTAAGAATTTACCACCTATTGAAGAAATACATGGTCTTAATACACCGACACAGGTAGTATAGGTAAACTCTCTCTATAGATTTGATGAAGGTGACATTCCTTATAATAAGTCTGCTAGTCAATGCTTGGATGAATTTGATAACTTTATTGTTAAACAAGAAAACTTCAATGCTTATGTTAGTAGACAATTGAAACGTAATGCTTATATGCTTGACTGCTTGGGTGACTATATGTGTAGAACTGTTAATGATCTCAAGATTATTAGTAAGCATGCTTCCATGGTAAAAACTCAAGTAGAACAAGTCCTCAAGGCACAAAATGATTTGCTAAATGAGATGAATGATAAAAATAATGATAATGTTGTTAGAGTTATGACTAGAGGTGGTAAAATGACTCAGGAACCTTTGTATCCTGAGGGACATCCTAAGAGAATAGAGCAAGACTCTCAGAGAATTAATACTGATGCACCTAGTCCTTCTAGAAATAAAAAGAACGATGATAGGACTTTGCATGCTTCTAGTGAACCTGTTATAGACACACCTGAGAATCCAAATGATATTTCTATTTCTGATGCTGAGACACAATCAGGTGATGAACATGAACCTAGTAATAATGATGATGTTCATGTTGATGCTCAACCTAGCAATGATAATGATGTGGAGATAGAACCTGTTGTTGATCTTGATAACCCACAACCTAAGAACAAAAGATATGATAAGAGAGACTTCATTGCCAGGAAACATGGTAAAGAAAGAGAATCGTGGGTTCAGAAACCCATGCCCTTTCCTCCTAAACCATCCAAGAAAAAGGATGATGAGGACTTTGAGCGCTTTGTTGAAATGCTTAGACCTGTCTTTTTGCGTATGCGTTTGATTGATATTCTGAAAATGTCTCCTTATGCTAAGTATATGAAAGATATTGTTACTAATAAAAGGAAGATACCAGAAGCTAAAGTTTCCACTATGCTTGCTAATTATACATTTAAAGGTGGAATACCAAAGAAACTAGGAGATCCAGGAATACCAACTATACCATGCTCCATTAAAAGAAAATATGTAAAACTGCTTTATGTGATTTGGGAGCCGGTGTTAGTGTTATGCCTTTCTCTTTAAATCGTAGACTTGATTTGAATAAGTTGACACCAACTGAAATCTCTTTGCAAATGGCTGATAAATCAACTGCTATACCCATCAGTATTTGTGAGGATGTGCCTGTCGTAGTTGCAAATCTTACTATTTTAACGGACTTTGTTATTCTTGATATACCCGAGGACGACAGTATGTCGATCATCCTTGGTAGACCCTTTTTGAATACTGCAGGGGTTGTTATTGATTGCAACAAGGGCAATGTCACTTTTCATGTTAATGGTAATGAGCATACGGTACACTTTCCGAAGAAACAACCTCAAGTGAATAGTATCAATTCTATTGGAAAAAATTCAACAATTACTATTGGAGGTTTTGAATTTACACTTCCTACTGTCAAAAAGAAATATGATATTCTTATTGTTGGGGTCATTCATATCCCCGTTGAGGTAACTTAGTGTTATACGAAGGTTCTCCGGTTTCATGTCATTCGGAAGAAGTTTGTTAATAAGACTTGATCAACCTTGTTAATGGATTCCTTTTGACGGGCATGAGATGGATGAATTTAGTAGGCACAACTCTCTATACCCACTCTCTACCTTCTGTTATTTAGAGTAAATAAAGCAAAAATACTATTATTTGTCTGTTTTCTGAATTATTCGTGCAATAAAAAATGACCAGAAAATAAAAGTTCTCCAAATGCCCTGAAAATTTAGTATGATTTTTTCTAGAATATTTAAGAATTTTTGGCACTGAAAACACCTCAGGGAGGTGCACTAGTTGGCCACAAGCCCACAGGGCGCGCCCACCCCCCCTGGGCGCGCCTACAGGGCTTGTGGGTCCCCCTCACTTATTCCAGCACCCATCCACTTCGTATTCCTCCAGAAAAAATCCCACCATTGCTCAAACCCGTGTTCTTGCTCATTTTGCTGCCATTTTTTATCTCCTTCCTTGGAACTCCATTTCCGAAACTGTTTCGGGGGATTGTTCATCGGTATGTGACTCCTCCAATGGTCCAATTAGTTTTTGTTCTAGTGCTTTATATATTACAAATTTTTGCTGCTGTGGTGACCTTGTTCTTGAGCTTGCATGTCAAATTTATATGGTCCAAAGTAGTTTTGTTGCATGTTATATCCTATAGGCACTTGAGGGAGTAGTTGCCATCAATCTTGTTGAGTTTGTTCACTAAAAAATTCAGAAAATTTCAGAGAAAAGAAAAACCATGAAGAGATGGTTAAGGGGCTCTTCGAGCCAGAATCCGGAGGGAAATGAGAATGAGGAGAAGAAGAAGCCCAAGTACAACCTTCCTCGCGCTGCGGAGGTTCGGCCATGTGAATGGCCAAGCGATGCATTCTTGAGGGAGGCGGAAATTTATGATGATTTCTATTATTTGGCAGAGAATGCCGGCATCACCGCCTTCCTCCGAGATAAGTGTGACCAATACCTCCTACTCACTAATACCTTTGTGCAAAATTTTCACTTTCATTCTAGGAAGGATCATCCCATGGTAGAATTTCACTTGTATGATGTGCCCAAGCGAATGACACTTTATGATTTTTGTGATGTTTGCAAAATACCTGATGAGGGCAGCATCAGTGAGCCACGTCCTAGGGATGTGGAGGATTTTGTTGATGATGTTACTGTGGTGAAAGAGAGAGGAGTGTCGGAAGCGAGAGTGACTAGTTTACATTTTCCTGTTTTACGCTATTATTCATTATTTGCCGGGAGATGTTTGATTGGTCGTGGGGAGAGTGGAGGCCTCAGTGCCCCTGACCTTGCTATTTTGCGCCATGCTTTATATTCTGATAGAACTTTTACTTTGGGCGCTATTGTTGCTCAATGGTTGAACATGAACCACTCGAAGGGTGCTATTTTTGGATGTATCTATGCTTCCCGCCTTGCTAGACATTTTGAGATACCCATTAGGCACGATGAGGAGGAGGAGATGTTGCTACCCACCAAATATTTAAACTATTCCAGTATGGTAGCACATGATTTTATTAAGAAAGATGATGACAAGAGGCTCCTCTACAACCTAGTATTTAGTCAGGGTACTTGTGAGATTATTACCTTGCCTACATCTTCTTTGTTCCATATTCATTCAGGCAGGTACACTATTATGCCCAAGGACATCTACATATTTTGGGGTCTTTCACAACCGCCAGCACCTGAGCCAGCACTAGTTCCTGATCCATATCAGGAGCCAGTTTATCAGTGGGAGCCACAAGAGCTCGCCAACCAGTGGAACCCTCAGGACCCTCCGCCATATCGCGAAGAGGGTTATTTCTAGCTGTGGTAATAGACCAACTTAGGCCAAAAGCCTAAGCTTGGGGGAGTACGTATTTCTCACCGACATTACATTCATGTTCACACACTCATTTCAGTTGTCGGTGTTCATACTTTTTCATTATATCATCCATGTTAGTTTATTTTTTGCTTTCTTCCCGTGTGTTTGAAAAACTTTAAGAAAATCCAAAAATTTAGTTATCGCTTCTTTTTAGTTTTTCTTTCTAGGATATTTAGTAGTAGTATTAAAAGAAAACCCAAAAAGATTTCTCGTTCTTCTTTTGCTTGTTGGGAGCTTTCCCGTGTAAATAGTTCTTCTTGTTTTCATTTTACTTTCTTCAGAAGAAAAAAAACTCCAAAAATATTTTAGTGTGTTTCCTTGAAATTCTTTTCTTTTCTTTGGGTCGTAAGGAGAAGATCATGATGAAAATGTTGAGTGGCTCTCATATGCATTATTGTTGATCTAACAATGAGCCCATATTACCTTGTCTTCTCCTTTGAATAAATCTTTGCAAATTCTAGCTTAGTCTAATGCACGTGCACTCCTATTATTATTCACACCGTTCGGTCGTGCAAGTGAAAGGCAACAATGATGATATATGATGGAATGACTGAGATGGAGAAAAGCTGGTACGAACTCGACCTTTTTTTTTGTAAATATGAGTAGCTCATCGTTCCTGATTCAACCTATTATGAATGAAACATGTTTGCAACAACAATTAGAGATTATAGTCACTTATGCCATGCTTAATTAGCTAGGAGTGGATAATGGTTTGTCTTATGTGCCAACATGCAATTTAAAATGGTTATGATGTAGTATGATAGGATGGTATCCTCCTTTGCATGATTTAAGTGGCTTGACTTGGCACATGCTCACGCATCTAGTTGAATCAAAAACAACATAGCCTCCACGATATTTATGTTCATGGTGATTTATATCCTACTCATACTTGCATTCAATGTTGATTAATCCCAATGCATGTTTATGACCGTTGTCACTCTCTAGTTGGTTGCTCCTCAATCTTTTGCTAGCCTTCACTTGTACTAAGTGGGAATACTGCTTGTGCATCCACTTCCTTAAACCCAAAGTTGTTCCATATGAGTCCACCATACCTACCTATATGCGGTATTTACCTGCCGTTCCAAGTAAATTTGCATGTGCCAAACTCTAAACCTTCAAATAATAATCTGTTTTGTATGCCCGAATCGCTCATGTAGCGATTGGGGGATGTCAGTGTCTTCCATGCTAGGTGGGTTATTCTCAC
The DNA here is from genome assembly GCA_011799875.1 of Thinopyrum elongatum. Taxonomy (NCBI): domain Eukaryota; kingdom Viridiplantae; phylum Streptophyta; class Magnoliopsida; order Poales; family Poaceae; genus Thinopyrum; species Thinopyrum elongatum. Next base: position 396,847,115 of record CM022298.1, on the reverse strand, counting down.
AATGAGTGTTTATTCACTTGTCATTCGCGAGAAAGTGGCTGGTAATCGGGATGCCCAGTTCCATGCTCGAAATCAAATCAAAATATAATCATAAAACAAAACTCCCCCAGGACTGTTGTTGGTATGGACGGCACCCGTGAATTCGGCTAGCCGTGGAGTGTGATTGTTGATGGAGGGGGAGTAAAAACTTTACCTTTCTATTTGGGAACCGCCTATAATGTATATAGCATGGAAGATAGTGAGATCTCTTGGTTGTTATGTTGACAATGAAAGCACACCGCTCAAAATTATATTTATCTCTATTTTAAAAGCTCCGAGCTCTGGCACCTCTGCAAATCCCTGCTTCCCTCTGCGAATGGCCTATCTATTTACTTTTATTGTTGAGTCATCATCGTCTTATAAAAAGCTCTAGCTAAAGAGCACCACTATTATTTGTATGCTTTGTTATTAATTGATGTTGAGTATGAGTGTGACTGGGTCTCTTTTGCCATGAATTATAATGTCTAGTTAGTCCTTGATCTTCAGGGGTGCTATGCATTTATGTTTTTCGGTCTCAGAAAGGGCTGGCGAGATACCATTTTGTCATATTATATCATGATTGTTTTGAAAAAGTGTTGTCATCCGAGATATCTTATTATTGCTCGCTAGTTGATTATGCCATTGATATGAGTAAGTGTGAGACCTAAATGTTATTGTGAATATGGTTAGTTCATAATCTTTGCTGAAAACCTGAATACTGGCTATACATATTTGCAACAACAAGATCAAACAGAGTTTGTAAAAGTTTTTCTTTGTCACTTTCAGTTTGTCAACTGAATTGCTTGAGGACAAGCAATGGGTTAAGCTTGGGGGAGTTGATACGTCCCCATCGTATCTACTTTTCCAAACTCTTTAGCCCTTGTTTTGGACTCTAATTTGCATGATTTGAATGGAACTAACCCGACTGACGCTTTTTTCAGCAGAATTGCCATGGTGTTATTTTTGTGCAGAAATCAAAGTTCTCGGATTAACCTGAAAATTTACGGAGAATATTTTTGGAATATATAAAAAATACTGGTGCAAGAATTAACCAGAGGGGGTCCACCCAGAGGCCACAAGCCTGGGGGCGCCCCCCTAGGGCGCACCTATAGGGCTTGTGGGCCCCCTGGACCTCCTCTGACCTCAACTCCAACTCTATATAACCCTACTCCGGGAGAAAAATATCAAAGAGAAGGATTCATCGTGTTTTACGATATGGAGCTGCCGCCGCCTCCTGTTCTTCATCGGGAGGGCAGATCTGGAGTCTGTTTTGGGCTCCGGAGAGGGGGATTCGTCGCCATCATCATCATCAACCTTCCTCCATCACCAATTTCATGATGCTCACCGCCGGGAGTGAGTAATTCCATCGTAGGCTTGCTGGATGGTGATGGGTTGGATAGGATTTATCATGTAATCGAGTTAGTTTTGTTAGGGTTTGATCCCTAGTATCCACTATGTTCTGAGATTGATGTTGCTATGACTTTGCTATGCTTAATGCTTGTCACTAGGGTCCGAGTGCCATGATTTCAGATCTGAACTTATTATGTTTTCATGAATATATTTGTGTTCTTGATCCTATCTTGCAAGTTGTAGACACCTTTTACGAGTTATGATCCGCATACCCCAATGTGACAATAATTGGGATTCTTTCCGGTTATTACCGTAGTTTGAGGAGTTCATGTATTCACTAAGTGCTAATGCTTTGGTCCGGTTCTCTATTAAAAGGAGGCCTTAATATCTCTTAGTTTCCATTAGGACCCCGCTGCCACGAGAGGGTAGGACAAAAGATGTCATGCAAGGTCTTTTCCATAAGCACGTATGACTATATATGGAATACATGCCTACATTATATTGATGAATTGGAGCTAGTTCTGTGTCACCCTAGGTTATGACTGCTACATGATGAATATTATCCAACACAATTATCATTGCCGATCCGATGCCTACGAGCTTTTCACATATTGATCTTTGTTAAGTTACTTTCGTTGCTACTGCCATTACAGTCACTACAAACTGCTATTGTTACTTTTGTCACTGTTATTGTTACTTCCATACTACTTTGCTACTAAATACTTTGCTGCAGATATTAAGTCTTTCAGGTGTGGTTGAATTGACAACTCAGCTGCTAATACTCGTGAATATTCTTTGGCTCCCCTTGTGTCGAATCAATAAATTTGGGTTGAATACTCTACCCTCAAAAACTGTTGCGATCCCCTATACTTGTGGGTTATCAAAGCCTCTAGTGAAAACTACGGCCCCGGGTCTATTTTCCTATCATATAAAACCAAAAATATCTTGTTGCATTTTTCCTTTATTTATTTTATTTTGTGTTTTAGTTAGATCTATTTATCAATTCTCATACAATTTAATCTATCTCAGTACCTATGAGGGATTGACAACCCCTCTTACCCTTTGGGTTGCAAGTATTTGTTATTTGTGTGCAGGTGTTGTTTACATAGTGTTTCTTGGTTCTCCTACTGGATTAATAACCTTGGTTTCATAACTGAGGGAAATACTTACCTTTGCTATGCTGCATCATCCTCTACTCTTCGGAGAAATACCAACGCAGATACAAGCAATCATGGCGTTACTCACCGTATAAGAACTATGATGACTTCAGACACCGCGTACAATTTGTGTAGGGTTCTGAGAGTCAAGTTCTTCATTATTTTCTTCACCTTAGAGTGTAAGTCTTCATTGATTGAAGAAATATGCTACTTCATGTGTTGTGCATCAAAGTCATCAAGAATGCATAAGAGTTAGGATGTGTGTCCATTACAGAGGACATTCGAAGATTCTAGGATGTTTAGCTCACACCGCAACATGCAAAACCTTCTCTCGTCCAAGGGCTTAGTGAAGATATCTGTAGGCTGGTCTTCCGTCTTCACGTGGTCAAATGACGATGTCTCCCTTCGGCACATGATCACGAAGAAAATGGTGATGAATCTGAATATGCTTCATCCTTGAGTGTTGCACTGGGTTGTGGGCGATCTTGATAGCACTCTCATTGCCACAATAGAGAGGGACTTTCTTCATGTTGACGCCAAAGTCCTTGAGGGTCTGCTTCATCCATAGTAACTAAGAGAAGCAGGCACCAGTGGCAATGTACTCAGCCTCCGCTGTAGAAAAGTGCGACGTTGTTCTTCTTCTTTGAGGACCAACAGACAAGAGATCATCCGAGGAAATGGCATGTTCCTGATGTAGACTTGCGATCCACATGATCCCCGCGTAATTAGAATCAGAAAATCCAGCTAGCTCAAAATATGAGCCCTTGGGATACCATAATCCAAGCGTTGGTGTGTGAGCTAAATATCAAAGAATTCGCTTCACAGCCTGATGGTGTTATTCCTTCGGTGCCACTTGAAATCGGGCACACATGCAAACGCTAAGCATAATATCTACCCTAGATGCACATAGGTAAAGCAGCAAATCAATCATGGAGTGATATACCTTCTGATCGAAATCTTTATCATTTTCGTCAGTGCTGAGTTGACCATTCATAGGCATTGGAATTTTGAGGCCTTTGCAATCTTGCATGGTATTTCTCTTGAGAAATGAAGATGTCATTGGGTTGTTGACGAATTCGAAGACCAAGGAAGAATTTCAATTCTCCCATCATAGACATCTAATATTCCTCACGCATCATATATGCAAATTCGTCACTGAAACGCTTGTTAGTGTAACCAAAGATAATATCATCAACATATATTTGGCATATGAACAGTTCGCCATCATAAGATTTTGTGAAAAGAGTAGTGTCTAGTGAACCGGGTTTGAAACCCTTTTTCTTTAGGAATTCCTTCGGTGTATCATACCAAGCCCGTGGGGCTTGCTTGAGGCCATAGAGAGCCTTGTCGAGTTTGAAGACTTTGTCAGGATGCTTTGGATCCACAAAATCTGGTGGTTGAGAAACATATACTTCTTCTTCAAGCTTAGCATTGACGAATGGACTTTTCACATCCATTTGATATAATAGAATATTGTGATGGTTAGCATATGCAAGCAATATACGAATAGCTTCAAGCCTAGCAACAGGCGCAAATGTTTCATCGAAATCAATACCCTCAACCTGTGTGTAGCCTTGCGCTACAAGACGAGCCTTATTCCTCACCACTTGGCCATTTTTGTCTGGTTTGTTGCAGTAGATCCACTTGGGGCCGATGACAATGTGCTTGCGTGGATCGGGACGCTTGACAAGCTCCCACACATTGTTGAGCTCGAATTCATGCAATTCATCTTGCATGGCTTGAATCCATTGATGGAAATATGCTGTAGAGGCAATAATAAAGTTGTTATTATTATATTTCCTTATTCATGATAAAGGTTTATTATTCATGTCACCGGAAAGGTTTCGGGATATAATGGGTATTCATCGGGTCACCGGAAGGGGTTCCGGGAGACCTACGGGGAGTATATGTGCCTAATGGGCCAAGGGGAGGCACACACCAGCCCACAAGGGCTGGCGCGCCCTCTCCCTGGCTGCCGGCCCTAGGGAAGGAAAGGGGGGAGGGCTAGCCCCTCCTGCCTTCCCCTCCACATGGGAGAAAGGAAAGGGGGGGCGCCACCCCCTCTTGCCTTCCCCCCGCGTGCCTAAGAAGGCAAAGGGGGGCGCGGCTAGGGCAGGGGCCAAGGGTGGCCGCTGGCCCCCTTGGGGGAATCCTAGGTTGCCTCCCCTCCTCCCCCCACCTATATATATGTGTGGAGGGAGAGGGGCAACACACACCATGATTCCCTAGCCATGTGCGGCGCCCCTCTCCCTCTAGTTCATCCTCGGTCATATTTTCGTAGTGCTCGGCTAAGCCCTGCAGAGATAGTTGCATCGCCCCCGTCACCATACCGTCGTGCTGCTGGAACTCATCTACTACTTCGCCCGTCTTGCTGGATCAAGAAGGCGAGGATGTCATCGAGCTGAACGTGTGCTAATCGCGGAGGTGCCGTACGTTCGGTACTTGATTGTGCGGATCATGAAGGTGTACGACTACATCAATCGTGTTGATAAATGCTTCCGCTAAATGGTCTATGAGGGTACGTAGACATACTCTCCCCTCTCGTAGCTATGCATCTCCATGGATAGATCTTGCGTATGTGTAGAAATTTTTTTGTTTTCCATGCAACGTTCCCCAACAATGGTATCAGAGCCAGTTCTCTGCAGTAGATAACATGCACGAGTAGAACACGAAGAAGTTGTGGGCGGTGATTGTCATACTGCTTACCACCAACATCTTATTTTGATTCGGCGGTATTGTGGGATGAAGCGGCCCAGACCAACCTTACATGTCCACGCACATGAGACCGGTTCCACCGACTGACATGCAACTTGTTTTGCATAAAGGTGGCTGGCGGGTGTTTGTTTCTCCTACTTTAGTTGAATCAAATTTGACTATGGCCGGTCCTTGAAGAAGGTTAAAACATCAAACTTGATAAATCACCGTTGTGGTTTTGCGTAGGTAATAATGGTTCTTGCTAGTTGCCCATAGCAGCCACGTAAAACTTGCAACAACAAAGTAGAGGACGTCTAACTTGTTTTCGCAGGGTATGTTGTGATGTGATATGGTCAAGACGTGATGTGATATATGTTGTTCTATGAGATGATCATGTTTTGTAATATCGACAACCGGCAGGAGCCTTAGGGTTCTCTCTTAATTATTGTATGAAATGCAAGCGCCATGTAATTGCTTTACTTTATTGCTATGTGTTAGCAATAGTTGTAGAACCAATAGTTGGCGAGATGACCCCGACGCATCGATGGAGATCAAGGTGTCAAGCCGGTGACGATGAAGATTATGACGATGCTTTGGAGATGGAGATCAAAAGCACAACATGATGATGGCTATATCATGTCACATATTTTGATTGCATGTGATGTTTATCCTTTATGCATCTTATTTTGCTTAGAACGATGATAGCATTATAAGATGATCCCTTCACTAAATTTCAAGATAAAAGTGTTCTCCCCGAGTATGCACCGTTGCTAAAGTTCATCGTTTCGAAGCACCTCGTGATGATTGGGTGTGATGGACTCTACGTTCACATACAACGGGTGCAAGACAGTTTTGCACAAGCAGAATACTTGGTTTAAACTTGACGAGCCTAGCATGTACAGACATGGTCTCGGAACACTGGAGACCGAAAGGTCGAACATGAGTCATATAGTAGATATGATCAACATAGAGATGTTCACCATTGATGACTACCCCATCTCACGTGATGATCGGACATGGGTTAGTTGATTTGGATCATGTATCACTTAGATAACTTGAGGGATGTTAATTTAAGTGGGAGTTCATTAGTAATTTGATTAATTGAACTTAATTTATCATGAACTTAGTCTTAATAGTTTTTGCATATCTATGTTGTAGATCAATGGCCCGTGCTACCGTTCCCTTGAATTTTAATGTGTTCCTAGAGAAAGCTAAGTTAAAAGATGATGGTAGCAACTACACGGACTGGGTCCGTAACTTGAGGATTATCCTCATTGCTACACAGAAGAATTATGTCCTTGATGCACCGCTAGGTGACAGACCTGCTGTAGGAGCTACTGCAGATGTTATGAACATCTGGCAGACTCGATCTGATGACTACTCAATAGTTCAGTGTGCCATGCTTTACAGCTTAGAACCGGGACTTCAAAGACGTTTTGAACATCACGGAGCATATGAGATGTTCCAAGAGCTGAAGTTGATATTTCAAGCTAATGCCCGGGTTGAGAGATATGAAGTCTCCAACAAGTTCTATAGCTACAAGATGGAGGAGAACAGTTCTGTCAGTGAACACATACTCAAAATGCCTAGGTATCATAACCACTTGACTCAGCTGGGAATTGATCTTCTAGTTGAGAGTGTTATTGACAGAGTTCTTCAGTCACTGCCACCAAACTACAAAGGCTTCGTGATGAACTATAATATGCAAGGGATGACCAAAAGGGTTCCCGACCTCTTCGCAATGCTTAAGGCCGCGGAGGTAGAAATCAAGAAGGAGCATCAAGTGTTGATGGTTAACAAGACCACTAGTTTCAAGAAAAAGGTCAAGGGAAAGAAAGGGAACTTCAAAAATAATGGCAAGCAAGTTGCCGCTCCTGTGAAGAAGTCCAAAGCTGGACCCAAGCCTGAAACTGAGTGCTTCTACTACAAAGGAAATGGTCACTGGAAGCGGAACTGCCCAAATACTTGGCGGATAAGAAGGATGGCAAAGTGAACAAAGGTATATTTGATATACATGTTATTGATGTGTTCCTTACTAATGCTCATAGTAGTGCCTGGGTATTTGATACTGGTTTGCTTGCTCATATTTGTAACTCGAAACAGGAGCTGCGGAATAAACGAAGATTGGCTAAGGACGAGGTGACGATGCGCGTCGGGAATGGCTCCAAGGTCGATGTGATCGCCGTCGGCACGCTACCTCTACATCTACCTTCGGGATTAGTTTTAGACCTCAATAATTGTTATTTGGTGCCAACGTTGAGCATGAACATTATATCTGGATCTTGTTTATTGCAAGATGGTTATTCATTTAAGTCAGAGAATAATGGTTGTTCTATTTATATGAGTAATATCTTTTATGGTCATGCACCTTTGATGAATGGTCTATTCTTTTTGAATATCGATCGTAGTGATACACATATTCATAATATTGATGCCAAAAGATGCAAAGTTGATAATGATAGTGCAACATACTTGTGGCACTGCCGTTTAGGTCATATTGGTGTAAAGCGCATGAAGAAACTCCATGCGGATGGACTTTTGGAATCACTTGATTATGAATCATTTGATACTTGCGAACCATGCCTCATGGGCAAGATGACTAAAACTCCGTTCTTCGGAACAATGGAGTGAGCTAATGACTTATTGGAAATAATACATACCGATGTATGCGGTCCGATGAGTGTTGAGGCACGCGGCGGGTATCGTTATTTTCTAACCTTCACAGATGATTTGAGTAGGCATGGGTATATCTACTTGATGAAACACAAGTCTGAAACATTTGAAAAGTTCAAAGAATTTCAGAGTGAAGTGGAGAATCATCGTAACAAGAAAATAAAGTTTCTACAATCTGATCACGGAGGCAAATATTTGAGTTACAAGTTTGGCCTTCATTTAAAACAATGTGGAATAGTTTCACAACTCACGCCACCTGGAACCATTACAAAAAAATACACTTCCGTGATGATACGTGTTTGTCACAGTAGGTCACATTTTTTGTCATGCATGTACATCCATGACGGTTTTATGACAGAATCAAGATAGTGACAATACCAAAATTATCATCACGGAAGTGTCCACTTCCATGACCATAAATGGTGCGTCATGGAAGTGTTTTCATCAAGGGTAAACGACGCGTGGCATCCACCGTAATGGGTCGCTGTTAAGCTATCGGGTTCCAGTTTGGATCCGATAACCCGTTAACAGCTGGGACCAATGAGGATTTTCCACGTGTAAAATTCTCATTGGCTATAGCAACCACGTGTCAGCACCGCGGAAGGACAGATGTCAACCGCCCAATGGACAGGAGGCGCCTATGATACGTCGACATGTGGCAAGGCCCAACAGCGGCCCATTTAGGTTAAAAAGGCTGGCCCAGTCAAAATTATCGGGCTGGCCCATTAACGGCCTGCTTGAAGACGGCCCATTCACAGTTAAGGCCCGTATGACTAGTGTCAAATCGGCCTGTCAACGGCCCGTTCTAGACTTGTCATCATTGCGGCCCATGGTCACTTCTGGCCCGTTAACAGTCCGCTAAGTATTTGGGCCGAATTACGGCCCGGTGTGTTTCCGGCGTGTTAAAAGTCCTGCTTCATTTGGGCCCATTTATTGGCCATTGGAACTTTCGGCCCATAAACTACCGTGAAGGAATTGGGTCATATTTGGCCATGTCTGACATTTGGCCTGTTAGAGGCCCACTGTAGATTTGGGCCACTTCCAGCCTGTTGTGTTTTTCGGCATGTTAATGTCGGACGAAATCCATGTGCCATATGTGGCCCAACGTCACATCGGGCCTATTAACGGCCCATATAAAACTGATACTAATCAAGCCCGACCGCACTTTCGGCCTGGTAAAGGCCCGTGTAGTAGGTCGGTGCATTTTTGGCCCGTCTGAATTTTGGCCTGTGAACGATCCGCATTGTAAATGGGCCACCATGAGCTGAGATACATTTTGGCCTGCTAATGACCAGTGGGTTATTTGGAACAATCAGGGCCCAATCTCACTTTCGGCCTATTAAAGGCCCACTGTGGGCACAGGCCTACCAAAAATAAGAAAGCTTATGCTGATTTAGGCCCAGATATTTTTAGTGGGCTACATGCAAATTACGGCCCATAATCGTTTTTAGCCCAATTGGAATTGTGGGCCTGACGAATGTTGGCACGTTGGGCTCCTACGAAGCTTTTGACCGAATACATTACTAAGATAAACCTACACTATACAAAAATAGCGTCGTAATTTCTACAGCCTTTGGCAGCACGATAAATGATGTATCACAACAAAATAAATTCCAGCCATACAACAAAAGGCCAGTTGGCATAAAGTTTACAGTCCTTGCAGATAAAAGCACCATCAGATGTATAGAAGCACAGATCATTTAACCTGAGTGCTAATGTTTCAGGCTGTAGAATCTGATGGAGCAGCATGATCTTCCCCTTTTTTCCGCCATTGCTCTTGAACAACGAAGCAAATGTCTGATAGTCTGGTTTCAAAACCATTCATATCTTGACGACATTAGTCAACCACTATTCTTGTTTCCGAAATGACCTCCATTAGGGATTTGACTTGTGTCTGGAGCACAGATATATCACTCTATCTAGCCGAAAGATTTTGTTTAGTAGGTGATTTGGATGAGGTTACCTTGACAACCAACCCAGAATTACACAGGAAGGTGCTTTTTGTACTGTTAGTGGAGAGATACTGACGCACTGTAGCAAGAGGTGACATTGTGCCTGTGGTAGCCTCGTCACCTTCAGGTGGTTGTGGTTGTTCAGTCATTTGTTCCATAGCTTGCTGAAAGTTTGAACTTGTAGATTAGTGTACCAGATAAGTTACTAATGAGATAAAAACAAACAAAGTAGGTTTCATGTTTATACATAACTTATTTTGGTGAACTACTGTAATACATTAGCATGTATTGTAGTGCCAACTACATAATAAAATCACTTTAGGAACATATGTCCATGTAGCATGCCTACAATATTGTATATTTCCTCACATTCATTGCCATCTAAGGATAAAGAGACATGGTTTAAAGTAGGATGAACATAGTATGACATCATTCATATCATGGGAAAACAGATATCAAACAAACAGGCTATTGTATCATTGTGTGGGCACGTGAACATCACAACTAGATTACAGATCAAGACCAAAAGAATATCCTTCCTCTCTTTTAAACCATGTAAGGTGAAATGATACGTTAAGACAACTGTGTATAAAAGTGAACAGAGTAACCGACATTGGCTGCAAACCAAGCAGTTAAATGAACACGTCACAGTAACAAGCAGTTCGAAGGCGGGAGGAGTAAGGACTTACAATAGCGGCTTGAACTGGTGTGCTCATGCCCTTCATCTTGCTGGTGTGGCAATCCTTGAAGATTTCCACTGCATTCGGTTCAGGTTCTTTTTGGTCCGCACGGGCTTTCCTCTGTATTTGGAACAAGTCAATATAGATACGATAATATGGCACAGAAAAAAGAAGGAAGTAGCAGCTATTTACAAGAGCCTCGCAGTGTGCAATATAGCTACGAGATCATGTTGTCTGTTGGAATTTCACTTTAGAACGGTTGGTCTTGTTCTTCAAACAGTTAGCCTAGAAGAAGATACACTTGTAAGGCACATACATAAATACGAGTTCAATATGTGATCTGATCAAATACATATACCCTACCTGATACTTTGGATCAGACCAGTGTTTAACAAGGGTTGTCCAGTCTTCATCTGTAATATATTCCACTGGAGATGTTTGGGCAATTTCATTGTTAGCCTTGCCTTCAAAGTGAGTTTTTCTAAGGTGATACCGATACTGTCGCAGAGTAGGCTGAAAAACATGAGTGCATGCTTGTTTAGTTGCATCATCTTTCGGATCCAACTTGAACCTCATCTGTTGAAAAAAGAATGTGAGTCTTATTAGGAGGAAGCTAGAAAGTATGGGACAGAGCAAGACAATATTACAAATTGTGATGAATAACATTACATACGGATAAATGGTCAAGGAAGGTGTTAAACTGGGTATCGTCTTACGTTGGGAGGATATGTGCATGAAATCTAATGGCAACGACTGCCTCTGATACTAACTTGGCTGACTCTGTAGCATCACGTGGCCTTTTTAAACCTGCCTCAAAATGGATCTCCATTCTTCCTCCTTTAGATTTTGTTAATCTGTCAAGCATTATCCCTGATGTCTGTTTCCGCTCACGCCGTGGTGCTAGTTCAACAACAAATATGGAAAGTGTTAGTGCACATCAAACTGTGAGAGTACATATAAAGGAGCATGCAACTGCAACTTGACTCGGTCAGGTACCGTCTTGGTGTTGATGCTCATGAGGTTCGTCTGATCTTGCCAAGTCCTGTTGTGTCAGCAGTGCTTCAGAAGTAGTGTTAGGTGTGAAGGCAGCTTGGGAGCAGGCCAATTGCAGAGCAAACGAACGAGTAACTCGTTGAGATGCCGGTACAGTTGAAGGGGATGCTGCAGCTGGTGGAGCAGGTGATACTGTGTTTGTAGATTTAGCCGGTGGACTTGGACCTTCTACTGCACTATAAGTACAAGCAGAATCTTGAGGGAAGATCCTTTTCCGTTGCACCCGACGAGTAACACCATTCCCTACTATATTCTTTTCCTTGCTCTTTTTTGACTTTGCCATGTCAAGCCGTACCCACAACACAAAAGAATAAAATCACTCTTCAAAACTCATTGATGCATGATACAGACAAGCAATACTTTGATGTAAGACAACCGTATGAGGAGGATGGAATATGTAAGAAAAACAGGACGGCGTGACATATTCACAACTACCATGTGTAAACTAAGCAGAAGGATTTTCAAGAAAATAGAAGTAATGCAAGCTAGACACCATATGAAAGATGCAACCAATATCACTCTGCCAAGTTAAAAGTGTCTTGTCATAAGTGGCATTTCAAAAAATTAGAAGCAGTACAACCTAGAAATCAATGCAAGATGCAACCACTATCACACTGCCAAGTTAAAAGCGTCCAATCATGAGTGATTGATGCGAGATACACAACAGCAGTACTTTGATGTAAGAACATGGTATGATAGATAGATAGATGCAGTGTATTCTAGACACAGAAAGGCATGTCATATGCACATGTATAACGTATAAACTCAGCAGGTGCAATTTAATCAAAATAGAAGAAATACAAGCTAGACAACATATGCAACATGAAACCAATTATCACACTGTCAACTTAGAGCAAGCACCTGAGATGGTGGAGTAGGGGAGATGAACTCATCATGTAGACTTGGGACTTCAACTGCATTAGCAGTAGCAGTGGCAAATCTAGAGAGTCTCCGTTTGCGTCGGTCCGGAGGACCACCAACATCCCCTAACTTACATTTTTCCTTCCTCTTTTTTGATATTGCCTTCTGAAGTCAAAACCACAAGAAGATGAATAAAATTAGCTCTGCATAACTGGTCGATGCATGATACAGACGAACACTACTTTGATGTAAGGCAAGCGCATGATAGGAGGATGGAATATGTACAAAAAAATGACAGCATTGCATATTCACACGTACGATAGGAGGATGGAATATGTATGAAAAGCAGTAAGCAGAAGGCATTTCAACAAAAATAGAAGAAATGAAAGCTAGGCACCATATGAACATGCAACCAATATCACTACCAGGTAAAAAGTGTCTCGTCATAAGTGCCATTTCAACAAATTAGAAGCAGTACAAGCTAGAAGACAATGCAAGATGCAACCTACATCACACTCCCAAGTTAAATGTTTCTTATGGGTAAGTGATTGTTGCAGGTATAAGTTGTAAGCTACGCAAATGCAATTCAACAAAATTAGAAGAAATACAAACTAGACATCATACGGAACACGCAACCACATATAACAGTGCCAAGTTAGAGCAAGCACCTGTGATGGTGGAGTAGGGGAGATGTGCTCATCATCTACATAGCTACGTTGACTGTCCAGCCTTGTGTTGTCTTGCGAATCTTGTTGGGAGGATGGCGGAGTAGAATCTGTAGAGACCCTCGGTTTGAGTTGCTCCGAAGGACCACCATCATCCACTACCTTACTAATTTCCTTCAGTTGTATTGATTTTGCATTGTGAAGTCAAACCGATAAGAAAAAGGAATAAAATTCGCTCTTCAGAACTCATTCATGCATGATACTGACAAACACTACTCGGATGAAAGGCAAACACATGATATGAGGATGGAATATGTACGAAAAACAGGACGGTGTGACATATTCAGACCTATGATGTGGTAACTAAGCAGAAAGCATTTCAACAAATTAGAAGCACTGCAAGCTAGACACCATATGAAAGATGCAACCATTGTCACTCTGCCCAAGTTCAAACTGTCTAGCGTTTCAACAAATCAGAAGCAGTACATGCTAGAAATCATATGCAAGACGCAACCAATATCACAGTGGCGACTTAAAGGTGCCTCATCATAAGTGACTGATGCGGGATACGCAAGAACAATAGTCTGATGTAAGAACATGGTGTGATCAGATATAGTATGTTCTAGAAATAGGAACACGTGTCATATTCACAGGTATGATGTGTAAAGTAAGCAGATGCAATACAACAAAGTTAGAAGCAATACAAGCTAGACATCATACGCAACATGCAACCACATATAATAGTGCCAAGTTAGAGCAAACACTTGTGATGGTGGAGTAGGGGAGATGTGCTCATCATCTACACAGCTACGTTGACTGTCTAGCCTTGCGTTATCTTGCTAATCTTGTTGGGAGGATGGCGGAGTACAATCTGTAGAGACCCTCCATTTCGGTTGCTCGGAAGGACCACCGTCATCTAATGCCTTACCAATTTCCTTCCGCTTTATTGATTTTGCATTGTGAGGTAAAACCGACAAGAAAAAGGAATAAAATTCGCTCTTCAGAACTCATTCATGCATGATACTGACGAACACTACTCCGATGAAAGGCAAAGTCATGATACGAGGATGGAATATGTACGAAAAACTGGACGGCATGACATATTCACACCTATGATGTGGTAACTAAGCAGAAGGCACTTCAATAAATTAGAAGCACTGCAAGCTAGACATCATATGGAAGGTGCAACCAATATCACTCTGCCAAGTTAAAACTGTCTCGTCATAGGTGGGGTTCATCAAATTAGAAGCACTACATGCTAGAAATCATATTCAAGACACAAACCAATATCACAGTGCCAACTTAAAGGTGTCTCATCATAAGTGACTGATGTAGGATACACAAGAAGAGTAGTTTCATGTAAGAACATGGTGTGATAGACAGATATAGTATGTACCAAAAACAGGAAGGCATGTCATATTCACACGTATAATGTGTAAGCTAAGCAGATGCAGTTTACACTAATTAGAAGCAATACAAGCTAGACACCATATGCAACATGCAACCAGATATCACACTGCCAAGTTAGAGCAAGCACCTGGGATGGTGGAGTAGGGGAGCGGAGACTTGGAACTTGTAATGCACTAGCAGTACGAGGAGAATCCGTACAAATGCTCAGTTTACGTTGCTGCAGAGGACCACCATCATCGCCTTCCTTACTCTTTTCCTTCCTCTTTTTTGATTTTGCCTTGTCAAGTCAAACCCACAAGAAAAAGGAATAAAATTTGCTCTTCAGAACTCATTTATGCATGATACTGATGAACACTACTTTCATGTAAGGCAGCCGCATGATAGGAGGATGGAATATGTATGAAAAACAGGACGGCATGACATATTGACATGTATGATGTGTAAAGTGTAAACTAAGCACAAGGTGTTTGAACTAATTAGAAGCAATGCAAGCTAGACACCATGAAAGATGAAACCAATATCACTCTGCCAAATTAAAAGGGTGGCCTCATAAATGTATTTGACCAAATTAGAAGCAATACATGGCAACAGGATAGAAATAATATGCAATATGCAACGAATAAAGGTGTCTCATCGTAAGTGATTGATGCAGGATATAGAAGAGCGGTAGTTTCATGTAAGAACATGGTTAACAGATAGATGTAGTATGTACCAAAAATAGGAAGGCATGTCATATTCACAGGTATAATGTGTAAACTAAGCAGATGCAATTTACCCTAATTAGAAGCATTACAAGCTAGACACCGTATGCAACATGCAACCACATATCACATTGCGAAGTTAGAGCAAGCACCTGCGATGGTGGTGTAGGGGAAATGCGGTCTTCAAGTACATAGTTATGTTCAATATCTTCATTTAGACTTGTTGTTTCTTGAGAATCATGTGGGGAGGATGAAACTGCACTCTTTATAAGAGTAGCGCCTCTCATACTAACCCACGGGCGTGACTGTCTCATCATAAGTGATAGATGCAGGATACACAAGAACAGTAGTTTGATGTAAGAACATGGTGTGATAGGCAGATGTAGTATGTACCAAAAACAGGAAGGCGTGTCATATTCACATGTATAATGTGTAAGCTAAGGAGATGCAATTTAACAAATTAGGAGCAATACAAGCTAGGCACCATATGCAACATGCAACAAGATATCACACTACCATGTTAGAGCAAGCACCTAGGGTTGTGGAGTAGGGGAGATGAGATTTGGAACTTGCACTACAGTAGGAGTAGCAGGAGAATCTGCAGAGATCATCTATTTTGGTTGCTCCAGAGGATCACCATCATCCCGTGCGTTCATCCTTTTAGATTTTGCCTTGTCAAGTCAAACACACAAGAAAAAGGAATGAAATTCACTCTTCCAAATTCGTTGATGCATGATACTGATGAACACAACTTTTATGTAAGGCAACCACATTGTAGGAGGATGGAA
Source organism: Thinopyrum elongatum (assembly GCA_011799875.1). Classification (NCBI taxonomy): domain Eukaryota; kingdom Viridiplantae; phylum Streptophyta; class Magnoliopsida; order Poales; family Poaceae; genus Thinopyrum; species Thinopyrum elongatum. Next base: position 396,831,113 of record CM022298.1, on the reverse strand, counting down.
TATGTACGAAAAATGGTAAGCAGAAGGCATTTCAACAAATTGGAAGCAATGCAAGCTAGACACCATATGAAAGATCCAACCAAAATCACTCTACCAAGTTAGAAGTGTCTCATTATAAGTGGCATTTCAACAAATTAGAGGCCGTACATGCTTGAAATGATATGCAAGATGCAACCAATATTACACTGTCAATTTGAAGGTGTCTCGTCAGAAGTGATTGATGAGGGATACACAAGAAAAGTAGCTTGATGTAAGAATATGGTTAATAGAAAGACGTAGTATGTACCAAAAATAGGAAGGCATGTCATATTCACAGGTATAATGTGTTAACTAAGCAGATGCAATTTACCCTAATTAGAAGCATTACAAGGTAGAAACCATATGCAACATGCAACCACATATCACATAGCCAAGTAAGAGCAAGCACCTGCGATGGTGGTGTAGGAGAATTGCGGCTATCAACTACAGAGCTACGTTGACTATCTTCATTTAGCCTTGTTGTTTCTTGAGAATCATGTGGGGAGGATGACACTGCACTCTTTAAAAGAGTAGCGCGTCTCACAGTAACCCACTGGGGTGACTGTCTCATCATAAGTGATTGATGAGGGATACACAAGAGCATTAGTTTGATGTAAGAACATGGTTAATAGACAGATGTAGTATGTATCAAAAATAGGAAGGCATGTCATTATCAAAGGTATAATGTGTAAAGTAAGTAGATGCAATTTAACCAAATTGGAAGCAATACAAGCTAGACACCATATGCAACATGCAACCACATTTGACAGCGTCAAGTTAAAGCAAGCACCTGGGATGGTTGTGTGTGGCAATTGAGATCATCAACTACAGAGCTACGTTTACTATCTCCATCTGCTGACACTACACCCTTTAGAGCGATGAAATGCTTAGTGCTTATCGTTGAACTACACAGGAGCGACTTCTGTCTTTTCTTTTGTGTATTCACCAACAGTGCGTCAGAGTCTGAAATACCCATGCATAAAAAAATAATAGTATGAGTATGGGTGAAGTGTGTGCACAAGTAGTACAGTGTAAAAGTAGCAGATAGCAGGTGGGTGAGAAATAAATGACGGGAGACATATGATAGCTCTACAACATGCATGGCACATGAAATTAGATTCTAGGATTTTGAAATATGAGCACAGGGATGGATGGGAAATGTAGATACTCCTCCAGCACACCACAAGGTGTGGTCCTATGAAAATAACAGTCGACTGAAAACAAATAGGTCAGTCCATTTTTTCTGCACCATCCGATGTACAAAGAACGAGCAGATCGCCTTCATCTACCTCCAGCGAGTCAGTGTTGACGATCTTCCTCGAAACACTAGCGACCACCGGCCCAATCCCTTGCCTCCACCCTCCCCTCGACCTCACCGCACCATCGTGCTTGGCACCGCCCCCCGGCCATCCCTTCAAGCCCCGCCGACCTCCAGATCGGGCGCAAGCAGCTCCTGCGCCCCACACCCCTATGATAGACACTGATGCACCGCTTCCCCGACGAACAGGCGGACTAGGTGCTCCGCGCGCCTAAGCGGGTGCTGCTTCTTTTAACCCTGAATTGAAATCCAGGCGTGCGACTGACCTCAAGCTAAGGTGAAATAGTAAATGGGAGGAAACCTTGTGCATTTAGTATCACGAAGAAGGTGCAGTAAGAAGCACTCAACTAGTTTCTTTCGTGGGATGAATACGTTGTGAGCAGAGACGTAAGATTTACACGAATAAGGGAAGAGGAGTACCTCTTTCTGCTGGCAATGCTGTGTCCTCCTTTTGTTTTTCCAACGATCTTCTTGTGGTTCACTGGAAACAAGAAGTTCTGGAGGACGGTGGAGCCTTGGATGAACCCATGGCCAAGTTTTTGAGTGTGGTGCGGTGGCCGTCTGTCGGCGGCGGGGAACTAGATCCGAGGCGGTGAACGATGACGTAGCGGGAACAGCCCCGGTGCGGTGGATGGTTGCGGCAGCGGTGAGGCGCAGGACGGCGTGGTCGAAGTGGTTCTGGTACGGCGCACGTCGGTGTCGGCGTCGTGGAGGCAGCTCTGCCTCGGCTTCAGCTACTAAGTCCTTGAGGCCATTGCGGTTGCGTTGGACGACGACGTCAGGGTACCGGCTCCGGTGTGATGGAGGAAGGCGGCGGTGGATTGGGCATGATGGGGTGGAGGACGGAGGAGGCTGGGGTTTCGCGGCTGGTGAAGAGGGCGTTTTGGCACCCACGGGATATGAATGGGGAAACGGAGGGAGGGGGAACTAAGGGGGAACAATGTTTCGGTTTGGGACGCGCTTGTTTGAAATTTGGGGAAAGTTACAAACTTTGCCCCCATCTAAAATTTCGGACATATTGCGGGTCGGGGATAGGACAGTAATCTCAGGTGTCCCAAATAGTGGGCGGGATAGATTTCGGACGAGCGCATGAGTGTTTAGGCGCCCACAGTGTATGAATGCTTCTAGGAGGCGGTTGACTGGCGTCTTGGTGAAGTTACAAACCTACCCCGGTTTAGACCTTTGGACATCGGCCGATAGGCTACACGGGTCAGAGTCAGGACAGTAATTTCCTACCACCAAACATTAGTCTCGCACGGTTTCGGGCGACCAGAGGCTTATTTGGCGCTCCGTTCAATATTTGGGAGCAGAAGCATTAACGTTTACAGTTCTCTTGAATTGAACTTTCAGGATTTGTCAAACTTCAAAAATCTTGACTCTTGAAAATCCTAAAACTATGATTAGTTTGGAATGGAGGGGGTACATTTGAATATACATTGTACACGAGTATATATTAAAAAATATGCAGCTTAGCTCAATTCATGCATGGTTCCAGATATAATCTCCTTGGTTGCAAAAAAATAGTTAGACATGCGTATGAATATATAGCATGTTCAAACGCACAACAAAGATTGATGCCCCCTTTTAGATCTGATTTACAAATGCCATTATCTTGAATTCAAATAGATGAATGCACTTCCTATGAATTCGAATCTTCGAAACCATCTTTTTTTTTGCGGGGATCTTCGAAACCATCTTTATGTTGAATTGAACATGTATTCTATTTCGTAGCTAGCAATTTGGAATGTATCCATGTATGTGACAAATGTATAAAGTGCCCGACACTAACAACACAGAGTGCACTAATTAATGCTTATATATGAATTGCAAAAGCCATGCATTGTCTGTATTTCAAACCACTCTCACTCTATGGATCGATAATATGAAATAAACCCATACACATGCTCGAATTCAATAGAGTGTGGGTGTCTGATAGACCAATGTCCGTTCATACGCAAATTGCAAAATTCATGATCTCATCCAAAAAAATTAATGTAATTTATATTTTAATTTAATGTGTAGAACCGCCTTTTACACATAGATGCACTATGCCTCGGCCCGTCCTCATACACGCGCTATATATCTCTTTATCTAACGCATAAGTGCACACACTTTATATACATCGGCATTTCTCTCTCACACATGCTCACACTCTCTTGCCGGGTGTCTCGCACACACACTCTCTATATATCTCCCCCTCTCTCTCTTACTACTACGTACCACTCTTTTCACTAATCTCAGTTGGAAAACACTATTTCTCTCACATACCTATATACACACGCATGTTCTCTGCTAGCCCTTTATATGCACATACATGTGCCTAAGTGTCTCCCGCACGCACATTATCTTTAGGCCTCTCTCGCACACATTGCCCCCCCCCCCCACACACACACACCTCTATCTTGTTGGCGGATATGATTCCATCAGATCATTCGGTAAGATATCCCTGACTGTTAGGCTGGATGGTAATACGAGGCAAACTTTTACCCAAGTTTGGGCCCTTGCGGTTGAGGAAAAAGCCTACTCCTAGTATTGTATATTTGTGATAGGGGCGTGTACAAAGTACACATGAATACCAGGCATTGTGTGTGTGTATACTATCGACGAACTAGCCCCCGGGCTTATATAACATACTCGGGGCCTATGGTTACAAATCATATATAGTCGGCTTATCATCAGTGGGGATAGAGTCCTCCACGACTCTGGTAGCTTCATCTTGTATGCCGAGTCCTCCATGGGCTTCGTATAACGCGTCTCGGTCCAACCTATGTGGCGCGGGATGGAACCAACCCATGAGTCCTCACATCGACCCACCACAACTAGAAATGGTGTGCCCACCACACCCCACACACAATCGGCCACTAAGAAAATAAGCATATACAATATTACAAAGTTATATGGAGTACATGAAAGTTAATTGCATGGTGCATCCAATAATATTTGTTCCGCATTGTGAATGTTTATATCTTCTCCTAAAAAAATAGTCACGGGAAAGAGAAACGAAGGGCATATCTCTCTTTGTCTCCACCGCACACACCCTCTCTCTACACCACTTTCACATACGCACTCAAACTATCTCTCGGCCCTCTAAAAGTATGCCCCTGACACATTCACGCGTGACAGTCACTGTATTTCAAGCGAAAGCACTAAGCGATCACTGGACTTCAGAATATGCTCATTACGGTCACCATATACATTCGTGTGGTCATCATACGGTATGTAGCTCACCATACGTCTCTGTATTTTGTTGATGACACTGACAGTCATTGTATTTGATGCGTGCTCCGTACTTTGTTGACGACACTTACGGTCATTGTATTTGAATCGAAAGCACGATATGGTCACTGGACTTCAGAATAAGCTCATTACAGTCACCATATACATTTTGTGGTGCTAACCAACCTGTGGTTGGATGGTTAGGAGGACAGTGGTATCCCCAGCCCACCAGGGTTAAAGTCCTGGTGCTCGCATTTATCATGTATTAATTTCAGTATTTCCGCCGATGTGCGTTCAGTGGGAGGAGACGTTCTCCTCGACTACGAGGCGCCTATGGTTACTTCGTAAAATGTCAAGATGATATGCTGGCTCACTCTCTCGAAGGTGCTCATAGGGGTAGGGTGTGTAGGGTGTGTGTGTGTGTGCTTATAGCGGTGAGTGTTTGCGCGTATATATGAGCGCTTGCATATGTACTGTGTTAAAAAAATACATGTCGTGATTATACGGTCACTGGCTCACCGTACAACTCCATAATTTGTTGATGACACGATCAATTGACTAGTCAAACGTTCCACGTGGCGCAACTAGTGTTGTACCATCAGCGCACGTAACCATGGGGCCCACCTGTCAGCGCGTATATGAAAGAAAGAAATGGTAGCTTGCGTCTGTACTGTGTTAATAAAATACATTTTGTGGTGATCATACAGTCACTGGCTCACCATACAGCTCCGCAATTTGTTGATGACACGATCAATTGACCAGTCAAACGGTCCACGTTCATCAGCGCACATTACCGTAGGGCCCACCTATCAGCGTGTATATGAAAGACAGAAATGGTAATAAATTAGTGGTCAGTGGGGATTCGAAGTCGTGAGACCTCTGGTTGGCAGCCCGCGCACCCTAACCACAACGAACAAGGTCGCCTTGTGATGATATGTTGAGCCGGCCGTTTTAATTGCACGCACGCACGAGCCACTATGGTGAATACAAACACATCACACATGTGCACAAACACGCCCGCAATGTCTGCATGCATGCATGCAATACTCACACGTACACATGCACGCATGCAACACTCGCACGAACACACGCACGCATGCAGGCGTAAAACACTAACACATACACATGCACGCATGAACACACGCATGCATGCAACACTGAAACGTACACATGCACGCACGCAACACTCGCACGCCTGCATGCACACAGCACATGACGCAACACACATGCTCAACCTATACGTGCATGCACCCTTTGTTAAGGACATGGATTATTACGAGTATTAATCAATCTTATCTGTGATAAGCAGAACATTGATGTTTCAAGCGGTCTTTATGAATCACAACGCATCGAACAGGCTATCAACGTATATACAGTATGAAAATTTTTAAATTCTCTTACATTATATAGTAGGCTTATCAACCTACATGAATTAGATGACGTCACACTCAATGAACAATCATCGGTTTATGAAATGCCCGCTTCTCACCGCGCTGGCCCACCAAAAGCTCCTCTATCGTGCGTTGCCAGTGTTGGTTCACTGACATGTGGGCCAGGTACCCAGCGAGCCCACACGTCAGTGGAAGAATGGCGCGGTGTCATACGTCAGAGTTGAGGGCGCCACTCGCTGCACGCCCGGCTGAACACGCCTCCTTGCCGCATTCAAACGCCTCCATGAAACCCGTGTGGAAGCCGAGAAACCCACTCCGGCCACACGTCCATTCATGATCGGGCCGACATTAAACACAACACCGGCCGAGCTCCTCCCGTCCGCCGTCTATTTAATCTCCTATTTAAATGAGCCCAGACGCCAGCCAAGAATCACACACCTCCGCCTCTCCCCTATCTCCTCCTTCACCATTTTCCCCACTCTTACAATGGCTTACGAAGAGTAGTTATCCGGCATCCAAGCTGGCCCGACGGAGCCAGTTGTCGCCCCAAGCCGACGCGTGGTTCAGCAACTCGCCGCTCCAGGCCAGCTTGACGAGGAGCGGCGAGCTGCTCCACGTCGGCACGGCGGGGAGCACGGGCGTCGTCGCTACCGTCCACGCCACTGCCTCGTACCGCGCCTCCCGTGTCTGCGACCGCGCCTCCCGTATCTGTGGCCGAGACTCCCATGCCTGCGGCCACGCGATGCAAGCAGAGACAGAAGCCGGGTGTGCGGAGAGCGACGAGTCGGTGGCCAGCGCCTCCGCGTCCACCACCATCATCGAGGAGAAGTAGAACATGGGAGGCCGCCGCCGCTTGGGTCCCATGAAGGCCACCGCCGAGGCGACACCGGTGTACACAACAGGTGTCTTGCCGGATCCTTCTGTTGCCAACAAATGGATCCGCGGGCGGCTATTTAGGCTAGGTATTATTATACCTGTGTTGTTCAGGAGTAGCACCAATTAGTTGATTTAAATGTAATGAAATCCGTCATGTTTATATGAAAATCCGGTATTTTATATGAATTCCGTCATTGTTTATATGAAATATCGCCGTGTTTGCATGAATTTCGTCCGGTTGGTTGAGTTGCTGTCAGAATGTGTGCGGCTATGGTTGCATGGCATAATTTGCGGGTCGCCGGTCGGTCTGCGGCCGGCTCGGGCGGCGAGGTGGGACAAAAAAAGCACAGCTCATGCGAGCTCGTCTCCAACGCACGCGCTGGAGGATGCATGAGCACCCGAGCTCTACCTCGTTCATCGATGGCAAAGGCACGGGTGGACAAAAGGGTCGCCAATATTTTGGCTACCCCGGGAAAGATCCAAACAGCCCCTTCCAGCCCCACCCCTCCCAGCACATTCAAATCCCTTGTTCACCGTGAAATTTTGCCATGTGTTGTTTTCATGGATATTTTGCTATGTGAAAACAAATTTAAATATGAATGAATAATCGGTGCCCGCGGTCTTCTGCTGGGACACAGTTGGATGGCCTCATAGTAGTAGTAGTGTAGAGTACTAGTACTACTAGATAGTGCGTGTTTACTACTGTATCATGTACGTACTAATTGCAACGCATGCATGTGTTAGCAGTACAATGACCACGTACGAATTTGATGGTAAGATTTCTGTAAGTTCGATGTCATATTATTGCTCTAACATGTGGTCAAAGTTAGCCTCCAAAACGCATTTTAGACCCTATATGGATTGAGGGATTACATGCATTGCTGAGGTTTCTCTTAATCCTTGCATGCAACGTTTTTATTGAAGCTTGAAATGTGAACATGTGAATGGGAGGGACTACTACAACCCTTCCAAAAGAACTGTAGTACTAATGGTATCGTACACTTTCCGTTCACCATCTCACATGCTCAGTACTTTTGCGAACTATGGAAGTAACAAATTTATTCCACCACTCAGCATCTATTATGGTTAGGGAGATTTCAAATTGAGTCATATAGACCGGAAAGTAGGCACTTAGGGCATCCACAATGTATGCTTTTTGTTGCCTCTAAGCCCTCTCTCTCCTCTTAGAGGCAGGCCTCTATACATTGCATGAACTGCCTCTAACAAAAAATTGGCTAGCATCGCGTCTAACCTTAGAGGCTGCCTCTAACAATGTAACAATTCATCTGGTCTCACTTGTCAGCCTTAGGAAGCATAAGAAAGTACAAGAGAAATATTACTGATTGGACAAATGTGGTGCTAATCAATACTTTTTAAATTTTTGCTAGGGCCCACCTTAGAGGCTACTCAGAGTCTCTATACATTGTGGTTTTTCCATTTGATAAGAGGCAAACCATGTGGGGCCTACCTTAGAGGCAAGGCTCTATACACTGGAGATGATCCGTAGTACTACTTTTGATGTGTCCCGTTAACTCACAGAATGAGGAGAAGCTTGCTTAGTACACCCTCTTCCCCGCCCACGGGTGCGGTGGCTCGCAGAGTCGCATGACGAGGAGAAGCTTGCTTACTACGCCTACGCCCGCTCCCTCGCCCACGCGCGCGGTGACTCGCGGGACGAGGAGAAAATTTAACTACTCCCTCCGTTAGACATATACTCCTCGTCCCTACCTTGGTTAGAGAGATTATCATATTGTTTGAAATATATGTCTTTTAGTAGTAGGAGTACTACAGTGGTAGGAGTAGTACTACAACATTTTCCTTGGAGTCCGTGCTGCAGCAAGCTACCCTAGGCTATGTTACTACTCCCTCCTTTCCGGTTTATAAGGCTCAATTTCAAAATCTCTCCAACCAAGGTAGACGGTGAGTGGTGGAATTAATTTCATAGTTTGCACAAGTACTTAATTAGTACGCTCGTTTTTTCTCAAAAAGTTATGTTTACCGATGCATTAATTACAACGAATGCATGCATGACCACTAAATTTCCACGGACTTCTACATGCATTGGTGAGTTTTCTCTTGATACTGCTCGCATCAGGTGATTTAATGCACCTCGAAATCCAAACATGTGATGGTAAGCACTACCTCCGTCCTAGTTTATTGGTCCCCATTGTATTTTGTGTCAAATTTTGACTATAGATTGAACTAACAAAATGTTCATGCATGTTACCAAAAATTATATAATTGAAAACTATGTTCAAATACGAACCAACGATATATTTTTTGTTGACATGCATTAACATTTTGTTAGCTAAATCTTTGGTCAAAATTTGGCACAAACTACAAAGGTGACCTATAAACCAGGACGGAGGTAGTACTAGTAGAATTGAGACTTATCAAACGGAAAAAACGAATTTTTTTAAGATGAGCCCTATAAACTGGAAAGGAGGGAGTAGTAAGTAGTACTACCTCCATAGTGGGTACGTACTCCGTAAAATCAGATTTTCCCAAAACTAAGTCGCTCGACCTTTATTTGCTTGTTTCCCTTCTTGCCTCATTGCCTCGAATAGACTATATGCCAGACTCCCCTGCCTGCCGCGCGGGAAAAGACCCGCCCTCGCCTTTTTTAGTCCGGGTTTGTATCGATGGATCGCGCAAAGCAGCAGAAACCAAGCTGTGTCTTGTACTCCTCCGTCATACTAAAAGAGTGGAGACGCTCACTTTTACAAATGTTGTACTTCCTCTCGATGACATGTGGGACATATAGCAACCGGGTTGACGTGTCATACACCAAATAACAGTGCAGAACAGCAAGGGGACACACCCCAGTTGTAGCGCCCCAGTAGTAGCAATGAGCAATGAGACGTCAAATCACAAAGCTGCACCTTTCCCCCAGACGGACGAAGTAACCATTATTTCACACTTCACTGAATCCGCTTCTCCATCATCTCCTTCAAGAAAACCACATATTGCTTCTGCCATTGTTCTGCCTCAAGAGGGACGCGCATCACCTTGGTACATCATGACACGTGGGACCGCATGACAGGCCATGCTCCCCCGCCCGCCGCTCGGTAAAATCACCTCATTTTTACTAATCTGGATACTATCTTTTTAGCTCAATACTAGCATGATGCCCGTGCGTTGCACGGAACATCAAGATGCATTTGTATGAGTAGTTTATCTTGTGGGAGAAAAGGATGAACGAGGGAAGGCCTTATTTGCAAATGTGGAGAGGGGTGTGGGTATCTTTTTGCAAAATTGCCATAGTTTCCTTCCTATCCGTCAGATATAAATCGGACGGCCTATATTGCAGGATGGCAGGCACACCATCATCACCAACTCTGTTTTTCATAAGAGTAGGGATAGTCGGGATTCACCAAGGAGCAAAACCAAGTGGTAGGTTGCTCCTGTCGCATTGGCGTAGCAACTCAGCAGGGTCAGTCCGCACATGAAATGAGACACACTTACAGGACCCCTTTGGCCGACGTGTGGCTCATCCACCGTCTTGTTCCACCGTCCAGTTCGGAGCAGCGGTTGGACTTGGAGGCACCACGGTCGTAGCGCCGCAGTAGTAGTAAATGAGCGATGAGGGGTCAAATCACAAAGCCTCACCTTTGCCGCATTAAGCTGGACGGACGAAGCAACCATCATTTCACTCTAGGGCGCAAGAGCATAAAGAGAAAAGAAAACCAATGATGCATGCGGCAGCTACCTAGGGTGCCCTAGGGTAGGAGCCTCCGCTACAGATCCGCTTCTCCCTCGTGCTCTTGAAGAAAACCAATGATGCTTGTGGCGGGTAGGGTTTGTAGGAGTAGGATTGAGGTGCCACGCCGTAGTAAATGGGAGAGGGATTGAGTTCGAGTCGATGCCTTAATACGGGTGGGCCGCTCGGTTTTACCGGAACAAGGCAGAATTTTGGGTTCGGGGAGCAGTGGAGATATACGTACAAAAAATTGTGGACATAGGTTCGACCGAAAGTCAATGACGCATCGGCCCCGCATTTTGATATACCTGCGGCCGCGTGAAATTTGCTACTCAAAATAATGCATAAAAGTTCCTCCAAAAACATCTATAACTAATGGGAAGTGAATGTATGCTTAAAATGAAAATGTAATACAAAGAGAAAAAATGAATTGCAGCTAAAAGAATGACATTTCTAACAAAAATGTGAATGTGAACTACATATGTGTGCACGTGACCAACACATATATTGTCAATACAAAATCTAATGCAAGAAATACTTATGAGTAACATGAACAAATTGATGATGTGGTGCTTGCATGCATAGAGTACAAAAACAATGTGATTTATGACTTGCATGCATGACGTGTTCATGTGCCATAGTTGCATGTCCAGGAAAAAAGCTAGTGGGTTGTACTAGCTATTTAGGAATAGAAGATGTATATATGGAGGTTGTAGGGAAAGAGATGACATGTATCTCAATTCCTATGAGTAGGCAATGGAAAAGAGATGTCATTTGGTTCACATCATAGGAATTTTTCTATTGAATCTAGAGATGACATGTATCTCAATTCCTATGAGGAGGGATTGGAAAAGATATGTCATTTGGTTCACATCATAGGGACTTTTCTATTGAATCTAGGTTAATGTTTATTTTCCTTTGAAATTGTGGGAGTATAGGAATCCATTCGTATGAACCAAGTGGCTCTAAAGCTATAAAAATGATATCATGTTTATTTTCCTTTGAAATGTGGAGTATATGAATCTATTCCTATGAACCAATTGGCTCTAAAGGAAAAATTCCTATAAAAATCATATCATATAGAGTTCCTATGATATTCCTCCACACCAAAGGATGGTTGAAATTGCTGCAGGTGATACGACGGTCTTTCTTTGTACACTCCTCCCCCATCTTTATAGTTACCTCTCGAAGATGAATGAAATGATATATACTGGGTATTCTATATGTGCATTTTGGTATATGAAAACTCAGTAAAAGTTTGCGAGGTTCGAATTTTCAATAAAGCTATATGCACTACATTTTGGGATGGAGGGAGGAGCATACGGCAGTTGCTAACACTCACGTGGAAGATTTGTGTGTCAGAGGAGTGGCTGTTCTGTTAAATGCCATGGCAAAACTGACACTGTCGGATGCCGATCTAATGGTTCTTACGGCGTTCGTCAGGAAACGGCTTGTGGCAAACATTTGTCGGATATGATTTACGGACACATGCATTGCATTGATACGTGCCCCCTCTCTCTCACGCACACACACACACCCTCACGAGTCACAACTCTCCCGAGTCCTCTCACACCCACCGTCTATCTGTAGGTAGACGTCACACACATATGTGCTCTTCACACCCTACCCTTAGAACTTCTAAAAAATAAAAGGCGTCGCGCACCTTATATTTTAAGTCACATGTCACACACTTATACTGTTACTCTTGTGGCGAACGTTCTTTGGGCGTAGTATATTGTACTCTCACGAAGAGAAGTGGTGCATGCACGCACTAGTTCTTTCACACCCACTCGCGGGTACACGTAGGAGCGCATTTTTTGAAGCTAGGAGCGCATTTGTTTACAAAGAGGCATCCCAATTGACATTTTGACTAGTCTAGTTTTCAACTTGATGGATGGTCGGGGGACCGCACGTGAATGATACAGTACATAGTGCATCCTGGACGCGGTGATTTGATAGTGTGACCTGAAGCGGTGGCACGTTATTGATCGATTTTTATTTGTACTTGAACTTTAAATGAAAATAGTGGTTAGCGCGTATTCAATTTAATAATGGTTGCTACAAAAAAATCACTCCACTATATATAAGCAGGAGCCTCGACGCTTGCTTTACTAGGGTTCCTCTCTTTCACTCTCTCATGCTCTCCAGATCTAAGCAAGGCATAGGTGGCCACACTCTCTCTCTCTGCTCACCGCTGGTCACAAATCCGGCCGGACCACCTCAGCCGGGGCAGGGGTGTAGGTGCATCGTTCACGCGGTCGTCAGCGGCGAGGGAGGAGAACAACAGCTGCCCGCGTGCCCCGATCGGCGGCCGTGCCGTTCTCTCCGAGACAGCGCCGGCTCGGGAGGGCCTCCGACCCCTTATTCCTCCCTACGGTATTGTGGCCAAGATGCGGCCTCCCGACGCCGACTTTGCCACATCCTGACGACCCTCAGGTATATATTCCTTCGAAACCTGCCTTGCTCTACTGCCCCAGCTCCCCACGTGGCTGCGTGTGGATCTTTTTCGACTTACGTCGGTTGTTCCAAAGCCACCTAGACTTTTACTATTATTAGAGGTAAAGCTAGTTCACACAGTCGAATCTAAGAGTTGGTTCAAATAGGGAAGAAAGTAGGAAATCTGTAGCATGAATCTAGGACTTGGTTCTAAGAGGAAACGGGGGAAAGTAGTAGATACTGGCTACCCAACCGGTCTCTTGGTTGAAAAGGCGAAGAAAGCGGGGTGGATGGCGAAGGGTGGAGGGGAAGTGGACCTGTCTCTTGGTCGAAAAAGGAAAGAAAGTGAGGGGTGTTGGGGGGGGGACAACGCAAATGAGAACGAGCAGGTCTAGATTTCCTATGCTCACATAGGAAAATGTCACCGAGGAGATATAAAATGGGACAAATGCAGACATGCTGCCTGAATGTTTGCCGCTCTCGGCAACCACATCTGCCTCACCACTTTATGCCCCTGCTGTCCCTATGCCCATATCACTACCGTTAATGTAAAATCACATGAAGCATGAAGCAATGCCACCTAATGTCACTATTAAGTAATGGTCTAGTGCCGTCGATAAATTGAAGCAATGCCACCTAATGTCACTATTAAGTAATGTTGTTGTCGGTCTAGTGCTGTCGATAAATCGAAGCAATGACACCACCATTTTATGAAGTGCTTCCGTCTTGCTTTATTTCCCACAAATTGTGTTTTTGCAGTTACACTTAAATCTCACACCGCTAAAATTGCTTCATCCCAGTGGAACTGCACAAATTTGATTGCATATTTACTGACCATGTGCTACTCTCATGACAGTAATACTATTGCTATTGTTCTGCATGTTAATCTAGTGGCAGTGTTGATGTGATGTGATGCTACTTCTTACTTAATGGCACTTTCATATTGTCAATGTAGTGCCAATTATAACGCAATAGATGCTGCTGTTAATCATATGCCACTGCAAAAAACTGTCACTGCTGAAATAACCGTATTTCATATTTGCGCAAACAGGGATGTATGTCTCCATATCGTTTCTATTTGTCCAATCAAAAGTACACACCTCAGTTTTAGTAGAACTGCACAAAATGAGATGGCTATTCCTAGCTACCGCCGTCTAACCTCCCGTCTTCCAGGTATTCCTACATTGGTAGTAACTAGGTAGAATGACCAACGCAATCTAAAAGAAGTTGATTCGTACGTTTTACTTCCTGATTGCAGTGCAGGGACGAGCGAAAACAACTGCATCCTAGTCGGGAATGCACTTTCTCCCAATTCACGGATGGACAGAGGACTAGCTGGCACGGCTGCGCGGAGGTTTTTGGGACAGGTGCGCGGACAAGAGGCATTGTGGTCTGCTTATTTTTGCAAATAGTGGTGCTTAAATTTAGTGGAACTGCAGAAGAAGTTCAGATGGTCAGTACACTGCATGGTTCAGTTCAGCATTCCAACTGAGAACACAATTATAATTGGTTATTCTGGAATGAGAGAACCTAACCCTGGATGGTGGCAACAAGAAAAACCAGAGTGAACTCTAGGAAATTAAAGCCTGCCTAGGGAGGCCCTTTGCTCAGAGAAGCCTTGCTTGATTTTTTCTGATTTGTAAACCTTCTCACAACTTTGTCTTTTGCTGTGAACTAGTAAATGTTTGTTATGTTCTATGAATCATTGAGATGTATAAAATTGCTTAACTTATGCTTTTTAAGTATTTTATGAAGCCGAGTTCAATGTGAATGTTCCACATGAACGCTGGACTAGCGTGTGAACGTTTGGTATTTACATTGTGGCCTCAGTTAACTGCATGAACCACTGTAACAAGATACATAGTTGCTTATATGTCAGACATCAGATTATTGATTGTTAGCTGGTTGATAGCCGACTTTTCTAGTGTTGAAGCGAGCTGAGCCAAATGTGTCATGTTTTGCACAACTGCTTACAAGTGGGGTAGCACCAACAGTGTTTACAAGTACTTAACCAGCCTTACGTACCCTATGTATACATCGGCGCACAGTTCTCGAACAAGTACTCTATTTCATCAAACACACACTGCTCATATGATAAACCGTGACAACTTATGTCTTACCATGCCATATTACATGAAAAAACTAGTGAGGACGCATCTATTTTGGCAACAATTAGGATGGTTCTCACATGATTCACGGGCACACAAAAGTAGCAGTAGTTCCCATAGACAGATTCAAACAAAGTACTAGCCCAGAGGGCTCGATAATAGGCAAGGTTCAGATAATTAGACACAATCCAAACTACTTTTAAACACTAGTTGGGCCAATTATTTCATGCCTCGATCTAATTTGGGATAGACACAAGACAGACCTTGCCATGAACATCATCGAGGACGTCCGGCAGCAGCTCAATCCTATGAACCTTCTTGAAGATAACCTTGTGGCCTTGCCACTCATAAACTTGTTTGTGGAGGCATGCCATGTCATCTTCCTGCGTAAGCCTGACAAGAACAGTATGCCTCACAAATGAAGGAGTAGCTTTGAACTTGTTGTGCTTCAGTACACCCTGGACAACACGCCTAACAACAGTGTGGCTGGAATACATCTCGACTTTGGTATAAGTGCAAATGGCTTCCAGGATCTAGCAGCCTAAGAACTTTGTTTTCCCAGTGCGTATATTCAGGCCATCCGCCTCATAGCGAGTGACATGTACAACCACACAATCCTTGTCTGCATCAGGGCTCTAATTGAAACAAAAACGAATTCTGAATTACTGTCCAATATAAAAAACACAAGTTATTTAAACCACTATGTAGAGCCAAAAGTATGCATGACAGGGAAGATAGCATGGCATCGAAGCTAATAAAATTTTGCATTATTTATCACCACATACTTACATGAAAAACCACAATCGAGGGCAAAGAAGAAAATCACCTTAGGTAGCGCAGCGGGGGGGGGGACACATCCTAGAAGGGGGAAACTACTCCTGCAGGGCCACGGGGGTTGTAACCTCAAATGGGGCGTTGACCATTTCAGTAGTGGCCGTGAGCGTATCTGGGGTCGGCTCGTTGGCGGCCTCCATCTTCTTGGAGCTCTCTGTCTCGTGGGGATCAGCCTCCCGCATCTGCTCCAACATCGGGAGATCTTTTCTTGGTTCTCCTTCGTCCATCATGAAACTAATGAATACTAGGAGACAACTGAAAGGAAAACACAATCGCAATGACAATGAAACAAAAAAGAGAGGGAGGATCGGTTACTACTTTAAAAAAGTTCTTTTTTCTGAAAGAAAACATACCAACATCATGGATCCACTTACCTTCTCTTCGTTCGAAGAAAAGAACAATGGCAGATGCGAGTGTTGGCTTTCTTGAAGACGGTGAGGGAGAAGGGGCTTCAGCGAAGAGTGAAATGATGGTTGCTTTGTCCGTCAAACTTAGACTGCGGGGATGTGGGGTTTTGTGATATGATGGCTCGTTACTGTCATGCTACAATCGGGGTGACTCTCCGCCTGCATACTGATGACCCACAAGTATAGAGGATCAATCGTAGTCCTTTCGATAAGTAAGAGTGTCGAACCCAACGAGGAGCAGAAGGAAATGACAAGCGGTTTTTAGCAAGGTAATGCCTGCAAGCACTGAAATTATAAGTAACAAGTAGTTTGGTAGCAAGATAATTTGTAATGGACAAGTAACGGTAACGGTAAATAAATTGCAGCAAGGTAGCCCAATCCTTTTGAGGCAAAGGACAGGCTAGAACGGTCTCTTATGATAAGCAAAGCGTTCTTGAGGGTACACGGGAATTTCATCTAGTCACTTTCATCATGTTGGTTTGATTTGTGTTCGCTACTTTGATAATTTGATATGTGGGTGGACCGGTGCTTAGGTGTTGTTCTTACTTGAACAAACCTCCTACTTATGATTAACCCCCTCACAAGCATCCGCAATGACGAGAAAAGTATTAAGAATAAATCTAACCATAGCATTAAACTTTTGGATCCAAATCAGTCCCTTACGGAATAGCGCATAAACTAGGGTTTAAGCTTCTGTCACTCTCGCAACCCATCATCTAATAACTACTCCACAATGCATTCCCTTAGGCCCAAATATGGTGAAGTGTCATGTAGTTGACGTTCACATGACAGCACTAAGGGAATCACAACATACATATCATCAAAATATCGAACACATATCAAGTTCACATGATTACTTGCAACAAGATTTCTCCCGTGGCCTCAAGAACAAAAGTAACTACTCACTAATGATAATCATGCTCAAGATCAGAGGGGTATTAAATAGCATAATGGATCTGAACATATAATCTTCCACCAAATAAACCTTATAGTAATCAACTACAAGATGTAATCAACACTACTAGTCACCGACAAGTACCAATCTATAGTTCCGGTACAAAGATTGAACACAAGAGATGAACTAGGGTTTGAGAGGAGATGGTGCTGTTGAAGATGTTAATGAAGATTGCCCTCCCCAAGATGGGAGAGTTGTTGGTGATGATGATTTCCCCCTCCGGGAGGGAAGTTCCCCCGGTGGAATCACTCCGCCGGAGGGCAAAAGTGCTCCTGCCCAAGTTTCGCCTTGAGACGGCGGCGCTTTGTCCCGAAATTCCTTTCTTATTTTTTCTAGGTCAAAATGACTTATATACCAGAAGAGGGGCATCGGAGGTGGGCCGAGGAGGGCACAACCCACCAGGGCGAGCCCAGGTGGGTTGTGCCCACCTGGTGGGCCCCCTCTGGTAGTTATTTGCTCCAATAATTCTTATTTATTCCATAAAAATTCCTCGTGAAGTTTCAGCTCATTTGGAGTTGTGCAGAATAGGTAGCCTGACGTAGCTTTTTCAGGTCCAGATTTCCAGCTGCCGGAATTCTCCCTCTTTGTGTGAACCTTGCGTATTATGAGAGAAAAGGCATTAGAATTACTCCAAAAGGCATTATTATGCATAAAAACATCATAAATAACAGTAAGAAAACATGATGCAAAATGGACGTATCAACTCCCCCAAGCTTAGACCTCGCTTGTCCTTAAGCGAAAACCGAAATCGAAAAACATGTCCACATGCTTAGAGAGAGAGGTGTCGATAAAAACAAAATACGAACATAGAAGCATCATGTATATTATTATAACAGCAACCAACTTTAATATAAAACTTTATCATAGAACTTTTATCATATAACTTCTCATGAACAAGTAATAATTCATCACAACATCGAAGTATAAAGCATAAACTCTATTGAAAACAAACAAACTATGTTCTCAGTCAACTTTGCAACTACAATTCATCATTCTTTCAGGAAGGGTCACATATCGGAGCCTTTTTGGCAAGTCCACATACTCAACCTTCATATAGTCTTCTATGATTGCTAACACTCACCGCATACACATGAGCAAAACATTTCAATCGGACACATAGAAAGCTAGGGACTTAAAGTTTCGCCTCCCAACATACTCACCTCGAGGGTGATGTCAACAATAATAAACTCATGCTACTCATATCCAACTGGATATATGTGCCTAGATCTTTCCTCACCACATGATGCTTGCCAAAAGAGAAAAAAATAAAAAGGAATAGAGAGAAGAACTTTGACTCTTGCATAAAAGTAAATACATAAAACTAAAAGATAGGCCCTTTACAGAGGGAAGCAGAGGTTGCCATGTGCTTATTTGTTTGTATGCTCAATCTCTTAGTGCAAAAGAACGTCACGTTATATTGCCCCTTGTGATAGCAACCTTTATTATGCAGTCTGTCGCTTTTATTCTTTGCCATCACAAGTTCGTACAACGCTCAATTTTCTCTTACACTAAATGATCCAACACTTTTAGAAGCAATTTTTATTGCTCTATCTGCACCGATGACAACTTACTTGAAGGATCTTACTCAATCCATAGGTAGGTACGGTGGACTCTCAAAATAATGTCAGAAAACAGCAAGGAAAAGAAAACAGAAGATTTCTCCGTGATACGGTGGTCAATAGATTCGGGGGGTATATAAAGATTTTTTTATCTTGGGAAACAAGCAAACGGAAGAAAAACGGAGTCCGGAAGGTACCCGAGGTGGGCACAACCCACCTGGGCGCGCCTGGCAAGCCAGGCGCGCCCTGGTGTCTTGTGCCCACCAGGGTCACCTTCCTGGTAGTTTCTTATTTTCCTAATTTTTTAAATATTTCAAAACTGACAAAAAATATTTTTGCAGATTTTTCGGAGTCTGTTTACTTACCGTATCACATACCTCCTCTTTTTCAGTTATTCTGGAGTGTTCCGGAAGGTTTCCTTTATGTGTTCTTTCGGTGTCATAGTTTGGATAATATCGCTTTCAACATTAATGGGCGTACCTGAGATATAATGTTTTATTCGTTGCCCATTAACAACCTTCGGGTTAGTACCTTTGGCATTATTTATCTTGATGGCTCCGGATCGATAAACCTCCTCGATAACATAAGGTCCTTCCCATTTGGAGAGGAGTTTTCCTGCAAAGAATCTGAAATGAGAGTTGTACAAAAGAACATATTCTCCAACTTTGAACTCACGCTTTTGGATTCTTTTGTCATGCCATCTTTTAACTTTTTCTTTAAATAACTTGGCATTTTCATAGGCTTGGGTTCTCCATTCATCTGGTGAGCCAATATCAAATAACCCCTTTTCACCGGCAAGTTTGAAATCATAGTTGAGTTCTTTAATTGCCCAATATGCTTTATGTTCTAACTCAAGAGGCAAATGACAAGCTTTTCCATAAACCATTTTATACGGAGACATACCCATAGGATTTTTATATGCTGTTCTATAAGCCCAAAGTGCATCATCTAACTTCTTAGACCAATTCTTTCGGGACCTATTGACAGTTTTTTGTAATATTAATTTTATTTCTCTATTACTAAGTTCAACTTGACCACTAGACTGAGGGTGATAAGGTGATGCAATTCTATGGTTAACATCATATTTAGCAAGCATTTTACGGAAAGCACCATGAATAAAATGTGAACCACCATCAGTCATTAAATATCTAGGGACTCCAAACCTTGGGAAAATGACTTCCTTAAGCATTTTAATAGAGGTGTTGTGATCAGCACTACTAGTTGCAATAGCTTCTACCCACTTAGTAACATAATCAACAGCAACCAAAATATGTGTATACCCATTAGAGGAAGGAAAAGGTCTGTCGCGGGAAACCACGGCCACCTATGGGGCAAAGGGGCCCCTTGCTGGTTCGGCAGGGGGGATGTCGTGTCGCACAAAGAGCAGAAGAATGTGGGGCCGCACGACAGAGATCACACAAGCAATTTTACGCAGGTTCGGGCCGCCGCGAGGCATAAAACCCTACTCCTGCTTTGGTGGATTGATGGTGGAAAAGTGGTGGTGGAGCATAGTACACTTGCTCGGCAGGCTCGCCCTGGGAGGCAGTGACTACGCGCGTACGAGCGTGGGGGTGTTCAACTTTCCAACCCTTGCTTCGGTTGCCATGGGCCTCCTTTTATAGGTTAAGGGGTCACCACAGTGGCAAAACAGTCATTATGCACTGATAAGATAGCAAACAGTGCTATCATACCTAATTCCGCATGCTGACAAAGTGCATTAAATGCACCACTCAACATCACATCGTTGCTCGCCCGGCAAGCCTTGCCGGGCTCGTCTTGCCAGCTTCATGCCTGCTTGCTTGACACGCCGCAGGACGGGTGTCATCTGTAGGTATTTCCTGTAGAAAGAGGCCGCCATGTGGCGAATGGCTGCCACTTAGTCACCTTGCGGCTTGACACCGCATTGATCAATGACGTGGGTCGTGGTGAGATGGCTTGGTGAGGTGTCTTTGCCCTCGTGAGTCCCGGCAGGCCCTGCCGGGATGTCTTGAATGCTCCCTTCTGGGGAAGCCCTTGTCCCTGCCAGGTCCGCCTGCCCGGCAAGGGAGGCTTTTCTCCTGGTGGTGTCTCGCTTCTCTGTCTTGGTCTTGGCCTTCTTAATCTGCCCGCTGGTTCTTCGAAGATCTTGGTCTCTTGTATCTTGACACGGCCTTGGTGTTGTAATCTTGTTCTCGTGCTTGTGCACAGTCAGGGCAACAGACCCAGGGTTTGTTGCACCGACAGAAGCCCCCGGGCCTGCCTCGATCGCGCTGCCGGGCGTCGTTGGGGTAGGTCCTAATAAGTGCACAGGCAGAGGCGCTGAAGAGGCTGATCTCTTGGAGTCTTCTTTGCTTCTTCATTAATCTTGACTCTGGGCCAGTTTTCGGTTTTCCCGTGCGTCGTGTAAAGCCAATTGTGGTGGGGCCATCTTTGCAATGGCCCGTGAATGACTTTAACGCACGGGGTAGAAACTACCAATTCACTCTTCCCACCACGCCCTTATCCTTAGCCACGTATGCGGCATGCATCGCGTGGGGCAGGTAACGGAGGCGCGTGGTGCAGGAGAGCATCAACGTGAGGGCCCGGTCTTCTTGAATTGGCGGAGAGGGGCGGCAATTGCTTGTTGAAGGAGCGGCTCCCTTTCTTGCTCCGCCTATAAAAGGAGGGGCGGAGGGAGAGCTGAGCCATCCATTTCCGGATCCTTCCTTCCCCTGCTTCTGCCTTTTGTTGGTCATGTTGAGAAGAAGAGCCTGGGGCCAAGCCCCGGGCTTTAGTTTAGAATTTCCCATGGATCCGAAAGGGGTATTCGGGCGGCGCGGCGACAACGCCGGGGGTGGCGACTCCGACACGCTCGTCGCCGAGTCACCCGTGGCCTTGGTCCTAGTGGGAGGGGATGCGAATGACACCATGCCGAGTCCCGTATCGGGTGCTGGGCATGGTAGTCGATCGCTCCTCGTTCTTCATTCCGTCGCGATGCTGGGGAAGAGTCGTGGGGGTGTTCGCCGGCGACGAAGGCGAACCTGACCCTTCCCGGGTGTTGTCCTATCGCCGTGCGGGAGGGCTCCTTGCTCCCACATATGTCTTTGGAACACACAGTGGCTTCTGACGTCAGGGCCGTTGGGGACGACCATGCTCTTTGTGGGATATGCCAGAGAGCATGGTGCTCGGCGCGGCCGTCGTGCTGAGGTCTCCGGGTGGTAGCGATGCGGATGGCGGTGGCAACCCACGACGCGTCAAGAACGGGGACGACCGTTCTAACGAGTCGTGTTTGCCAGTGACTCCGTGTCCCCCATCTGGTCCTCCGACAGTGTCACCATCCGCGCCTGCCCTCCGGTTTCTTCCTCCTTGCCGAGGGGCGGCGCCACCCTGACCCTAGGGAGGCGCCGAATCCCAGCTGGGTTCGCCACCCGCCTCCTCCACCTTTTCCTGAAGGAGATGGACAAGGGCAAAGGCATTACAGGGCACTTATCTTTTTTCAATCTTAAACTCGTAGGCATTTGCCAAATTTTAGTTCAAATAATGTAATCTCTCGAGTCCATATCTATGTTCTATAAGGTTTGTACTTGTATGACCAGCATATTAATGAAAAAGATGAACCTTGCCGGGAACTCGTGCATGTATATGTCCACGCAGAGGTGAGATGCCTCTTTATTTTAAATAAACGAGTTTTCCCCGGCAGGCTATCCTACCGGTACCCTTCCTTCATTGCCGGGGAACTGAGCCTATCGGCAAAAAATAGAGGGACCAGCCCCCCGCCAACTTCTTTTCATTAAAGGCCACTACGACCATCCAGGCCGAAGCAACGTTCGAGCCAGGGATGGGAGCACCTAAGTTTTGAAGAGTGGCGGGGTTTTCTTACGCACAAGTTTTAGCTTACAGAACACTTATGGACAAGAGGTAGAACTTATCTGTTTGGTTCGTCGAGGATCGCAGCGTTGGTTCATCTCCTCATCTTCTTGCAGAAACCGAGTTCTCGGCAGGAACCTGCAGCTTTATGCAGATGAGAATGATGCAGGATTCGATCCTATCTATATGCATATGCAAATGGATGCGATCCTATCTATATGCATATGCAAATGCTCATGAAATGCTTATGCATGCATGCAACTTGGTCGGGGACCCCCCAGCGCTTCGTTTATTTCTCTGGTGCTCAGGGTCATCGCCTGGCTTTGTACAAGGGGTTACATGCAACTGAGGCAAGGCCTGTACAAAAGGGTGGCCGCCGGGCAGGGCCCGACAGCCGCGCCTTACGGGTAGAACTTGCGGAAATGCTCAATATTCCATGAGTTTTGCAACTGAATGCCATCTCCGGTCTCCAGACGGACTGCGCCAGGTCTGGTGACTCGTACTACCCGGTAAGGGCCTTCCCACTTCGGCGTCAACTTCTTTGTACCCTTGGCGGACTGAACGCGCCTAAGGACAAGGTCGCCTTCCTCAAAACACCGGGCATGAACCCTGCTGCTATGATAGCGATGTAGGGCTTGCTGATAGCGTGCAGCACGCGTAGCAGCCCGGAGACGGTTCTCCTCGAGTAGCACAGCGTCGTCACGCCGGTGCTGAACTTGCGCTACTTCGTCGTAGGCAAGCACTCGAGGCGACCCGTAAATGAGTTTCGTGGGGATAACTGCTTCCGCCCCATAGACCAGGGAAAAAGGAGTCTGCCCGGTAGCTCGATTTGGTGTCGTTCTGAGGGACCATAGAACTACCGGCAGCTCATCGATCCACTGCCTGTCGTGCTTCTGCAGCGTATCAAAGGTTCTTGTTTTGAGTCCCCGCAGCACTTCAGCGTTCGCCCTCTCAGCTTGCCTGTTGCTTCTGGGATGTGTGACAGAAGCAAACAAGATTTTGCTTCCGAGGGCATGAACATATTGCATGAAGGCGTGGCTCGTGAATTGGGTGCCGTTGTCGGTAATGATCCTTGCCGGGATTCCAAAATGACACACCAATTTTTTCAAGAACTTGATAGCTGATTGAGCAGTCACCTTTCTCACGGCAGCAACTTCCGGCCACTTTGTAAACTTGTCGATAGCAACGAACAAGAATTCAAAGCCCCCGATCGCTCGGGGGAAAGGGCCAAGGATATCGAGCCCCCAGACCGAAAATGGCCATGACAAAGGGATTTTCTGAAGAGATTGGGCAGGCAGGTGGATTTTCTTGGAATGGAACTGACAGGCTTCACATTTGGTGACTAGCTCAACCGCATCTTGGAGGGTTGTGGGCCAATAGAATCCTTGCCGGAATGCTTTCCCAACCAGCGCCCTTGATCCAATGTGGGAGCCGCACATGCCTTTGTGTATTTCAGCCAACAGTTCCTTCCCTTCTTCCCGGCAGATGCACTTCAATTTCACACCGTTGGGCCTCCTTCTGTACAGAGTGTCATCGACAAACTGGTACATACTGGCCCTCCGGGCTACTCTTTCAACCTCATCTTGGTCATTGGGGAGTTCTCCGGTTTAGAGAAAGTGGACTATGCGCCTTGCCCAAGTTGGAGCCTGGGGCTCGGCAACAAGGACTAGCGGCACCTCCTCAACTGCGGGGGCACATTCCTCGTTCACAGGGACCATGGGTCCGGCTGGAGGGTGCGGTCCGGCAGGTTGTGAGGAGTTGTTTCTGGCAGGGCCCCTGCCAGGAGCGGATACCTCTACCGGGAGAGGCTTACCGGAGTCCAGCTTTCTCCTTTTCCGGGCCATTGTTACTGGGGATACGGAGGGCTGAGTAAGATGGAGAACAAAAGTTCCTGGTTCCACAGGAAGCTTTTGGGCAGCACACTTTGACAGGTGATCAGCTATGCTGTTTTTCGCACGAGGTATGTGCTCTGTTTGCAACCCGTCAAAGCGCTCCTCCAATCTTCTCACTTCCTCAATGTATGCCTCCATCAATGAACTTTGGTAATCCTTGTTGACTTGTCTCACCACAAGCTGTGAGTCTCCTCGAATGATCAGCTTCTTGATTCCCAATTCTGCGGCAATCCTGAGCCCGGCAAGGAGCCCTTCATACTCTGCTGTATTGTTGGTTGCCTCTTCCTGGGCAAAATGCATCTGGACAACGTACTTAAAGTGCTCCCCGGAGGGAGCGACGAGAAGCACGCCAGCCCCTGCACCTTGTAGGGAAAAAGCACCATCAAAATACATAATCCATTCTTGGGGCGCCTCCTTGCCGGGGATAACTGTTTCTGGCACTTCATCATCAGGGGTTGGCGTCCATTCTGCAATAAACTCTGCCAATGCCCTGCTCTGGATTGTTGATGTACTCTCAAACTCCAAACCAAAACTGGATAACTCCAAAGCCCACTCCACTATTCTGCCAGTAGCCTCAGGGTTCCGGAGTATCCTTTGCAACGGGAAGTGAGTGACAACCGTGATCTCATGGGCTTGGAATTGTGGCGCAGTTTCCTTGAGGCCATGATGAGGCCAAAGATCAACTTTTGCACGCCAGAGTACCTTGATCTAGCCCCCTGTAGCAGGGAACTGACGAAGTACACTAGGTGCTACACCACTTTCTTCCTTGTCGTGTCCTTGGGGTCGTCTTCGCTGGCGTGCTTACCTCTGTCCTGATCCCTATCTAACTCTGCCGGTCTTTGCTCACTCTCTGTTTCATCCACTTCCCGCTGCGCCACCAAGGCTGCACTAACCACTTGATTGGTTGCTGCCAAATATAACAGCAACGGCTCTTGCGGTTTGGGAGCAACCAAGGTGGGCACAGAAGATAGGTAGGCCTTCAACTCTTGCAAAGCTACATCTGCTTCTGGAGTCCACTTCATGGGCCCTGCCTTCTTCAAGATTTTGAAGAACGGCAAGGCGCGCTCGGCAGACTTGGAAATGAATTTGCTTAGCGCGGCAACGCACCCTATCAGACGCCTTACATCTTTGACCGTCTTTGGTGCTTGGATCTGTTCGATGGCTTGGATCTTATCGGGGTTGGCTTCGATCCCTCGATGGGATACAAAGTACCCGAGCAGCTTGCCGGAGGGAACACCAAATACACACTTCTCCGGGTTGAGCTTCAAGTTGATCTTGCGCAAATTGGCAAATGTCTCCTCCAAATCCTGGATAAGGGTTGATCTGTCCTTGGTTTTGACCACAATATCATCCATATAAGCCTCAATGTTTCTGTGCAGCTGTGACCCAAAACCAATCTGGACTGCCCTTGCAAAAGTAGACCCGGCGCTCTTTAATCCGAAAGGCATGCGGATAAAACAGTACATACCACACGGGGTGATGAACGAGGTCTTCTCTTCATCTTCCTTGGGCATGAAGATTTGATGATACCCACAATATGCATCCAAAAAGGAGAGAAAATCGCAGCCTGAAGTGGAGTCCACGATCTGGTCGATGCGCGGCAAGGGAAATGGGTCTTTCGGGCAAGCCTTGTTGAGATCTATGAAGTCTATACAAAGTCTACATTTCCCATTGGCCTTCCGGACAACCACTGGATTTGCTAACCACGTTGGATGCAGCACTCCTCTGACCAAACCAGCTGCCTCAAGTTTCTTGATCTCCTTTGTAATGAACTGTTGCCTCTCCAAGGCCTGCTTCTGGACTTTCTGCTTGGCAGGTCAGGCATGTGGGCAGACAGCAAGGTGGTGCTCGATTACCTCCCTGGGAACACCGGGGATATCAGATGGTTGCCAAGCAAACACATCTATATTCACCCGCAGGAAGGCAACGAGCGCGCTTTCCTATTTGTCATCGAGGGTGGCGCTGATGGTGAAAGTACCATCAACGCCAGCCAGCCCTGCCGGGACCTTCTTCACTTGTGGAGCAGCAACCTTGGATCTCTTGCTGTTGGAACTCTCCGGCAAGTCATCAATAGGCGCAGCGCACTCCGAAGAGGCGTGCTTCCCGAATTCCTTGCCAAAGCCCTTACTATCCTTCTTCTTCCCTCTGTTCTCCTTGGCGGGAACTGCCGCTGCCGCTGCCTCTGTAGCAACTGCATCCCGGTACATCTTGTCCACACAAATGATTGCGTCTTTCTCATCCGATGGGACGGAAATGACTCCAACTGGCCCTGGCATCTTCAAGACATTTTAGGCATAGTGGGATGCCGCCAAGAACTTAGCCAGGGCTGGGCATCCAAGGATTCCATTGTACGGCAAGGGGAGGTCAACCACATCAAACACAATCTTTTCAGTCCGGTAGTTCAGCTCTCCCCCAAACGTCACACGCAACGTGATCTTTCCCTTAGGATGACTCCTGCCTGGATTAACTCCTTGAAATGTGCCGGTGACTTTTAACTCATCCTCTGCTATCTGAAGCTTGCTGATAACCTTTGGGGAAATCAGATTCAACCCGGCCCTGCCGTCCACCAACATCTTCGTGACCTTGAGGTTGTGGATTGTTGGAGAGACCAACAATGGCAAACATCCTACCGTGGTGGTGCGGTCAGGATGATCATCTTCGTAAAAAATGATGGGCATGCGTGACCATTTGAGTGGTTTCCGGGCCCCTGGCGCTGGTTCCACGGCATTAACCTCACGCGCCCACCGCTTGAGTTGGCGGTGAGAGGCGTGTAGGGACGCACCCCCATCAATGCACAGGGCGTCAGTGGCCTTCTGGAACTCCTGCTCACTGGTTTCCTCTTCATCCCCTTCATCACTCTCATCACCGCAGGCTTCCTTCTCTCGATCCCTGGCGGGTTTCCCTTTGTTCCGAAGAGGTCTGCCGGGGCGATTTACTTCACCGCCACGACCCTTATCGCCAGCAACATTCTGTCCCTTTTCCTTGTCACGCTTCTCATAATCTGCTTTCTATCTCTTGACAAGCTGTTCAACCTGATAACACTCTTGAAGGTTGTGGCCCTTAGTCCGATGGATCTTGCAGTACGGCCCATCACCTTTCCCGGCCTTTTCGGCGGCCGTGGCCTCCCAGCAGTCAGAGCACACGGCAGCTTCCTTGCCGGGGGGTTCGGCCTTAACCTTCTTGCCGGTACTAGGGATACCTGACCCTTCAACAGACATTACAGTCTTATCCTTGCGCTTCTTATTGTGCTTCTTGCTCTTCTTCTAACGGGTGGACTCGTCATCATCCTCTGAATCAACATTAATGCAATCCTCCTCTCTGGGTAGTTTTCTTCCCTCCTCCATCCGAGCACACTTATCCACCAAGGTGTAAAGTTCCTTCACAGTCTTGGGCAACCGTACATTCATCTTGGAACGAATCTTCCGGTTGCGCACATTGGACTGGAAGGCAGCTATCACAGCTGCTGGATGGATATTTGGTATGTTTCTGTGGACTCTGCTAAATCTCTGCAAATACTTCCGGAGAGTCTCTCCTTCTTTCTGCTGAAGAAGCTGCAGATCGCTGGGCCAACCTGGTTCTTGATGGGCGCCAATGAAGGCGCCAATGAACTCATGGCACAAATCAGCCCGTGACAAAATGAAGTTCTCTGGCAGGTGCATCAGCCAAGACCTCACATTGGACTTGAGAGCCAAAGGGAAGTAGTTGGCGAATACCTTCTCATCTCTTCCCCCGGCAGCTTGAACAGCGATGGTGTAGATGCTTAGAAACTCTGCCGGGTTCAGCCTCCCATCGTACTTCTCGGGTATCTCTGGCTTGAACGTGCGGGCGGATGGCCAACGGACTTGCCGCAGCTCATGAGTAAAGGCAGGGCACCCAACCTCGAAAGGTAGGTACCCGCCGGTATCGAGTGTAGGCTCGTCGACGTCGGGACCGTCGCACCCATTGGCCCGACGGTGGGCGTCGCGGCGTTGCTCAACGACAACGCGCGCGTCTCCCCTCCGCCAGTCCTCCGGGGCACGCTGCCGGCCTGGACGCGCTCGAGGGTCAGAAGAGGCCGTCGAGACGCCATTAGGCTCTTGATTCCGCTGCGTCCGCGCTGGCTGCCGTGGCGGGGATTGTACCGTGGGGGTGGCCCCTTCTGTACGACCAACAGCATGGGCCATTGTCGTCACTTGGGGAGGCCGTGGCGGGCCAGCTCGCTGCGAGCCCCCAGCCTCGGCGAAGCTGAGCAGGCTCTGGATGGTGGCACGCCATTCATCCATCTGCTCGGCCGCTGACAGAAACCTCAGCAGCAGCTGAGCCCGTGCCATGGCCTCTATAGCAGTACTTGGTATGGGCGATGATGATGCAGATCGCGCCGTCGCTCGACTCCTGACGGGGCCAGTAGCGACCGTATCACGCCCCCGCTGTTGCAGGGCGGCCACCTGGATGGCATGGTGGCGTGGTGATGGCGCTTGAGGGTCAGCAGCTCCGCTAGGCGCAGCAGCCTGGTCGACTCGTCCCTGGGGAGGTGCACGCGCTGCGGCCGCCCCTGTGGTGGGGGCGGTCGAAGGGCGGCGATTCGCCCCGGACCGAGCGCCATCGCTGCGGCTGTGCCCGTCGGCGAGGCGAAGGAGTGTGGATGGATTAGCCCCTTCACCCGTACCTCACGGAGTGTGGCCATCGGGGTGTTGCTGATGTTGCTCTCCTCCGGCGTCTCCTACTCCTGCTTCGACTGTAGGGGAAGTGGTGACTGTGCCGCCTGCCCCGACCATAGCCCCACTGGCGTCCACACTCCCGTGCGCCTCCGTGTCCCCCGCAGCATTGGTGGCTGCGGGCGGCGGCGCCTTCGAGGTGGATGGGTGAGCAGTAGCACCAGGCTTCTTCTTGGGCGCCATTGCCGACGGCGCCGTCGAAGACGAAGATGGTGATGAAGATGACGCGCTGCACACGCTTTCAGGTTCGCACAAGCGATCCCCCTACCTGGCGCGCCAAAGATTTCGCGGGAAACCACGGCCACCTATGGGGCCAAGGGGCCCCTTGCTGGTTCGGCAGGGGGGATGTCGCGTCGCACAAAGAGCAGAAGAACGTGGGGCAGCACGGCAGAGATCACACAGGCAATTTTACCCAGGTTCGGGCCGCCGTGAGGCGTAAAACCCTACTCCTGCTTTGGTGGATTGATGGTGGAAATGTGGTGGTGGAGCATAGTACACTTGCCCGGCAGGCTCGCCCTGGGGAGGCAGTGACTACGCGCCTACGAGCGTGGGGGTGTTCAACTTCCCAACCCTTGCTTCGGTTGCCATGGGCCTCCTTTTATAGGTTAAGGGGTCATCACAGTGGGAAACCAGTCATTATGCACTGATAAGATAGCAAACAGTGCTATCATACCTAATTCCGCAGGCTGACAGAGTGCATTAAATGCACCGCTCAACGTCACATCATTGCTCGCCCGGCAAGCCTTGCCGGGCTCATCTTGCCAGCTTCATGCCTGCTTGCTTGACACGCTGCAGGACGGGTGTCATCTGTAGGTATTTCCTGTAGAAAGAGGCCGCCATGTGGCGAATGGCTGCCACTTAGTCACCTTGCGGCTTGACACCGCATTGATCAACAACATGGGTCATGGTGAGATGGCTTGGTGAGGTGTCTTTGCCCTCGTGAGTCCCGGCAGGCCCTGCCGGGATGTCTTGAATGCTCCCTTCCGGGGAAGCCCTTGTCCCTGCCAGGTCCGCCTACCCGGCAAGGGAGGCTTTTCTCCTGGTGGTGTCTCACTTCTTTGTCTTGGTCTTGGCCTTCTTAATCTGCCCGCTGGTTCTTCGAAGATCTTGGTCTCTTGTATCTTGACATGGCCTTGGTGTTGTAATCTTGTTCTCATGCTTGTGCACAGTCAGGGCAACAGACCCAGGGTTTGTTGCACCGACAAGGTCCCATGTAATCAAATCCCCAAACATCAAATGGTTCAACAGCAAGAGAATAATTCATAAGCATTTCCTGACGCTTACCAATATTACCAATTCTTTGACATTCATCACAAGATAAAACAAACTTACGGGCATCCTTGAAGAGAGTAGGCTAATAAAAACCAGATTGCAATACCTTGTGAGCAGTTCTATCTCCCGCATGATGTCCTCCATAAGCTTCGAAGTGACATTTCCGTAGGATTTGTCCCTGTTCGTGCTCAGGCACACAACGTCTAATTATACCATCTACTCCTTCTTTATAAAGATGTGGGTCATCCCAAAAGTAATGTCTTAAATCATAGAAGAATTTTTTCTTTTGTTGGTATGTGAAGCTAGGTGGTATATATTTAGCACAATATAATTGGCATAGTCAGCATACCAAGGAGTGTTATGAGAAACATTTATTGCAGCTAATTGTTCATCAGGAAAACTATCATTAATAGGTTGTGGGTCATCAAGAATATTTTCTAACCTAGACAAGTTATCAGCCACGGGGTTCTCAGCTCCCTTTCTAACAGTGATATGTAAGTCAAATTCTTGTAGCAAAAGAACCCACCTAATGAGTCTAGGTTTAGCATCCTTCTTTTCCATAAGATATTTTATAGCAGCATGATCGATTTGAAT
The DNA here is from genome assembly GCA_011799875.1 of Thinopyrum elongatum. Classification (NCBI taxonomy): domain Eukaryota; kingdom Viridiplantae; phylum Streptophyta; class Magnoliopsida; order Poales; family Poaceae; genus Thinopyrum; species Thinopyrum elongatum. The sequence goes on along the minus strand of CM022298.1, from coordinate 396,800,018 downwards.
GGTCACTTTAGAATCAACAATGTAAGATCTAAATTTATCATAAGCAAACACAACTGCTAAAAATTCTTTTTCAGAAGTAGCATAATTTCATTGAGCACTGTCCAGAGTTTTACTAGCATAATGAATAACATTTAATTTCTTATCGACTCTTTGTCCTAGAACAGCACCAACAGCATAATCACTAGCATCACACACAATTTCAAAAGGCAAGTTCCAATCAGGTGGTTGAAGAATAGGTGCAGAAATCAAGGCTTTCTTAAGTGTTTCAAAGGCTTCTACACAATCATCATCAAAAACAAATGGAACATCCTTTTGTAAACGATTTGTAAGAGGCCTAGAAATTTTAGAGAAGTCTTTAATAAACCTCCTATAGAAACCAGCATGACCGAGGAAACTACGAATACCTTTGATATCTTTAGGGCATGGCATTTTCTCAATTGCATCAACTTTAGCTTTATCCACCTCAATACCTCGTTCAGAAATTTTATGTCCCAAGACAATACCTTAATTAACCATAAAGTGGCACTTCTCCCAATTCAAGACGAGATTAGTTTGCTCACATCTCTGCAAAACTCGATCAAGGTTGCTCAAGCAATCATCAAAAGAAGTTTCGTAAATGAAAAAATCATGCATGAAAACCTCAACAATCTTTTCACAAAAGTCAGAAAAATAGCAGTCATACATCTTTGAAAGGTAGCAGGTGCATTGCATAAACCAAAAGGCATACGTCTATAAGAATAAGTTCCAAAAGGGCAAGTAAAGGTGATTTTCTCTTGATCAGGTTGTGAGACAGGTATTTGAGAAAAACCGGAATATCCATCAAGAAAGCAAAAATGTGTGTGCTTTGATAGTCTTTCTAACATTTGATTAATAAAAGGCAGAGGGTAATGATCTTTTCTAGTAGCTTTATTTAGTTTTTTAAAATCAATTACCATTCTGTAGCCAGTGACAATTCTTTGTGGAATAAGTTCATTCTTATCATTAGGAACAATGGTAATTCCTCCCTTTTTAGGGACACAATGAACGGGACTTACCCATCTACTATCAGCTATGGGATAGATTATACCTGCTTCCAGAAGCTTCAGTATTTCTGTTCTTACCACTTCTTTCATTTTAGGATTTAAACATCGTTGGTGATCAACAACGGGTTTAGCATCAGGCTCCATATTAATTTTATGCTGACAGAGAGTGGGACTAATGCCCTTTAAATCATCAAGAGTATATCCAATGGTAGCTCGGTGCTTCTTCAGAACCTTCAATAATCTTTCTTCTTCATGTTCTGAAAGGTTAGCACTAATAATAACAGGATAAATCTTTTTCTCATCAAGATAAGCATATTTCAAAGTGTCTGGCAATTGTTTTATTTCAAACACAGGATCACCTTTAGGTGGAGGAGGACCTCCTAGAGTTTCAATAGGCAAATTGTGTTTAAGCAGAGGACGTTGTTCAAAGAAAATCTTATCTATTTCATTTCTTTCATGTAGATGCATATCATTTTTGTGGTCTAGCAAATATTGTTCTAGTGGATTGGTAGGAGGCGCAGCAATAGAAGCAAGACTAATTATTTCATCCTTACTAGGCAATTCTTCCATATGATGCTTCCTACTGAACTTAGAAAAATTAAACTCATGAGACTCATCACCAAAACTAACACCGACGATTTGTTTCTCACAATCTATTTTAGCATTAACGGTGTTCAAGAAAGGTCTACCAAAGATAATGGGACAAAAGTCATCTTGTGGGGAACCAAGAACAAGAAAATCAGTAGGGTATTTTATTTTCCCACACAAGACTTCAACATCTCTAACAATCCCAACTGGTGTGATGGTGTCCCTATTAGCAAGTTTAATAGTAACATCTATGTCTTCTATTTTAGCGGGTGCTATATCATTCATAATTTCTTGATATAAGGTAAAAGGAATGGCACTCACGCTAGCACCTATGTCGCATAAACCATAATAACAGTGATCTCCTATTTTAACTGAGACAACAGCCATGCCAACAACGGGTCTATGTTTATCTTTTTCATCGGGTTTGGCAATTCTAGCAGCTTCATCACAGAAGTAAATAACATGCCCATCTATATTATCAACCAAGAGATCTTTAACCATAGCAACACTAGGTTCTACTTTGATTTGTTCAGCAGGTTTGGAAGTTCTAATATAAATTTTGTTGACCACAGTTGAGACTTTAGCATGTTCCTTTATCCTAACAGGGAAAGGTGGTTTTTCAATATAAGCAGTAGGCACAACTGGATCAACATTGTAAATAATAGTTTCATCTTTAGCTATTACTGGTTCTTTAATTTTTCTTTGATAGTTGGGTGATATTTAAACCACTTCTCCTTAGGGAGGTCAACATGAGTAGCAAATGATTCACAAAAGGAGGCTACTATCTCAGAGTCAAGTCCATGTTTAGTGCTAAACTTTTGAAAAGCATCGGTATTCATAAAAGATTTAACACAATCATACTTGAGCTTAATACCTGACTCTTTACCTTCGTCGAGTTCCTAATCTTCAGAGTTGCATTTAATTCTTTCTAAAAGATCCCACCGGAAGTCAATAGTCTTCTTCATAAAGGAACCAGTACAAGAAGTGTCAAGCATGGATCGATCATAATGAGAAAGCCGAGCATAAAAATTCTGAATAATAATTTCTCTTGAGAGCTCATGATTGGGGCATGAATATAAGACTTAAGCCTCCCCCAAGCTAGAGCGATACTTTCTCCTTCACGAGGCCAAAAATTATATGTATAATTCCGATCACGATGAACTAGATGCATAGGATAAATTTTTTGGTGAAATTCCAATTTCAATCGATTCCAATTCCAAGATCCAATATCATCGCATAGCCTATACCATGCCAATGCTTTTCCATTCAAAGATAAAGGGAAAACCTTCTTCTTAGCTTCATCTCCGGGTAAACCTGCAAGCTTAAATAATCCACAAATTTCATCCACATATATCAAGTGCATATCAGGATGTTCGGTTCCATCTCCTGCATAAGGATTAGCTAGCAGTTGTTCTATCATACCCGAAGGAATTTCATAACCAATATTTTCAGTAGGTGCAGTAGGTTGAGGGGTAACTAATTATGGTTCCGATCGAGGTGAAGATACCACGAACAAACCCTTCAAAGGATTGTTCTCCATAGTAACAAGTGACAATAAATTTCAGCACGTAGTAATAATTTTTCCTTACCGATTTCCACTTACCAAGAGTGCTTCACTCCCCGGAAACAGCGCCAGAAAAGAGCCTTGATGACCCACAAGTATAGCGATCAATCGTAGTACATTCGATAAGTAAGAGTGTCGAACCCAACGAGGAGCAGAAGGAAATGACAAGCGGTTTTCAGCAAGGTAATGTCTGCAAGCACTAAAATTATAAGTAACAAGTAGTTTGGTAGCAAGATAATTTGTAACGGATAAGTAACGGTAATGGTAAATAAATTGCAGCAAGGTAGCCCAATCCTTTTGAGGCAAAGGACAGGCCAGAACGGTCTCTTATGATAAGCAAAGCGTTCTTGAGGGTACACGGGAATTTCATCTAGCCACTTTCATCATGTTGGTTTGATTTGTGTTCGCTACTTTGATAATTTGATATGTGGGTGGACCGGTGCTTAGGTGTTGTTCTTACTTGAACAAACATCCCACTTATGATTAACCCCCTCGCAAGCATCCGCAACCACGAGAAAAGTATTAAGAATAAATCTAACTATAGCATTAAACTTTTGGATCCAAATCAGTCCCTTACGGAATAGCGCATAAACTAGGGTTTAAGCTTCTGTCACTCTCGCAACCCATCATCTAATAACTACTCCACAATGCATTCCCTTAGGCCCAAATATGGTGAAGTGTCATGTAGTCGACGTTCACATGTCACCACTAAGGGAATCACAACATACATATCATCAAAATAGTGGTGCTTAAATTTAGTGGTGCTTAAATTTAGTGGAACTGCACAAGAAGTTCAGATGGTCAGTACACTGCATGGTTCAGTTCAGCATTCCAACTAAGAACACAATTATAATTGGCTATTTAGGAATGAGAGAACCTAACCCTGGATGGTGGCAACAAGAAAAACCAGAGTGAACTCCAGGAAATTAAAGCCTGCCTAGGGAGGCCCTTTGCTCAGAGAAGCCTTGCTTGATTTTTCCTGATTTGTAAACCTTCTCACAACTTTGTCTTTTGTTGTGAACTAGTAAATGTTTTTTATGTTCTATGAATCATTGAGATGTATAAAATTGCTTAACTTATGCTTTTCAAGTATTTTATGAAGCCGAGTTCAATGTGAATGTTCCACATGAACGCTGGACTAGCGTGTGAACGTTTGGAATTTACATTGTGGCCTCAGTTAACTGCATGAACCACTGTAACAAGATACATAGTTGCTTATATGTCAGACATCAGATTATTGATTGTTAGCTGGTTGATAGCCGACTTTTCTAGTGTTGAAGCGAGCTGAGCCAAATGTGTCATGTTTTGCACAACTGCTTACAAGTGGGGTAGCACCAACAGTGTTTACAAGTACTTAACCAGCCTTATGTACCCTATGTATACGTCGAAGCACAGTTCTCAAACAAGTACTCTATTTCATCAAACACACACTGCTCGTATGATAAACCGTGACAACTTATGTCTTACCATGCCATATTACATGAAAAAACTAGTGAGGACGCATCTGTTTCGGCAACAATTAGGATGGTTCTCACATGATTCACGGGCACACAAAAGTAGCAGTAGTTCCCATAGACGGATTCAAATAGAGTACTAGCCCAGAGGGCTCGATAATAGGCAAGGTTCAGATAATTAGACACAATCCAAACTACTTTTAAACACTAGTTGGGCCAATTATTTCATGCCTCGATCTAATCTGGGATGGACACAAGACGGACCTTGCCATGAACATCATCGAGGACGTCCGGCAGCAGCTCAATCTTGTGAACCTTCCTGAAGATAACCTTGTGGCCTTGCCACTCATAAACTTGTTTGTGGAGGCATGCCATGTCATCTTCCTGCGTAAGCTTGACAAGAACAGTATGCCTCACAAACGAAGGAGTAGCTTTGAACTTGTTGTGCTTCAGTACACCCTGGACAACACGCCTGACAACAGTGTGGCTGGAATACATCTCGACTTTGGTATAAGTGCAAATGGCTTCTAGGATCCAGTAGCCTAAGAACTTTGTTTTCCCAGTGTGTATATTCAGGTCATCCGCCTCATAGCGAGTGACATGTACAACCACACAATCCTTGTCTGCATCAGGGCTCTAATTGAAACAGAAACGAATTCTGAATTACTGTCCAATATAAAAAACACAAGTTATTTAAACCACTATGTAGAGCCAAAAGTATGCATGACAGGGAAGATAGCATGGCATCAAAGCTAATAAAATTTTGCATTATTTATCACCACATACTTACATGAAAAACCACAATCGAGGGTAAAGAAGAAAATCACCTTAGGTAGCTCAGTGGGGGGGACACATCCTAGAAGGGGGAAACTGCTCCTGCAGGGCCACGGGGGCTGTAACCTCAAACGGGGCGTTGACCATTTCAGTAGTGGCCGTGAGCGCATCTGGGGTCGGCTCGGTGGCGGCCTTCATCTTCTTGGACCTCTCTGTCTCGTGGGGATCAGCCTCCCGCGTCTGCTCCAACATCGAGAGATCTTTGCCTGGTTCTCCTTCGTCCATCATGAAACTGATGAATACTAGGAGACAACTGAAAGGAAAACACAATCGCAATGACAATGAAACAAAAAAGAGAGGGAGGATCGGTTACTACTTTGCAAAAGTTCTTTTTTTCTGAAAGAAAACATACCAACATCACGGATCCACTTACCTTCTCTTTGTTCGGAGAAAAGAACAATGGCAGATGCGAGTGTTGGCTTTCTTGAAGACGGTGAGGGAGAAGGGGATTCAGCGAAGAGTGAAATGATGGTTGCTTTGTCCGTCAAACTTAGACTGCGGGGATGTGGGGTTTTGTGATATGACGGCTCGTTACTGCCGCGCTACGATCGGGGTGACTCTCCGCCTGCATACTGATGACCCACAAGTATAGGGGATCAATCTTAGTCCTTTCGATAAGTAAGAGTGTCAAACAAAACGAGGAGCAGAAGGAAATGACAAGCGGTTTTCAGCAAGGTAATGTCTGCAAGCACTGAAATTATAAGTAACAAGTAGTTTGGTAGCAAGATAATTTGTAATGGACAAGTAACGGTAACGGTAAATAAATTGCAGCAAGGTAGCCCAATCCTTTTGAGGCAAAGGACAGGCCAGAACGGTCTCTTATGATAAGCAAAGCGTTCTTGAGGGTACACGGGAATTTCATCTAGTCACTTTCATCATGTTGGTTTGATTTGTGTTCGCTACTTTGATAATTTGATATGTGGGTGGACCGGTGCTTAGGTGCTGTTCTTACTTGAACAAACCTCCTACTTATGATTAACCCCCTCGCAAGCATCCGCAATGACGAGAAAAGTATTAAGAATAAATCTAACCATAGCATTAAACTTTTGGATCAAAATCAGTCCCTTACGGAATAGCGCATAAACTAGGGTTTAAGCTTCTGTCATTCTCGCAACCCATCATCTAATAACTACTCCACAATGCATTCCCTTAGGCCCAAATATGGTGAAGTGTCATGTAGTTGACGTTCACATGACAGCACTAAGGGAATCAGAACATACATATCATCAAAATATCGAACACATATCAAGTTTACATGATTACTTGCAACAAGATTTCTCCCGTGGCCTCAAGAACAAAAGTAACTACTCACTAATGATAATCATGCTCAAGATCATAGGGGTATTAAATAGCATAATGGATCTGAACATATAATCTTCCACCAAATAAACCATATAGTAATCAACTACAAGATGTAATCAACACTACTAGTCACCCACAAGTACCAATCTATAGTTCCGGTACAAAGATTGAACACAAGAGATGAACTAGGGTTTGAGAGGAGATGGTGCTGTTGAAGATGTTGATGGAGATTGCCCTCCCCAAGATGGGAGAGTTGTTGGTGATGATGATGATGATGATTTCCCCCTCCGGGAGGGAAGTTCCCCTGGCGGAATCGCTCCGCCGGAGGGCAAAAGTGCTCCTGCCCAAGTTCCGCCTCGAGACGGCGGTGCTTCGTCCCGAAAGTCCTTTCTTATTTTTTTTCTAGGTCAAAATGACTTATATACCAGAAGAGGGGCACCAGAGGTGGGCCGAGGAGGGCACAACCCACCAGGGCGCGCCTGGGCTCCCTGGAGTGCCCAGGTGGGTTGTGCCCACCTGGTGGGCCCCCTCTGGTAGTTATTTGCTCCAATAATTCTTATTTATTCCATAAAAATTTCTCGTGAAGTTTCAGCTCATTTGGAGTTGTGCAGAATAGGTAGCCTGACATAGCTTTTTCAGGTCCAGATTTCCAGCTGCCGGAATTCTCCCTCTTTGTGTGAACCTTGCATATTATGAGAGAAAAGGCATTAGAATTACTCCAAAAAGAATTATTATGCATAAAAACATCATAAATAACAGTAAGAAAACATGATGCAAAGTGGACGTATCACATACCGCCTTCTAAAATGCTGGATGGCATTTGGGCCCGCGCGCTGCATGGCCCGCATGTCGGTGAACCAAAGTAAAACGGCATTCAGTAGCGGGAGATGATTCGATGACCTCGGAGGAGCCAGAAGCGGTAGTGTATCCACTGTACTAGTAGTGATTGTTTTTCTAGGTAGCTGTAGAGTGTCTCCACTGTCCTAGTAGTAGTAATTGGTTCTCTGGGCCCAAGACAAAAGAGCCCATCCACCCTAGTAAATAATAAAAACAATTCAAAAGCCCATATATTTACTTAATGAGAGGTGCTACCCAGCACACCGCCCCCCAAAAAACCTGGGTGCTCTTCTTCCTCCTCACTCCCACCCACCTCACGTCAGCTCGCTCCACTCGTACCCCCAAATTCCTCACCTCACTCCTACAGAAAATCACAGCTCCCCTTCTTCCTCACTACTACAGAGAGCCCCAGCTCCCCTTCTTCTTCACTCGCACTACAACTAGGCTCGTCATTCGTTACTCTGCTCAAATCCGTGAGCTCGGCGCGACACCCTCAAGGATAATGGAGTCGGCTGACCCCAGCGCCAAGAAGATGAGGCTCCCGCCAGCGGCGACGCCTGTTGTAGATCCCGCACCCGGCAACGCGGGGAGAAGCGGTGACCCCCCCCCCCCGGCTTGGAGGAACCCGTAGAATCTCGGGTGGACCACATCAACGATCTCCCGGATGCCATCCTTGGGGAGATCATCTCGCTTCTCCCCACCAAGGATTACTGCCGCACCCAAGTCCTCTCAACTCAGTGGCGCCCTTTATGGTGCGCCGCGCCCCTTAATCTCGACTATCGTCAGCTATCTCTCTTCAATGATTTTGAACTCCCCGGAGCCATCATCTCCTCCCACTAGGGCTCTGTTCAAGGCCTCTGCATCCTGGCATGCTACCTGAGCATGCCCTGCACGGTGGACGCCTGGCTGAAATCCCCTAAATTCATAGAACTACAGCTTCTTGAGTTCTACTATTCCCCCAGAAATCACATACCACATACCGAACGCCATGTACTTGTGCCCTCAGCACCGATGTCCATCTCGCGGTTTTCCTCCTCTCTCCACACCTACCAGATAATCTGTTACTAACCTTTGACTCACATTTCTCAAAAAACTTTCACTTGTGCGGGTTCGTATGTCGGAGGCCTCATAGCATAGCATCATCCACTCCAGTTGCCCTGCCCTGGAGTGCTTGGTGCTTGTTTTCATAGTTAGAATCGGTTGTCTCCAAATAAAGTCGCCTAACCTTGTAAGAATTGGGATTTCTTTTGACGAAAGGCAGCTCATCATCGAAGATGCCCCTTCACTTCAAAGGTTGATCCTTGATTCACGTTATTCACCATCGGAAATAATTGTCATCTCTGCGCCTAAACTGGAGACCTTGGGTGTAATACATGATCTCTGTGCTCATTTCTAGATGGTGTTTGGCTCCACAGTTCTTTAGGTACTGTATATTATCATCTACACTTGTAATCATAAGCTGCATTTTAAATTTCTGCGCGTAAGTTCTATATCATCTTGGAGTACACTTTTTGTACTAATATTATGTTCTATGCTCAATGAAGAGTTTGTCCATGGATAGCCTATCAATGGTGCTGGATTCTGTCAAGATCTTATATATCCATATGAATAGTTTTGATCTGAACAAGATTATTGGCTTGCTGCAATGCTTTCCATGTCTGGAGAAGTTGTATATAAAGGTGATAATTTCACGCACATTGGAAGCCCGCATATAGTGTACTAGAATTAACTGTTCAACTGTTGCTCTTTCGACACTCTTTTTTTAGACCTTAACTATTTTCAATCTTCATGTCTATTTAGGCAACAGGACGGGGTAAGAAAGTTATAACCAATCGGTGGATTCGTAAGCACCAAGATTTTCTCAGTTCTCATGACATTCGATTGAAGACAATAACGTTGGAATGATATGTAACCAACCAAGCAAACACTAGATTTGTCACATTCTTCCTGCTGAATGCGAGGTTACTATTGTCCATCAGGCTTAAGTTTATCAGCAGCATGGTTTTGACGGATGGGTATGTCGAAGAGCAAAAAAAGGAGTTTCAGGTGGACAATAGGGCTTCTGAACGCGCCGGGCTTCTATTTACAACATCTTGTGGTCAAAATCCGGTAAATTTTACGACCCGGGATGTTCATTCTATGGACCTGACCGATCCATTTGATTATGATTGCCGAAAACAGTGCTGGACTTAGATGTTGTTGCCCTTTTCAACTCGGCTGTGACTGTCATATTTTCTTTGAAACAAGGCAAATGGCTTGCCATTTGTTTAATTAAGAGAGAAATATTGTAACAAATCCCCAACCAAGGGAAATAACATCACTCTCGCCGGCTGCTTGAGCTCACTGTGCATTACACAACCCAAGTGATTAGCCCCCACTAGCACCCACGCAAACTTATTTTGAACTAGCACACCAAATGGGCTATAAATTTTCATAAGAAAGGCTGCATGGCCGTGACAGATTTGGATTCTAACATTTGGGACCCACGAGGAAAAAGCCTATCCAGGGTGGTGTTGACTTACTAGTCAACAAACGATTCTGCCTACCAGCCGTTGGATTGACATCCAACATCTGTCATGTATCTTCTATCTCTTCTCTTCTTCCTCCAGCCGCCCAAACCAAACCACCACATCGGTCCCGCCTGCTCCCGCCTCCCATGGCTGGCTGCGCCTCCGCCACCCTACCGTACCCTCAAATGTTGGCCAGTCCATCACTCTATTCCCCCACACGTCCTGTTATTCTCCGGCGACGTCAGCCCCAACACGCACCCGCACCCGAACCAGTTAACCCTCGTACTCCCCTCCGCCTGTGACTAGACTGCCGCATCTTCCACAGCTCCTATTCACCATCGTCCTCCGCCTTGGTTTGCTCGCCGTGCGCGGTGCACCGTCGTCTGGCGTTGTCAATGTGGTCAACAACCGAGAGGAATAAGGAGATGACTATATGTGGAGAGGATGACATTAGGGACCTAACAGGGTCATGGCAGTACGCAAGCAAGTGCCTCGTTATTACAAGCCCAAAAAAATGGTTCCTCCTAATGGTTGGACATCTGGATCCCACGCCATTGTCAACGTAGTCAATAAACGAGAGAATTACACAACGAGCGGCTGACACCAGGGACCCAGCAGGTCGCGCAGTTGTTATTTACTTTTTTTTAGGAACAAGCAGTTGTTATTTAGTACTACTAGTTTTAGAGATGGATCAGGGTAACAACAGGGCTGTGCGGGGGCTGTGGCCTGTCTAGCCAGGGTTTTATTTTATGTTTACCACATGATGAGCCCAGTTGTGTTTTTTTCTTTCTGAAAATGGCTAGTCTAGTTCTACTTTTTTAAAGAAATACCCAACGGAGGCCTACTTGCTTTCTCAGCCCTGCTGGGCTGCAAATCTTTCAAGACGAGAGCGATGTATTCGCTTGCCCAAAAAATGAAGTAGTAAGAAATGGGATGTAAATTTTAAAAACACGGCAAACCAGCAATTAGTTTCAAATATCTTTTTTTTAGATTTTGAGATTTTGAATTTAATTTTTTTTTGGGAAAAATTAGGTTGGATTTTAAATTGATATAAATTTATTATTTTTAAATTAGTTTGAACGTGATTTGAAATTTCGGGATTAAAAACAGTTCGGACCGCGCTGAAATATGAAAAATTGGTTGAATTTTTAACCGTGGCCAGAATATAGGCTGTAATGGTAACAAAAAGAATATGGGCTTCAAAAAAATCCTTAAGAATTAGCCAATAGGCTGTACATTTATTATGTTGTTTTCCACATATTTGAGGTTGACTTGTGGGCCTACTGGGTTGACGCGTAGGCTTTCCTAAAAAAAAAGGTTGACGCGCACGCAAAGCCTTGTCAACTTAGTCAACACACGAGAGTAGTGACTGTTGGATGTCCATCCAACGACCGTCGTGCTTCTTCAATCTCTGCGCTTCCTGCTCCAGCCGCTCAAACCAGCGCCGGCGGGACTGCCTGCTCCCTCCTCCCGTGGCCGGCTATGCTGCCGCGCAGGCCTCACCGCCCCACCCTACTCCCATCACTGGCCTGGCCATCCGTCTACTCACCCACACCTGCTGTATTCTCCGGTGACGGCAGCCGAACCAGTAAACCCTCCTACTCCCCTCTGTGTGGGAAACAACTGTCGAGTCTTCCCTGGCTCCGTGTCGTTCCCTTCCTAGGCCTCGCCGTCGTCCACCGCCCTGGTGCTCTCGGCGCGGCGTGGTCAACGAACGACATCCATCAGAAGAGGACTGTACATGGAGAGGCTGATAGTTGGGTCCACGGCCGCACGCAAGGAAGTGCCTCCTTATTACACGCAAAATAATGATTCCTCCACCTGACAGTGGGGACCCACTAGAAGGGCCTCTGTATTTCGCGAAAAAATGTTCCGCCCGCTGACAGCTCGGACCCACCAGCTATATCTTTGCACGCAAGGAAGTGCCTCCTTATTACGCAAAAAAATGAATACCCCCTGCTTGTCGGGACCCACCATATTTGGAGGCTGACTTGTGGGCATACTAAGTTGACACGGACGGAGGGCTTTGTCAACTTAGTCAATATAAATGATTCTAGCTGCAGTGACCGTACGATGTCCATCCAACGGCCGTCGTGCTTCTTCAACCTCTGGTCTTCTTGCTCCAGCCGCCCAAACCAGCGTCGACCGTGCCACCTGCTCCTGCCTCCCGTGGCCGGTTGTGCTGCCGCGCAGTCCTCACCGCCCGACCCTACTCCCATCGCTGGCCTGGCCATCCCTGTACTCACCCAGACCTTTTGTTATTCTCCGGCGACGGCAGCCTAACACTGCAACCGAACCAGTAAACCCTCGTACTCCCCTCCACGTGGGAAACAACTGCCGAGTCTTCCCCGGCTCCGGGTCATTCCATTCCTAGGCCTCGCCGTCGTCCACCACCTTGGTGCTCTCGCCGCGGCGTGGTCAACGTGGTCAAGGAATGACTTACATCGAAAGAGGATTGTACGTGGAGAGGCTGACAACTGGGTCCATGGCCGCAGCAAGGAAGTGCCTCCTTATTACACGCAGAATAATGATTCCTCCACCTGACAGCGGGGACCTACCGGAAGGGCCTCTGTATTTTGTGAAAAAAACATTTCACCCCTGACAGCTGGGACCCACCAGCTATATCTTCGCACGCAAGGAAGTGCCTCCTTATCCTCCCTGACAGCTGGGACCCACCTGGTCAAACCGTACGTAGGGTTGTCTGTCCGGTCACGAATGTGTACGTACATACTGGTCGATCGGTCTCTCTGCAACGATGAACCGTGGTCGAGCAAGCAGCAGCACGTGTAGTAGTAGAGTCCCCGACGTAGCATTTCAGGCAGTCCAGTCAAAATCGTGTACACGTACGTACAGCCAGATGCTAAAAAACATGGCCACGTACGTACATATGGGCGGGGTCTCGAACGCGTACTCGCGCATACGTACGTCCAGGGCTCGTGTACATGGAGAGGCAACGGACGGCAGCAACGGCGTCCTGTTCATCGGAAGCCAACCGACTGGGTCGGAACGGAGAAACTGCGTCGTGTTCATCGGGAGGCAACGAAATGCATCGTGTTCATCGGGAGCCAACCGGTTGGACGGAACAGCCGAAACGGGGTCTGGCGTACCGCAGAATGGAGCAAACGGCCTTCTGTTCGACCGCGTACGGTCAAAACGGGGTCCTGTTCATCGGGAAGGGTCTGGCGTACCGGAAAACGGAGGAAACGGACTTCTGTTCAAGTGCCTACGGTCGAAACGGGGTCCTGTTCATCGGGAGGGGTGTGGCGTACCGGAAAACAGAGGAAACGGACTTCTGTTGGAGCGCCTATGGTCAAAATGGGGTCATGTTCATCCACTGTCTACTGCCTCACTCCAGCCTCCACAGGCTACTGTTCATCCACTGTCGATTCCTCCAGCCTCCACCAGCTACTGTTTATCCAGCCTCCATCGGTTACTGTTCATAGAGCCTCCACGGGGTCCTGTTCATCCACCCCCAACCGGCTGGGGTGCGGCGGCCTCCTCGGGGTCCTGTTCATCCAGCGGCAACGGCCTACTACCATGGGGTCCTGTTCATCCAACCCCCACCAGGAACTGTTCATCCACATCCAACCAACCGGCTCGACTCACCACGTCTCGACTCGTTCTACGTACTGCGCGCACGGTAGCAATGATCACTGTTCATCGAGAAGCAAACCAACACCGGCTGGCTACATCTCGCATGGGGGCTCGATCGACTTTAGTAAGCAGCAGTAGTGATCGATCGCTCGGGTTTAGTTAGCAGCAGCAGCGAAGGAATCGCTCGGGTTCAGTCAGCAGCGAATGAATCGCTCGGGTTCAGTTAACAGCCAAGGGATCGATCTCTCGGGTTCAGTAAGCGAACGCCTCACTCGGGTTCAGCTAGAGCCCAACGCCTCGCACACACGCGCGTACGTGTACGAGAGAAATGCGCAATCCATCTGTGCATCGCTCGGCCCCGACCACCCACCATAACTGGGAACTCCCCGAAATTTTCCTCGCCCTCGCTTCTACCATGATTTTTTCCATCATGGACGGCCCAAAGAATGTCATGCAGGTGCATCCCCGGCCCGCCCAGGACGAAAAGCCCATTTTCTATCATGATTTTTTGTCATAGAAGTAGGAGCCCACCACATCTATGATGATACGTGGTTTGTCACAATTATCATCATAGAAGTGTCATAAGCATGACAGAAAAAGTTTTCGTTCAGGCCAAAATGTCACGAATGTGTCTTTTTTTGTAGTGAACACCACAGCGTAATGGTGTGTTCGAACGTCGTAACCGTACTTTATTAGATATGGTGCGTTCTATGATGTCTCTTACTGATTTACCACTATCGTTTTGGGGTTATGCATTAGAGACAGTCGCATTCACGTTAAATAGGGACCGTCTAAATCCGTTGAGGTGACACCGTATGAACTATGGTTTGGCAAGAAACCTAAGCTGTCATTTCTTAAAGTTTGGGGATGCGATACTTATGTCAAAAGGCTTCAACTTGATAAGCTCGAACCCAAATCGGAGAAGTGTGTCTTCATAGGATACCCTAAGGAAACTATTGGGTACACCTTCTACCACAGATCCGAAGGCAAGATCTTTGTTGCCAAGAATGGGTCCTTTCTAGAGAAGGAGTATCTCTCAAAAAGTGAGTGGGAGGAAAGTAGAACTTGATGAGGTAGTTGTACCTTCTCTCGAATTGGAAAGTAGCACACCAGGGAAAAAGGTTTCCGTGATGCCTACACCAACTAGAGAGGAAGCTAATGATGATGGTCATGAAACTTCAGATGAAGTTACTACTGAACTTCGTAGGTCAACTAGAACACGTTCCACACTAGAGTGCTATGGTAATCCTTTCCTGGAAGTCATGTTATTAGACCACGGCAAACCTACGAACTATGAAGAAGCTATGATGAGCCTAGATTCCGATAAATGGCTTGAGGCCATGAAATCTAAGACAGGATCCATATATGAGAACAAAGTGTGAACTTTGGTGGACTTGCCCGATGATCGGCAAGCCATTGCGAATAAATGGATCTTCAAGAAGAAGACGAACGCTGATGGTAATGTCACTGTCTACAAAGCTCGACTTGTCGCAAAAGGTTTTTGACAAGTTCAAGGGGTTGACTATGATGAGACTATCTCACCCATAGCGATGCTTAAGTCTGTCCGAATCATGTTAGCAATTGCCGCATTTTATGATTATGAAATCTGGCAAATGGACGTCAACACTGCATTCCTTAATGGATTTCTTAAAGAAGAGTTGTATATGATGCAACCAGAAGGTTTTATCGATCCTAAAGGTGCTGACAAAGTGTGCAAGCTCCAGCGATCCATTTATGGACTGGTGCAAGCATCTCGGAGTTGGAATATACGCTTTGATGATGTGATCAAAGCATATGGTTTTATACAGACTTATGGTGAGGCCTGTATTTACAAGAAAGTGAGTGGGAGCTCTGTAGCATTTCTGATATTATATGTCGATGACATATTATTGATTGGAAATGATATATAATTTCTGGATAGCATAAAAGGATACTTGAATAAGAATTTTTCAATGAAAGACCTCGGTGAAGCTGCTTATATATTGGGCATCAAGATCTATAGGGATAGATCAAGACGCTTAATAGGACTTTCACAGAGCACATACCTTTACAAAGTTCTGAAGAAGTTCAAAAATGGACCAGTCAAAGAAAGGGTTCTTGCCTGTGTTGCAAGGTGTGAAATATAGTCAAACTCAAAGCCCGACCATGGCAGAAGATAGAGAGAAAATGAAAGTCATTCCCTATGCCTCAGCCATAAGTTCTATCATGTATGCTATGATGTGTACCAGACCTGATGTGTGCCTTGCCATAAGTTTGGCAGGGAGGTACCAAAGTAATCCAGGAGTGGATTACTGGATAGCAGTCAAGAACATCCTGAAGTACCTGAAAAGGACCAAGAATATGTTTCTCGTTTATGGAGGTGACAAAGAGCTCGTTGTAAAAGGTTACGTCGATGCTAGCTTCGACACTGATCTGTATGACTCTAAGTCACAAACCGGATACATATTTATATTGAGTGGTGGAGCTGTCAGTTGGTGCAGTTCCAAGCAGAGCGTCATGGTGGGATCTACGTGTGAAGAGGAGTACATAGCTGCTTCAGAAGTAGCACATGAAGGAGTCTGGATATAGGAGTTCATATCCGATCTGGGTGTAATACCCAGTGCATCGGGTCCAATGAAAATCTTTTGTGACAACACTAAAGCAATTGCCTTAGCGAAGGAATCCAGGTTTCACAAGAGAACCAAACACATCAAGAGACGCTTCAACTACATTCGTGGAAAGGTCAAGGAAGGATACATAGAAATTTGTAAAGTACATACGGATCTGAATGTGGCAGACCCATTGACTAAACCTCTTCCACAGGCAAAACATGATCAGCACCAAGACTCCATGGGTGTTAGATTCATTACAATGTAATCTAGATTATTGACTCTAGTGCAAGTGGGAGACTAATGGAAATATGCCCTAGAGGCAATAATAAAGTTGTTATTATTATATTTCCTTATTCATGATAAAGGTTTATTATTCATGCTAGAATTGTATTGATCGGAAACTTAAATACATGTGGGGATACATAAACAAATACTGTGTCCCAAGTAAGCCTCTACTAGACTAGCTCGTTGATCAAAGATGGTTAAGGTTTCCTAACCATGGACATGTGTTGTCACTTGATGACGGGATCACATCATTAGGAGAATGATGTGATGGACAAGACCCATCCGTTAGCTTAGCATATGATTGTTTAGTTTATTGCTACTGCTTTCTTAATGTCAAATACATGTTCCTTCGACCATGAGATCATGCAACTCCCGGATACCGGAGGAATGCCTTGTGTGCTATCAAACATCACAACGTAACTTGGTGATCATAAAGATGCTCTACAGGTATCTCCGAAGGTGTCTATTGAGTTGGCGTGAATCGAGATTGGGATTTGTCACTCCATATATCGGAGAGGTATCTCTGGGCCCTCTCGGTAATACACATCATAAGAAACTTGCAAGCAAAGTGACTAAGGAGTTAGTTACGAGATGATGTATTACAGAACGAGTAAAGAGACTTGCCGATAGCGAGATTAAACTAGGTATGAAGATACCGACGATCGAATCTCGGGCAAGTAACATACCGACAGACAAAGGGAATTAAGTATGTTGTCATAAAGGTTCGACCGATAAAGATCTTTGTAGAATATGTAGGAACCAATATGGGCATCTAGGTCCCGCTATTGGTTATTGACCGGAGAGGCGTCTCGGTCATGTCTACATCATTCTCGAACCCGTAGGGTCCGCACGCTTAACGTTCGTTGATGATATAGTATTATATGAGTTATGTGAGTTGATGACCCAATGTTGTTCGGAGTCCCGGATGAGATCACGGACATGACAAGGAGCTCCGGAATGGTCTAAAAGTAAAGATTGATATATAGGACGATGCTATTTGGTCACCGGAAAGGTTTCGGGATATACCGGGTATTCATCGGGTCACCGAAAGGGGTTCCGAGAGACCTACGGGGAGTATATGTGCCTAATGGGCCAAGGGGAGGCACACACCAGCCCACAAGGGGCTGGCATGCCCTCTCCTTGGCCGCCGGCCCTAGGGAAGGAAAGGGGGAGGGCTAGCCCCTCCTGCCTTCCCCTCCACATGGGAGAAAGGAAAGGGGGGCGCCACCCCCTCCTACCTTCCCCCCGTGGGCCTAAGAAGGCAAGGGGGGGGGGGCGGCTAGGGCAGGGGCCAAGGGTGGCCACCGGCCCCCTTGGAGGAACCCTAGGCTGCCTCCCCTCCTCCCCCACCTATATATATGTGTGGAAGGAGAGGGGCAACACACACCATGATTCCCTAGCCGTGTGCGGCGCCCCTCTCCCTCTAGTTCATCCTCGGTCATATTTTCGTAGTGCTCGGCGAAGCCCTGCGGAGATATTGCATCACCACCATCACCACGTCGTCGTGCTGCCGAAACTCATCTACTACTTCGACCGTCTTGCTGGATCAAGAAGGCGAGGACATCATCGAGCTGAACGTGTGCTGATCACGGAGGTGCTGTACGTTCGGTACTTGATCGGGCGGTTCATGAAGGTGTACGACTACATCAACCGCGTTGATAAATGCTTCCGCTAAACGGTCTACTAGGATACGTAGACATACTCTCCCCTCTCGTAGCTATGCATCTCCATGGATAGATCTTGCGTGTGCGTAGAATTTTTTTTGTTTTCCATGCAACATTCCCCAACATCCATTCAGGCTCCAGAAATGTTTCATCAACTTTGGTGGATTCTGTGATAGAGACAAATGCAAAGTGCCCACAAAAGTTAGCTAAATGTTAAGCTCTTGAGCGAGAGAGGGGACTGGGTGCATTGATGTTGTCGAGGATCTTCTCAATCTGCACTTCATTCGCCACTCGAGGATGAGCTGGACGAGGGCCTTGTTGTTGTTGAGCATTTTCCTTAGTGTCATTTTCTTCAGGATCAATAGTTTCTTCATGACGGGGAATGATCACTTTTTCATCAGCTATTTCTTCACCAGTCACAACTTCACCAATGCCCATCAGCTTGATAGATTCATCGGGATGCATTTCATCTAGCACAGGAGGCATGTGCTCTCTTTGTGAGCCGCTTTCATCGAACCGCACATCTACAGTTTCAACAACCTTGTTGTGGTATGTGTTGAAGACTCTGTAGGTGTGTGAGTCCTTTTCGTAACCAAGCATAAACCCGCATGTTGCTTTCGGTGCAAATTTAGAATTATGATGTGGATCTCTAATCCAGCACTTAGCACCGAAGACTTTGAAATAACTCACATTGGGTTTCTTGTCTGTGAGGAGCTCATATGAGGTCTTATTGAGGAATTTGTGAAGATATACCCGATTGATGATGTGACATGCAGTATCAATTGCTTCAGGCCACCATCGATGAGAAGTCTTGTATTCATCAAGCATAGTGCGAGCCATCTCGATGAGTGTCCTGTTCTTGCATTCTGCAACCCCATCCTGCTAAGGGGTATATGGAGCTGACAGCTCAAGAGTGATACTAAGTTCGTCAAGATAGTCATCAAAGCCAGTGTTCTTGAACTCGATGATGTTGTCACTTTTGATGTGCTTGATCTTGAGATCATAATTCGTCATGGCCCAATTTGTGAATCGTCTGAAGACACCCTACACTGCAGTCTTGAAGGTAATGATATGCACCCAGGTGTAACGAGAATAATCATCAACTATGATGAATCCATAGAGTGATGTTGCATTGGTTAGTGTATTATGACCCACAAGTATAGGGGGTGTATCATAATCCTTTTGATAAGAGTGTCGAACCCAACGAGGAGCAGAAGGAAATGACAAGCGGTTTTCTGCAAGGTATTCTCCGCAAGGGATAGGCCGGAACATTCTCTTATAATAAGCAAAGTGTTCTCGAGGGCACATGGGAGTTCATCTAGTCACTTTCATCATGTTTATTTGATTCGCATTTGCTACTTTGACAATTTGATATGTGGGTGGACCGATGCTTGGGGATGTTCTTACTTGAACAAGCCTCCCACTTGTGATTACCCCTCTCGCAAGCATCCTCAACTACAAAAGAAGAATTAAGATAAATCTAACCATAGCATGAAACATATGGATCCAAATCAGCCCCTTACAGAATAACGCGTAAACTGGGGTTTAAGCTTTTGTCACTCTAGCAACCCATCATCTACTTATTACTCTACAATTCCTCCCTTAGGCCCAAATATGGTGAAGTGTCATGTAGTTGACGTTCACATGACACCACTAAAGGAAGCAACAACATACATATCATCAAAATATCGAACGGATACCAAATTCACATGATTACTTATAACAAGACTTCTCCATGTCCTCAAGAACAAAAGTAACTACTCACAAATCATATTCATGTTCAATATCAGAGGGGTATTGAATATCATAAAGGATCTGAACATATAATCTCCCACCAAATAAACCAACTAGCATCAACTACAAGATGTAATCAACACTACTAGTAACCCACATGTACCAATATGAGGCTTTGAGACAAAGATTGAATACAAGAGATGAACTAGGGTTTGAGATGAGATGGTGCTGGTGAAGATGTTGATAAAGATTGGTCCTCCCATGATGAGAGGATCGTTGGTGTTGACGATGGCTTCGATTTCCCCCTCCCACAGGGAAGTATCCCTGGCGAAATCGCTCCACCGGAGAGCAAAAGTGCTCCTGCCCAGGTTCCACCTCGAGACGGCGGCGCTTCGTCCCAAAAGTTCTCTCCTTATTTTTTCTAGGTCAAAACCCTTCATATAGCAGAAGTGTTGAGGAAAATTGCAAGGGAAACAAAAAATTTCCTACGCTCACCAAGATCAATCTAGGAGATGACCATCTACGAGAGGAGAGATTGGATCTACATACCCTTGTAGATCACTAAGCAGAAGAATTAAGAAACGCGGTTGATGTAGTCAAACGTCTTCGCGATCCAATCACGATCGGTCCCGCGAACACACGATCCAAGTGCCAAAAGGACGGCACCTCCGCGTTCAACACACGTACGGCTTGATGACGCCTTCACCTCCTCGATCCAGCGAGTGATGGTGAAGTAGTAGCTTGAGTCCTCCGGCAGCACGACGGCATGGTGGCGGTGGTGGTGGCGGAATCTCAGTAGAGCTTCGCTAAGTACTACAGAGAGGAAGAGAGATGCGAGGGAGAGGAGAGGCAGCGTCGTGGCGTAAAAAAAGATGTGCTCTAGGGTTACGACTGCCCTCTCTCTACCTCTCTATATATAGGGGAAGGGAGGAGGGGGTGGCGCCCCTAGGGTTTCCCCTAGGGGGGCGGCGGCCAGGGCAGATGGGATCTCCCCTAGGGTGACTTGCCCCCCAAGCCGGGTGGAGGGAAACCCTAGAGGGGGGTGCCCCACCTCTCCTAGTCATGTGGGAAAGGGTGAGGGGGCGCACAGCCCCTTAGTGGGCTGGTTTGCCCCTCCCCTTGGCCCATGAGGCCCCCCAACACTTGTCGGGGCCCCCCCGAAACCCCTTTCGGTCATGCTGGTCATCACCCGATACCCCAGGAACAATTCCGGACTCCAATCCCTTCGTCCAATATATCAATCTTCACCTCCGGACCATTCCGGAGTTCCTCGTCATGCCCGGGATCTCATCCGGGACTCTGAACAACCTTCGTTAACCACCATAATGACTCAACTATACTTATATTGTCACCAAACATTAAGTGTGTAGACCCTGCGGGTTCGAGAACTATGTAGACATGACCGAGACACCTCTACGGTCAATAACCAATAGCGGGACCTGGATGCCCATATTGGTTCCTACATATTCTACGAAGATCTTATCGGTCGAACCTCGATGTCAAGGATTCAGCTAATCCTATATGCAGTTCCCTTTGTCTATCAGTATGTTACTTGCCCGAGATTCGGTCGTCGGTATCTCCATACCTAGTTCAATCTCATTACCGGCAAGTCTCTTTACTCGTTCCGTAATACAAGATCCTGTGGCTAACTCATTAGTCACATTGCTTGCAAGCTTCTTGTGATGTTGTATTACCGAGTGGGCCCTAAGATACCTCTCCGTCATACGGAGTGACAAATCCCAGTCTTAATCCATGCCAACTCAACAGACACCCTCGGAGATACCTGTAGAGCACCTTTATAGTCACCCAGTTACGTTGCGACGTTTGGTACACACAAGGTATTCCTCCGGTGTCAGTGAGTTGCATGATCTCACGGTCATAGGACCATATACTTGACATGCAGAAAACGATAGCAACAAACTTGATACGATCACATGCTACGTTAATAGTTTGGGTCTTGTCCATCACATCATTCTCCCAATGATGTGATCCCATTATCAAATGACAACTCATGTCCATGGCTAGGTGAAAGTGCAACTAATCCTTGGGTGGTTTTGGTAATTCATAACAACATATAGCTCATTGAACTAATATCCTTTCAAGATAGATGTTTCAGAAAGTTCAATGATTGGCATGGCACATGGACTGGAGATGTGGACCCCTCAAAATGCTAAGGACAAATATTGGCAAAAGCTCAAGACTCTACATTTCTATTTTAGTGATCCAAGGTCACATTGAGTACATAGGAAAAGCAAATACTATTAAAAGGGGATGAGGTGTTGCTTAATGGTCTACTTGCTCAAAATGCTTAGTGATATGCTCCAAAGCCCTCAACCACTTTCTCATATCCAGATATGTCCTAAACCTAAAGTCAAACTCGGCCCCACCGATTTGATCTATCCGACGCCATCAAGTTCCTTTGACATAGCCACTGCCAGAAACCATAATCAGTTTGGTCTCACCGATAGGGATTTCGGTCTCACCGAGATGGGATTGCAAACTCTCTGTTTCCCTTCGTAACATTTCGGTCTCACCGAAATGAGCGATCGGTCCCACCGAGTTCGCAATGCAAACTCTCTGTTTCCCTTTCGTAATGTTTTGGATTTACCGAAAGGAGCGATCGGTCCCACCGAGTTTGCCTGACCAACTCTCTATTTGCTCATTGCTGAAATCGGTCTCACCGAGTTCATGCAATCGGTCACACCGAGATGAGGTTTTGCCCTAACCCTAGCACATCGGTCCCACCGAGTTGAGTATATCGGTCCCACCGAGATTCCTAACGTTCACATTTTGAATTGAATCGGTCTCACCGAGTTCTTCTATTCGGTCTGACCTAGTTGAGTCAAATGTGTGTAACGGTTGGATTTTGTGTGGAGGCTATATATACCCCTCCACCCCCTTCTCTATTCAAGAGAGAGCCATCAGAACGAGCCTACACTTCCACTACTCATTTTCTGAGAGAGAACCACCTACTCATGTGTTGAGATCAAGACATTCCATTCCTACCACAAGAATCTTGATCTCTAGCCTTCCCCAAGTTGCTTTCCACTCAAATCATCTTTCCACCATATCCAAATCTGTGAGAGAGAGTTGAGTGTTGGGGAGACTATCATTCAAAGCACAAGAGCAAGGAGTTCATCATCAACACACCATTTATTACCTTTTGGAGAGTGGTGTCTCCTAGATTGGTTAGGTGTCACTTGGGAGCCTCCGACAAGATTGTGGAGTTGAACCAAGGAGTTTGTAAGGGCAAGGAGATCGCCTACTTCGTGAAGATCTACCCGAGTGAGGCAAGTCCTTCGTGGGCGATGGCCATGGTGGGATAGACAAGGTTGCTTCTTCGTGGACCCTTCGTGGGTGGAGCCCTCCATGGACTCGCGCAACTGTTACCCTTCGTGGGTTGAAGTCTCCATCAACCTGGATGTACGATAGCACCACCTATCGAAACCACGCAAAAAATCTTCGTGTCTACATTGCATTTGCCTTCTCCAAACCCTTCCCTTTACCTTCATATGCAATGTTTTACTTTCCGCTGCTACACTCTTAGAATTGCATGTGTAGGTTGATTGCTTGACTTGTGCTAAGTTGCTAAAATCTGCCAAGACTTAAAATTGGGAAAAGGCTAGATTTTTATTTGGTCAAGTAGTCTAATCTCCCCCCCTCTAGGCCTACTTTCGATCCTACAAGTGGTATTAGAGCTTTGGTCTCCAATTGCCTTGATTTCCATAGATTTGGTGATCACAGCCTTGGTTTCACAACCTAGGAGAGTATGGCATCTAGCGAGGGAAATTACCATCGTAGTGGTCCTTACTTTGATGGTACTAATTTTGCTAGTTGGAAGCATAAGATGAAAATGCATATTCTTGGACATAACCCCTCCGTTTGGGCTATTGTGTGTGTTGGTTTGCAAGGTGAATTCTTTGAAGATGGAAGAGAACCAAATCGTGAAGCAACTGTGGGAGAATTGAAGATGTTGCAATACAATGCTCAAGTTTGCGATATCCTCTTCAATGGATTGTGCCCTGAAGAATTCAACAAAATCAGCCGCCTTGAGAATGCAAAGGAAATTTGGGATACTTTGGTTGATATGCATGAAGGTACCGAGTCCGTCAAGGAATCCAAATTGGATGTGCTTCAAAGTCAACTTGACAAGTTCAAAATGAAGGATGGTGAAGGAGTCGCTGAAATGTATTCTAGGCTTGCTCTCATCACAAATGAGATTGCCGGCTTAGGAAGTGAAGAGATGACCGACAGATTCATCATCAAGAAGATCCTAAGAGCCTTGGATGGAAAATATGATACTGTGTGCACTTTGATCCAAATGATGCCCAATTACAAAGATCTCAAGCCAACGGAAGTCATTGGTAGAATTGTTGCTCATGAGATGTCACTTTAGGATAAGGAAGAGCTTCACAACAAGTCTAGTGGTGCTTACAAAGCTTCATGTCATGCTCCCACAACATCAAGTGAGAAACAAGCCTTCAATGAAGAATTGAGCCTAATGGTGAAGAACTTCAACAAGTTCTACAAGAGTAGAAGCAAAGAGAGAAGTTCCAAGTCGAGGTCCTACTATGACAAGAGATCTTCTAGTCGTGAACGAAATTGCTACAATTATGGAAGACCCGGACACTACTCCAATGAGTGTACGGCTTCCTACAGAAGAAGAGAAGACTCACCTAAAAGGAGAAGTAAAAGAGATGAATCACCTCCAAAAGAGAGAAGGAGTAGAGATGATCGTTATGAACGAAGACCCTCTCGCAGAAGCAAGGATTCGGAAAGGAAGGACAAGTTATCAAAGAGCTACACAAGACGAAGACATCAAGCTCATGTTGGTGAATGGGTATCCGGTTCCGACTCCGAACACTACTCTGAGAGAAGTTATAACTCCGACTCCGAACATACTCAAGATGAAGGTGTTGTCGGTCTTGCACTTGTGTCATCCAACTCCTACGACATATTTGACTCACCAAATGAAGGAATTGGAAGATGCTTCATGGCTAAAGGCCCCAAGGTATCACACCCCGAGTATGTTGATTTCAATAGTGATGAGGATGATTTGCTAGGTGATGATGATTTACTTGTTGACAACTCTAGTGATGAAAACTATGATGAAATTGCTATTAATCATGCTAATCAAGATGAAATGAATGACAATGATAAGAAGGAGATTGAGCGTCTAACTAAAGAACTAAACACTCTTAAGTTAGCTCATGAAGCTACCTTAGAGGATCATCGAGAGCTTTTAAAGACTCATGAGAAGCTACGCTTTGAAAAGCTCAATCTAGAGCAAGAACATGGGTTCTTAAAAGCAATCAATGATGATCTTTGTAAGAAAAGTTCTTCTTACATTGCCAAGCGTTTACTCTTGTCTACTTACATGCCACAAGTAAAATCTAGCAACAAGAACAAGAAAGATTCTTCTTCTAGTAGTAACAATAATCATGTTAAATCCAATATTGTTGCTTCTAGTAGTTCTCTTGATTCCACTAATGATTCTCTTAGCCAAGTTACACTTGAGCAAGAAAATAGCTTATTGAAGGGAATTATAGAGAAAGGTGTTTACAAGATCCTTGCCAGAAGTAAGCAGTTTGAGGAGATTGTACGCAAGCAAGGAAGGCACCGGAAGAATCAAGGCGTTGGTTTTGAACGCAAGTTCAATGCCAATGGAGTTGAGTGGGAAGAAGATCAATACCCCAAGACGAAGTTTGTTCCTCAACAAGAGAAGTATGACCCCACTTCTTTTGATGGAACACAAGCTCAAGATGATCTTCCACCACAAGACCACAAGCTAAAAGGCAAGGACAAGCTTCAAGAGGAGATTGATTCATTTGAAGAAGCTCCAAAGGCCTTGGTCAGGTGGGTTCCCAAGACTACATCAAGTTCCACTTCATCAAGTACGACTACAACTCCAAGGATCCCCATCAAGTTGACGTGGGTCCCAAAGAAGAAGAACTAGAGAGTTCTTGAGGGTGACTCCGCCAACATACTTCACTCATATTCATTTTGGCAAGGACAAGTGCAATCAACTTCCATATCTTGCACTAGTTCAAGGAGTCACAAACCCTCTTGTTGGTAAGACAAGGGACAAGGTAACCTAATGCTTTCATGGACAACATCATATGTGTATTCCACTCTCTGTCTATGGATATCCTTGTGTGTTCCTTGTGGGACTAACCCATGTAGGTATTGAAAGTGCAACTCACTCCAATGGATTGCTCCAAATGATCTACATCAACATTAAGCATCCACATCTTCAACATCTACATGAAGTCATCATCGACAAAACCCAAGGTTAGTTCATCCCTCTTACGGGGGATATCACATCTAGGGGGAGCTTTAATCTAAGAATTGAGCTAAAGCAACTCTAATGGTGTGAACACAACAATGCTTTATGTAAAAGTGGTAACCCCACTTGTGCTTAAACGATGAGTATGACCTATGATCAAATGTTCTCATTTGACTCCTAAGTCAATATACTCATATATAGATGACCTAGTCATCGCCAATTGCTTGATAGATGCTAGAGTGTTTGTGCATGCTTTGCCACATATTTCATTTGCTATCTTATTGTGTGAGCATGTTGGTTGCATAATTTTCTCCATTCGAGGACATCCATTTGTTGTTTTGATTGATTGGTTTTTCTTCTTGCCAAATGGATGGACAAGAATGCCTAAGTACTCCCTCTAGCTATTTATGCTTTTCTCGTCTCAAACTCTATTCATGCAACATCACAAAGTTTGATCAAGTCGAATTCGGACCCTCTGGGTGAGGAGCACTCGGAGCCACCGATCTGTCAAGGGCTTAAACTTCCAAAACCTCTTAATGGCTTTCGGTCTAACCGATTCATCCATCTCGGTCTCACCGAAATCATTGAGTTGATCTAGGTTTTCACCTCGGTGCAACCAATTAGAACAGTTCGGTTACACCGAGTTGCAGAAACCGCTTGCGATTCTGCATCTCGGTGCCACCGAGTCGTTCCACTCGGTCACACCGACAGTGACTGGGTATATATATCCGCGTGTTGAAATTTGGAAATTTCTTCAAACTCCTAACCGCGCCTGCCCAGCTCTGCCGCCCCCTTGGTCTCCGGATCGTCGCTGTCGTCTCCAGCGTCCTCCTGCTGCTGGCCTCCACTGCCGTCAATGGGATTCTTCGCCGCCGTTGTCGCCGTAGTGAGTCCGCCACCAAGTTAGGGTACGGACTCGATCCCTTTCTATACTCCTTAACTCCAATTCTTGCACAAAGGTTAATGCCATGCTTCTAGCCACGATTGAGATCATCCTATCCAACCAAAACTTCCTCTAGATTAGTTTTGATGCAAAAACTTAGGGTTAGATTTTCGCCAAACTCATCTCGGACCGACCGATTTGAAGTATTCGGTCTCACCGATTTGGCCCAGGCCATTGCACATGTACTACTCGGTCTGACCGAAGTGTACGAATCGGTGTGACCGAGTTTACTTTCTCAGTGAAACCCTAGCATCTCGGAGTCACCGAACTGCGTCTCGGTCTGACCGAAACTGCCTGTTTAGACTCCAAAGTTGCTTCGGTGTCACCTAGTTAGTCATATCGGTAGCTCCGAAATGCTTTCTGCAGAAAACTAAAATTAAGTTTTTGAGTCAAACTTTTTGCCAAAATAGTTGTACTTTGTGATGCTCATCTACTCTGCCTATACCTATCTATTCACAGGGTCAATGTCAGCCATGTCAGACAATAGTGACAGCCAGAACAGGTTAGAAGAGCAAGCAAATCTCAGTGAGGGCACTAGTCCCTCCAATAGCAGTTATGATGAGGGTAGCAGAAGCACCCCAAGCAACTTGCCTGAGGCTACAACTAGGCAAAGGAAGAAGAGAACCTCAGATTCTGAAGATGAGGACTTTGTGGTTGATGAGGAGGTCACCTCAAAGAAGAAGGTAGTCAAGAAGGAGTATACAGCTGCTGTTGCTGCCATCAAGCCTGGCATGAAGAAGAAAGTTCCTGCCAAGAGAGTGCCTATGTCAAAAGCCAGAGCCTCCACTCAGGAAACTATGGAGTTCACTGCTAAACCAAGAGAAGAAGAGGCTGCTGAAGGCAAGAAAAGGAAGGAAAGGGTCAAGAAGACCATGGCCAGAGTCATTGGCAGATCATCAATGATGAAGGATCCAGATGAAGATGATGAGGAAGAAGCTGTTGAGCCAGCACCAAAGTCTCAGAAGCTTATGGGAGATGCAATCAAGTCTGGGGCAGATGCATCTAAGCCCAAGACAACTCCAAAGCCATCTGCCCAAGCTCAAGTCCCAAAGCCTACAGCACCCAAGAGATCCACCAGAAACATCCCAGCTGCTGAAAAGAACAAGGCCCCAATGCCTGAAGTTCAAGAGGATGAGGAGCAGCAAGTGCTCAGGAAGCTCAAACCAAAAATTCTAGATCATGATGACAAATCATCCCATAGCTGAAAACATGAAGTTGAGAAAGGATGCAGGTCTCAGACTGTGGAGACAGACAGACCCATATGCTGTGAGGAGAAGGACAGCTATGGACTACAGATTTCACACCAAGGAGCAGCAAGACTTTTATGAGACAGTTCTTTTGGACAAGAAGCCCATAGTCAGTGACATGACATGGGTTGACTGGAAATTCATTGATGACAATGAAGATTACTTCCCTGGAGTTCATGAGAGTTTCAGGATGAATGAAGTTGACAAGTTTGTTGGTCAGAAGCTGACTAAATGGAATGATGAGATGGTCATGCAATTTTATTCAACTACACACTTCTATCCGGATGGCAAGATAGTCTGGATGACTGAAGGCACAAGATACCAATCATCTATAGCAGAATGGGCCAAGTTGATCAATGCCCCTGAAGAAGGTGAAGATGACATAGATGTGTATGCCAAGCCCAGGAAAGATCATAACTCCATGGCTCACATGTACAAGGAAATTCCAGATGCTGCTTTGGCATCTCACAGATTTGGATCCATCTACTATCTACTGGAAAGAGAACACCTTCCCCTGAGGCCAGAATTTGAGGATAATGTTGTTGTCATGGATGCATCACATCCTACATCTGTAGAGGATCAAGAGAAGTGAGAGCAAGCTAAGGCCGCAAAGACTTCCAAGATGCCAGATGTATCAGCTGTGAATCTCAAGACAAAGCAAGATCAACTCACTTATCTGCTTGAGTCTACAATGAGGATTGAGAAAGGACTAGCCACCTTGACTCAAAACCAAGAAAGTCTTGAGAGGATCATTGAAACAAAATTTTATGATCTAGACTTGAAGGTCACAGAAATCCAAACCACAGTTGAGCAACTTCAAGAAGAGGCAGAGGACAGGAGAGGAAGAGTCACCACAGATGCATTTCACAGAGTGCCAAGAGCACAGAGGTCTGTAGCAGAGCCAGTTGTCACAGATTCCAGAGCTATAGCTTCAGCACCTGCAGCAACTGCCACTGTTGCACCTTCAGTTGCAACTCCTCCAGCCCCTCAGACTTCAGCAGAAGCCTTTGCAGACGGACTCCTCTCAACACCATCTACGCACACCGGAGCCACCAGCCCAAAGACCACTTCAGGAGCTCCCGGAGATCGTGCCTAGAGTGTCACATAGCACTATGCATTTTCGAGCTTTTTGGTAACTTGTTGCCAAAGGGGGAGAAAGTGTATAGATCTTAGGCTTCGAGAGAGAGAGAGTGTTTTGCTTTTGTTTGCCTCTCTTGCTACTTGATATTTGTTCGTTTGGTTGCCACATTATTTATGCTTGTGTGTGAGATACACTTATGATCATGTGGTTGATCATTATGCTTTAATTTGTGCTTGAATGATGCCATCTATAATACTTGTGTATGATCAATCATGTTTCCCTTGGTGATGAGTGCATGTGCTTTACATTCTATCATTTTGAGCACTCCACCAAGATGTATGTGACATGGAAGAGTAACCCATGATCCTAATCGATTGTGCATTTGCATTGAAAAGCAAATTTTAAATAATGCACAAATTTAGGGGGAGCTCTTGCTTATCACATACTTCTCAAAGCGATGATATATTTCATTCATATTATCATTTGTCGAAGCTTTGATCTATATGTTGTCATCAATTACCAAAAAGGGGGAGATTGAAAGTGCAACTAATCCCCGGGTGGTTTTGGTAATTCATAACAACATATAGCTCATTGAACTAATATCCTTTCAAGATAGATGTTTCAGAAAGTTCAATGATTGGCATGGCACATGGACTGGAGATGTGGACCCCTCAAAATGCTAAGGACAAATATTGGCAAAAGCTCAAGACTCTACATTTTATATTTTAGTGATCCAAGATCACATTGAGTCCATAGGAAAAGCCAACACTATTAAAAGGGGATGAGGTGTTGCTTAATGGTCTACTTGCTCAAAATGCTTAGTGATATGCTCCAAAGCCCTCAACCACTTTCTCATATCCAGATATGTCCTAAATCTAAAGTCAAACTCGGCCCCACCGATTTGATCTATCCGGCGGCACCGAGTTCCTTTGACATAGCCACTGCCAGAAACCCTAATCAGTTCGGTCTCACCGATAGGGATTTCGGTCTCACCGAGATGGGATTGCAAACTCTCTGTTTCCCTTCGTAACATTTCGGTCTCACCGAAATGAGTGATCGGTCCCACCGAGTTCGCAATGCAAACTCTCTGTTTCCCTTTCGTAACGTTTCGGTCTTACCGAAAGGAGCGATCGGTCCCACCAAGTTTGCCTGACCAACTCTCTGTTTGCTCATTGCTGAAATCGGTCTCACCGAGTTCATGCAATCGGTCACACCGAGATGAGGTTTTGCCCTAACCCTAGCACATCGGTCCCACCGAGTTGAGTATATCGGTCCCACCGAGATTCCTAACGTTCACATTTTGAATTGAATCGGTCTCACCAAGTTCTTCTATTCGGTCTGAACGAGTTGAGTCAAATGTGTGTAACGGTTGGATTTTGTGTGGAGGCTATATATACCCCTCCACCCCCTTCTCTATTCAAGAGAGAGCCATCAGAACGATCCTACACTTCCACTACTCATTTTCTGAGAGAGAACCACCTACTCATGTGTTGAGATCAAGACATTCCATTCCTACCACAAGAATCTTGATCTCTAGCCTTCCCCAAGTTGCTTTCCACTCAAATCATCTTTCCACCATATCCAAATCTATGAGAGAGAGTTGAGTGTTGGGGAGACTATCATTTGAAGCACAAGAGCAAGGAGTTCATCATCAACACACCATTTATTACCTTTTGGAGAGTGGTGTCTCCTAGATTGGTTAGGTGTCACTTGGGAGCCTCCGACAAGATTGTGGAGTTGAACCAAGGAGTTTGTAAGGGCAAGGAGATCGCCTACTTCGTGAAGATCTACCCGAGTGAGGCAAGTCCTTCGTGGGCGATGGCCATGGTGGGATAGACAAGGTTGCTTCTTCGTGGACCCTTCGTGGGTGGAGCCCTCCGTGGACTCGCGCAACCATTACCCTTTGTGGGTTGAAGTCTCCATCAACGTGGATGTACGATAGCACCACCTATCAGAACCACGCCAAAAATCTTCGTGTCTACATTGCATTTGCCTTCTCCAAACCCTTCCCTTTACCTTCATATGCAATGTTTTACTTTCCGCTGCTACACTCTTAGAATTGCATGTGTAGGTTGATTGCTTGACTTGTGCTAAGTTGCTAAAATCTGCCAAGACTTAAAATTGGGAAAAGGCTAGATTTTTATTTGGTCAAGTAGTCTAATCCCCTCCCCCCCTCTAGACCTACTTTCGATCCTACACTAGGAAACCATAGCCATCTTTGATCAACGAGCTAGTCCGGTAGAGGCTCACTAGGGACATGTTGTTGTCTATGTATCCACACATGTATTTGAGTTTCTGATCAATACAATTCTAGCATGGATAATAAATGATTATCATGAACAGGGAAATATGATAATAACTAATTTATTATTGCCCCTAGGGCATATTTCCAAAAGTCTCCCACTTGCACTAGAGTCAATAATCTAGTTCACATCACCATGTGATTAACACCCAATTAGTTCTGGGGTTGATCATGTTTTACTTGTGAGAGAGGTTTTAGTCAACGGGTCTGCAACATTCAGATCCACGTGTACTTCGCAAATTTTTATGTCATACTGTAAAAACTGCTACCATGCTCCACTTGGAGCTATTCCAAATGGCTGCTCCACTATACGTATCCGGTTTGCTACTCAGAGTCATCTGGATTGGTGTTAAAGCTTGCATCGACGTAACCCTTTACGGCGAACTCTTTATCACCTCCATAACCGAGAAACTCTACTCAGAGTCATCCGGATTAGTGTTAAAGCTTGCATCGACGTAACCCTTTACGCCAAACTCTTTATCACCTCCATAACCGAGAAACATTTCCTTATTTTTCTAAGGATAATTTTGACCACTGTCCAGTGATCCACTCCTAGATCACTCTTGTACCCCCTTGCCAGACATGTGGCAAGGCACACATCAGGTGCGGTACACAGCATGGCATATCGTATAGAGTCTATGGCTAAGGCATAGGGGACGACCTTCGTCCTTTCTCTTTCTTCTGCCGTGGTCGAGCTTTGAGTCTTACTCAACTTCACACCTTACAACTCAGGCAAGAACCCCTTCTTGGACTGATCCATTTTGAACTTCTTCAAAATCATGTCAAGGTATGTGCTCTGTGAAAGTCTTATCAGGCGTCTTGATCTATCTCTATAGATCTTGATGCCCAACATGTAAGCAGCTTTACCCAGGTCTTCCTTTTAAAATCTCCTTTCAAACAACCCTTTATGCTTTCTAGAATTTCTACATCATTCCCGATCAACAATATGTCATCCACATATACTTATAAGAAATGTTGTAGTGCTCCCACTCACTTTCTTGCAAATACAAGTTTCTTGCAAACTTTGTATAAACCTAAAAGCTTTGATCACCTCATCAAAGCATATATTCCAACTCCGAGATGCTTGCTCCAGTCCATAGAAGGATCGCTGGAGCTTGCGTACCTTTTAGCATCCTTAGGATCAACAAAACCTTCTGGTTGTATCACATACAACCTTACCTCACGAAAACCGTCAAGGAAACTTTGTTTTGACATCCATCTGCCAGATTTCGTAATCTGAAAATGCAGCAACTGCTAACATAATCCCAATAGACTTTAGCGTCGCTACGAGTGAGAAAGTCTCATCATAGTCAACTCCTTAAACTTGTCAGAAACCCTTTGCGACAAGTCGAGCTCTATAAAGGGTGACATTATCATCAGCGTCTGTCTTCTTCTTAAAGATCCATTTATTCTCAATGGCTTGCCGATCATCGGGCAAGTCCACCAAAGTCCATTGTTCTCATACATGGATCCTATCTCGGATTTCATGGCTCCTAGCCATTTGTTGGAATCCTGGCCCACCATCGCTTCTCCATAGCTCGTAGGTTCACCGTTGTCCAACAACGTGACCTTTAAGACAGGGGTACCGTACCACTCAGAAGTTGTACGCACCCTTGTCGACCTACGAGGTTCGACAATAACTTGATCTGAAGCTTCATGATCATCATCATTAGCTTCCTCTTCAACTGACATAGGTGCCACAGAAACATCTTTCTGTGCTGCGCTACTCTCTGGTTGAAGTAAAGGTTCAACAACCTTATCAAGTTCTATCTTCCTCCCACTCAATTCTTTCGAGAGAAACTCTTTCTCGAGAAAGGACCCGTTCTTAGCGACAAACACTTTGCCCTTGGATCTGAGATAGAAGGTATGCCCAATCGTCTCCTTTGAGTATCCTATGAAGATCCATTTGTCCACTTTGGGTTCGAGCTTATCAGGCTGAAGCCTTTTCACATAAGCGTCGCAGCCCCAAACCTTACGAAACGACAACTTAGGTTTCTTGCCAAACCATAATTCATACGGTGTCGTCTCAACGGATTTAGATGGTGCCCTATTTAAAGTGAATGTAGTTGTCTCTAATGCATAACCCCAAAACGATAGTGATATATCCGCAAAAGACATCATAGAACGCACCATATCCAATAAGGTACGATTACGACGTTCGGACACACCATTACGCTGTGGTGTTCCAGGTGGCGTCAGTTGTGAAACAATTCCACATTGTCTTAAGTGATTGCCAAACTCATAACTCAGATACTCTCCCCTTCGATCATATCGTAGGAATTTGATCTTCTTGTTACGATGATTCTCAACTTCACTCTGAAATTGCTTGAACTTTTCAGACATTTTAGACTTATGCTTCATCAAGTAAATATACCCATATCTACTCAAATCATCAGTGAAGGTGAGAAAGTAATGATATCCACCGCACGCGTCAACACTCATCGGGCCGCACACATCAGTATGTATGATTTCCAACAAGTCAATTGCCCGTTCCATTGTTCCGGAAAACGGGGTTTTAGTCATCTTGCCCATGAGGCATGGTTCGCATGTGTCAAGTGATTCAAAATCAAGTGACTCCAAAAGTCCATCAGCATGGAGTTTCTTCATGCGCTTTACACCAACATGACCTAAGCGGCAGCGCCACAAGAAAGTGGTATTATCATTATCAATTGTACATCTTTTGGCCTCAATGTTATGAACATGTATATCACTACAATCGAGATTCAATAAACCATTCACCTTGGGTGCATGACCATAGAAGGTATAATTCATGTAAAAAGAATAACCATTATTCTTGGACTTAAATGAATAACCGTATTGCAATAAACATGATCTAATCATGTTCATGCTCAACACAGACACCAGATAACATTTATCTAGGTTCAACACTAATCTCGAAGGTAGAGGGAGCGTGCGATGGTGATCACATCAACCTTGGAAACACTTCCAACACACATCGTCACCTCGCCCTTAGCTAGTCTCCGTTTATTCCGTAGCTTTTGTTTTGAGTTACCAATATTAGCAACTGAACCGGTATCTAATACCCAGGTGCTACTAGGAGTACTAGTAAGGTACACATCAATAACACGTATATCAAATATACTATTGTTGAAGTTGCCAGCCTTCTTATCTATTGGGGTAGTTCCGATACGAGTGACCGTTCCCCTTACAATAGAAGCACTTAGTCTCGGGTTTAGGTTCAACCTTGGGTTTCTTCACTGGAGCGGCAACTGGCTTGCCATTCATGAAGTTTCCCTTCTTGCCCTTGCCCTTCTTGAAACCAGTGGTCTTCTTAACCATCAACACTTGATGCTCCTTCTTGATTTCTACCTTCGCGGCCTTAAGCATCGCGAACATCTCTGGGATCATCTCCATCCCTTGCATGTTATAGTTCATCACGAGGCTCTAGCAGCTTGGTGATAGTGACTAGAGAACCCTATCAATCACTATCTTATCTGGAAGATTAACTCCCACTTGATTCAAGTGATTGTAGCACCCAGACATTCTGAGCACATGCTCACCGGCTGAGCTATTCTCCTCCATCTTGTAGGCAAAGAACTTGTCAGAGGTCAAAGAACTTGTCAGAGGTCAAAGAACTTGTCAGAGGTCTCATACCTCTCAACACGGGTATGAGCTTGAAATACCAATTTCAGCTCTTAGAACATCTCATATGTTCCATGGTGTTCAAAACGCCTTAGGAGCCCCGATTCTAAGCCGTAAAGCATGGCGCACTAAACTATCAAGTAGTAATCAGAATGTGTCTGCCAGATGTTCACAACATCCATAGATGACGCTAAAGGGATTGGCACACCAAGCGGTGCATCAAGGACATAAGCCTTCTGTGCAGCAGTGAGGACAATCCTCAGACTACGGACCTAGTCCGCATAATTGCTTACAATATCTTTCAACTTAGTCTTTCTCTAGGAACGTATTAAAACTGGGAGCTATAGTGCGAGCTATTGATCTACAACATAAATTTGCAAAGGTAACTTAGACTATTGTTCATGATAAATGAGTTCAATTAATCATATTACCTAAGAACTCCCACTCAAATCAACATCCCTCCGGTTGTCCGAGTGTAACACGATCCAAATTCACCAACCCAAGTCCGATCATCACGTGAGATGAGGTGGTTTCAATGGTAAACATCTCCATGTTGATCATATCTACTATATGACTCGTGTTTGACCTTTCGATCTCTTGTGTTCCGAGGCCATGTCTGTACATGCTAGGCTCGTCAAGTTTAAACCAAGTGTTCCGCATGTGCAACACTGGCTTGCACCCGTTGTATGTGAACGTAGAGTCTATCACACCCGATCATCACGTGGTGCTTCGAAACGACGAAATTTCGCAACGGTGCACACTTGGGGAGAACACAATTTTATCTTGAAATTTTAGTGAGGGATCACCTTATAATGCTACCATCGTCCTAAGCAAAATAAGATTCATAAAAGGATTAACATCACATGCAAATCATAAAGTGACATGATATGGCCATCAACTTGTGCTTTTGATCTCCATCTCCAAAGCACCGGCATGATCTCCATCGTCACCAGCATGACACCATGATCTCCATCATCATGATCTCCATCATCGTGTCGCCATTGGGGTTGTCATGCCAACCATGCTTCTACTACTATTGCTACCACTTAGCGATAAAGTAAAGCATTACAAAGCGCTTAATGATTGACACGCAGGTCATACAGTAATTAAAGACAACCCTATGGCTCCTGCCAGTTGCCGTATGCATCGACATGCAAGTCGATATAAACTATTACAAACATGATCATCTCATACATCAAATATATTTCATCATGTCTTTGGCCATATCATATCACAACATACCCCGCAAAAACAAGTTAGACGTCCTCTAATTGTTGTTGCATGTTTTACGTGGCTGCTATGGGTATCTATCAAGAACAATTCTTACCTACGCAAAGCCACAACGGTGATATGCAAGTTGCTATTTAACCTTCTACAAGGACCGCCTTTGTCGAATCCGATTCAAATAAGGTGGGAGAGACAGACACCCGCCAGCCATCTTTATGCAACAAAGTCACATGTCTGTCGATGGAACCGGTCTCATGTACGTGGACATGTAAAGTTGGTCTGGGCCGCTTCATCCCACAATACCGCCGAATCAAGAAAAGACCAAGGAAGGAAGCAATACGAATATCAACGCCCACAAACTCCTTTGTGTTCTACTCGTGATGCCATCTACGCATAGACCTAGCTCATGATGCCACTGTTGAGGAACGTTGCAAGGGAAACAAAAAATTTCCTACGCTCACCAAGATCAATCTAGGAGATGACCATCTACGAGAGGAGAGATTGGATCTACATACCCTTGTAGATCGCTAAGCGGAAGCGTTAAGAAACGCGGTTGATGTAGTCTAACGTCTTCGCGATCCAATCATGATCCGTCCCGCGAACTCCCGATCCAAGTGCTGAACGGACGGCACCTCCGCGTTCAACACACGTACGGCTTGATGACGCCTTCACCTCCTCGATCCAGCGAGCGATGGTGAAGTAGTAGCTCGAGTCCTCCGGCAGCACGACGGCATGGTGGCGGTGGTGGTGGCGGAATCTCAGCAGAGCTTCGCTAAGCACTACAGAGAGGAAGAGGGATGCGAGGGAGAGGAGAGGCAGCGCCGTGGCGTAGAGATGTGCTCTAGGGTTATGGCTGACCTCTCTCTACCTCTCTATATATAGGGGAAGGGAGGAGGGGGTGGCGCCCCTAGGGTTTCCCCTGGGGGGCGGCGGCCAGGGCAGATGGGATCTCCCCTAGGGTGACTTGCCCCCCAAGTCGGGTGGAGGGAAACCCTAGAGGGGGGCGCCCCACCTCTCCTGATCATGTGGGAAAGGGTGAGGGGGGCGCACAGCCCCTTAGTGGGCTGGTTTGCCCCCTCCCCTTGGCCCATGAGGCCCCCCAACACTTGCCGGGGCCCCGCTGAAACCCCTTTCGGTCATGCTGGTCATCACCCGGTACCCCCGGAACAATTCCGAACTCCAATACCCTTCGTCCAATATATCAATCTCCACCTCCGGACCATTCCGGAGTTCCTCGTCACGCCCGTGATCTCATCCGGGACTCCGAACAACCTTCGGTAACCACCATAATGACTCAACTATACTTATATCATCACCAAACGTTAAGTGTGTAGATCCTGCGGGTTCGAGAACTATGTAGACATGCCCGAGACACCTCTACGGTCAATAACCAATAGCGGGACCTGGATGCCCATATTGGTTCCTACATAATCTACGAAGATCTTATCGGTCGAACCTCGATGTCAAGGATTCAGCTAATCCCTTATGTAGTTCCCTTTGTCTATCGGTATGTTACTTGCCCGAGATTCGATCGTCGGTATCTCCATACCTAGTTCAATCTTGTTACCGGCAAGTCTCTTTACTCGTTCCATAATACAAGATCCCGTGGCTAACTCATTAGTCACATTGCTTGCAAGCTTCTTGTGATGTTGTATTATCGAGTGGGCCCTGAGATACCTCTCCGTCATACGGAGTGACAAATCCCAGTCTTGATCCATGCCAACTCAACAGACACCCTCGGAGATACCTGTAGAGCACCTTTATAGTCACCCAGTTACATTGCGACGTTTGGTACACACAAGGTATTCCTCCGGTGTCAGTGAGTTGCATGATCTCATTGTCATAGGAACATATACTTGACATGCAGAAAACGATAGCAACAAACTTGATACGATCACATGCTACGTTTATAGTTTGGGTCTTGTCCATCACATCATTCTCCCAGCGATGTGATCCCGTTATCAAATGACAACTCATGTCCATGGCTAGGAAACCATAGCCATCTTTGATCAACGAGCTAGTCCGGTAGAGGCTCACTAGGGACATGTTGTTGTCTATGTATCCACACATGTATTTGAGTTTCCGATCAATACAATTCTAGCATGGATAATAAACGATTATCATGAACAGGGAAATATGATAATAACTAATTTATTATTGCCTCTAGGGCATATTTCCAACAAGAAGATGGGGGCCGAAGGCCTGCCAGTGGCCCCACAAGGTACTAGGGCGCGCCTAGGGGGTGCCCGCGCCCTGGTGCCTTGTGGGCAATTGGTGGCCCCCTCTGGTACTTCTTTGCTCCAGTATTTTTCATATATTCCAGAAAAATTCTCCGTGAAATTTCAGCTCCTTTGGAGTTCTGCAGAATAGGTATCTCTGATGTAGCTTTTCCAGGTCCAGAATTCCAGTTGTCGGCAATCTCCCTCTTCATGTAAATCTTGCAAATTAAGAGAGAAAAGGCATTAGAATTGCATCACGGTGTTATAATGATAAAAACATTGTAAGTATCAGTAGGAAAACATGATGCAAAATGGACGTATTAGTGTAGCATAATGAGTAGGACCAAAAAGATCCATGTGAAGTAATTCAAAGGGACGAGTAGTGGTCATGATTGTCTTCATGGAGTGCTTGGATCTGGTCATTTTTTCGGACTCACAAGCACTGCAAAGGTGATATTTGATGAATTTGACACCCTCGACGCTAATGATATGCTTCTTCTCGACGAGTGTGTTCAAATTCCTCATGCCAGCATGTCCAAGTCATTGATGCCAGAGCCAGCACTCTGAAGCTTTTGCCAGTAGACACATGGCCGGTTGAGGACCTGGTGAGAAATCTACAATGTACAAATCACCTCTCCTAAAGCCTTCGAAGACTTTGGACTTATCAGATTCCATTAGCAGAATGCATCTATACTTGCCAAAGATGACAATCATATCAAGATCACGAAGCATTGAGACACACATGAGGTTGTATCCGAGGGACTCGACAAGCATCACCTTTTCCATGTGTTGATCCTTTGAGATAGCAACCTTAGACCCAATACCTTGTGTTTTCCTTTGTCAGTGTAGGTGATATGCTTCAGATGAGATGGAGTAAGGGGAGCGTCAGTGAGGAGGTTCCTGTCACCAGTCATGTGATTCATGCAGCCACTGTCCAAGACCCATTCAGTGGCTTTTCGTGTGTCATCCTGTAGAAGAATTAGTCTCACTTACAAATTTATATACTTCAGAGTGAAGAATATGATTATCAATTTCGTCAGTGAATTTCATCAATAGTGTACAACTAGCAGCATACACTACTTCAGGATGGTCCAAACGCGGCACTACAATCAGAGACCCTTCGATGAAACTGTGTGCGATGCATTAATCACAAACAGTGATGTAATAAAACCGTCAAAAAAGATACAAAATGTTTGCGATGGCGGAGACAAAAAACACGTTTCAGATTATAGTTGCGTGTGCTATGCGTGGCATATAGTTCACTCGAATGAACTATTTGCGATGAGCTTAACAACAGAAACAGGCAGCCAGATGAAGGTGTGTGCGATATACGGCATACAGTTCACCCGGATGGACTGTTTGTGATTAGGCAACACAACAGAAACGGTCGGGTAGATCAAGGTGTGTGTGCGATTGATAGCATACAGTTCACTCGGATGAACTGTTTGCAATTAGGCAACACAGCAGAAATGGTGGTGTCTGCGATTAACGGCATACACTTCACACGGATGAACTGTTTGCGATTAGCCACAACAAACAGAAACAATTAGACAGATCAAGGTGTGTGCGTTAGACGAGCACACATTCTAATTAAAAGAAGCGTGCGCGATGGTAATAACGAGCGCACATGGTTGATGGAACAAGACGTGTGCTGACATCGCCTATTGCGGTGCACCGTGCAAACGCCACGTACGCGGCCGAGAACGCCTGCCCACGTTACGCCATCCGGGAATCGTGACGCACTTTGAAACTAGAACCATCAATAAATTTTGAGCTTGCGTCCCGTCACATTCCAAATTACTACCACGCTATATTTAATTGCAAACCTGTTCACACCGATCAAAACCTAAATGGTTTCCCACTTAGGAGCGTATTAGTACTCGGTTATAAATACTACCTACTCCAAGATGACTGCACATTCCTCCTCAACTCCTCATCCACAAAAACAAACAAGTCAATCATCGTCTCGCCGCCGCATCGAGTAGCTGACCCTCTCCCTCTAGCTGGAGGAGGACGACGCAGTCGGCCCAAGCTGCTTCGGCCTGCGCATCCACGATCAACCCTTCACCAAAGTGTTCACGCTCCCCCATGACACCCCCAAGTACAACGAGACCGCCAAGCCGGAGGACTGGCTCACTGACTACACCACCATCGTCAGCATCGTGGGCGGCAACCGGTGCCTGGACGTGCGCTACGCTCCCCTCATGCTGCAAGGCTCAGCCCGGACGTGGCTAAACAGCCTACCGGCTGGCAGCATCAACTCCTGGCTCGACTTCAAGCAGGCGTTCGTGCGCAACTTCACCAGCACCTACAAGCGGCTCGGCCGGCCTCGCCGGCTCGCCATGTGCGTTCAGGGGCCGGAGGAGACCGGCCGCCAGTACCTCACACGCTGGACCGAGCTCCGGAATAGCTGCGAGGGGGTCCATGAGGTTCAGGCCATCCAATACTTCATGGACGGGTGCCGAGATGGCACCCTACTCAAGCGCAAGCTTCTGCTCTCCGAACCGACCACGATGGCCGCACTCATGGCCACGGCGGACAAGTACACCATGGCCGATGCCGCCATGAAGGTCCAAGCAGTGGTGGACAGAGCTGGCAAGGCGTTGCCGGCGCCGCCCTCCAAGCCGGCTGGCGAGAGCAGTCGCCAGCAGAACAATCACCCCGACAACAAACGTAAGGGCGAGCAGCCGGCTCCCCGTTACGACAACCGCCTTGTCGCTACAGCCGAGCAAGCGCCCCCCACCCCTCTCCCAAGCAGGGCGGCGGCTGGCATCAGCGAACCGGCAAGACCGCCTGGCAACCCGCCATGAGCTTTCAGAAGATGCTTGATGCTCCCTGCAAGCACCACAGCAGCGCGCGGCCGTCCACGCACACGCTTCGGCAGTGCGCCATCACCCAGTGCATAATGAGGGGAGATATTCCTCCGCCCCTCCTCTGGCACCGGGTGCGGGGTAGCCGCCTCCCCCCCCCCCCACACCCCTCGGCTGCCGACGCTGCCTCCGGCGGCTACCGCCATGCGCGACGATGCCTTCCCTAACCCGAACGCCTGCTAAATCGTCTTCACCAGCGAGGGTGGCGATAAGCACATCGAGCGCTGGCTCCGGCAGGAGGTGAACACCGTGGTCCCGGCCGTGCCGGAGTACATACACTGGTCGGATCGCCCGGTCAGCTGGACCCAGGAGGACCACCCGGCCGTCATGCCAACGCCGGGTGGCTACGCCCTCGTCCTCGACCCGCCATAGTAGCTGAGAAGCGCACCTGCAAGTTCTCGTGAGTCCTCATCAACAGCGGCAGCAGCATCAACATCCTCTACCATGACACCATGACCAAGCTCGGCATCGAGGCACGGCAGCTGGAGCCGACCCGGACGGTGTTTCACGGCATCGTGTCGGGTCTCTCCTGCTCTTCGATCGGCCGGATCTGGCCTGACGTCCTGTTCGGCTCCAGCGACCACTTTCGGCGCGAGCCCATTTGGTTCGAGGTGGTGGACCTGGCCAGCCCCTACCCCGCGTTGGCAAAGTTCATGGTGGTTCCCCACTATGCCTACCTAAAGATGAAGATGCCGGGTCCCAAGGGCCTCATTACCGTTGCCGGCGACTACAAGAAATCCTTGGAGTGCGCCCGAGCCGGCTCCAAGCTGGCCGAATCGCTGGTCGTTGCCGAGGAGAGGCGCTAGCTCGACCGGATCATGGTGCTATCCGCCGAGCAGCCGGCCGTGCTGGCTCCGCCCAAGGAGTCAGCTGGCGAGGCCTTGTTCCAGTCATCCAAGGACACTAAGAAAGTCCCGCTCAACTCGGCAGACCCCAGATGCAGCCAGTACGTTGTTGTGGGCACCCGCCTCAGCAACAAATAGGAAGGTGAGCTCATCGACTTCCTCCATGAGAATTGGGATATCTTTGCGTTGTCCCCCAAGGACATGTCGGGTGTTCCGAGGAAGTACGCCGAGCATAAAATCCACGTCCGCAAGGACGCCAAGCCTGTCC
Source organism: Thinopyrum elongatum (assembly GCA_011799875.1). Lineage (NCBI taxonomy): Eukaryota > Viridiplantae > Streptophyta > Magnoliopsida > Poales > Poaceae > Thinopyrum > Thinopyrum elongatum. The sequence goes on along the minus strand of CM022298.1, from coordinate 396,757,148 downwards.
ACCAACCCCTACGCCACTTTTTTGAGGAGAAGCGAAGAACCATCGGTGAAGAGATCGCCCGGCTACTCGCCGCCAGATTCATCATGGAAGTTTTCCACCCCGAGTGGCTAGCCAATCCAGTCCTCGTCTTGAAGAAGAATGATACCTGGCGCATGTGTATCGACTACACCAGCCTGAACAAGGCCTGCCCTAAGGATCTTTTTGCCCTGCCATAGATAGATCAAGTGATCGACTCCACGGCCGTCTATGAGCTCATGTCCTTCCTGGATGCTTACTCCGGCTACCACCAGATCAAGCTGGACCTGGCTAACGCCCTCAAGACGTCCTTCATCACGCCCTTTGGGGCGTATTGCTACACACCATGTCGTTCAACTTGAAGAATGTTGGCGCCACCTTCCAGCGCTGCATGCAAAAGTGCCTGCTGCACCAACTCGGCTGGAATGTGATGTCTACGTCGACGACATCGTGGTGAAGACCAAGAAGCACCTCATGTTCCTGGCCGACCTCAAGGAAACCTTCACCAATCTACGACAGTACCAGATCAAGCTCAACCTAGAGAAGTGCGTGCTCGGCATGCCAGCCGGCCAGCTACTCGGATTCCTTGTCTCGGAGCGCGGTATTGAGGCCAATCCAGAGAAGATCAAGGCCATCGAGCGCATGCACAAGCCAGCTCGGCTGCGCAATGTCTAGAAGTTTACCGGCTGCTTGGCCTCTCTCTGTCGGTTTCTCAGCCGGCTGGGCGAGAGGGCCTTGCCCCTGTATCAGCTGATGAATAAGATGTCGATGTTCGAGTGGAATGCCCAGGCGTACAAAGCCTTCCGCGACCTCAAGCGCATGCTCTCCACCGCATCTGTCCTGGTCGCACCGGCTGATAAGGAGCCATTGTTGTTGTACATCGCCACCACCTCGCAGGCGGTCAGCACGGTGTTGGTGGTCGAGCGCCTTGAGGAGGGCAAGATTCAGTCGGTCCAGTGTCTGGTGTATTACCTGAGCGAGGTGCTCTCCCCCTCCAAGCAGAACTACCCCCACTATCAGAAGATGTGCTACGGCATGTACTTCACCGCCAAGAAGCTGAAGTAGTACTTCCAGGAGCACACCGTCACCGTGGTGAGCACGGCCCCCATCAGCGAGATCATGGGCTGCCGGGATGCCTCTGGCCGGGTGGCCAAGTGGGTCATCGAGCTAGCCGGCCATACAATCCTATACGAGCACCGCACCACCATCAAGTCCTAGGCGCTGGCTAAATTCCTCATCGAAGTGCAAATAATCCTCGGGTGATTTTGGTAATTCATAACAACATATAGCTCATTGAACTAATATCCATTCAAGTTTAATATTTCAGAAAGTTCAATGAATGGCATGGCATGGACTAGAGATGTGGACCCCTCAAAATGCTAAGGATACATATTGCAAAAGCTCAAGACTCTTCATTTCTATTTTAGTGATCCAAAATCACATTGAGTCCATAGGAAAGCCAATACTATTAAAAGGGGATGAGGTGTTGCTTAATGGCTTGCTTGCTCAAATGCTTAGTGATATTGCTCCAAATCCCCCAACCACTTTCTCATTCCAAATATGTCAAAACCCTAAACTCCAACTCGGCCCCACCGATCCATTCCATCCGGAGCCACCGAGTTCATATGACATAGCCACTGCTAGAAACCCTAACAGTTCAGTCACACCGATACGGATCTCGGTCTCACCGAGATGTCCTTACAAACTCTCTGATTGCCTGTTGCAATTGTTTCAGTCCCACCGAAATTGCTATCGGTCTCACCGAGTTGGCTTGACATCTTCTCTGTTGCCTTATTGCTTCACTTCGGTCTCACCGAGTTGATGCAATCGGTGCCACCGAGTTGATGTTTGCCCTAAGCTCTAGCACATCGGTCCCACCGAGTTGTTCCAGTCGGTCCCACCGAGATTCCTAACATTCACATTTTGAACTAAATCGGTCTCACCGAGTTCTTCTATTCGGTCTGACTGAGTTGGGTCAAATGCGTGTAACGGTTGGATTTTGTGTGGAGGCTATATATACCCCTCCACCCCCTTCTCCATATGTGAGAGAGCCATCAGAACGTGCCTACACTTCCAGCATACATTTTCTGAGAGAGAACCACCTACTCATGTGTTGAGATCAAGACATACCAATCCTACCACAAGAATCTTGATTTCTAGCCTTCCCCGAGTTGCTTTCCACTCAAATCATCTTTCCACCATATCCAAATCTGTGAGAGAGAGTTGAGTGTTGGGGAGACTATCATTTGAAGCACAAGAGCAAGGATTTCATCATCAACTCAACATCTATTACCTTTTGGAGAGTGGCGTCTCCTAGATTGGTTAGGTGTCGCTTGGGAGCCTTCGACAAGATTGTGGAGTTGAACCAAGAAGTTTGTAAGGGCAAGGAGGTCGCCTACTTCGTGAAGATCTACCCGAGTGAGGCAAGTCCTTCATGGGCGATGGCCATGGTGGGATAGACAAGGTTGCTTCTTCGTGGACCCTTCATGGGTGGAGCCCTCCGCGGACTCACGCAAGCATTACCCTTCGTGAGTTAAAGTCTCCATCAACGTGGATGTACGATAGCACCACCTATCGGAACCACTAAAAAATCTCCGTGTCATCATTGCGTTTGCACTCTCCAAACCCTTGCCTTTACCTTCATATGCAATGTTTTACTTTCCGTTGCTACACTCTTAGAATTGCATGTGTAGGTTGATTGCTTGACTTGTGCTAATTGCTAAAATCTGCCCTGTAAGTGCATCTAGTGCCCCTTAGTGATTTTGGTGTATTGAAGACTTATAGGTTAAGGGACTAATGTGTTTGTGAGTGTACACAGGTTCTATAAGTCAATGAGGAGTTTGATATTTACGAAGAAAGTCGACCCCTAAAAATGAATGTCTTCAGTTGAAGACTTTGGTTTTCTTGAAGACTTTGAAAATGAGGAAATTGGTGTTACCTTGAAGACTTGATATTGATGCGAGGATTATGAAGCGTGAAGACTTTTGTTTTCATAGTTTTGTTTTCCCTTTCTTAAGTCATAGGAAACACCGTACTGTTAAAGGGGGTCGAGGTAAAACTAAGGAAAAGTTTCCAAGTGATGCTCAACTCAAATCCTACACCTACCAAATCTTTCGAGTGAAGCCATTGGAAATCTCATACAGTTCAGTCAAGTTCTTCAGTGACAGAGACGAAGGTCTTCTGTTCTCTGAGGAATTTGTTCTGACTGAGGAGTTAGGAATTCGCCAGTGCGGATTGCCTACAAGTGAGGAACATGATAGCCCTGAGGAATTTGAGAGCTCAAATTTCCGACCGTTGCTGTGCTATGCGCCAGCTGTCCAAAATATCCTATCCACCTAACGGTCATATCATTGAAGGGCATTTATGTCTTATCATGTCGGGCTGCTCCCCGGCTATAAATAGCCGCCCCCTACAACCACTAGCTGGTTGGCGGCTCCGAGAGAAACTGACACTTGTCATTTAGAGCATCCCATCCTCCGAGGACTTTGAGCGAAAATCATCAAGTGAGGAAAAACCCAAACCCAACACCTAAAACCCAAAGTGACTGAGCATCACTGAAGAAATTGTTCCTGTGTGGAACCGACGCTTGTTACCTTTGAGGAGTTTGCATCCTCCAGACGGTTAGGCGTCATGGTCTAGAGCATCCAAGAGGAATTGTGGATTGCCGAGTGACCAAGTCTATGAAGGTTTGGAAGTCACCTGTGAAGACTTACCATGAGTGATTAGGCAAGGTCTGTGTGACCTTAGCTCAAGGAGAATACGGTGAGGACTGTGTGTCCTCAGGTTTAAATACCTAGCCGCTCCAACCAGACGTACAACTGTCACAGCAGTTGGAACTGGTCTACCAAATCACTGTCTTCACCAAGCTACTGGTTCTATTTCCTCAACCCTTTCATTTCCTTGCATACTTGCTGTGTACTTGATCGTTACTGTTTGAAGACTTTGACTGAAGACTTTCTCAATTTCCTCATTCCTATTTCTTCAGTCACTTTGTCTTCAGCCTGCTTATCCTGTTTACACGCTACATGTGCTCTATTTTGTTTCATTTCATCATGATGACTATGCTACTGCTTTGTTATCCATGTACCTGAGTACTTATTCCGCTGCTTGTAGTTCGTTGCTTAGGAAATTCCTCAAGTAGTATTTCCTTAGCGACGAATTCATAAAAATCGCCTATTCACCCACCCCCCTCTAGTTGATATAACGCACTTTCAATTGGTATCAGAGCAAGGTACTCCCTTGTTCTGTGTGATTTTGGTTTAACCACCTGGAGTTTTAGTTATGTCGACTGCAGGCATGATCAAGGTCTTGGCTGGTTGTCCTACCTTTGATGGGACGGACTACCCATACTGGAAGAATAAGATGCGCATGCATCTTGAGGCAATTGACAACGATCTCTGGTACGTTGTGGAAAATGGCGTTCCCTCTGTCACTCCTTCCGTGAATGCTGCTGATGTGAAGAGATTCAAGCAACTTGACTCTCAAGCGAAGAATATCATATGTGGCCATCTGAGCAAAGGACAGTACGGCAGAGTGAGTGCTTTGGAGTCTGCAAAGCTTATCTGGGACAGGCTGTCCAAGGTCAACGAAGGAATCTCAACTCAACGTGATTCTCGAGTTGACGTTCTTCGCAATCTCTTCAACCTCTTCAAAAGACTCAACAATGAGAATGTCCAGCAAACCTTTGATCGCCTCACTGACATTTCAAACGAGCTTCAAGCACTGGGTGCCACTGACATCACCGACCATGAGGTGGTGAAGAAATTGCTGAGGTCACTCGATTCTTCATTCGATACACTGGCACTGATGATTCAAGAACGTGGAGGCTACAAGTCACTAGATCCTGCTGATATCCTTGAGAGGCTGAACACTCATGAATTCCAACAAGCTGAAAAGAGAGATCTCTACGGGCCAAGCTATGGAAGATCACGCGCACTGAAGGCCAAGGCAGTTTCCTCATCTGAAGGAGAAGATTCTTATAGCAGCCTTGGTGACCCTGAAGAACTAAGCCAGGAGCTAGCAATGCTCGTGAAGAAATTCCAGAAGTTCTCAAGGCGTGGTCGCTTTGTAAAATCTTCAAAAGGTGATGACACAAGATCAGATTCCTCATCCCGTGATTACAAGAAGAGGACTTGCCACAAATGCAAGAAACCTGGTCACTACATAACTGATTGTCCTCAGTGGGCAAAGGAATCAAAGAAGAAGAAATACAAGGATGATAATTCAGATGACTCAAAGAAGAAGAAGAAATCTTCAAAGTCCTCATCATCAAAATCTTAAAAGTCTTCATCTCACAAGAAGAGCAGTTCCAAGAAGGCTCGGGCATTCATTGGCAAGGAAATGGACTCTGAAGCTGAATCTGAGGAACATGAGGAAGAGGAGGCATCTGAGGAGTCAGACTCTGGTGTGGCGAGCCTAGCCCTCGCTACTGCTTACGTCAGCAAGTCCATCTTCAACACTGAGGAAAATGGCTTCCCCAACACTGCTGATGACGGCAACGATGACTATGCTCCCACCTATTGCTTCATGGCAAAAGGTGCCAAGGTATTCAAATATCCCTCCTCTGAATCAAGTGAGGATGAATCTAATGATAACCTCAAACCCAGCTATTCCAAACTTGCTAATATTGCTGTTAAACAACAAAAGGCTTTGGAAAAGGTTCAAAATATGCTAGACAAAAGCGATGACCTATTAGGTGAGGAAATGGATCGAACTCAAACACTGACTGATAATCTTTAGCAACTACAGTCTAAGTTTGACAACCTTCAAAGTCATCATGAAACTCTCTTAGCCGATCATGAGAAGCTTTCTTATGAATTTCTTCAAAGAAAGCAAGATCTTGAGAAGCTAAGGGTGAGTCATGAAGATCTTCAGAAGGAAAATGATTCATTACTTGCTCAACAGATCAGTTCCGCTCACGAAGAATTTATTCCACCATGCTTGAAATGCATTGAACGTGAAACTACTAATTCTTCACCTGAAAGTTCAAATGCTTCTATTGCTGCAAATTCTTCAACTATCTCTGTGGTCACAAATTCCTCATCTGAGGATACCACTAGTATCACTGACGAAAATGCAGGGTTGAAGGAATTGTATGTGACAGGCATGTACAAAAGCCTCAAAGGGCATCAGACTCTTTGTGATGTGCTCAAAAAGCAGATCTTGAACAGGAACCCTAGGAAAGAGGGTATTGCCTTTGAGTGGAAACTCAATGCTGATGGAACCTACTGGAAACCTGAGCAGTATCCCAAAACCTCATGGGTTGCTGCGAAGGGACCTCCCGTAGATCCATCCACTTTATCTGGCTTTACTTGTGAATCCTCATATTCATCTGATGAGTCATTTGGCTCCAACTATAAACTGTTCAAAAATCAGAAAGGTGAAGTATTTGCTAGATATGTTGGAACTAACTGCAGGAATGGTCCCCCTATGAAGAAAATCTGGGTTCCCAAAAGGTGCCTTGAAAGTCTTCAGGTGAATGCCCTCATGACACCACCTGTGAAGAATAGGAACCCCAGATCAAATTCTTCATATGGACCGAAGTCTTCATATGGATCCAAGTCCTCTTATGGATCAAATTCCTCACGTGGATCCAAGTCCTCATATGATCATCATCATGCTAACGCTTCTGTTTCGCATGGAAAATCTAAGAGTTCTGATTATGTGCATTATTCTTCAAATCATTATGTTCATAAGTCCTCGAAGAATTTCTCTGCTTACTCATATGCCTATACTAATCCCTCTCCTATTAAACGAAGCGCTTTGGCTTCAATGCCACCTTTCTCTTAGGGAGCTCGCAGAATGATGAACTCTTTGCCACCCCTCCAGATGTGGGTGGTGAAGAAAAAGAACTAACCTCTTATGCAGGGTCAGGTCTCCAGACAAACTAAATTGTCTGAAGAATTTTCTGGAGACCTGAAATGCTTGAAAGGACGCAAGCTAATCATGAAGAAATGATTCATTCATTTCTCACGTCCTCATACTGCTATATATACATATGTTGCATTAATTGATGAAATTATGTCTGATGAAATTGATGTCATATTCTTCACTCTGAAGATATGTGTTCGTAAGATGCACTAATTCATCTGCAGGATGATCTACCCAAAGCTACTGAGTGGGTCCTCGACAGTGGATGTACTAATCACATGACCGGTGACAAGAGCTTACTGATGAACACTCCTTTATCTCCATCACATTTGAAGCATATCACCTACGCAGACAAAGGCAAAAGCAAGGTATTGGGTCTAGGTAGGGTTGCAATCTCAAAGGATCGACACATGGACAAAGTCATGCTTGTCGAGTCCCTCGGATGCAACCTCATATCTGTCTCAATGCTTTGTGATCTTGATATGGTTGTTGTCTTTGGCAAATATCGCTGCTTAGTGCTCATGGAATCTGACAATTCCAAAGTCTTCGAAGGCTTTAGGAGAGGAGACTTGTGTATTGTTGATTTCTCTGCAGGACCACAGCCTGCCACATGTCTACTTGCAAAAGCTTCAGAAGGCTGGCTATGGCATCGACGTCTGGGTCATGCTGGCATGAGGAACTTACACACGCTCGTGAAGAAAAAGCACGTCATTGGCATTGAGGGTGTCAAATTCCTCAAAGATCATCTTTGTGGGGCTTGTGAGGCTAGAAAGATGACCAGAGCCAAGCACCCCTCGAAGACTATCATGACTACCTCTCGTCCTTTTGAATTGCTTCATATGGATCTCTTTGGCCCTACTCATTATGCCACACTAACAAATGCAGCATCTCTATATGGCTTTGTCATTGTTGATGATTATTCTCGTTACACATGGGTGCATGTCATTACTTACAAAACTGAAGTGCAGGAAGTCTTCAGACGATTTTCTTCAAGGGCTTCGACGAATTTCGGTGTGAAGATCAAGCATATTCGGAGTGACAATGGGACCGAGTTCAAGAATACTGGTCTGGATGACTATCTTGATGAACTTGGTATTACTCATGAGTTATCTGCCCCATACACTCCTCAGCAGAATGGCGTTGTGGAGCGCAAGAACAGGACTCTTGTTGAGATGGCTCGCACCATGCTTGATGAATACAAGACACCTCGTCGCAATTGATACTGCATGCCACATCATCAACAGGGTATATCTTCACAAATTCTTCAAGAAGACTTCATATGAACTCCTCACTGACAAGAAACCCAATGTGAGTTATTTCAAAGTCTTCAGTGCTAAATGTTGGATTAGAGATCCCCATCACAATTCTAAATTTGCAACGAAAGCACATGAGGGTTTTATGCTTGGTTACGGAAAGGACTCGCACACCTACAGAGTCTTCAACACCTATCACAACAAGGTTGTTGAAACTGTAGATGTGCGGTTCGATGAAACTAATGGCTCACAAAGAGAGCACCTACCTCCTGTGCTAGATGAAATGACTCCTGAGGAATCCATCAAGCTAAAGGCTACTGAGGATGTCATACCTACTGAAGAATCTGTTGAAGAAGTCATTCCAGATCGTGAAGAAAATCATGCTGGTGCATCTGAAGAAAATGGCTCTGAAGAAAATGCCGAGCCAAGTCAAAGTCGTCAACCTGCTCATCCTCGCGTTGCAAATGAAGTGCAGATTGAGAGAATCATCAACGACATCAATGCACCAGGTCCTCTCACTCGCTCAAAAGCTTCACATTTGTCTAACTTTTGTGGGCATTTTGCTTTCGTCTCTATCACAGAGCCCGCCAAAGTAGATGAGGCATTTCTGGAGCCTGAGTGGATTCAAGCGATGCAAGAGGAATTACATCAATTCGAGCTCAACAATGTCTGGGAGCTTGTCAAGCGACCAGACCCACGCAAGCACAATATCATCGGTACCAAATGGATCTACCGCAACAAGCAAGATGAAAATGGCCTAGTGGTGAGGAACAAGGCACGTCTTGTAGCTCAAGGCTACACACAGGTTGAAGGAATTGATTTCGATGAAACTTTTGCACCTGTTGCTAGACTTGAGGCTATTCGCATATTGCTTGCCTATGCTAACCATCATAATATCATCTTATATCAAATGGATGTGAAAAGTGCATTCCTCAATGGTAAGCTTGAGGAAGAAGTATATGTTGCTCAACCCCCAGGTTTTGAAGATCCTAAGCATCCTGATCAAGTCTTCAGACTCAATAAGGCCCTCTATGGCCTCAAGCAGGCCCCTCGGGCGAGGTATGATACTCTGAAGGAATTCCTCATGAAGAAAGGCTTCAAACCCGGTTCACTCGACCCAGCTCTTTTCACCAAAACATATGATGATGAATTATTCGTGTGCCAAATATATGTTGATGATATTATCTTTGGTTGTACTAACCAACATTACAGTGACGAATTTGCCTATATGATGAGTGAGGAATATCAAATGTCTATGATGGGAGAATTGAAATTCTTCTTAGGTATTCAAATTCGTCAACAACGCAATGGCATCTTCATTTCTCAAGAGAAATACCTCAAGGACGTTCTGAGGAAATTCGGTATGCAAGATTGCAAAGGCGTCAAAATCCCTATGCCCACAAATGGCCATCTATGCACTGATGAAAATGGTATAGACTTCGATCAAAAGGTATACCGCTCCATGATTGGCTCTTTATTGTATCTATGTGCATCTAGGCCAGATATAATGCTTAGTGTTTGCATGTGTGCCCGATTTCAAGCTATACCGAAGGAATCACACCATAAGGCTGTGAAACATACTCTTCGATATCTAGCTCACACTCCAACACTTGGATTATGGTATCCCAAGGGCTCGGCTTTTGATCTCATTGGATATTCTGACTCTGACTATGATGGTGATCGTGTGGATCGCAAGTGAACATCAGGCACATGCCATTTCCTCGGACGATCTTTAGTATGTTGGTCCTCGAAGAAGCAGAACTGCGTATCACTCTCTACTGCTGAAGCTGAGTACATTGCTGCTGGTTCTTGCTGTGCTCAATTGCTATGGATGAAGCAAACCCTCAAGGACTATGGCATCAACATGAAGAATGTGCCACTCTACTGTGACAACGAGAGTGCCATCAAGATTGCTCATAACCCAGTTCAGCATTCAAAGACAAAGCACATCCAGATTCGTCATCATTTTCTTCGAGATCATGTGTTGAAGGGCGACATCTCTATTGATCACGTGAAGACTGAAGAACAGCTAGCGGATATCTTCACCAAGCCCTTGGATGAGAAGAGATTTAGCAAGTTGTGGTGTGAGCTAAATATCTTAGAATCTTCAAATGTTCTTTGAAAGGACACACATCCTAACACTTATGCAAAATTGATGACTTAGATGTGCAACACACGAAGTAACGTTTTTCTTCAATCAATGAAGACTAACCCTCTAAGTGTGAAAAATTAACGAAGAATTTGATTCTCAGAGCCCTGCGACAATTGTACGCGGCGTCTGAAATCATCATTCTTATACGGTGGGTCACGCCACCAACAAAAGTTAAAAATCTTCAAAATTGAGTTTTTCTTCATTTTTCAAATTCTTTAATTTTTAAATTCTTCAACTTGCAAAGTCTTCACCCTTTCGACTGGTGTTCTTCATTGACTATATATATATATATATATATATATATATATATATATATATATATTTGAGTTTTTCATGTCCTCAACAGCATTCACTTATTGCTAATTCTTCAAGTTGACCTTTTTCCTCTAAGTGAATGTGATCGGACCCTTTCCCCCTCTATGCTAAACTCAACCCAGTCTGTTCACAAATTCTTCATGTGTGTTCTATTTGAAACACGTTCAAAGTCTTCACTGTGTCCTTGACAGCTGAAGAATTTGCGAATGGAACATTAAAATTTTCATATCTGAATTTTCGGCTTTTGCCGCTCAAACCGTTCCGCATCCCACGATGGATTAAAATATTCACCCACGATCGCCCACGATATCCACCACTAGTACGTGGGTGAAACATGTCGCTAGGATGGCAAGGGTCAGGGGCATGTTCGTTCAAAAAATTCGGACGGGCTGTTTTTTCACCTCGGCTATAAATACCCTTCGCGCTCCTCAGACCTCATTTACTTCGCTCGAACGCACTCCCCTCGCTCGAGCTCTCTGACCTAGCGCCGCCGCTACTCTCCATCATCGCCGGTGAGGAAGAGCTTCACTGCCTCGACCTCGTCGCCGTCGTACTCGCGCCGGCCGCGAAAATCTTCACTCCGCCGCCGCCGTAGCTGTCTCTCACCGCCAAGTTAGGGCGTGGGAGATCTGAATGGACGAACTTCTCCACTTCCACTTCCAGTTCATCGTGTTCTTCGTACAGGGTAATTAAAATCTGATTTTACTACCCTACTTTGATTCTGATGATTTCACAAAATCTTCAAAAGGTGTTTATTCTTCAACTTCCGCATCCTCAAACACCAAGTTGCATCTGTTCTTGATTTGTTTCTCTAAGCTATGTTTTTCTTCAAGATTCCTCAATTGTGTGGATTTTCTAATCTATACAACTCTGGAACCTAAGTCAAGAATGCTTAGTGAAATTCCTCAAGACTCCCCTGGTCAAATTCCTCAAAATTGATTTCTTTTGAAAAAATTCTGAGAACGCATATGACCTCTCCAAATTCTTCGCACCTATACTCTGTTCACAGGTACAAAATGTCTGCTACTGAATCACTAGGTTCTCATCAACTTAACTCATTTGCAGCATTCCTCGAAGATAAGTTGCACACTTCCTCAGAAACTTCAATTGTTCAAAATCCTCAAGTGAAGAAAATGGCTGATGGTAAAAGAGCTCAGAAGGGAGGAAAGAGGCCAGAAACAAATATAGCTTTTGAAATCCCTGAAGACATCTATGATGAATATTGTACTCCTGATGAAGCAACTCATGGCAAAGAGACCAAGACTCAGCGCAAAGTGCGCATTCAGAGAATTGAGAGGAGATGGGCTAAGGAATGGAGGGAATATCGCTATGCCACTCCTAAGTACATGAAGAAATTCGCCGTTAACCCTCCATGTCCAAGACCTCCATTGGCACCAGGCCAAGAAGCTGATCCCTCAAGTATCAGGCGCGGTGAGGAATTTCCCAAAGAATGGGCTAAGCGTCAAGCCAAATTGGCTAAATTGGCAAAAGAAGCAGTGAAGAATTTCAATGAAGATTCTGCTGCTGCTACTGCTGAGGCCTCTGCCAGTAAGCCTAAAAAGGCCATGCCGAAGAAATCTGCTGTGAAGCCGAGTTCCTCAACAGCAATGCCCTCACGGCCAAGTTCCTCAAAGCCCTCAAAGCAAATTCCTCAGGCAACTTCTTCAAGAGTTGTGCCAATTCCCTCAGTTGCCACTAAATCCTCAGTTGCTGCTGCTAAGTCCTCATCACCTGTGCATCTTGCCATGTGCCAATGGACTACAGGAATCTCTATTGCCTCAGGAGCAACTGCAAGTTCCTCAGCTCCGCCACAATCTTCAACTGGTCCAATCTTGCTGAAGAAAAAGCCCACTGCTGGACGAGGCCCAAGGCCAAGTCCTCACAAGAAGCAAGTTGCCTTCCAAGTTCCGTCTGATGACGATGAAGCTGATGATGAAGAACTTGTTGGGATCATCAAAGACAGGCAAGAAAAGGCCGCTAGAGCCAAAGGCAGTGTTGTGCCACTCATGCTGGATCCTAAAAGGATCCTTGATTTCATCGATCTATGGCACAAGGATCCAAATACTCCTTTGCCTGAATTGAACCTCACTCCTGGCCAGAGCCACATGTTGACGGCCTTCATAGCCAAAGAAAAATAGAAATTTGAGAAGGCCAGGCAAGTTAAGAAAGCTCAATACAAGAAGGAGCGCTTTGAAGAAGCATGTTGTGAATATGACTCCTGAAGAACTTGTGAATCTGCAAAAGGAGATCAAAGCTCTCAGCGATGAATTTGACGCATATCGTGCAGATTGGCTAGGTGCCAAAGTCAGATTTGTCAGAATGGCCAAGGGGTTCAACCCAAATGTTGCAGCTCCAACGCAACAACAAATTCCTCAGGCTGATGCATCTGCTCAGCCTACTGAAGAGAATGCTAGCACAGCTGATGAAAATCAGTCTGTTGAAGAAACTGAAAGTTCCAGGGCTGCTGAAGAAATTCCTGCTCCTGAAGAAAATGCCAGGGCAACCTCCAATGTTGCGCCTGAAGAACAACTCAGGTCAGCTGAAGCATATGAAGCTGCGCCTGAAGAATCTGATAAAGCCAGGGCAACTGCATCAGTTGTGCCTGAAGAAACTGCACCACTTTCATCTGCTCCTCCTGCAAAGTCATCACAGATGAAAGATATCCACCTTCCTTCTGCATCAGAAGCGAAGAAAACCAAAGCTGCAGAAAAGGCAGCTGTGAAGAAAAGGAAAGCATCAGAAACTGCAGAGCCTTCAGCTCCCAAGAAAGTGAAGACTTTGCAAAGCTCGTACACCAACCCCATTGATGATGTTCCTATCTCAAGCATGCCATCAAAGGAAATTATTCCCTTTGGTGAGGAATATGTCATTCCAGATGACAGTGATGAAGCGGATCCTTCTGCTGCTACTTCAGAGCAGTTGGATGAAGAAATTGAAGTGGATGATATCACTTCAACCCCACTGGTATCATCGCCCGTGCCTCAGTTCACGGCTGAAGAGGCAGGCGTTGAAGAAATTGATGAAGAAGATGAGGATGTGGACATTGGGTCTACCACACCAGTTCTCAATGATGATTATTGGGAAAGACATCATCCAAATTCTCCATTGACCACTCCTCTGCAACAAATTCCTCAGTCCCCTGTGCAGACTGAAGAAATTCATACGGGCTCTGAAGGACATCAAGCTTCACTTCGTTCTATTCCAGAAGAAGTTCCAGCTACTAATGCTGAAGAAATGGAGTCCAAGAATGCTGCTGATGAAATTGCTATGGAAATTCCTTAGTCTGTGGCTCCAGAGGTTGTGCGCCAAGTGGCTGTGAAGACTTCAACTGTTGATCTTCAGCTCAAGCCACAAAATCCTCATACCAAGAAGCAGAAATTCAACGCTGATGATTTCTTTGCTGAGCATCATTTCTTCACGGATTACAATCCCTATGACTCTGCAAGACTGCGACGCAAGCGCTTCTGGACAGCAAGTCAAATGAACTATTACTCTTCCCTCCTGTTTGGTAAGAACAAGGTATTTGACCACAAGCAAATTCCTCATGTGGATATGGAGTCGCTTCCTTGCTTCCATCCTGTCCTCAGTGTTCTTCATGATGCTGGGCTACTTAACTTCTGCACTGACATCTGTGACTGGAACGAAGAACTCATTCTTCAATTCTACGCCACACTGCATATCACTGAAAATGTTGAAGATGTGAATTCATGGGTGCTAGACTGGATGACCAAAAATACTCATTACAAAGCACCGGCCTCTGAATTGCTTCACGCAGTTCCAGTTAGTCCTACGGTTGAAGGCGCAAGACTCATGTATGCTGAACCTGAACTCTCGAATCACTCAATGCGAGTGCTGATGAAGCCTTTGAAGGCTGGCCAAGCTCCAAGGACCACCTTCCTTGTGAAGGAATTGCTCTATGTGCCAAGGACAATTTATCGCATATTGACCAAAACCCTCAGTCCAATCAAGGGCCACAACTCTGATGAAGAAGAGGTTGTTGGCATCATGAAGAATCTGCTGTTCAACATGATACATGGCATTCCCATTAACTACCATGATTTCTTCATGAGGACTTTGGCCAATGCTGCTCTGTCACCTTTTGAGTTGAAGCCTTATGCTCCCTGGATCATGAAATTCATCAGATCAAGGTCTTCAATTCATTATCAGGCTGACTTTCAGAATCATCTCAGCTATTTGCACCTATTGAAGTCCTCAAGCGGACTATTTTCTCAGCTGATGAGAAGGGCAAGGCTGCTATTATAGATGAAGGCACTCGTCCATTGGATGGACAGTTTCGCAAAGCTGCATCCTATTCCACCAATGATGACTCTGCAACTCAAGACTCTGCCGCAAAAGCTTCAAAACAAAATCCTCAAGCCACAGCTCCGCGTGTGATGACTGATCGTGAACTTCTCCTCAGTCTTCATCAGAAAGTTGATCGAAATCACAAGTGGGTCAAGCGTCAGTTTGGTGCAATTCTTCAGAACATGACAGTCACTCAAAATACTGTGAAGAAGAATCACTACTACTTGCATGAAGTCTTTGACCGCACTTGGGCTATTGTGTCGAATCTCTATAGTGCTGAAGATCTCAAGGAGATGGGATTTAAACAGGACTTTGACTGGTCTCAGCCACCTTCAAAGAAATTCAAGAAGGTCAAAGTTCCTCAGCTTGTTGCCAGTTCATATTCTTCATAGCGCGAGACGGATGAAGATGAAGATTTGAACGACACTGCGGCAGGCCCTACCTCAACGGACGACCCCAACAACGCTGGCGCTCCTCCATCGACATCATGATGATATTCTTCAGGGGCGTTAGTCCTCATTTTTCGTCCCTTTTGGTCATTCGATGACAAAGGGGGAGAAATTTGAGTTAGTCTTCAAGCGGGTCTTATATATGGGCTATTTTTTCTGTTAAGTTACAACTCTTGCTCTTCTGAGGTGTTTGATCTGATGAGTTGTAAACTTAAGTCCTATGGTGGTCTGATACTTTTGAACTGCTTTCTGCATGCTTATTTCCTCAAGTACCTTAATGCATGCATGCTGAATTTCGTCAGACACCATATTTCATCATGCATTTCAAATTCTTCATATCATATGTTAAATGCGTGTATGAATTACAAGATATAGGAGGAGATCTCCATGATATTACTCTACAATGTGCATTTGCAATCCAAAGCAAAATCCTCAATATGCACATCTTCAGGGGGAGTTCCTCTATATCTTGCAATCAAATTCCTCAATATCAGTATTTACACTTCATATGTTTTATCCCCGTTGAAAACTTAACCTATTTGTCATCAATCACCAAAAAGTGGGAGATTGTAAGTGCATCTAGTGCCCTTAGTGATTTTGGTGTATTGAAGACTTATAGGTTAAGGGACTAATGTGTTTGTGAGTGTACACAGGTTCTATAAGTCAATGAGGAGTTTGATATTTACGAAGAAAGTCGACCCCTAAAAATGAATGTCTTCAGTTGAAGACTTTGGTTTTCTTGAAGACTTTGAAAATGAGGAAATTGGTGTGACCTTGAAGACTTGATATTGATGCGAGGATTATGAAGCGTGAAGACTTTTGTTTTCATAGTTTTGTTTTCCCTTTCTTGAGTCATAGGAAACACCGTACTGTTAAAGGGGGTCGAGGTAAAACTAAGGAAAAGTTTCCAAGTGATGCTCAACTCAAATCCTACACCTACCAATCCTTTCGAGTGAAGCCATTGGAAATCTCATACAGTTCAGTCAAGTTCTTCAGTGACAGAGACGAAGGTCTTCTGTTCTCTGAGGAATTTGTTCTGACTGAGGAGTTAGGAATTCGCCAGTGCGGATTGCCTACAAGTGAGGAACATGATAGCCCTGAGGAATTTGAGAGCTTAAATTTCCGACCGTTGCTGTGCTATGCGCCAGCTGTCCAAAATATCCTATCCACCTAACGATCATATCATTGAAGGGCATTTATGTCTTATCATGTCGGGCTGCTCCCCGGCTATAAATAGCCGCCCCCTACAACCACTAGCTGGTTGGCGGCTCCGAGAGAAACTGACACTTGTCATTTAGAGCATCCCATCCTCCGAGGACTTTGAGCGAAAATCATCAAGTGAGGAAAAACCCAAACCCAACACCTAAAACCCAAAGTGATTGAGCATCACTGAAGAAATTGTTCCTGTGTGGAACCGACGCTTGTTACCTTTGAGGACTGTGCATCCTCCAGATGGTTAGGCGTCATGGTCTAGAGCATCCAAGAGGAATTGTGGATTGGCGAGTGACCAAGTCTGTGAAGGTTTGGAAGTCACCTGTGAAGACTTACCACGAGTGATTGGGTGAGGTCTGTGTGACCTTAGCTCAAGGAGAATACAGTGCGGACTGTGTGTCCTCAGGTTTAAATACCTAGCCACTCCAACCAGACGTACAACTGTCACAGCAGTTGGAACTGGTCTACCAAATCACTGTCTTCACCAAGCTACTGGTTCTATTTCCTCAACCCTTTCATTTCCTCGCATACTTGTTGTGTACTTGATCGTTACTGTTTGAAGACTTTGACTGAAGACTTTCTCAATTTCCTCATTCCTATTTCTTCAGTCACTTTATCTTCAGCCTGCTTATCCTGTTTACACGCTACATGTGCTCTATTTTGTTTCATTTCATCATGATGACTATGCTACTGCTTTGTTATCCATGTACCTGAGTACTTATTCCGCTGCTTGTAGTTTGTTGCTTAGGAAATTCCTCAAGTAGTATTTCCTCAGCGACGAATTCATAAAAATCGCCTATTCACCCCCCTCTAGTTGATATAACGCACTTTCATGCCCACAACTAAAATTGGGAAAAGGTTAGATTTTTATGTAGTCAAGTAGTCTAATCACCCCCTCTAGACCTACTTTCGATCCTACAAGTGGTATCAGAGCTTTGGTCTCCATTTGCCTTGATTTCCATAGCTTTGGTGATCATAGCCTTGGTTTCACAACCTAGGAGAGTATGGCGTCTAGTGAGGGAAATTACCACCGTAGAGGTCCTTACTTTGATGGTACTAATTTTGCTAGTTGGAAGCATAAGATGAAAATGCATATTCTTGGTCATAACCCTACCGTTTGGGCTATTGTGCGAATTGGCTTGCAAGGTGATTTCTTCGAGGATGGAAAAAGAACCGGATCGTGAAGCGTCCGCGGAAGAAATGAAGATGTTGCAATACAATGCTCAAGCTTGCGATATTCTCTTCAATGGATTGTGCCCCGAAGAATTCAACAAAATCAGCCGCCTTGAGAATGCAAAGGAAATTTGGGATACTTTGGTTGACATGCACGAAGGTACCGAGTCCGTCAAGGAATCCAAATTGGATGTGCTTCAAAGTCAACTTGACAAGTTCAAGATGAAGGATGGTGAAGGAGTCGCTGAGATGTACTCTAGGCTTGCTCTCATCACAAATGAGATTGCCGGCTTAGGAAGCGAAGAGATGACCAACAAATTCATCATCAAGAAGATCCGAAGAGCCTTGGATGGAAAATATGATACCATGTGCACCTTGATCCAAATGATGCCCAATTACAAAGATCTCAAGCCCACAGAAGTCATTGGTAGAATTGTTGCTCATGAGATGTCACTCAAGGATAAGGAAGAGCTCCACAACAAGTCAAGTCGTGATTACAAAGCTTCAAGTGATGCTCCTACAACATCAAGTGAGAAGCAAGTCTCCAATGAAGAATTGAGCTTAATGGTGAAGAACTTCAACAAGTTCTACAAGAATAGAAGCAAGAGAGAAGCTCCAAGTCAAGATCCTACAATGACAAAAGATCTTCTAGTCGTGATCGTAATTGCTACAATTGTGGAAGACCCGGACACAACTCCAATGAGTGTACGGCTCCCTACAAGAAAAGAGAAGATTCACCAAAAAGGAGGAGTAGAAGAGATGAATCACCTCCAAGAGAGAGAAGGAGTAGAGATGATCGTTATGAACGAAGACCCTCTCGTAGAAGCAAGGATTCAGAAAGGAAGGACAAGTAATCAAAGAGCTACACAAGACGAAGACATCAAGCTCACGTTGGTGAATGGGTATCCGGTTCCGACTCCGACAACTACTCCGAGAGAAGCTATCACTCCGACTCCGAAGGTACTCAAGATGAAGGTGTTGCCAGTCTTGCACTTGTGTCAACCAACTCCTACGACATATTTGACTCACCAAATGAAGGAATTGGAAGATGCTTCTTGGCTAAAGGCCCTAAGGTATCACACCCCGAGTATGTTGATTTCAATAGTGATAAAGATGATTTGCTAGGTGATGATGATTTACTTGTTGACAACTCTAGTGATGAAAACTATGATGAACTTGCTAGTAATCATGCTAATCAAGATGAAACGAATGAGAATGATAAGAAGGAGATTGAGCGTCTAACTAAAGAACTAAACACTCTTAAGTTGGCTCATGAAACAACTCTAGAGGATCATAGAGAGCTCCAAAGGACTCATGAGAAGCTACGCTTTGAGAAGCTAAATTTAGAGCAAGAACATGAGTTCCTAAAAGCTATCAATGATGATCTTCGAAAGAAGAGTTCCTCTTACATTGCCAAACGTCTTCACTTGTCTACTTACATGCCACAAGTAAAATCTAGCAATAAGAGCAAGAAAGATTCTTCTTCTAGTATTAACAATAACAATGTTAAATCCAATATTGTTGCTTCTAGCCCTCTTGATTCCACTAACGATTCTCTTAGCCAAGTTACACTTGAGCAAGAAAATAGCTTATTGAAGGGAATTATAGAGAAAGGTGTTTACAAGAGCCTTGTCGGGAGTAAGCAATTTGAGGAAATTGTATGCAAGCAAGGAAGGCACCGGAACAATCAAGGTGCTGGTTTTGAACGAAAGTTCAATGCCAATGGAGTTGAGTGGGAAGAAGATCAATACCCCAAGACGAAGTTTGTTCCTCAACAAGAGAAGTATGATCCCACTTCTTTCAAAGGAACACAAGCTCAAGATGATCTTCCACCACAAGACCACAAGCTAAAGGGCAAGAACAAGCTTCAAGAAGAGATTGATTCATTTGAAGAAGCTCCTAAGGCCATGGTCAAGTGGGTTCTCAAGACTACGTCAAGTTCTACTTCATCAAGTACGACTACAACTCCAAGGATTCCCATCAAGTTGATGTGGATCCCAAAGAAGAAGAACTAGGGAGTTCTTGAGGGTGACTCTGCCAACATACTTCACTCATATTCATTTTGGCAAGGACATGTGCAATCAACTTCCATATCTTGCACTAGTTCATGGAGTCACAAACCCTCTTGTTGGTAAGACAAGGGACAAGGTAACCTAATGCTTTCGTGGACATCATCATATTTGTGTTTCACTCTATGTCTATGGATATCCTTGCATGTTCCTTGTGGGACTAACCCATGTAGGTATTGAAAGTGCAACACACTCCAATGGATTGCTCCAAAAGATCTACATCAACATTGAGCATCCACATCTTCACTATCTACATGAAGTCATCATCGACAAAACCCAAGGTTAGTTCATCCCTCTTAGGGGGGATATCACATCTAGGGGGAGCTTTGCTCTAAAAAATTGAGCTAAAGCAACTCTAATGCTGTGAACACATTAATGCTTTATGTAAAAGCGGTAACCCCACTTGTGCTTAAACGATGAGTATGACCTATGATCAAATGTTCTCATTTGACTCCTAAGTAAATATACTCATATATAGATGACCTAGTCATCGCCATTTGCTTGATAGATGCTAGAGTGTTTGTGCATGCTTTGTCACATGTTTCATTTGCTATCTTATCGTGTGAGCATGTTGGTTGCATAATTTTCTCCATTCGAGGACATCCATTTGTAGTTTTGATTGATTGGTTTTTATTGGCCAAATGGATGGACAAGAATGCCTAAGTACTTCCTCTAGCTATCTATGCCTTTTCTCTTCTCAAATTCTATTCATGCTACATCACAAAATTTGAACAAGTCTTTTTCGGACCCTCCGGGTGAGGAGCATTCGGAGCCACCGATCCGTCAAGGGCTGACTTCCAAAACCTCTTAGTGAATTTCGGTCAGACCAACACATTCATATTCGGTCCCACCGAAACCACTAAGTTGATCTAGGTTTTCACCTCGGTGCCACCGATCAGAACAATTCGGTCTCACCGAGTTGCAGCAACTGCAAGCAGTTTTGCAACTCGGTGCCACCGAACCGTTCCACTCGGCGCCACCGACAGCTAATGGGTATATATACCGCGGCCCGATGTTTGGAAATTTCTTCAAACACTCGAGCCTGCGCCCCCATTGCTGGTGCTGCTGCTCTTGGTCTCCGGATCATCGTCATCTCCACTTGTGCGCCGTCATCGCAGGTCTTCGCCGTTGCCGCCGTAGTGAGCCATCACCAAGTTAGGGTATGGCTCGGCCCCTTTGTGCAATTTTCATTCTCTGATTCAATGCACAAAGTTAATGCATGTATTCTTGCCACAATTGAAAGCTTCCTATACACACAAAAATTCCTGTAGATTAGTTTTGATGCAAAATCTTAGGGTTAGGTTTCCGCCAAACTCATCTCGGACCGACCGAATTGAAGTTTTTGGTCCCACCGATTGGCTCAGGCCATTGCACTAAGTACAACTCGGTCTGACCGAAATATACTGATCGGTGAGATCGAAAGCAATTTCTCAGTGAAACCCTAGCATCTCGGAGTCACCGAACTGCAACTCGGTCTGACCGAAACTGCATGTTTAGACTCTGTTAAGTGCTTCGGTGTCACCGAGATTATCAAATCGGTAGCTCCAAAATGCTTTCTGCAGAAAACTAAAATTAAGATTTTGAATCAATTTTTGCAAAAACCAGCTGTCTTTTGTGATGCTCATCCTACTCTACCTACATCCATCTATTCACAGGGACTGTTGCAGAGATGTCTGAGGCCAGTGATAGCCAGAACAGGTCAGAGAAGCAAGTAAACCTTAGTGGGGGCACTTATCCCAATAGCAGCTATGATGAGGGTACCAGAAGCACTCCTAGCAACTTGCCAAAGGCTGCTACCAGACAGAGGAAGAAGAGAAATTCTGACAGTGAAGATGAGGACTTTGTGGTTGAGGAAGAAGTGACTTCCAAGAAGAAAGTGGTCAAGAAGGAATATGTTGGTGCTGCTGCCACCACCAAGCCAGGCCTACACAAGAAAGCCCCTGCTAAAAGAGTCCCTATGTCTAAGGCTAGGCAATCCACTATTACTCAAGAGCAAGTGAAGCCAGCAAGTGGTGCTAGAGGAGAGGTCAGCAAGAAGAAAGAAAGGAAAAGATGAAGATGGTGCCAACTTGTTGATCCAATGGCTGAATTTGAAAAACATAGTTCTGATGAGAGATTCTGATGAAGATGAGGAGGAGGAAGAAGCTGTTGCACCACCTGCCAAGTCTCAAAAGTTGATGGCTGATGCCATCAAGACTGCTGCTGCTCCTTCCAAGCCCAAGACAAAACCTCCACCTGCTGCACCCAAGTCAACTGCTCCAAAGAGATCCACAAGGAATATCCCAGCTGCAGAAAAGAACAAGGCCCCAGTGCCTGAGGTCCAAGAGGATGATGAGCCACTAGTGCTCAGGAAATTGAAGCCAAAGATTCCAGACCACAATGATGATCATCCTGTGGCTGAAAACATGAAGTTGAGAAAAGATGCAGGTTTGAGACAATGGAGGAAGACTGATCCATATGCCACAAGGAGGAGGACTGTTGTGGACTATCATTTCCATACCATAGAACAGCAGGACTTCTATGAGACTGTCTTGTTGGACAAGAAGCCCGTAGTCTGTGATATGAAATGGGTTGATTGGGAATACATTGATGATAATGAAGACTATTTTCCTCATGTTCATGAGAGCTTCAGGCTGAATGGAGTTGATACATTTGTTGGACAAGAACTGACTAAATGGAATGATGAGATGATTATGCAGTTCTACTCCACTGCCCACTTTTACCCAGATGGGAAGATTGTCTAGACGACTGAGGGAACCAGGTACCAGTCATCAATCTCTGAATGGGTAGAGCTCATCAAAGCTCCAAAAGGAAGATGAAAATGACATTGATGTTTATGGCAAACCCAGGAAGGATCACAACTCCATGGCTAACATGTATAAGCCTATTCCTGATGCAGCTCTGGAGACTCACAAGCTTGGATCAATCTACTACCTGCTTGCTGGACTGACCACCATGAACACCATCTTGAGGCATACTTTGTTGCCCAAGTCAGGATATCACAGAATGATACATGGTCATTCCATCAACTTACTACACTTGTTTGATATCCCCAAAAATTCAAAATCATGAGCTTGATAGTTGAGACAGTCAAGAGGACAGCAGCTGACCAAAAGAGGTCATGTGGATATGCCCCACACATTCAGATGTTGATCAACTCCAAGGTTGGAACTGGGACATATCTCCTTGATAGAGAGCATCTACCTCTTAGGCCTGATTTTGAGGACAATGAAGTTGTCATGGATGCATCACATCCTACATCTGCAGAGGCCCAGGAGAACATTGATAAAGCAAAGGTTGCAAAAGCAGCAAGTGCTCCAGATGCTTCAATGGTGAATCTCAAGTCCAAGCAAGATCAGCTCACATATCTGCTAGAGGCTACCATGAGGATTGAGAAGAGCTTGGCCACCTTGACTCAGAATCAGGAAAGTCTAGAGAGGATTGTTGAGAGCAAGATATATGACCTAGATGCGAAGGTCACAGAGATTCAGACCATAGTGGAGAAGCTGAGGGATGATGTTGGGGACAATGATGACATACCCACTACAGACAGGTTCTAGACAGTGCCAAGGGCACAGAGGTCTTCTGCTGAGCCAGTTGCAGATTTGAGGCCTGCTCATTTTGCTCCTGCCACCATAGCTACAGTTGCTCCTCCAGTATCTACTCCACCAGCTCCACAGAATTCAGCAGAAGCATTTGCAGATGGACTCCTCTCAACACCGTCTACGCACACCAGAGCTACAAGCCAGAAGACCCCTTTAGGAGCTCCCGAGATCATGCCTAGAGTGCCGCATAGCACTATACGTTTTCAATTTTTTTGGTAACTTGTTGCCAAAGGGGGAGAAAGTGTATAGATCATAGGCTTCGAGAGAGAGAGTGTCTTTTGCTTTTGTTGATTTTATTTGCCTTGCTACTTGCTACTTTGGTTTGTTTGTTGCTACTTATGCTACTCGTGTGTTATGCTCGTGAGATAATTATGTGATCATGTGTTTGATCATACTACACTTAATATGTGCTTGCATGATTATCTCTATGAATGTTTGTGTATGATCAATCACTTGTATCCTTGGTGATGAGTGCATGTTATCCCATTCTTATCATTTTGTGTGCTCCACCAAGATGTATGTGACATGGAAGAGTGACCCATGATCCTAATCAATTGTGCATTTGCATTCAAACGCAAATTTTAAATAATGCACAAATTTATGGGGAGCTCTTGCTTATCACATACTTCTCAAAGCGACGATGTATTTCATTCATATTATCATTTATCGAAGCTTTGATCTATATGTTGCCATCAATTACCAAAAAGGGGGAGATTGAAAGTGCAACTAATCCCCGGGTGGTTTTGGTAATTCATAACAACATATAGCTCATTGAAATAATATCCATTCAAGTTTAATATTTCAGAAAGTTCAATGAATGGCATGGCATGGACTAGAGATGTGGACCCCTCAAAATGCTAAGGACACATATTGGCAAAAGCTCAAGACTCTTCATTTCTATTTTAGTGATCCAAGATCACATTGAGTCCATAGGAAAGCCAATACTATTAAAAGGGGATGAGGTGTTGCTTAATTGCTTGCTTGCTCAAATGCTTAGTGATATTGCTCCAAATCCCTCAACCACTTTCTCATTCCAAAAATGTCAAAACCCTAAACTCCAACTCGGCCCCACCGATCCATTCCATCCGGAGCCACCGAGTTCATATGACATAGCCACTGCCAGAAACCCTAACCGTTCGGTCACACTAATACGGATCTCGGTCTCACCGAGATGGCCTTGCAAACTCTCTGATTGCCTGTTGCAATTATTTCGGTCTCACCAAAATTGCTATCGGTCTCACCGAGTTGGCTTGACATCTTCTCTACTGCCTTATTGCTTCACTTCGGTCTCACCGAGTTGATGCAATCGGTGCCACCGAGTTGATGTTTTCCCTAAGCCTACCACAAGAATCTTGATTTCTAGCCTTCCCCGAGTTGCTTTCCACTCAAATCATCTTTCCACCATATCCAAATCTATGAGAGAGAGTTGAGTGTTGGGGAGACTATCATTTGAAGCACAAGAGCAAGGAGTTCATCATCAACACAACATCTATTACCTTTTGGAGAGTGGTGTCTCCTAGATTGGTTAGGTGTCGCTTTGGAGCCTCCGACAAGATTGTGGAGTTGAACCAAGAAGTTTGTAAGGGCAAGGAGATTGCCTACTTCGTTAAGATCTACCCAAGTGAGGCAAGTCCTTCATGGGCGATGGCATGGTGGGATAGACAAGGTTGCTTCTTCATGGACCCTTCGTGGGTGGAGCCCTCCGTGGACTCGCGCAACCGTTACCCTTCGTGGGTTGAAGTCTCCATCAACGTGGATGTATGATAGCACCACCTATCGGAACCACGCCAAAAATCTTCGTGTCATCATTGCGTTTGCACTCTCCGAACCCTTGCCTTTACCTTCATATGCAATGTTTTACTTTCCGCTACTACACTCTTAGAATTGCATGTGTAGGTTGATTGCTTGACTTGTGCTAATTGCTAAAATCTGCCCACAACTAAAAATGGGAAAAGGTTAGACTTTTATTTGGTCAAGTAGTCTAATCACCCCCCCTCTAGACCTACTTTCGATCCTATAGACCCAGTACATGCCGCCGACACCCGACTCGACCCACTGGCGCATGCACTTTGACGGCTCCAAGATGCACTCCGGCTTGGGAGCCGGCATTGTGTTGTCATCCCCCAAGGGCGATCGGCTGTGGTACGCTCTGCATATCCACTTCGCCGCCTCCAACAACGTTGCCGAGTATGAAGCCCTCATGCACGGCCTCCGGCTAGCCAAAGAGATCGGCATTCGGCGCATCCTCTGCTACGGCGACTCGGACTTGGTGGTGTAGCAAGTCTCCGGCGAGTGGGACACCAAAGACGCCAACATGGCCAGCTACCGCTTCTTGGTCCAGCAACTCACCGGCGGCTTCGACGGCTATGAGTTCCTCCATGTCCCCCTCACGAACAATGAGGCTGCCGACACACTGCCCAAGATAGGCTCTACTCGGCAAGCAATCCCACCCGGTGTCTCCCTCGAGCACCTACGGAAGCCGTCCATCAAGCCGTCTCTCGATTCGGAGTCCATCTTCATCCCGGACAACCCCGCGGCGCCCCTCTCCACCCCTGGAGATCCCCGGCCCAAGCGCGAGGGTTGCCGACCCTGACCCGGGGGCTGCCGGCTCCGGCCTGGGGGTTGCCGCCCCGGCCTGGGGGCTGCCGACTCCGGCCCGGGGGCTGCCACCTAGGGCTGCAAGAAAAGCTCGAGGCTCGTGAGCCACTCGAGATCGACTCGTATTTTTGCTCGACTTGAGATCGACTTGAAAAGAAATGAGTTGAGTATGAGCAATTTATGTAGCTCGATCGAGAAATGAGCCGATCCTGAGTCAGCATTGGCTCGCTCGATTTTAGCTCGATGGCTCGATATCAAGTATATTAAATAATCTTCATGTCTATTACGAAGAATTAGGATCATCATTGCCATATATGTTCCGTATGTTTTTTCCCTTCATTTTACCCCTTTTTTTCTTCATTTTATCTACTAACAAACATGGAAATTAAGCGTGGAGAAAATTTAGCCTCAATACGACACATGGCCAACTCGTGTGTTCAATATCTTGTTTTTTGGCCAAAGTTTGAGAGCAGGCGCACCTTTATTGTCTTCTATCCATGATCTCTTGTTATTAAATAGTAGTCTTCAGTTGAGAAGGAATAAGTCAAATTTTATTGTGATTTCTCTGTTGTGATTTATCTTACTTTAAAATTTGCCTTAAAATAATTTAAAAAATCATCTTATTTAGCTCGAAACTAGCTCGAGATCGTTACAAGCTGAGCATGAGCCACTTTCTACAGCTCGATCTTGAGCTTCGCCCATTTTGAGCTCGCTCGAATTTTAGTATGAGTTGAGCTGAGCCTAGGCCAACTCGCTCGAACTCGACTCGTTTGCAGCCCTACTGCCACCCTAGTACCCATCCAAGTGGTTGTCTTCACGGTGGTGACGACTCCGTCTTGGGCCCAACCGATCCTCACCTTCCTGGAAAGCGGAGTGCTCCCCATGGACGAAACCGAGGCCCGGCAAGTGCAACACCGGGCATCTGCCTACAGCATCATCAACCACGAGCTCGTCAAGCGTAGCTCAACAGGCGTGTTCCAGCATTGTGTCGAGCAGGACAAGGGGATAGAGATCCTCCTCGACATCCACCAGGGCGAGTGCAGGCACCACGCCGCCTCGAGGTCCCTGGTGGCCAAGGCCTTCTGCCACGGCTTCTACTGGCCCACGGCACTGAAAGACGCTGAGTCGTTGGTCCTCAAGTGCGAGGGCTGCCAACGCTTCAGCAAGCGCAACCACCAGCCGGCCACAGCCCTCCAAACCATCCCAATCACCTGGCCCTTTGCCGTCTGGGGGCTCAACATGGTGGGGCCCTTCAAAACCACCCGAGGCGGCATGACACACTTGCTGGTGGCCGTCGACAAGTTCACCAAGTGGATCGAGGTGAGGCTGATCAAGAAACTCGACGGGCCGACAGCCGTCCGATTCATCAAAGACATCGCGGTTTGCTACGGCGTCCCACACAACATCATCACGGATAATGGCACCAACTTTGCCAAGGGCGCGCTAGCTTAGTATTGTTCCGTGTCCGGCGTCTAGCTCGACTTGGCCTCCGTCGCGCATCCCCAGTCGAACGGTCAGGTCGAGCGGGCAAACGGCCTGATCCTGGCCGGCATCAAGCTGCGACTCGTCGAGCCCCTCATGCACTCACCCGGCAGCTCGCTCGATGAGCTGTCGGCTGTTCTTTGGAGCCTCCGGACGACGCCGAATTGGTCGACCGGGTTCACCCCGTTCTTCCTCGTCTACGGAGCCAAAGCAATCATCCCCACCGACATCGAGTTTGACTCGCCTCGGGTGACCATGTATACAGAAGCCGAGGCCAAGGAAGCCCATGAAGACGGCGTCGACCTGCTCGAGGAGGTGCGCCTACTGGCCCTCAGCCGGTCGGCTATTTACCAGCAAGGCCTGCGCCACTACCACAGCAAGAAGATCAAGCCCCTCGCTTTCCTCGAGGGCGACCTCATACTCCGGCTTGTTCAGCGAAAAGCCGGCCAGCACAAGCTGGCCTTCCCTTGGGAGGGCCCCTTCTTCATCAGCAAGGCTCTTTGTGACCAAACTGCGTACTACCTCATCAACGCGCAGAAGCCGAACAAGCAAAAAGAGACACAACCGGCGAAGAGACAAGCTGGCCTTGGAACGCTGAGCTCCTCCGTCCGTTTTACAGCTAGCCGTATTCACGTATGTATCACTACCTTTTGGGTTTAATGAAAACAGCGGGTCCCCCGAACGACACTCGGGGGCTACCCTTTCATATTCTCTCAAGCACTGTGTTCCACACACCTTTATGATTTTACCCTCTCCCTCCGGGTCGGCGCGTCCGGCTCGGGGGCTAGCCGGCTCGACCGCACCCCGCCATCTCCCTTAGTTCATTTCGACACGTCCGAATCGCCAAGGCCCTCTCTTCGCCCCAAGCCACGGACCGGCTCCGACTGTCCGGCTGGCAAGAACCAAAGGTCGAACGTGCCGGCATGCAAAGATCTGCTAAGGAGAGGCAGCCGGATCGATCCATCCGGCAATCACCGCATGACCAGCTGTGTGCCAGCTGGCTTCGCCGCCTGCCACCAGCCGGTCCAGTGGGTGTTTCGCTCGCGCTCAACGTCCAAAAAGCCTAAGTATTGTACGTTCCCTCCCAAAGCCGAATTCCCTGTCACAGACTAGCACCCGACTACTCGACTAGCGGGAAGGAAGTCCAAAGAGGAGGCGAACAAGAAAAGGCCTAAGGCCGGGTGGCAAAAGCAGACACGCTAGCAAACATATTTATATAGCAAAGGCTCACGGCCAGGAGTTCATTACATTACACTACACCCCCAGTGGGTGGACCTGCTACTTAACAAAATTCAAAAGATAAGACAGGACAGCTTCATGCGGCAGCCGCGTCGGTTCGTGTGCCCGCCGGCTCCTCCACGCCGGCCGCGGTCGACACGCTGGTGTCAGCTTGCGCCGGGTCCACTGAAGCATCGGTGTCGCCCAATGCGGCCCCATCGTCCGCGTAGGCTCCCGTCTCGTTGGAGCTATCGATCGAGTCGTCGAGCTCCAGGCTGAAGTCGTCGGGCGGAAGCTCTGCGCCGTCCTCCGTCCGCTCCACGTTGAACTCGTCGTGCACAGCGAATGAGGCAAGGTTGCTGGCTAGCCTGACGACCCGGCGCGCCTGCGCCTCCAAGTCGGCCTCCGCGCCAGCCCGTTGGGCTGCCAGATGGTCCAGGTCCACGTCCAGGTATGAGGACATGATGAACTGCAGCGCCAAGTCTGCGCTTGCGCGGGCCGCAGAGACCCTCCACACATGGAGCTGATGCACGCCGGCCTCCAGCCAATGCGCCAGCCATGTAACGCTGTTGGGCGCCTCCGCTTCCGGCCAGAGGGCGGCTGTCATGCCCAACCTGGCAAAAAACAGCCTCCTCATGTGCTTGTCCACCGCATTCAGGCGGGTCTCGGCGGCGAGCACAATCTCCTTGAAGGTCCAGGCAGTGCGCGGGTCGACCTCGGCACCCGCGTCCACCTGGGTGGTCCGGTAAGCGAGTATCGCCGCCTCCACCGTCTCCTGCGTCTCCGGGAAGACCCCTGGCAGGATGAAGAAGGAAATCAGTTAGCAAAGCAAAGGGTCAGCCGGCTCGCATGCCGGCGAGACAATCGAAGGAACACTTACGGGTGAAGAGCTCGTCGAGATGATGCACCTCGCACAACATCTCGTTCTCCTGCACGGCCCACGCATGGCTGCGGCTCTTGCGATCCTGCTCAAGCTGGGCGCTCCTCTCTACGGCCATCTTCAGCTCCGCATCCTTCGCGGCAGCCGCCATCCCGTGCTCCTCTGCCAGCCGTCTCAATTCCACCTGGTGGGCCCCGACACCTTGACGGCTTCCGCCACCAGCCGGTCCACCTCGGCCTAGAGCTGGTCACTGTCGGCGGCGGCCCAGTCGCACTGCTGGCCGGCCTCAGCCAGCTGAGTTCAGAGTTCGGGCACCTCGGCCGCAGCGGCTGCATGTCAAGACCACAAGCCAGACACCAGAAAGAAGAAAAACGCCTTAAAGATTCGACCCGGCTGCTACGCAGTAGGCCCGAATCTTGGGGGCTACACCCAGTGGGTGCGCTATCGCGCCCCCACTGGAGGCCAGCAAACCGTACATGTGGCCTAGGCCAGCTCCTTCTCTTTGACGGCGAGCTGGGACTTGGCCTCGCGGTACCGCTCCAGAAGCCAGTTGTGCGCGCCGGCTCACAGGTCATACAGATGCTGCGAGATGACGAAGTTAAGAAAAAAGCAAAGAGCGCATGATAAGACCCGACCCGGCTGCTCCACAGCCGGCCCGGGCCTCGGGGGCTACACCCAGTGGGTGCGCTGGCGTGCCCCCACTGTTCAGCCACAAAACAAGCAGAACAAGAAGACATTACCGCAACCGCGCGCTCCAGATCCCGCGTCCGCTCCTGCTCGTCCTGGACGAAGGCCTGTAGACGGCTCTCGCGCCCTCGGAGCTGCTGGCGCAGGATGTCTACCGCCGCGTCCTCCCGGGTGCGCGGCCCGACCATGACCTCGCCGGCATTCGCCCAAGGAATAGCTGGGTTTGAGGTTATCATCAGATTCATCCTCACTTGATTCAGAGGAGGGATATTTGAATACCTTGGCACCTTTTGCCATGAAGCAATAGGTGGGAGCATAGTCATCGTTGCCGTCATCAGCAGTGTTGGGGAAGCCATTTTCCTCAGTGTTGAAGATGGACTTGCTGACGTAAGCAGTAGCGAGGGCTAGGCTTGCCACACCAGAGTATGACTCCTCAGATGCCTCCTCTTCCTCATGTTCCTCAGATTCAGCTTCAGAGTCCATTTCCTTGCCAATGAATGCCCGAGCCTTCTTGGAACTGCTCTTCTTGTGAGATGAAGACTTTGAAGATTTTGATGATGAGGACTTTGAAGATTTCTTCTTCTTCTTAGAGTCATCTGAACTATCATCCTTGTATTTCTTCTTCTTTGATTCCTTTGCCCACTGAGGACAATCAGTTATGTAGTGACTAGGTTTCTTGCATTTGTGGCAAGTCCTCTTCTTGTAATCACGGGATGAGGAATCTGATCTTGTGTCATCACCTTTTGAAGATTTTACAAAGCAACCACGCCTTGAGAACTTCTGGAATTTCTTCACGAGCATTGCTAGCTCCTGGCTTAGTTCTTCAGGGTCACCAAGGCTGCTATCAAAATCTTCTCCTTCAGATGAGGAAACTGCCTTGGCCTTCAGTGCGCGTGATCTTCCATAGCTTGGCCCGTAGAGATCTCTCTTCTCAGCTTGTTGGAATTCATGAGTGTTCAGCCTCTCAAGGATATCAACACGATCTAGTGACTTGTAGTCTCGACGTTCTTGAATCATCAGTGCCAGTGTATCAAATGAAGAATCGAGTGACCTCAGCAATTTCTTCACCACCTCATGGCCGGTGATGTCAGTGGCACCCAGTGCTTGAAGCTCGTTTGAAATGTCAGTGAGGTGATCAAAGGTTTGCTGGACATTCTCATTGTCGAGTCTTTTGAAGCGGTTGAAGAGATTGCGAACAATGTCAACTCGAGAATCATGTTGGGTTGAGATTCCTTCATTAACCTTGGACAGCCTGTCCCAGATAAGCTTTGTAGACTCCAAAGCACTCACTATGCCGTACTGTCCTTTGCTCAGATGGCCACATATGATATTCTTCGCTTGAGAGTCGAGTTGCTTGAATCTCTTCACATCAGCAACGTTCACGGAAGGAGTGACAGAGGGAACGCCATTTTCCACAACGTACCAGAGATCGTTGTCAATTGCCTCAAGATGCATGCGCATCTTATTCTTCCAGTAGGGGTAGTCCGTCCCATTAAAGGTAGGACACCCAGCCGAGACCTTGATCATGCCTGCAGTCGACATAACTAAAACTCCAGGTGGTTAAACCAAAATCACACAGAACAAGGGAGTACCTTGCTCTGATACCAATTGAAAGTGCGTTATATCGACAAGAGGGGGGTGAATAGGCGATTTTTACAAATTCGTCACTTAGGAATTTCAAGATAGCAACGAACTACTTAGCAGCGGAATAAGTACTCAGATGCAAACATAACATGGCATAAGCACAGTCATCATGATGAAATGAAATAGGCACAGAGTACAGGTAGCGTGAAACACAGGATAAGCAGGCTGAAGACTAAGTGACTGAAGAAATAGGAATGAGGAAATTGAGAAAGTCTTCAGTCAAAGTCTTCAAATAGTAACGATCAAGTACACAACAAGTATGCGAGGAAATGAAAGGGTTGAGGAAATAGAACCAGTAGCTCGGTGAAGACAGTGATTTGGTAGACCAGTTCCAACTGCTGTGACAGTTGTACGTCTGGTTGGAGCGGCTAGGTATTTAAACCTGTGGACACATAGTCCTGGACACACAGTCCTCACCGTATTCTCCTTGAGCTAAGGTCACACAAACCTCGCCCAATCACTCATGGTAAGTCTTCAGGTGACTTCCAAACCTTCACAGACTCGGTCACTCGGTGATCCACAATTCCTCTTGGATGCTCTAGACCATGACGCCTAACCGTCTGGAGGATGCACAGTCCTCAAAGGTAACAAGCATTGGTTCCACACAGGAACAATCTCTTCAGTGATGCTCAATCACTTTGGGTTTGTAGGTGTTTGGGTTTTTGGGTTTTTCCTCACTTGATAATTTTCGCTCAAAGTCATCGGAGGATGGGATGCTCTCAATGACAAGTGTCAGTTTCTCTCGGAGCAGCCAACCAGCTAGTGGTTGTAGGGGGCGGCTATTTATAGCCTAGGGAGCAGCCCGACATGATAAGACATAAATGCCCTTCAATGATATGACCGTTAGGAGGGTAGGATATTTTGGACAGCTGGCGCATAGCACAGCAACGGGCGGAAATTTGAGCTCTCAAATTCCTCAGGGCTATCATGTTCCTCACTTGTAGGCAATCCGCACTGGCGAATTCCTAACTCCTCAGTCAGAACAAATTCCTCAGAGAACAGAAGAATTTCGTCTCTGTCACTGAAGAAATTGACTGAACTGTATGAGATTTCCAATGGCTTCACTCGAAAGGATTGGGTAGGTGTAGGATTTTGAGATGAGCATCACTTAGAAACTTTTTCTTAGTTTTACCTCGACCCCCTTTAACAGTACGGTGTTTCCTATGACTCAAGAAGAAGAAAATGAAACTACGAAAACAAAAGTCTTCACGCTTCATAATCCTCGCATGAATATCAAGTCTTCAAGGTCACACCAATTTCCTCATTTTCAAAGTCTTCAAGAAAACCAAAGTCTTCAACTGAAGACATTCATTTTTAGGGGTCGACTTTCATCGTAGATAACAAACTCCACATAGACTTATAGACCTGTGTACACTCATAAACACATTAGTCCCTTAACCTATAAGTCTTCAATACACCAAAATCACTAAGGGGCACTAGATGCACTTACATGTGGGTGGCGGTCGTGCGCTGCGGCAGGGGCGTGCTCAGAGCTTGGAGGAGTAGGAGAGGAGGAAGACGAAGGGAGAGCGGGGAGGCGTGCAAGGGCGTCTCCGCTGCGCCCCCTCCCCCCGTTTTATAACAGCAGTAAAACATGGGGAAGTGGGATCGACTGCGCCCACGATCCCCACTCCCCCGCGCTGTGCGGGCACATTCCCCGTGCGCATTAACTGCATCGGGGAATGCAACCATCCGGTGCCGCCGCAGCAAATCCCACACGCGTGGGCCAAGGGCGTGGCGTGGTAGGGCCCGACCCCGCCGTCGCGTCCCATCACGCGTGCGGCCTCGCAGGCCCTCGCCCGCCACACGTTGCCATGTGGTGACCCGCCGCGCCGCGGCAGGCGCGAACCGTCAATGAGCCAAGACTAGGCGGGCGAACGCGCCAGTTTCCCGCCCAGGCCGAGGCGCCGCGATCCGGCTTCCGGAAGCCGGCATCCAGTGGGTGTTGCCGGAGCCTGCGACCTTGAAACCGGCGCCCGAGCGACGGGCGCCACCCGGCCGCACCGTCCTTCTTCACCAACAAACCATCTCCTCGGGGGGTAAGCTGCGAACACCGCCCTGCTTGAAGCCGGCGAGCCTTCACAGCTTCGGGGACTACTGTCGGGTGGGTGACCCCCAGGCAGGCAATGGAACCCGGATCCCTTCAAAAATTCGGGGCAGGCTAGGCCCCTCAATCCGGCTCCCAGGTGCAAGGCGGACGGGTGCGGCCACCCGGCCCAGCCGGCTAGCGCATGCCGGCTAGCCACCAGATGACAACTCTCAACAACAAGCAGGCATGGCTGCAGTGTGCCCTTCTTTACGCCGGCCCCGGGGCGGGCGGTGTCCCGGCGACGCAACCCTGTAGCTAGGCGGTGCTGGCCATCCCATGACGCCTGGCAGGGCGTACCATAGTGCCGAGCAGCCGGCCGTACCCGCGCCTGGTGGCCCCGGTATGGCCCGCACCCGGCGGACCCGGCAGCCCCAACTGTCGGCTCCCAGAGGATGACACCAGGGCCCCGTGCCTATGTAATATTACCATTGTAACCCTGGGAGGCCAGCCTATAAGACCCCCCGGTGCCCCTCCATGCAAAGGGCTAAACCCTCTTAGAACACACACCTACACACACATACGAGGCAGGGCAGAGGACCAGTTCCCTCTTCCTCCTCCACCCAAACAGCTCCAGGAGCAACTCTGTAACCTAGTGCATATCGTCCATTCGGCAGGACTAGGGGTGTTACCTCCCACAAAGGGCCCCGAACCTGGGTATGTTCTGTGTCTCACACCAGCGCGTGCCAACCTCGCCTCTGGAACCCACCGACGTCCTCACGTAGCCCCCCACTTTTAGCCATCCCATGGCATCTGTCGTGAGGTCACCATGACAATCTATCCCTCTACATCATGTCATCTTGCTTAAGGCGTTACTCCATTCTTGTTATCTTAATACACTAGATGCATGCTGGATAGTGGTCGATGTGTGGAGTAATAGTAGTAGATGCAGTCAGGAGTCTGTCTACTTGTCACAGACGTGATGCCTATATACATGATCATTGCCTTAGATATCGTCATAACTATGCGCTTTTATATCAATTGCTCAACAGTAATTTGTTTACCCACCGTATGCTTTCTTTCAAGAGAGAAGCCTCTAGTGAAAACTATGGCCCCCGGGTCTATCTTTTATCATATTATTTTTAGATCTATAAAATCAAAAACACAAAAATACCTTGTTGCAATTTATTTACTTTTATTTTATTTTGCACTTTTACTTATCTTTTATATATATCACTATCAGATCTCATCCTTGGAAGTAATCGTGAAGGGATTGACAACCCCTTTATCGCGTTGGGTGCAAGTATTTGTTTGTTTGTGTGGGTGCAAGTATTTGTTTGTTTGTGTAGGTGCAATTATTGGAGACTTGTATGTTTCTCCTACTGGATTGATACCTTGGTTCTCAACTGAGGGAAATACTTATCTCTACCTTGCTGCATCACCCTTTCCTCTTCAAGGGAAAAAACAAACGCAAGCTCAAGATGTAGCACAGCGTTGGTGTGAAACTTTCTTATACCTTTTTGTCTTCTCTTGAACCCCCATCGTCATTCTCTTTGCCATCCAAAGTGCCAAGTCCTTGACTCACGCTCAAGTATTGTGTAAAGGTTGAAAAAGCTGAAGCGAGAAAAAGTATGATTTGATTACTCAACTTGTCATCGGAGTAGTTCATGATTAATATCTTTGTGCTAGGAAGACTAAGCATGCTAAGCTATATGATTTTGTAGGGATAGCATTCTTTAGTATCTTTATTTTAAAGGGCATGATTGTTTGTTAGTATGCTTGAGTATTTATGTCTTTATATCAAATGATAGACTATTGCCTTGAATCACTCTATCCTCATATTCATGCCATGATTAAATTATTTGATCAAGATTATGTTAGGTAGCATTCCACATAAAAATTTATCTTTTTATCATTTACCTACTCGAGGACGAGCATGAATTAAGCTCGGGGATGCTGATACATCTCCGTCGCATCTATAATTTTTTTGATTGTTTCATGTCAATATTTTACTACTTTCACATACTTTTGGCAACAATTTATATGATTTTCTTGGACTAACATATTGATCCAGTGCCCAGTGCCAGTTACTGTTTGTTGCATGTTTTTTGTTTCTTAGAAAATCCATATCAGACGAAGTCCAAACGCGATAAAAATTTAGGGAGATTTTTTTGGAATATATGTGATTTTTGGGAAAAAGAATCAACGCAATACGGTGCCCGAGGGCCCCACAAGACAATAGGGCGCACCCTGATGTCTTGTGGTCACCTCGTAGGTCGGTTGGAGCCCTTCTTTCGTCGAAACAAAGATAATTTCCGGAGAAAAATCTCCTCAAAATTTCAGCCCAATCAGAGTTATGCATCTCCGGGAATATAAGAAATGGTGAATGGATCCAAAAAAACGTGAAACAGAAGAGAAATAGAGAGAGATCCAATCTCGGAGGGGCTCGTGCCCTCCGAAGCAATGGCGGCCACGGACCAGAGGGGAAACCCTCCTCCCATCTAGGGGGAGGCCAAGCAAGAAGAATAAGGAGAGTGGCTCTCTCCCCTTCTCTCCTGGTGGCGCTGGAGTGCCACCGGGGGAACCATCATGGCGGCGATCTACTCCAACAACTCCGCCGTCTTCTTCAACACCTCCATCACCTTCCATCAACTATTATCAGCGGTCCACTCTCCCGCGACCCGCTGTACCCCCTACTTGAACATGGTGCTTTATGCTACATATTATTATCCAATGATGTGTATCCATCCTATGATGTTTGAGTAGATTCTTTTTGTCCTATGGGTTGATTGATGATCTTGATTGGGTTGAGTTGCATGTTTTATTTTGGTGTTGTCCTATGGCGCCTTCCGTGCCGCGCACACATGGGGGATTCCCATTGTAGCTTGTTGCAATATGTTCATGATTCGCTTATAGTGGGTTGCGGGCGTGACAACCTAAACTCAAGTAAGAGGATTCTTGCGTATGGGATTAAAGGGGACTTTGAACTTAAGGCTATGGTTGGGTTTTGCCTTAATGATCTTTAGTAGTTGTGGATGCTTGCTAGAGTTCCAATCATAAGTGCATTGATCCAAGTATGGAAAGTATGTTAGCTCATGTCTCTCCCT
This sequence comes from Thinopyrum elongatum, assembly GCA_011799875.1. NCBI lineage: Eukaryota > Viridiplantae > Streptophyta > Magnoliopsida > Poales > Poaceae > Thinopyrum > Thinopyrum elongatum. The sequence goes on along the minus strand of CM022298.1, from coordinate 396,720,088 downwards.
TGTATAAAATTGCAATAATGATTACCGATCTTGTTATCAATTGCCTAGGACAATTTCGCAAATCCTACCACTACTTTTCCACAGTCACTATACTAACTTAGTTGTTCTTTTATTAAAACAACACCTAAATTTCATTTTTATGTTATTTATTATCTTGCAAACTTGTCCCATTACACCTACAAAGTAGTTTATTCTTGTTTCTAGGTAATGCAAACGTTGGTGTGCGTAGAGTTGTATTGATGGTCGATAAAACTTGAAGAGAATATAAATTCTACATTTAGCTCCTCGTTGGGTCTGGCACTCTTACTTATCGAAAAAGGCTACAAACGACCCCCTATACTTGTGGGTTATCACCGTACTAAACCCTTCTGTCACTGGTGTTCAGAATAACACTTCGCGTTCTCCCTGCCCTTAGCCTCTTTGTGGCTCACTCTCCATGATCTTGGGTACCTACAGGGATGGAGAATGCGGACGAGACAAGAGACATCTACAGAACAATTTTATTTCACACATACGGGACGTTGATTCAAAGCCCTTCCATTGATCCCCACTACAAATACAGATGGTTGCAAGGCCTATGCCTCAACCCATACCTTATCGAACTACTCACACATAGAGATCAGATCGCATGAAGAACACATCTTGAAGATCGATTGATAATATGTCTTACAATGGATGCCTTGTGCGATGCACGATTACAAGTATGAACTAGAGGGAGATGGACTATGGTGGTGATGGTGGCTATGGAGATGGAAATGACGGCGGCTAGGGTTGACGAAGGGGATGAAGATGACTCTATTCTGGCTTCGCTCGCGGATATTCTGTTGACATTTCGGCGCGTTCCACTTTATAAAAGTTGTTCAGGTGGACGAGAAGCCTCAAAAACCACGCCATATGACCACTCATACGAGCGCTCGCGGTCGTATGGAATGCCGTCTTTTGCACTGTTTCCTCTGGTGTGCCTCCTGATGATTTCTTCTATCTCTTTTTCCACTTCTTTCCATGGTTACACATAATTTCTTCCCTTTTCAGCCCATTTCCTATGGAAACACATCAAAGAGAGGATTTGTGGAATCCTTTGCATTCATTAGTCATCAGTAGCAATATCGGAGTGAATATCTCAGTTTTAATGATATCTCGGTTTAAACAAAGGGTGAACGAGTGTAAAAATATCACTCATCACATGCCTAACCGTTTCTCGATAGAGGAAGAAATTTTGCATTATGTGCTACAAGAAGGAGATGCAACTTTTAACTGTGAGGAGCCCAAACCGGAACAAGTTGATGAAGATGAACTAGCCACTAGTGAGGAGGACGAGCGGCTCCAAGAAGATACACAAGAGGAAGTGCCTTGCACCACATAAGCCGACATCAACAACCTTGAGGGCTCCATCAACAACATGAGCAACCTCGCCGCATCCCTTTGAGACACGTCCGCGTACATGAATACCAACTTCTCTGAGTGGAGCTAAGGATGGGCTCCGACTACCCGCCGCCACAATGACCTCACTGAGTCTGGGCTTGGAAAAGCTTAAGCTTAGGGAGGTTACTTCCACGTCTACATCAAGATGCGATGGAATTCATCTTAAGTTGTAATGCGGTTGTATTTTAGACAATAGTGTTGGTTTGTTCCAACACTTTGCTTTTTATTTGGTTTTTTTTTCGCCGGATGCAATTTCTTTTGCAAGCTAGCTTTTAAAAACCCCCAAAAACAAGAAATACAATAAGTTTTCTTTTGCTTTTCTCTTTTTTTCCCCGGATTTCGTTCGCATTCTTGTTTATATTTTCACAGCGAAGTTGATCTACGTCAGCGAGAAATGCATCCTTAAGGAAGAGAAGTGTGAAAATTCATGACCGTGAAGGTATATCCTACGACTTCCGTCTTTTACACTTGAATTACTTAGAATAATTTTAGCAGCAGTATGTGCGAAGTATGCAAGTGGGAGTAAGTCCTGATAGTTAAATCAAAAGTTTTGTTCTTGTAGATAAAATAATTTAATAATTTTTTGTTCTGCTTACTAGATAATCAAGACTTGATGTGGGACTAGTTTTTTTTAAAAAGTGATGTTAACAAAGAATAACAATGCATACGAGAAAGTCACTAAAAAAGACTTGAGTGTTGAAAAAATTGCAGAGAAGATGATATTAGCGATACTTAACTCCATAGTGTTAATTTTAACACACTATTGTAAAAAGGCAGTTTTAGGTGTCGCAAATTTTGCTCCAACCACCTTTTGATGCCTATATTATAGGGCAAATACCTTGGTGCTCCCACGTTGCGTGCGCACTTTATATGCGCGAAACAATTTAGCAATTGTAAAAAGTTTAATTTTTTTCAAATCTTTCTTGGAAAAAGTAAAATCAAGTATTACACTTGTGTAAAAGGTTTCGTCAATGAATGACTTGCATAGTATTCTGGGCAAGGAAAAATGAATTGAACGGTATATATAGTTATTATTCACTCTATATTGTCCTCAAAAATTTGTTTTTTTTCCCTGAAGTCAACGGAGAGTTATTCCTTGGTGAATCTTTTAAACCAGAGTGTAATACTTGATCATATTTGTTTTTGTTTCCAAAAAGATTCGATTTTTTGAATTTTTTTTGCAATTATATATAATAGTACTAAATTATTTCATGCATATAGGTGCGCGCACAATGGGCAGCACCAAGTCCCTTCTACAGTGTTACCAAAATTACACTACCAAACACGTCCACACCAAAGACACATGGCGCGCACCCACTTGGCTCATTCCATTTGCCGCGACGGAAAACGGTGCAACAGAGCAAATAAAAATCTCAACCTCTTCCGTCCGGGAAGTCTCTCCCAAGAATTCCCCAATCTCCGCAAGTGGAGAGGCGCCGTCGTTCATCACAGCACTCCCCCTCCGCCCCAAAACCTCTCGCGCCCGCGCGAGATTTCGGGCCCGCGTTGGTCTAGGCCTGCGGATCTAGGGTTTCCGCGCGATGCTCTCGCTGCGTAGCGACGCGCGCCACCTGGCGGCGCCGGTGGTGCGCGGCGGGGACGACGTATGGCTCGGGGTCAGCGGCGGCGCGGGGCCGGCCCCCGAGGGGCCAGCGCCAGCGGCGGCTTTCCTGCTGCCCCCTGTGTCCTTGGACGCGAGGGCCAAGCAGCTCGTCGGGGGTGAGCTCCTCTGCTGATCCTCGATTTCGCTACTCGTTGATCTCCTTTTTAGGTTGTGATCACCGATTTGCCAGGGGTTCCCTTTTCCTCCTTCTGCTAGGGCGTGAAGGATCTTAACTCAGTTTAGCTTGTGGAGAACTGGGGTGTGTTGTTTGTGTTTGTTTTGAGTTTACGGGGCTTAAAGTTAAGTGGAAAATCGGGAGAACTGCTTTATTTTTATTACCCAGAATGGTCTGCGTGGCTGGTGTTGTTGTTCGGATTTTCAGGAACATGTGAGCTAGTAACTCAATAACCTTACTAGGAATTCTAGTCTTGTACTACTGGTTTCCTCGGGCTCTTTGAGGATTTAACAAAACAGGTCCACGGAATCATTTTGGGCCATGTCAAGTTCATAAAATAGATACAAGTGGACCACTCAATTTCCTTCTCAGGCAGGCCTCTAGATTAAACCTGAATGTTCTGTCAAATCAGATCGTATACAGCAGAACTAATTGTATTAGAACCAAGTGCACTTTAATTTGTGGTAGGAGTAATGAATTTCAATCTTCTATTGAATACAATCTAAGTATCTAGAACTTTGTATTCAGTTCAGGTCTAAATGTTTCAATCATTTTGCCAGGAGTAGAAAAATAATTCATCCATTGCAAAAGAGTACTCTTTCAGCGCTTATGGTCGGTACAGTCAATGTCGATGCAGCAGGAACATGTTTGGCCTGCCTTGCTTGTACATGTTGGCTGTGGGCATGTGGGTTGAGACGAGAGCTAGATTAGTTGAGGGCACATGGAGTCCACTGGTTGAGTGGTGATGCGCAGTCTAGGCTATTATGAAGTTCTGGGCTCACTTGCTTCAGCCGATCGGAGTCACCCCTTTATAATTAGAACATTTCCATGTCTTGGGCGAAGAGTATTCACTCATAGGAACCCAGTGGCTATATTGTGTATCTGCCCCTAATTGTCTGGTATTAAACGCATACATTTCACATAACTATCTGCGTACTAGTCCAAATGGAGCTCAAGCCGGCTAACTTACTGCAGATATTTGAGCTTTTGATAATATACTGGTTAGATTCATGGATGGACTATTACCCAAACCATTGTCTTTTGCGTTACCATGTTGTCTGTTAGTATTGGTACATGAATCAGCATCACATCTCTTATTAATGTGGTAGTTTACCTGACACCTAGGGTACTTTTGTTTATAACCTGGTCAGATTAGAACTGTTTGTCTACACCCTTGATATCTTGACAGATTTAGTCATACTGGTAATAATTTGGAATTTGCGACGCACCTATGTGTTCAAATCCTTCAGGGCCAGGAAATGAACAAGATTGTTTTGGAATGCCTTTTGGGGTTGGCTGTGGTATATACTACATTCAGTCACAGCGAATTTGTTGTGTCTTCCTAACATTTTTTTTACTCCTCACCTCTACCACTTGTAGGATTGTTAGCGGGTTGTCGGAAAGTGTATGCATAATTTTGAATGGTGTTTTGAAGGCAAAGGTGGTCTCCACATGATTTTTGTTGTTTGTGCAAGACTTACAATTTTAAGTCATGTGAAAAGCTGAATTCTTGGCCTCTGCACACCTCATGGTGGAGGCGATCTGATGGACCTTATTAGAACTATGGAGTTATTGGAGTGTACCTGTTGCATCGTGTGGGATTAACTGGTGTAGATATTCAAATGGATACTCGTGTTGGAATTGATCTTTTGTACCTTCTAAATTTTACTTTTTGTTCATGTTCTAATTGCCATCCTGCTTCTTCAAATGATTTAGTTAATGAAGAGGACCACCTGACTCTTGCACATCAGAGCTACAAATCAGGAAAATATAGTCAGGCACTGGAGCATGGAAATGCTGTTTACGAGAAGAATCAACGTCGAACTGATAATCTACTTCTCCTCGGGGCTATTTATTTCCAGGTTATTACTATTGTGATGCTTGGGCATGTTCTTTCTTACTTTCTTCCAAATCCATCACTGAAAGTTTGGTTTCCTCTAGCTTCGTGATTATGATCTTTGCATCGCAAAGAATGAAGAGGCTCTTGCCATTGACCCACAATTTGCAGAGTGCTATGGCAACATGGCAAATGCCTGGAAGGTTCGTTGAGCAATTAAGAAAAATCTTTTCAGAAATGGACATGCTTTTTGAGGGTCCCAGAAGTTAATGGTGCAATGCGTTTTATTTTGTCATGTAGGAGAAGGGCGACATCGACCTTGCAATTCGTTACTATTTAACTGCTATTCAGGTTTGTTTGTGCTATATTTTCCTGACTTTAACGTCTTTTATGATCCTTTCCAGTCTTTTTGGCCTAAAAGGAACTAGCTTAATATTTGAATGTGACAAGTGCCCCTGTTATATTGTTGTATTGGCCCTAACCACTGCGGATCACCAAATGTGTCTTGATGGTTCAAGTAGCCAAGTGACCTCCTAGACTGCAGATTTTAGTTAGCGAAATGAATTTTAGGTGGATCACCTCAAGTCACGCTCTCGTTTCTGTGAAAGTGTTATTTGTCTTTGGTTTTAGGGATTACTACTATGAATACGGCATAAGCATTGTTGCTGGAATTGTGCATGGCTTAACATGGAGGAAGAAAGAATAAGATTATATCTGTAAACTGTACGATTTGGTTAGTATTTAGCTGTAGAGACTAGAGACCATTCGATTTAGGCCCTGTTCGGAGGACCTCCGCTCCACAACTCCACTCCCGGAGCGGGTGGAGTTACTGTTGAAAATCGTGGAGCTGCTGTTTCCTGGCTCCGCAGCTCCGGGGATTTCGCGGAGCTGGCGGAATTCCGAACAGGCTCTTAGAGTCAGCGGAATCTGTGTTTTACCTTATTATTATGCCCCTGAGAGGCAATGTAGAGTGAATAATATCTTTTTGATTAAAGTCATATTTTTACTCGATCTCATGTGCCAACATATTCGTGATTTGTTTCCACTTCTTCTGCACATATTTCCATTATGCAATGCGTTTTTTACGTTGGCTCGTCAAGCCTATCACACAACCCTCCTTTACCCACGCTCAGGACCGGCCATGTTTTAACAAAAACATTGGCTTTGTTGTTGTTGTGGTATATTTGTTCCATGGACCTAAATGTCCATCAGGGCCATAATCGTTATTCTTATGCTAAATGTCCATGTCTATCATGTTGAGTGCATGCTATCTTTACATGGTTCATCATATATTCTTTCGGATCTGAGTACTCTTTATGGGTGTGTGTTGTGTGCACCAAGGGGTTTAGGGTGTACTAGAGGCCCAATGAGCACTCTAATGGCCATGAAAAAATTCTGGGGAAATTTGTCAATATTGACGCTACATGCATCTACCTCGCCACACAATTTCAAATCTAAATCCGATCTACACATTGAGAAACTAGATAATACCCCGTGCGTTGCGGCGGGATGGTAGTGTCACAAAGAACTTAAAAGAAAGGTGCGCGTAAAGAAGAATAAGTAGATAGAAAATAAAGGAAAAATGGTTTGTAGTGGCATGAGTTTTTTTTACCTTTGTTAATGAAGCAAGTGAAAACTGGAGAACATGGCTTGCATCTAATTCTGAAATCGCCTTACTCGGGACTATCAGATTTGTGGCCAAATTTGTACATGATTTTAATATTTTATTGGATGATCAAAAGTACTTTGTTGATGACAATGGAAAGAGGCCAATACAACCTGATGTGCTAATAGAAAAATATTAGCAAACAACAATCTATCTAAATAAATAAAAGAGGAAATGTTTGTAGTGGCATGAGTTTTTTTTACCTCTCGTTAGTCGTTACTGAAGCAAGAGAAACCGAAGAAGGTAGCTTCCGCATAATCCTGAAATCAGCTTACTCAGTACAATCAGTTTTGATGCCAAATTTGTACATGATCTAAGTATTTTATTGCGTGATCAAAGTACTTTGTTGGTCACAATGGAAAGAGGACAATGCAACCTGATGTGCTAATAGAAAAATATTACCAAATAACAATTTATCTGCATAAATATGTTAATCAGAAAAGGGATAAAAAAATGACCTGGAGGGTGACAGAATCATAATATATTGAAATATACTACTCCCTCCGTCCCATAATATAAGAGCATTTTTGACACAAAAATGCTCTTATATTATGGGACGGAGGGAGTACTACAATACAGACCGCTTGTGTACACAACTTCAATGAAGTCCCAGCTTTATATTTCTGACTTTCTCGGAAAGGTGACTTGCTCAACCTACATAGGCTACATAATCTAATTAAGCATCCTTGATTGCAACCAAAACGGTGACAATTTGTGCTGGAAACATACAAAGGAATCACCGGATTTAAGCGCCAGACCTGTAGGCATTTTCTTCCCCGTAAAACAACTTGATGTGCTGCAGCAGAATCAGCAGACATGGTGCGGAGTAGGTGGAGTGCGCAGGCGGTGGACAATCGGGAGTCATGGCGGTGGTCCTGTGCCGTGAGTACTGCTCATGTAGAGGATCAAAATAGGACAGATGAGTGAAGAAAACAACATGAGACCGGGGAACAAAAAAAAGATGAGAGAGAGAGAGGCGTGAGATTCCAGGTAGCAGATGGAGCTAGCTTGTGTACGCATTTGTGTAGGGTGCAGCTGCGGCAGACTCGGAAGGACCTGCTGGGGGAAGATGGGTACAGCGAGATGGGGTGCAAGGGTGGGGAGACACGGAAGAATCAGATGGGCGAGGAGGGGTACAACAAGGAGGGGTGCAGCAAGGGCTGGCGGACTCGGAAGGATCAGATCGGGGAGGATGAATAAATGAGTAGGAGGAAACACATGACGTGGCTGCATGGCTGAGGTGGAGTAGTTGCATGCTAAGATAAATAGGTTAGTGGGGATGGATCTCGTAGGTATATCGTAGGTATATAGGATTCGATTTGAGAAACAACCAATGCATGGATTGAATTTTGATTTGAAATTGTGTGGCGAGGTTAATGATGTTGTGACAATATTGCCAATTTTTCTCACATTTTTCATGACCATTAGTGGTGCTAATTGGTCCTCTAGCACACTAGTATGCCTCATGTGGCAAGTGCATGCGTTACACCCTTGTTCTTTTCCCTTTCAGTTCTTCTTTTTAACTTATGAAAGTTTCTAACATAAATAATCAATTGCAAGATTGTAAGATGAAATGGTCTGACCTCCCAACTTTTTTTCTCTTGTAGCTACGCCCAAAATTTTGTGATGCATGGTCAAACCTTGCAAGTGCATATACACGCAAAGGTAGACTGAATGAAGCAGCACAATGCTGTAAACAAGCGCTTCTCCTGAACCCACGTTTGGTATGTGTATTCACACATTTCCAGTAATTCTGCTTGTTCATTCTGTGAGTTGACATTTGTTATTCCATAATTTAGGTTGATGCACATAGTAATTTGGGGAATCTAATGAAAGCCCAGGGTCTTGTGCAAGAGGTAAGCAAGTTGTGTTGGCTTCAATAACAAGTGGTACCGTTGAATGATCCTTATTACGTCATCTGATTGCATCTTCAGGCATATGCTTGCTACCTTGAAGCAATACGAATAGATCCACACTTTGCAATTGCATGGTCAAATCTCGCCGGCCTGTTTATGGAGGTTGGGGACCTCAATAAGGCTATGCAGTATTACAAGGTAAATGCCACAATGGTGCAAGCTTTTGGTGGAATTGAGAAATATCTACTATGTATTAAAAAGCTTCAACCTGAATTCTATATACTAAAGTTCAATGTATGTGAACCGAATAGATGTATATTGGTACCTTGTCAATAAAGCTGAGTGTTAGTGGATTGAAGTGTTCTATGAGTTACTATGCTACAACGAGTTCATTACTATAAACAGGAAACTGTTATGTAGGGCATTACTTATTTAGGCCCCGTTCGGTTTGGAGGGAGAGAAAACGACGGGAATCATTGAAGGCATAGGATTGTTGTGGTAAAACCAAGTAGAAAATGGAGGATAGAAACAAAAGGATGGTGTTCGGATCAAAGGGGCAAGAACCATAGGAAACTGATGCTTGGGCCGATTAAAAAAATAGAACAAATGTCTGGTGTCGTACAGGCCACATGCAAGGAAACATTGTTTATTAACTGAGCTTCTCTCTTGCTCCAGCCTACGCGAGAAAAATGAGATCGAGGCAGATGTTTCTATTCCTCTGGAACCATGTGGATAGGCCCACCTTTCCTTAGATTTACTGTTCCCATTTCCTGTGTTCCGAACGCATCGATGGGGAGAAAAACTATAGGATCTTGATTCATTTGCTTTTTCCTGTAAACCGAATGGAGCCTTAATCCAGGAGTGGGGAAGAGGAGTATATCATCTACTGACATTGCTCTATGTGTGTGGTTGTACACAAGAGGCTGTCGTTGATATGTTATTGAGTGGCGACATAATAGGCTGAACCTAACTTTTTAAAATTGTGAAAAGAAATATGTAGGTTGGTACTGACATTTGGTACTGTGAGTAGCAAACACAAATGGGCTTCTCTCTTGTTAGTTCCGGTTGAACGGCTTGCCGTTCTTTTACAGCAAAGCTAATATTTAGCTTTCATGAAGTTCCCAATGTTGAAGTGTACATGTGGATTGCCTAGCCCTTTCCATCAGTTTGGACTTTTGGTTGCATTGGCTAGTGCATGAAGCATAACATGGTATCAGGGCCTAAGGTCTTGAGTTCAAGTCCTGGCTTTCACAGTTTATCCAAAAATTGCTGCTTCCCCCCTCTGTGTCCACGTATAGGCTCTTGAACCATACCTCTTAGTCTATTCACGTGTTGACTTCTCGCATCACACGCGTGAGGGGGTGTTGAAGTGTATATGTGGATTGCCTAGCCCTTTCCATCAGTTTGGACTTTTTGTTGCGTTGGCTAGTGCATGAAGCTTAACACCCAAGTGCCACTGAGATGTTTAGTGCCTTGCTAAAAAAGAGAACTTCCGTGAGAAGGCGAAATGAAAGAACTAATGCTTACTATACTTTTCTTGTTCTTGACTTATTTTGGGGCGTGATTATGGTTATGACTGTAAAAATCTTAAATCCTTTTAGGTGCTTACCTGATATTCTCTGTAAAGTTCTTTGAGATGCCATTTACGGAGCACTGTTGTGGCATACAGGCGATGATCATTTTCAGAAAACAATGCGAATATGTTATGTTATATATACATATACAAAGAAAAAATAGATGTATATATTGCTTCGAAGAAACATGGTCCCATTGATTCCAGTTAAAATTCCAATCTGTGCTAGAATCCTAAACTCCATGCTGCTCAACTTTAGGTTTGCTCATGACTCTGGACGTCCTATAGATTGTTCACATTAAATTTGTGTATTAGGTTCATTGCCTAAACTATGCTTTGATTCTGCATATAGTTTATCATTTGTAATATTACGTTGAGTTATCTTATCAATAAACGCATCGAGGTATAAATTAGCATTTCAAGTAGTGCGGTGGAAATTGAAAATGCCCAAAATGTTATATTTCTGTATATATTGGTTGAAATAATTACTATATGTTATGTTTATCGAGGCTATTTTGATGGCATTTCAGCCCCTAGTATGTGTCAAGGAACTTGTATACTAATTTTGTGATGTATCCATGTCGCACTTATATGCTATTCAATCATGTTTTACGGTATTTTCATGCAATCAACTCCTGGTATGGACACAAAATTAAAATCAGTATCTCCCTCTTTTGTACTAGCCCTTTAAATTTTGACGTGGAGTTCAAAATGTATTAGAAAATAAAAATGACATTTTTAATGAATGTTCGCATTTGTCTATATGTTTTTTCTTTTCATTTTGATTATCACTTGTCGGATTTTCTCATTCTTGTTACTCTTTATCGTATAGTGAATTTGAACTTGAAACTGTACATAGGTGGAGTAAATTGGCAAGTAAGTACATGTGATTTTTTGGGAGAAGTATTTCCTTGTTCATAAATGCCTAACCAAAGACGATAAAATAATCGTGGCAAAGGGTGATCACATAGCAATTGTTTCATGTGTACTGTAGCTCCATATAGTGCTTGTTATATTCTCACAGATAGATGGTTGATTTGCTTTAACCCTCCTGACTGGCATGCTGATGGCCATGATTTGAGTGGTACCAATGCTCTTTTTTCGTCTTGAAATATTGCAGGAAGCTGTTAAGCTTAAGCCATCTTTTGCTGATGCACATCTTAATCAAGGGAATGTGTACAAGGTAAGTCTTATGAACTATGGCAGTAGCTTATGGCCTTGGACGTTGTGAATGATTGGTTATGGAGCAAATGTTTCGGTGTGTCCAGGCCATGGGAATGCTCCAGGAGGCAGTTGCTTGTTATCAGCGTGCTTTGCAGGCACGCCCTGACTACGCCATGGCTTACGGTATGCACAATTGCTTTATTTTGTGTGTGAGGATGTATGGTAGGTTTGGTTTGTGTCCAACAACTACGATGCTCATTGTTGGCAAGCCATTTTCTTGGTCATAGACTGAACGAATGTTAGTCTTACAATTATATTTGCAAGAATTCTTGTCATCATTCATCACTTGGCATGGAGGAATCAAAAGAGGAATCCTGTGAACAATTGTTAGTGTGCCAATACAATACCGATGATTACAGCAAACATCCAAAAGCAGCTAGAATAGGGCCAGGCAAACTAAATATTGATCAACTACCAAACAATTGTATTCATTGGCTTTGGCTAAAAATTGGCATGGTACCTGTTGGATATTGACTAAACCTACCATTACTCCTTAGTATTTTGCAATTTTGTGGAGTGTAAATACTAATTCAGTGACATTTGCCCTCTCGAGTCCATTTATTTAGATGTTCATCATGGATGAGATATGTACAAGCTCACAAGAGAGTGGTCATTTCTTTACCTTCAAAGTAGACTCTTAGTATACCTCGTAATGCAAAGGACGGGGGACATTTTCATGCAGGTAATCTTGCCACTATCTACTATGAGCAACGCCAGCTTGATATGGCAATTCATTGTTACAATCAGGCTATACTATGTGATTCTCGGTTTGTGGAAGCATACAATAACATGGTAAGTTCTGGAAGTGCTCATTGTTCATTACTGACTGTGGACAATAGTTTTGTTGGTTACTTCACTTGGCTAACATTTTCTATCTTTCATAGGGCAATGCACTTAAAGATGCTGGGAGAGTAGAAGAGGCAATTAATTGCTTCCAAGTATGTTCTACTTCATTACTGTAAATTTCCATATTTTATTCCGGTTCTAATGTATTCACTTTTTTTGCGCAGTCGTGCCTTGTATTACAGGCAAACCATCCACAGGCTCTTACTAACCTAGGAAACATCTATATGGAGTGGTAAGATTCTCCTACCTTTTTAATGTTTGATACCTTACCACATTGAGGTCCTTCTACTTATAAACTTTTCCTTTTTTGCAGGAACATGATAAGTACTGCCGCTTCATTCTACAAAGCAGCAATTGCCGTTACATCTGGGTTGTCTTCGCCACTCAACAATTTAGCAGTCATATACAAGCAACAGGTACTAGCTTGAAAGATTTCGTTTTGTATATACTCCCTTCTTCTTCTTCTAAGCCTTTTGTCCCAAACAAGTTGGGGTAGGCTAGATATGAAACCCTTTCACGAGGACTTCCTAGGAGGTCACCCATCCTAGTACTACTCTCGCCCAAATGGTTTTCATACCCAAAGGACTGGCTAGTTTTTACGTTGGCTCGCCAAGCCTATCACAACCCTTATATATGAAACCCTTTCACGAGGACTTCCCAGGAGGTCACCCATCCTAGTACTACTCTCGCTCAAATGGGTTCCATACCCATGGGACTGGCTAGTTTTTACGTTGGCTCGCCAAGCCTATCACAACCCTCCTCCTTTACCCGGGCTTGGGACCGGCTATGCCTAAAAGACATAGGCGGAGTTGTTTTGTATATACTCCCTCCGTCCCGAATTACTTGTCGCAGAAATGGTTGTATCTAGACGTATTTTTAATTCTAGATACCTCCATTCTGCGGCAAGTAATTCGGGACGGAGGGAGTAATATTTTAGAGAATTGTGCTTATTGCTTTTGCTGTCTGAGACTTTCTCTCTGAGATTTCGTTTTGTTTATCCTTTTTCGTGATATTGTTCATCTTTGTGTGCATCAGGGAAGCTATGCTGATGCTATTGCATGTTACACCGAAGTTCTTCGTATAGATCCTACTGCAGCTGATGCACTTGTTAATAGAGGAAATACATTTAAGGAGTTTGGAAGAGTGGCCGAGGCAATTCAGGATTACATACAGGCTGTGACAATCAGGCCAAATATGGCGGAAGCCCACGCGAACTTAGCCTCAGCTTATAAAGATAGGTACTACTTAGTAATTAAGATAATATTGCGGTTTGGTGATACATCCAGTTATTATAGTGATCTTATGTTTCTAGTTGAATTTTAGTTTATGAAATGTGATCTTTCCCCTGTAGTGGACATCAAGAAGCAGCTATAGCTAGCTATAAACAAGCTCTTTGTCTGCGTCCTGATTTTCCAGAAGTAACGTGCAACCTTCTTCATACTCTACAGGTTCGATCCAGTTCACATGATTGTCTATTTTTTCAATCAAAACACAGAAGCATATTATTACCTGTACAACTTGAGACGTTCTCCATGTGTAACCCTGAACACCACGAGAGCTAATTTATATCTGTACTACTTGCTGTATAATTTTTTTCATGTAAAAAGTTATTGATTTTTTGTATGTTAGCTTGGATATTTCATGTTTGATGTCCCCAGAAAGCAAGCTAATGCTAATTTCTAGTTGCATACAGATTCAGCTATGCCCAGGAAAGCAGTAATTTAAAAAATGCCACCCTTGTTTGTTTCACTGCAGAGTGTTTGTGACTGGGAAAACAGAGATACTATGTTCCGTGAAGTTGAAGAGATAATCAGACGGCAGATAAAGGTGCCCCTTTGTGATAAATTTTATTTCCTAAAGTATGGTAGAGATAGGTAATGTTGAACAATGAAAATGTCAAAGAGTCATGACGAAGCTTTGGTTATTGTCTCAATAGATGTCACTTCTGCCAAGCGTGCAGCCATTTCATGCTATTGCTTATCCTATTGATCCTTTGCTCGCCTTGGAAATTAGGTATATATATATCCTCTTGGCTCTTACTGCACTATTATTTGCATCATCAGTGATATTTTCTGCTTCATTATTTACACTAATATTTTTTCCTTGGCAGCCGCAAATATGCGGTCCAGTGTTCGTTAATTGCTTCTCGCTTTGGTTTGCCACCATTTGTCCACCCACCCCCTTTACCAGTGAAGGCGGAGGGTAAACATGGCCGACTCAGGGTTGGGTATGTCTAAATGCGCTGCTATCAATATTGTTGGGCTCCAGCAACAACTGAGTAATTGGCATTTGAATTTTGCAGATATGTTAGTAGTGATTTTGGTAATCACCCGCTTTCCCATCTCATGGGTTCAGTATTTGGTATGCATGACCGTGACAATGTTGAGGTAATTCACCTTTTCTTTTTCTCTTTACACCTTGTTGATTTATTGTATCAACAACTTATCAACTGTGATGGCAGGTTTTTTGCTATGCGTTGAGTCAAAATGATGGCACTGAATGGAGACAGCGTATCCAGGCTGAGGCAGATCATTTCATTGATGTGTCTGCCATGACATCTGATGTGATAGCCAAAATGATAAATGAAGACAAAATACAAGTTTTAATCAATCTTAATGGCTACACAAAGGTAATACTTCCACGTCTTTCCATAACTCCTTATCTGTCTCCTTGTATTAACTTCTGCCCAGGACAACCTCATGCTATTACTCTGATTTTCTCTTCATGTTTTGCATTTGCTTTTATTCACATTGAGCAGGCATATGCTATTCTCAAAGTTGTCAGGTGGTATCACTAAATATTTTGTAATACACTGTACAATGAAGTGTTCTTTTAAAAAAATAAAAAATGCAGTTCAGCATCTCTCTGAAAAATGTTATCAGTCTTCCTCATGTTTTCAAGTTAAACAGGGTGCGAGGAATGAAATTTTCGCGATGCAACCAGCACCTATTCAAGTTTCGTACATGGGATTCCCAGGGACGACAGGTGCTTCTTACATAGACTACTTGGTCACAGATGAGGTCTGAGTTTTTTAAACAACATTCTCTGATTTTTGATTCGCAATATTTTCTTACCTTTATGTGCAATTAATTGATGTTTTCTTGTCGTTTAACAATATTTGCAGTTTGTTTCTCCAACTCGCTATGCACATATATACTCTGAAAAGCTTGTTCATCTCCCACATTGCTATTTCGTCAATGACTACAAGCAGGTTCATTTCATTTTGCTCTATGTTCTTTCTGCTCTCATTCATTCGTGGTGTTTCTAACTATGGGCACTATACCAGAAAAATTGTGATGTCTTAAGTCCGGTATGCCCGCATAAAAGATCAGATTATGGGTTACCCAAGGATAAATTCATCTTTGCATGTTTTAATCAGCTCTACAAGATGGACCCAGAAATATTTGATACATGGTAACGTTCTATTACCTGTACTTCTCTGCAGTTTGTCAAAAGCATACATAGATACATTACGTAATCTTTGTAGAGATGATGTTAATGTTTGTGCACTATCTTTTGAAGGTGTAATATTGTCAAGCGTGTTCCAAACAGTGTGTTATGGCTCTTGAGGTTTCCAGCCACTGGTGAAATGAGAGTAAAAGCACGTAAGCAGATTGAATATTTCTCTGTTGCCTGAACTTTTCATCTCGAAAGAAGAATGACATGAGGCAACAGAATTTAACATATACAATACTGGAATGCTATTTCTATGCAGATGCTGCTGCAAGGGGAGTGAGCCCTGATCAGATCATTTTCACAGATGTTGCGATGAAACATGAGCATATCCGAAGAAGTGAATTAGCAGACCTCTTCCTTGACACGTATGCACTTAACCAGCTTTTTCACTTGTTCTGTGTGATAAGCCTATCGGTTCATACTTCATACTGATACTTGGCCTATATTTTGGGTCTGTCTTTGTGAACTTCCCACATCACAGGCCCCTTTGCAATGCACACACAACTGGTACCGACATTCTATGGGCTGGCTTGCCAATGATAACACTTCCTCTAGAGAAAATGGCAACCAGAGTAGCTGGCTCCCTTTGTTTAGCGACTGGGCTTGGGGATGAGATGATTGTTAGCAGGTAAGTATTGATTAGAAGCTGGTTTATTTGTAAGCTGTGTGGGACGGCATGGTGCATGCACATTTACCCTTCCTTTTTCTGATTGTAGCACGAAGGAGTACGAAGACCGAGCAGTTGAACTGGCGACAAACCCGGCAAAACTCCAAGCACTGACCAATAAGCTTAAAGAAGTTCGTTTAACCTGTCCTTTATTTGACACTGCTCGATGGGTAAGATTTCTGCGTGATACTCCCTGGCATGTCATTTCTAGGCAATAAGTACATTCTGATGAGCTCTCTGCTTGCCAACCATTTCAGGTTCGGAACCTTGATAGGGCGTACTTCAAGATGTGGAACATTTATTGCTCTGGTCGTCATCCGGAGCCGTTTAAGGTAAAAGAAGACGACAGTGAATTCCCATATGACAGATGAGGAGCATGAAATCCCGGCTGTGTAGATAAAAAGCAGAGTTGTAGCGTAGTACAATCATGCAACTCGTTTGGCTGCGCCCTGTCCTGTACCATATAGTAGACCTTTGCGTGTTGAGTCCGACTTATGTACCCAAGTGAGAAGAATGTAGGAGGTTTAGCCTTGTGATGAGACCGGATTAGCCTATTTATGTGTGCCAACAGAAGATTATAGTTTTGTTGGTTCCTGATTGTTGTACCATTCAACCCCAGCTTTGTGCTGCTGCTATCAGAATGTTGAAACTGAGCTGCAAAGGTACAATATCCAATATTTATTTGAAATATAATGTGGCATCTGTTCGCCGCGATTACTGTGGCTCTGATGCGGTTCAGGTAGTAACCCCAGTTAGTACCAACGAGCCCATCCATTGGTATGTGGGAAGTGGGAACGGGTTGTATTTTTGTAGGCGTAACGTGGCATTGGGGCTGTCAAGCTATGGGCAATCTTTGTCTGGCTCGAGAGTTTGCGGTTTCTGAAGCTGAACTCGAAGGGTCTGCTGTAGGGTCCCCGTTCCCAAGCGATGCGTTCTTCGCTTTGTTCCCATCTGGAAACGTACATCACAGTCTAATTAAAAGGAAGGGTCCCCGTTCCCCTTCTACAAACGAAGAGTGCATGCATTTGGGTCGGGTCGCCCGTGACTGACACACATCCTTAGAAACGGGTCGGACGCATGCGGATGGGGATGCCTACATTTGCTCTTGGATTTAGCGTTCAGCCGAGATCACGGGCTGGCGGTGGTGCAGACTGTTTGGCCTTGTTCTCCTGGTTAGAGGGGTGGCTTGCAAGTAACTCCTTAACTTTAAATAGTCTCCCGTGACCCACAGTTGCGTGCTACTAAATTTCAGGGACCAGTGTACACTGCACAATCGCTACTGATAGAGCCCTCCCACACGTCCGGGGTGGACGGCCTGGTCACTGACCGGTCAATAAAAACTGACAAAGACGGATCGGACTCCTCATACCGGTCTCATACGCACGGGCTGACCGATACCCCTCATATAAATTTGGAAGAGATATGGAGAGGTCCGGGCGCGCCCAGCCGCATCCGATCCGACCCACGCTGACCCACCACGACCTCACATATATTCATCCCTAACCTCATCCCGGATCAAACCCTAACCACTTCGCTCCTCCCACTCCGTCCCCAAGTCCCTTTCTGGCGATCTTTGGCCTTCCCTGGCATGGCGGGCAGCGGATCCGGGTCAGACCTCTCCCAATGTGTGGACTAGGACGGCCCACCACGACCCCACATATATTCATCCCTAACGGCATCCCGGACCAAACCATAGCCACTCCACTCCACCCACTCCGTCCCCAAGCCCCCTTCCGGCGATCTTCGGCCTCCCCGACATGGCGGGGAGCAGATTCGAGTCAGATCTCTCCCGATATGTGGACTAGGACCTCGTCCCATGCGGTCCTAGGGAGGAGATGGCCATCATCATTGCTCTCCACCGCTCCCGGGAGAAGTCAAACTGACAGTGGTAGGACTCTATCCGGCGGGAATCCATTGTGTCCACGCAAATGGTGCTTGGATCCGCCGGGTGTGGTGACGGGAGGCGCTTGCCCGCTGCCTTGTTGGAGGCGGTGCAGTCCATCTGGTGCCCCAACACCGTGGCGGCGGCGCAACCCCTTCGGTGGTGCGTCAACCCCACGTGCTCTGAGTCGGAGGTAAACGCCGGCATGAATCATGGCACATACACTAAAATGGAGCGACGTGCCCGCCGTGCGAGGTAGAGGGAGTGTGTCATAGAGTTCTGTTGTGATATTGACGTGAGTCACCATTCGTGATCGCGCGGTGATCGCGCATGATGCGTGTATGATTAGTGCACGATTATAAACGGGGGCGTCACAGGGAGCGGGAGGCCGGAGCAGCCCTTGTGGAGGAGGCCACGGAGGCGGAGTCGCAACCGCTCCAGAGTCGGCACGGGTGACCGGCACCTCTTGGCGACACGACAACGCTGTTGTGGAGGTGTCGGGCTCTGACCACGAGGGGTCTATCGTGGACCTCACATCGACTGACGACATCCAGGCCACAGGCTCCGACGAGGAAGAGTAGGGCATGGGATACGGCGGTGCCTCGAGTCCCGTGAGTCTGTCTGTATCCCACTCTTCCTCATCGGCGATCACACCTTCACTCGGGGGGGGGGGGTGGTTCAACCGACCACCGGGACATGGAGGCGAACGAGCGTCAGTGAAGATTTAGACTAGGTTTTACGTTGCATGTAATTGTATGATTGAAGGATTTGGCTGAGGTATCCGGTTGTGGAAGAGGACATAGGTGTGACCTGTCACTATTCGTGAACGCATCCGGCGTTTGAGGGGCCGGATTAGCTATATGCGGCTGTAGATGCTCTTAGCCCCTCCAATTAAAGCCACGTCACCCCACTCAACACCCTTTTTTGCTGCATGAAGAAAAGGAAGTGCTACGCGACGGCCGGGTGATGATATGAAAAGATTGACCGCTCAGCCGGCTGTTGGATGGATCCAGTAATAATCACTCAATCGACTACCACGTGAGTGCCAGTTTATGTAACAAGGCTAGTGTTACGCTCATCCCACTGCAACATGAGTCTTGCTACAAAACATCCCGAACTGTTTTTCCACCCCGTTACAAACCATTGCAACAACACAAATGTTTCAAAAACATAGCTTCAGTTGCAAAACCAATGCAACAACATGCATGTTTCAGAAAACCATTGACCTCTTTTGCGGCCATGTTTCAAAACTAGGCTATGGTGAAGGTTGCTATGGGTCGTCCAATCAAAGACGATCGTACGCTGGTGGACGCGGGCGACACCCGCGAAGAGATCAGTCAGGTGAACACAAGCTTCTCTGTTTTCTTTTATCACATGAGTATCTTCCCAATAATTTTACATGAACAATGTTTTCACACCCTTAGGCCTTGTTTGGTACTAGTGTATTTTAGGAAATTGGTGGTGATTATCCCGGTCAAACCCCTAAATCCCCACATATCCCAAAACACTGTTTGGTTCTAGTGTATTTAACATGTTTCATCCCCAGATTTCCCCACAAATCCCCAAACTCTAGTGCATTTTTCTCAATACCCAATACACTACCCCTACCTAGTTGATTGAGGATAAATGGGGATTTGAAGGGATTGGGTGATGATTGGGGTTTCACCCAATCCCTGTGGGGATTATCCCTCCCAATCCTCTCAAAAACCCTAGTACTAAACAAGGCCTTATTGTAGAAACTATACTCCGCAATAACACGTTCTTTTTTCGAAGAACAATAGCATGTATTTGTAAGGACCCGAATATTCAGCCAACGTTAGATTTTTGGACATAGAAAATCAATTATTTTTCATGGTAAATTGTGTTGGCCAAGGAAAACAAGTTTAGTTGGCGAGCATGACATATCCGACTCAGTTCATTTTTGTTCTAGAAAATTGCGGTGCTCGCCAACTAAATTTGTCATCCTCACACCAATATAAATTACCATGAAAAACGCTTGATTTGTCGTGCATAAAAATTTAACATCAGATCTTTAGCATTTCCATTTGTAATCGTTGATAACCTACTTAATGGTACTAACCGTTATATCACACACGAAATTAACGGCTTAAAATGTGGACGCGTCTTAAGATTTATCTATATATAACAGGTACGGGGACAAGTGTTCAACGTACTGTCCCTCCCCAACACACAGAACTACAAAAATGGCTACCTCCACCACCGCCGCCATCTCCTGTCTCCTCCTCCTCGCCACGCTCACCATCGCCGCTGCTGAAATAGGGCATCCGCAGGCTCCGACGGCAGCAGCAGGCGCGGTGGGCGGCCGGACGGAGATCAGGGACGTGGGCAAGAACAAGCTGGTGCAGTCCCTGGGCCGGTTCGCGGTGGCCGAGCACAACCGCCGCCTCAGCCACGGCGGCGGACCAGTCAACAACGGCGACCCCGTCCAGGTCCAGCTCGTCTTCACCGCCGTGGCGGCGGCGCAGAAGCAGGTCGCCTCCGGGGTGGTTTACTACCTGAAGGTTATCTCCCGGGACCGCGCCGGCGGCGGTGGGGACAGGCCGTTCGACGCCGTGGTGGTCGTCAAGGCGTGGATCAAGTCCAAGGAGCTCGTGTCTCTCATGCCTTCTCCCAAATAATCGGCAGGCTGGCTGTCAGGTGTACGTATGTGCGCTTCGTGCTGGTTTTGTGCTGTTGTTGTTACTCGTTGCATTTTTCTCGTCACTTTAGTATGTACTAGTGCAACTCCGTATACATATCTAGATATCTAGATATGAATGTATCTAGATAAATTTAAGACAAGAATTTTAGGACGTACAAAATAAAGAGTGTGGTTCATGCATGGACTACTCCATACTTATGCGAGGATTATCGATTGCGTGATGTTTTTCTTAATGGAGAAATTTCTGGTAAGCGTGGGCGATCTAGTTCAATTTTTAGTTAATTACCCGTGCGTCTTTTGGATTCTCATTCTCATGCATAAGGGCATCTCCAACTGAAACATGTCGGATTTCATATAAACATGGCGGATTTCATTACATTTACATCAACTAAGCGGTGCTCGTCCGCCTCTGAAGGTATAATTAATACACCTAATCTATAATCGTCAGCGCTCGTTTCCCGTGTGTGACCATGAGCCCTAAAAACTAAAGCTTTGCCTTCTTCAGTTCCGCCTCGGCGCTCTCTAACTCCGCCTCCGGAGACCCGGGAAGTGAAACTTTTCGCCTCCACGTCGCCGCCAAGCGGCTAATCGGCCACCGATGTTGAGCCCACCAAGCTTGGCTTCAACGGGAGGGGAGGAGCGGTGGCCTTCTTGGGACCCGAGCGGCGGTGACCGACCGTTGCAGGTGGCGCCCGCGGTCGTGCCGGCTTCGTGGTCGTGGCGGCGGGATGCGGCCTCCACAGAGCCGGCGATGTCCTTCGCCTCGTCGTCGGTCTTGCCCACCACACCTCGTCAGCCGCCTCGTCGAACTCCTTGTAGGCGACCTCCAGTTCCGCCTGATGCTGGCGGTAACGCCAGCGGGCGAGGCGGATCTCGCGGGCGGAGTGGTAGGACTCAAGCAGTGCCGCATGCTCCGCCATGTCCGCTTCTGCCGCGATCGCCCTGCCGACGGCGAGCTGCTCCTCCGCCTGCTGGTGCCCCTGGAGGAGCTGGTGGTTGTACGCGGCGTCGGCCTGCGCCTCTCGAAATTGCTCCCCCCGCTCCTCCCGTACCATGTTCATGTAATGGGCATGAGTCTCACCGATGGTCATGGTGCAATGCACCGGCGAGGGTGGCGCGGAGGAGGAGGGGGCTGGCGCCGGCTCGTCGTAGGCCACATCCTCCACTGGGACATCATCGCTCTCCGGCTGCCTGCCGGCCAGTTAGCCGGAAGCAATGACGGCCATCTCCTTATTCTGGTCTGTCGTCAGCCCCTCCCAGAGAGCTTTGGAGCGCGAGGAAGCCATGGTGAGAGTGGTGGGGAGGAGAAAGGATCGAAGGCGGATGACTGCGGCTATGGCCGGGGCAAAAATTTATATAGCAATGGTGGACGGTAGAGGGACGGAGGGATGGCGCCGGAGTAGTCGCCTCGAGAACCGCGTGTCATTAGTGTGGGTGGCAAACAAATGTACGGGCGGCTGTCGTGTCATTTGAACGCAAAGCAGTCGCCTGCACCGTGAAGCGGCGCGGGCGGCGCTCTCTCGGCCGGCGCGTCGTTTCAATGCCGGAGCCAGTGAGAGGTCACGTCCACTCTGGCCGCTTATAAATGCGACACTAACGCTCTGGAGCGATGCTGACCATTTTGGGCGGGAAGTCGCGCGGACGAGGAAGGTGTTTTTTTTATGTGCCAGGACGGTCATACGCGGGCTTGGGAGCGGTCCGGACGCCCGCAAAGCCCACGTTTGTCTCCGGTTTGCGGGAGAAAGTACATCCTGACCGCCCGGCAGACCGATACATGCCCGCATTGGATAGCACAACACGTCCGGACAATGCGGTTCGGACATATGCGAGCGTTTTGAGGGCCGGGGTTGGAGATGTCCTAAGGTGGCGTTGTTGTGTGTCACATGTATTCCTTTTTCAGGTAATGGTTTATGCGTTGCAGCAGGTACAAATATTCTAGTACGTTAACCCGTGATTTACTAGTGCATATTAATGTGAATGTGTAAATAAATATTTACCAATTCATGCCTATATTTTAGGATTTTATTTTGTAATCACTTATTTGCTTTACCAAAGAAAACATAAGTTATTGTGTGAGGAGATTGATATGATGATCTGTCGTTATTGGTGGGCACAACAGAAGGATACACAGAAAATGCGTTGGCTTCGGTGGGAAATCATGACACTACCAAAAGGGGAAGGGGTCTTGCTTACAAGTGTATCATCCGGATGATCATGCTACAATAATCTTCCACTAATTGTGCCATGTCATCAGGTTTGACTTAGCCAAATTGCCCCTTTAATAAATCAAAGCCAATTTCAAATTTAAAATAAAATCAAATAAATCATTTCTTCAAACAGTAAAACTAAAATGTTCAAATAATTCTATAAATTCCCTTGATCATCTTCATGTTGAAACCAACTTCATTTCACTCACAAATAAATTCCTAGGAAAATATTAACTGGTCCAACAACAAATAATTTGGCCTTTTCAAATTAAACAAATGTTTTAACATTTCAAAATAAATTGAAACTGTTTATGCAACCCCAAAATATTGCATCTTATTTATGTGCCAAGTTTCATGTTTGACAAAAATCAAATGATAGCAGAAAGAAATAGAAAACAAAAGAAAACAGAAAATAAAACAAAAGAAAAAGAAAAACTGCAGTGTGCACTTGGGCCCAAGTGCACAGTACAGCCGGCCCAGTCCACCCCAGCCCACCACTGTGTCTCCTTCTACCTCTCGCCGTGGACACAGCTCCTCCGTCCAGCGCGTGGATGCAGCACGCGGCGATGATCCCGCGGCTCCAAGGAGGGTTAAGAGCAAGCCCCGAGCCACCCTCGCCCGTGGAACGAACCCTAGCTGCCACTGTTTCCCTTTCTCCACGCCTCTTCCCTCTCTCCCGCAACACTTGACAATGCCGCCGCCATGGTTCCCCTCGCCCGCGCGCTCTCCAGCACTCTCGCACCCTAGGACCTTGTCCGGACCCTTTCTCGTCGTCGACCGTGTCGTCTGCTGCCACCAGCTCAAGCCGACGAGCGCTACAGAGCTGGGATCAAGTCGTCTTCCTCCTTCGGTCTCCATCGTCCGCCGCTCTGATCCGCCACCACCGACGCTCCCTCGGCTTCTCCGAGCGCCTCACTCCATCGCTGTGAGCTCCCAGTGCTCGTGCACCTTCTTCCCCTCTCTCTCTCTCTTGCGCGCACCCCGCCGATGGCCGGAGCTCCCCCATCGTCGTGCTTGTCGTGGCCGTGGTTTGGGTTAGCATCCGCCGGGCCAGAGCATTGCCGCGGGCTCCTGGTGACCCGTGGTTGTCACCTAGCCCCTCCGCATGCTCTCCCGTGCCTTGTAGCGCCGCCGCCGCACACGTGAGATCCCTGCCGCTCAGCTCATCGCCGCCGTTGATTTAGCTGCCCTCAGCTCAAACCACTGCCACCGTCCGGCACGCCACAATGTGCTCGTTCGAATGTGTCCAACCGCGGCCAATTTGGTTGCCCGTGGGCAAGACCCGCGCCCGCCGCCGTGCTGTGTCGTTGCCGGAGCATCATCGACGCGCACGCACGCAGTTAAACCCCCCTAGGACACTGCCGGTGGGCCCAGGCCGATTAGATTAGCCACTAATGGTCCAGTGACATGTGGGGCCCGCCGTAGTATTCATTTAAATAAATCAATTAAGTTAGTTAAACCCGCCTAATTAACTTAGTTAACTAAAATAACCCCTGGGTTAAACTAACATTCATTGTCAACTGAGTCCCACTGAACCCAGTTGACCAGTCAAACTGCTGACTGGGCAACCCCAAGTCTATGACAAATGGGTCCCAGTTGACCTAGTTGATCAGTCAACGGGGCAACTGTTGACCTACTGACTAAGCCCCTGGTCCCACCTGTCATCCTCTGTAGCACATCTCGGGGTACACTTCTGTTTACCCATAGCATTTAAGTTTAATATATTTTCAAATTAAAATAATTCCAGTAATTTCAGAAAATGTTTAACACTTTGAAAAATCATATAAAATAATCTATAACTCGGATGAAAATAATTTATATATGAAAGTTGCTCAGAAAAATATGACGAATCCGAATATGCTATCCACATACCTGTCACATGCCCCCAACACAGCAAACATGGATTCTTCCCCTCCGATTCATCTGTCCGGAAACTGCCAAACGTCGGGAAAACATTCCCAGGTGTTTTCCCGCTTCGTCGGTAACGTGTAGCACAACGTTAGGTCACCCCTAGCATTGCATATTGCCGTATCATGCATCATGATGCATTTGTTTGCTTTATATTTATTGTTTCATCCCCCTCCTCTCCGGTAGACCCCGAGACCGACGCTGCTCCCGGGTACGACTACACACCTGACAACCAGTCCCTTTCTGCAGAGCTTCCAGGCAAGCAAAACCCCCTTGATAATTCTTATGTCGCCCATTCCTTCTCTCTCATGCTTGCATTAGATTTTGCTACTGTATTTGATATTGGAGAACGTTGCATGGGAAACAAAATTTTTTCCTATGCTTACCAAGATCAATCTAGGAGATGAACATCTACGAGAGGAGAGATTGGATTTACATACCCTTGTAGATCGCTAAGCGGAAGCGTTAATAAACGTGGTTGATGTAGTCAAACGTCTTCGCGATCCAATCACGACCCGTCCATGAACTCCCGATCAAGTGCCGAACGGACGGCACCTCCGCGTTCAACACACGTACGGCTTGATGACGCCTTCACCTCTCGATTCAGCGAGCGGTGGTTAAGTAGTAGCTCGAGTCCTCCGGCAGCACGACGGCGTGGCGGCGGCGGTGGTGAAGAAATCTCAGCAGGGCTTCGCCAAGCCTAGCGGAGAAGATGAAGAACTACGAGGGAGAGGAAGGGCAGCACCGTGGCCATGATGGGTTCAGCTGCCCTCCCTCTCCCCCTCTATATATAGGGGGAAGGGAGGAGGGGGGCTAGGGTTTCCCCTAGGGGGGTCGCGGCCATAGGTGGGGGCGCCTAGGATTTGGGTGCCCCCCCTTAGGTGCCTTGCCACCAAAGCAGGGGGGTGGCTGCCCTAGGGGGGCGCACCACCCTCCCGGTGGCATGGGTTGAGGTGAGGGGGAGGGGGGCGCCCAACCCCTTGTGGGCTGGTGTGCCCCCTTCCCTTGGCCCATGAGGCCCCCCAACACTTGCCGGGGCCCCCCGAAACCCTTTTCGGACTTCCGGCGATAACCCGGTACCTCCCGGAACACTTTCGAACTCCGATTCCCTCCGTCCTATATATCAATCTTCACCTCCGGACCATTCCGGAGTTCCTCGTCATGTCCGGGATCTCATCCAGGACTCCGAACAACCTTCGGTCACCAACACAATAACTCAACTATACTTATATCGTCACCAAACGTTAAGTGTGTAGACCATGCGGGTTCGAGAACTATGCAGACATGACCGAGACACCTGTACGGCCAATAACCAATAGCGGGACCTGGATGTCCATATTGGTTCCTACATATTCTACGAAGATCTTTATCGGTTGAACCTAGATGCCAAGGATTCAGCTAATCCCGTATGCAGTTCCCTTTGTCTATCGGTATGTTACTTGCCCAAGATTCGATCGTCGGTATCTCCATACCTAGTTCAATATCATTACCGGCAAGTCTCTTTACTCGTTCCGTAATACAAGATCCCGTGGCTAACTCCTTAGTTACATTGCTTGCAAGCTCATTGTGATGTTGTATTACTGAGTGGGCCCTGAGATACCTCTCCGTCATACAGAGTGACAAATCCCAGTCTTGATTCATGCCAACTCAATAGACACCCTCAAAGATACCTGTAGAGCATCTTTATAGTTACCCAGTTACGTTGTGACGTTTGGTACACACAAGGTACTCCTCAAGTGTCAGTGAGTTGCATGATCTCATGGTCATAGGAACGAATACTTGACATGCAGAAAACAATAGCAATAAACTTGACATGATCACATGCTTCGCTTATAGTTTGGGTCTTGTCCATCACATCATTCTCCTAATGATGTGATCCCGTTATCAAATGACAACTCATGTCTATGGCCAGGAAACCATAGCCATCTTTGATCAATGAGCTAGTCTGGTAGAGGCTCACTAGGGACATGTTGTTGTCTATGTATCCACACATGTATTTGAGTTTCCAATCAATACAATTATAGCATGGATAATAAACGATTATCATGAACAAGGAAATATAATAATAACCACTTTATTATTGCCTCTAGGGCATATTTCCAACAGTCTCCACTTGCACTAGAGTCAATAATCTAGTATTACATGGTAATGAATCTAACACCCATAGAGTTCTGGTGTTGATCATGTTTTGCCTGTGGAAGAGGTTTAGTCAACGGATCTGCAACATTCAGATCCGTATGTACTTTGCAAATGTTTATGTCCTCCTCCTTGATCGCATCGCGGATGGAATTGAAGCGTCACTTTATGTGTCTGGTTCTCTTGTGAAACCTTGGTTCCTTGGCTAGAGCAATGGCACCAGTGTTGTCATAGAACAGAGTCATTGGGTCCAGTGCACTGGGTACAACTCCAAGATCTGTCATGAACTGCTTCATCCAGACACCTTCCTTTGCTGCCTCCAAGGCAGCTATGTACTCTCTTCGCATGTAGAATCAGCTACCACGCTTTGCTTGGAACTGCACCAGCTTACCGCTCCCCCATTTAGAATATATATGTATCCGGTTTGAGACTTAGAGTCATCCGGATCAGTGTCAAAGCTTGCATCGACGTAACCCTTTATGACGAGCTCTTGATCACCTCCATAAACGAGGAACATTTCCTTAGTCATTTTCAGGTACTTAAGGATATTCTTGACCGCTGTCCAGTGTTCCACTCCTAGATCACTTTGAAACCTTCCGGCCATACTTATGGCAAGGCTGACATCTGGTCTTGTGCACAACATCGCATACATGATAGAGCCTATGGCAGAAGCATAGGGGATGACACTCATCTTTTCTCTATCCTCTGTAGTCGCTGGGCATTGAGTCTTACTCAACTTCATACCTTGCAAAACAGGCAAGAACCCCTTCTTGGACTGATCCATTTTGAACTTCTTCAAAATCTTATCAAGGTATGTGCTTTGTGATAGTCCTATTAAGCGTCTCGATCTATCTCTATAGATCTTGATGCCTAATATGAAAGCAGCTTCTCCTAGGTCCTTCATTGAAAAACTCTTGTTCAAATATTCCTTCACGTTTTCCAAAAGTTCTATATTGTTTCCAATCAGCAATATGTCATCCACATATAATATTAGAAACGCTATAGAGCTCCCACTCACTTTCTTGTAAATACAAGCTTCTCCATAAACTTGTATAAGCCCAAACGCTTTGATCACCTCATCAAAGCGAAGATTCCAACTCCGAGATGCTTGCACCAGTCCATAAATGGATCGCTGGAGTTTGCACACTTTGTCAGCATTCTCTGGATCGACAAAACCTTTCGGTTGCATCATATACAACTCTTCCTTAAGGAAACCGTTAAGGAACGTTGTTTTGACATCCATCTGCCAGATTTCATAATCGAAAAATGCAGCTATTGCCAACATGATTCCGACGAACTTAAGCATCGCTATGGGTGAGAAAGTCTCATCCTAGTCAACTCCTTGAACTGGTGAAAACCCCTTTGCCACAATTCGAGCTTTATAGATGGTGACATTACCGTCCGCGTCCATCTTCTTCTTGAAGATCCATTTATTCTGAATGGCCTTTCGCCCTTCAGGTAATACTTCCAAAGTCCATACTTTGTTTTCATAAATGGATCCCATCTCGGATTTCATGGCCTCTAACCATTTGTCAGAATCCGGGCCCACCATCGCTTCTCCATAGCTCGTAGGTTCATCGTTGTCCAACAACATGACCTCTAAGACAGGGTTACCATACCACTCAGGAGCAGTACTTATCCTTATCGACCTACGAGGTTCGATAGTAACTTGATCTGAAGCTTCATGATCACTATCATTAGCTTCCTCTTCAACTGACGTAGGTGCTACATAAACATCTTTCTACGCTGCGCTACTCTCTGGTTTAAGTAAAGGTTCAACAACCTCATCAAGTTCTATCTTCCTCCCACTCAATTCTTTCGAGAGAAACTCTTTCTCGAGAAAGGACCCGTTCTTAGCGACAAACACTTTGCCCTCGGATCTGTGATAGAAGGTATACCCAACCGTATCCTTTGGGTATCCTACGAAGACGCATTTGTCCGCTTTGGGTTTGAGCTTTTCTGGCTGAAGCCTTTTGACATAAGCATCGTAGCCCCAAACCTTAAGAAACGACAACTTAGGTTTCTTGCCAAACCATAGTTCATATGGTGTCGTATCTACGGACTTAGATGGTGCCCTATTTAAAGTGAATGCAGCTGTCTCTAATGCATAACCCCAAAACGATAGTGGCAGATCGGCAAGAGACATCATATAATGCACCATATCCAGTAAGGTACGATTACGACATTCAGGCACACCATTACGCTGTGGTGTTCCAGGTGGCGTTAATTGTGAAACAATTCCACATTGTCTTAAGTGATTGCCAAACTCATAACTCAGATACTCTCCCCCTCGATCAGATTGTAGGAATTTAATCTTCTTGTTACGATGATTCTCAACTTCACTTTGAAATTGCTTGAACTTTTCAAACGTTTCAGACTTATGCTTCATTAAGTAAATATACCCATATCTACTCAAGTCATCGGTGAAGGTGAGAAAGTAACGATATCCATCGCGTGCGTCAACACTCATCGGACCGCACACATCAGTATGTATGATTTTCAACAAGTCACTTGCCCGCTCCATTGTTCCGGAAAATGGGGTTTTGGTCATCTTGCCCATGAGGCATGGTTCGCATGTCTCAAGTGATTCAAAATCAAGTGACTCCAACAGTCCATCAGCATGGAGTTTCTTCATGCGCTTTACACCAATATGACCTAAGCGGCAGTGCCACAAGAAAGTGGTACTATCATTATCAACTCTACATCTTTTGGCATCAATGTTATGAACATGTGTATCATCACTATCAAGATTCAATAAGAATAAACCCCTCACAATGGGTGCATGACCATAAAAGATATTGCCCATATAAATAGAACAACCATTATTCTATGATTTAAATGAGTAACCGTCTCGCATTAAACAAGATGCAGATATAATGTTCATGCTCAACGTAGGCACTAAATAACAATTATTCAAGTTTATCACTAATCCCGATGGTAATCGAAGAGCGAGCGTGCCGACGGCGATCACATCAACCTTGGAACCATTTCCCACGTGCATCATCACTTAGTCCTTCACCAGCCTTCGTCTATTCCGTAGTTCCTATTTAGAGTTGCAAATGTGAGCAACCGCATCGGTATCAAATACCCAGACACTACAACGAGAGCTGGTAAGGTACACATCAATAACATGCATATCATATATACCTTTGTTGATGTTGGCCCCCTTCTTGTCGGCTAGGTACTTGGGGCAATTCTGCTTCCAGTGGCCAGTTCCCTTGCAATAGAAGCACTCAGTTTTTGGCTTGGGTCCAACCTTGGGTTTCTTCAAGGGAGGGGCAACTGCTTTGCCACCCTTCTTGAAGTTTCCCTTCTTTCCCTTGCTCCTTCTGAAACTAGTGGTTTTACTGACCATCAACACTTGATGCTCCTTCTAGATGTCTGACTCCGCAACTTTCAGCATCGCGAACAACTCAGAGACTGACTTGTTCATCCCTTGCATGTTATAGTTCAACACAAAGCTCTTGTAGCTAGGTGGTAGCGATTGAAGAACTCTGTCAGTGACTGCCTCAGGCGGGAGCTCAACTCCCAACTCAGCCAGACGGTTGTAATACCCAGACATTCTGAGTATGTGCTCACTGATAGACCCGTTCTTCTCCATTTTGCAGGCATAGAACTTATCGGAGGTCTCATACCTCTTGATCCGGGCATTCTTCTCAAAAATAAACTTCAACTCCTGGAACATCTCATATGCTCCATGACGTTCAAAACGCCTTTAAAGTCCCGGTTCTAAGCCATACAACACGGCGCACTGAACTATTGAGTAGTCATCAACACGCGACTGCCAGGCATTTAGAACGTCCACAGTCGCTGGAGGGGATGGCGCACCAAGCGATGCATCAAGGACATAAGACTTTTGGGCAGCCATGAGGATAATCCTCAGATTACGGGCCTAGTCCACAAAGTTACTTCCATCATCTTTCAGCTTAGCTTTCTCTAGGAACACATTGAAATTCAGGGGAGCTACTGTGCGAGCCATTGATCTACAACATAATTTGCAAAGATAACTTAGACTATTGTTCAAGATAATGAGTTCAATTAATCATATTACTTAAGAAATCCCACTCAAATCAACATCCCTCTGGTTGTCTGAGTGTAACATGATCCAAATTCACCAACCCAAGGCCGATCATCACATGAGATGAGGTGGTTTCAATGGTGAACATCTCCATGTTGATCATATCTACTATATGACTCATGTTCGACCTTTCAGTCTCTTGTGTTCTGAGGCCATGTCTGTACATGCTAGGCTCGCCAAGTTTAACCCAAGTGTTCCGCATGTGCAAAACTGGCTTGCACCCGTTGTATGTGAACGTAGAGTCTATCACACCCGATCATCACGTGGTGCTTCGAAATGACAAACTTTCGCAATGGTGCACACTTGGGGAGAACACAATTTTATTTTGAAATTTTAGTGAGGGATCACCTTATAATGCTACCGTCATCCTAAGCAAAATAAGATGCATAAAATGATTAACATCACATGCAAATCATAAGTGACATGATATGGCCATCATCTTGTGCTTTTGATCTCCATCTCCAAAGCACCCGCATGATCTCCATCATCACCGGCATGACACCATGATCTCCATCATCGTGTTGCCATCGGGATTGTCATGCCAACCATGCTTCTACAACTATTGCTACCGCTTAGCGATAAAGTAAAGCATTACATAGTGCTTAATGATTGACACGTAGGTCATACAATAATTAAAGACAACCCTATGGCTCCTGCCGGTTGCCGTATTCATCGACATGCAAGTTGTGATAATCTATACAAAACATGATCATCTCATACATCAAATATATCTCATCATGTCTTTGGCCATATTATATCACAACATACCCTGCAAAAAGAAGTTAGACGTCCTCTACTTTGTTGTTGCATGTTTTACGTGGCTGCTATGGGTAACTAGTAAGAACCGTTCTTACCTACGCAAAGCCACAACGTGATATGCAAGTTGCTATTTAACCTTCTACAAGGACCGCCTTTGTCGAATCCGATTCAACTAAGGTGGGAGAGACAGACACCCGCCAGCCATCTTTATGCAACAAGTTGCATGTCAGTCGATGGAACCGGTCTCATGTACTTGGACATGTAAAGTTGGTCCGGGCCGCTTCATCCCACAATACCGCTGAATCAAGAAAAGACCAAGGAAGGAAGCAATCTGAATATCAACGCCCACAAACTCCTTTTTTGTTCTACTCCTGATGTCATCTACGCATAGACCTAGCTCATGATGCCACTGTTGGAGAACGTTGCATGGGAAGCAATTTTTTTCCTACGCTCACCAAGATCAATCTAGGAGATGACCATCTACGAGAGGAGAGATTGGATCTACATACCCTTGTAGATCGCTAAGCGGAAGCGTTAAGAAACACGGTTGATGTAGTCGAGCGTCTTCGTGATCCAATCACGATCCGTCCACGAACTCCCGATCAAGTGCCGAACGGACGACACCTCCGCCTTCAACACATGTACGGCTTGATGACGCCTTCACCTCCTCGATCCAGCGAGCAGTGGTGAAGTAGTAGCTCGAGTCCTCTGGTAGCACGACGGCGTGGCTGCGGTGGTGGTGGAGAAATCTCAGCAGGGCTTTGCCAAGCCTAGCGGAGAAGATGAAGAACTACGAGGGAGAGGAAGGGCAGCACCGTGGCCATGATGGATTTGGCTGCCCTCCCTCTCCCCCTCTATATATAGGGGGAAGGGAGGAGGGGGGTGCCCCTAGGGTTTCGCCTAGGGGGGTGGCGGCCACAGATGGGGGCGCCTAGGGTTTGGGTGCCCCCCTTAGGTGCCTTGCCCCCCAAGCAGGGGGGGGGGCGCACCACCCTCCTGGTGGCATGGGTTGAGGTGAGGGGGGGCGCCCAGCCCCTTGTGTGCTGGTGTGCCCCCTTCCCTTGGCCCATGAGCCCCCCCAGCACTTGCCGGGGCCCCCCGAAACCCTTTTCGAACTTCCGGCGATAACCCGGTACCTCCCGGAACACTTCCGGACTCCGATTCCCTCCATCCTATATATCAATCTTCACCTCCGGACCATTCTGAAGTTCCTCTTCATGTCCGAGATCTCATCCGGGACTCCGAAGAACCTTCGGTCACCAACACAATAACTCAACTATACTTATATCGTCACCAAACGTTAAGTGTGTAGACCCTGCGGGTTCGAGAACTATGTAGACATGACCGAGACACCTCTATGGTCAATAACCAATAGCGGGACCTGGATGTCCATATTGGTTCCTACATATTCTATGAAGATCTTTATCGGTTGAACTTCGATGCCAAGGATTCAGCTAATCCCGTATGCAGTTCCCTTTGTCTATCGGTATGTTACTTGCCCGAGATTCGATCGTCGGTATCTCCATACCTAGTTCAATCTCATTACCGGCAAGTCTCTTTACTCGTTTTGTAATACAAGATCCCGTGGCTAACTCCTTAGTCACATCGCTTGCAAGCTCATTGTGATGTTGTATTACCGAGTGGGCCCTGAGATACCTCTCCGTCATACAGAGTGACAAATCCCAGTCTTGATCCATGCCAACTCAACAGACACCCTCGAAGATACCTGTAGAGCATCTTTATAGTCACCCAGTTACGTTGCGATGTTTGATACACACAAGGTACTCCTCCGGTGTCAGTGAGTTGCATGATCTCATGGTCATAGGAACAGATACTTGACATGCAGAAAACGATAGCAATAAACTTGACACGATCATATGCTTCGCTTATAGTTTGGATCTTGTCCATCACATCATTCTCCTAATGATGTGATCCCGTTATCAAATGACAACTCATGTCTATGGCCATAAAACCATAGCCATCTTTGATCAACGAGCTAGTCCGGTAGAGGCTCACTAAGGACATGTTGTTGTCTATTTATCCACACATGTATTTGAGTTTCCAATCAATACAATTATAGCATGGATAATAAACGATTACCATGAACAAGGAAATATAATAATAACCACTTTATTATTGCCTCTAGGGCATATTTCCAACATTTGATTGATCCTATTCTGATGCATAGCCTGATTTTGTAACCTGCTATTGTTACCTACCTGCTTATCCTATATGCTTAGTATAGGTTGGTTAGTGATCCACCAGTGACCCCTCACCTTGTCCCTATTGCCCCCGCTTTATGATCGATGACTTGATCAACGTGATCGACGTCCAGAGCCCGACACATCACCTCACACCCCCTTAGTTGTACGACTCTGCAGAGGTACTATTGAGTGCCTAGGGTGATACCTCATAATGCACTCCTGATGATATCTCTTTAGTGTAGCTAATCGGCCGTGGATTACGAGGTGATTCCTTCTTCACCACTCTCGATAACGACTCTGTCGTGCAACACCTCAAGTGTGAACCCTCGAGGGTGATTCCTCCCAGTTCACCTTGACGGTTACATCAAGTGGAATCCATCGAGGGTGATTCCTTGTATTTCCCCCTTGATGTTATAGACACACAATTACTTTGACTTTGCCCTAGAACCATGTTGAAATCGGGTCGGCCCAGAGGGGTACCCGCGAGAAATGTGAAGTCGAGTTAACCATGAGGGTACCCGCAAGATAATTACGCGGCACAGCCGGGCATTCATAGCCCTTGCCGTAAGTCCGCTAGACGGGGTGACAGGACCACAGATCGTGGATCATTGATCATCTCCGCACGCTCCCAAGACACTAACGGTTTGGATATGTGATCCGAGTAGGCCTCTGGCCTTTTCGCATTGACCACCACGCGGGAATAAGTATGGGCACTCTGCGTCGTACGATTCTTCCGAAAGCTCACTGATGTCAGCGGTTTAGCGGCACACGCCCAGGTGGTCTGCTTAAGCACCTGCTTTGTATAAAGAGGTAGCCATGACTGATCCCGGCTGTCCTCGCAACGCACATGATTGCAAAGGATGATTGGCCCAAGACCCCTTCGCATTTAGGATGTAGACCGGTGTGCTGGCCTCTCTGTTGAGCCTAGGTAGGACTACAGCGTGTCGATTAGCCGAGGCTGGGCATGAACCAGAAAAGTGTGTCTGGCCAAAGCTAATCTAGCGTGTTGGGTAAGTTTGTGCACCCCTGCAGGGAAGTTAATCTATTCGAATAGCCGTGTCCACGGTAACGGATGCTTGGAGTTGTATCCCGATCTATACAACTAGAACTGGATACTAGAGACACTAAATGGATATGATGGTTCCGGGATTGCTTTCTCGCAGGGAGTCGAGGAAGGATCTCTGGGCGTTGATACTACAACATACTTACTACTATTATGTGATATGTCTCCAACATATCTATAATTTATGAAGTATTCATGCCATGTTTACAACAATTTTATATGGTTTGGGTGTAATTTTATATGATTTAAATAAAACTAACCTAGACTGACGCTGTTTTCAGCAGAACTACCGTGGTGTTGTTTTTTGTGCAGAAATCAAAGTTCTCCAAATGCAGCGAAACTTTTTGACGATTTTGTTGGAAGAAAAGAGGCACTAGAAGTTTCGTGGGAGGGCCAGAAGAGCCATGAGGCGGCCACTACCCACCTGGGCGCGCCAGCCCCCTCCGGCATGTGTTGGTGGGTAGTGGGCCCCTCGAAGCCCATCTCAGTGTGAGACCGACGCCAAAAAATCATATAAATACAGAAACCCCCAGAAATAACCCTAGATCGGAAGTTCCACCGCCGCAAGCCTATATAGCCACGAAAAACTAATCTGGACCCTGTTTCGGCACCTTGCCGGAGGGGGAAATCATCACCGGAGGCCATCTTCATCATCTCGGCGGCCACATGATGAGGAGGGAGTAGTCCACCCTCGGGGCTGAGGGTTTGTACTAGTAGCTATGTGTTTGATCTCTCTCTCTCTCTCTTTTGTGTTCTTGATTTGGCACGATTTTGATGTATCACGAGCTTTGTTAATACAGTTGGATCATATGGTGTTTTCCCCTCTCTATCTTGTTGTGATGAATTGAGTTTTACCTTTGAGATTTCACTTTTATCGGATTGAATACTTTGTTGGATTTGGAACACTTGATGTATGTCTTGCTATGAATACCCGTGGTGACATGGGGTATCATATTGATTCACTTGATGTATGTTTTGGCACTCAACTCACGGATTCCAGAGGTGACATTGGGGTAATCTATGCATAGGGGTTGATGCATGTTTTCGTCTTTGTTTCTCAGGTAGAAATCTTGGGTCACTCTTTGAAGTTCTTTGTGTTGGATTGATTATTTTGAATATGAAGTTGTTCAATGCACATCTTATAATCAACTCACGGATACTCATGGTGACATAGGAGTATCTAGGTGACATTAGAGTTGGTTGATGTGTATCATATGGTGTTATTTTAGTACGAACTCTTGGGCTGTTTGTGACACTTATAGGAATAGCTCGATAGATCAATCAGAAAGGATAACTTTGAGGTGGTTTTGTACCCTACAAACAATTTCGTCTTATGTTCTCCACTAGATAAGAACTTTGGAGTGATTCTTTATTGCATGTTGAGGGATTGCCATATGATGCAATTATGTTAGCATTGTTGAGAGATTGCACTAGCAAAAGTATGAACCCTAGGCCTTGTTTCTAAGCATTGCAATACCGTTTGTGCTCACTTTTGTTACTTGCTACCTTGATGTTTTTTATTGTTCCTATTACAAAAACCTATATCTACTATCCATATTACACTTGTATCACCATCTCTTCGCCGAACTAGTGCACCTATACAATTTACCATTGTATTTGGTGTGTTGGGACACAAGAGACTCTATGTTATTTGGCTGCAGGGTTGTTTGAGAGAGACCATCTTCATCCTACGCCTCCCACGGATTGATAAACCTT
The DNA here is from genome assembly GCA_011799875.1 of Thinopyrum elongatum. Taxonomy (NCBI): domain Eukaryota; kingdom Viridiplantae; phylum Streptophyta; class Magnoliopsida; order Poales; family Poaceae; genus Thinopyrum; species Thinopyrum elongatum. The sequence continues at coordinate 396,683,148 of CM022298.1, read as the reverse complement.
AGGTCATCCACTTGAGGGAAAATTGCTACTGTCCTACAAAACTCTGCGCTTGGAGGCCCAACACGAGTCTACAAGAATAAAGTTGCATAGTAGACATCAAGCTCTTTTCTGGCGTCGTTGCCGGGGAGGTGAGTGCTTGAAGGTATATCTTTAGATCTTGCAATTGAATCTTTTAGTTTCTTGTTTTATCACTAGTTTGGTTTATAAAGAAAACTAAAAAAAATGGAAGTGAGGTTGCCTCATATACTTCATCTTTATAATGTCTTTCGTGAAAATGATGGAAAGAAAAATTGTGCTCAATTGATAGAAGAAGAATTCAATAAAATGTTTGGCATAAAATCCTTGAATGATGAGCATGATTGCAATGTTGTTAGTGTGAATTCTATGAATATCCATGATACTAATTATACGCAAAGTCACAAGCTTGGGGATGCTATGTTTGATGAAGATGATATTTTTAGTCCCCCAAGATTTGATGTGCAAATTTGTTATAATGATTGCATGCCTCCTATTTATGATGACTATATTGATGAAAGTGGGCTTGGAAGAGTGTCAACTCTAGGTAATGATCCCACTATTTTGGAGGGTGTTGAATCTTATTGTAATAATTATGAAAGTGAATTTGGAGAGGTCATGACTTTATTTAATGATGTTTCCACTATCTTGGAAGAGGTTTCAATTGATTTTGACAATGAAGTTGCTATCTATGATGATTATTGTGATGACATGTATGCTATAAAGAATAATGTTAACCATGAAACTTGTCATCATGATTTTCACTTTCAATTGGACTATGCCAATCAAGTATCTCATGATAGTTATTTGTTGAGTTTGCTCCCACTACTATTCGTGAGAATAAATTTGTTTGTGTGGAGAGTAATAAATTTTCTATGCTTGTGGATCATGAAAAGAATGCTTTATGTGATAGTTATATTGTTGAATTCATTCATGATGCTACTGAAAATTACTATGAGAGAATGCTTGTAGGTATTGCAATAATATCAAGTTTCCTCTCTATGTGTTGAAAATCTTGAAGCTTTGCTTGTTTCGCCTTCCTATGCTAGTTGATTCTTGTTTTCATAAGTCGTTTGGTCACAAATCCCTATGCATAGGAAGTGGGTTAGACTTAAATGTGCTTGCCATGTGATTCATGATGCTCCCGTATGTTTCAATTCTTATCTTTTATGTGAGCATCATTGAGATCATCATGCCTAGCTAAAAAGGCATTAAAGAAAAGCATTTGTTGGGAGACAACCCAACACTATTACCTACTGTTTTTGTGTGCCCACATGATTAAGGTACTATAGTAATCATGTTTTATAACTTTTGTTTCAATAAAGTGCCAATTAAAGCCTTTGGGATAGTATGGATGATAGTTGACTTGATTCTGTGCAAAAATAGAAACTTTTGCGCCTAGTAATAGAATTGTTAAAAATCATTGGAGCATCAAAAAATTCTGATTTTTTATACATTACTGATATACAAATTTCCTACGTTTTCCAAATTGTTCAGACGTTTTGGACTTACAGAAGTATAGTAATTATTAAGATCTTTACAGACTGTTCTGTTTTTGACAGATTCTGTTTGCAATGCATAGTTTGCTTGTTTTATGGTTTCTATGGCTGATATTGCTTAATATAAATTGTGGAAATTTTAGAGTACAGTAGGCATTATGTGGAAACAATTATGAATTTTGTCTTTGACAGTACCCAAGTGGATGATTTGTTTTACTATGCTAACACATCTCACGAAGTTCCGTTAAGTTTTGTGTGATTGAAGTTTTCAAGTTTTGGGTGAGATATCGATATGAGGAGAATAAGGAGTGACAAGACCCTAAGCTTGGGGATTACCAAGGCACCCCAATATAATATTCAAGTAATATCCAAGCAACTAAGCTTGGGGATGTCCTGGAAGTCATCCCCTCTTTCGTCTCCAACATTATCGGTAACCTTACTTGGGACTATATTTTTATTCATCACATGATATGTGTTTTGCTTGGAGCATCATTTTATTTTAGTTGGATTTGCTTGCTGATATTTAGGATAATTTTTTGCATCTTTTATTTCAATAAAAGTGTCAAGAATATCCTTTACCATGCTTAGTTTGCAAGTCTATATGTTGCTGTTTGAAAACAGAAAGTTTGTTGTTATGTTTTGAATATTTGTGAATAGTCAGAACATGATAAAATCTTGAAATTTTTACACGGTGATATATAACAAATTTTCTGCAGTGTGGTAATTTTCAGAATTTTTGGAGTTAGATAAGTATGAATATTATTGCACTCTTTACAGACTGCCCTGTTTAGACATATTGCTGTTATGTTTGTATATGTTTGCTTGTTTAATGATTCTTTTTGAGGATAGGAGTATTAAATATGCAGAGGCATTTAGTATGCAATGTTAAAATAATTTTAGTGATTTGCTATATTAGAGAATGATAAGGTTTTCGCATTGATTTATAGTAACTTATCTCACGAGTTCTTGTTGAGTTTTGTGTGGATGAAGTTTTTAAGAATTAGGGAAACCATGATATGAGAGGAATGAAGAAGACACAAGAGTTCAAGCTTGGGGATGCCCAAGGCATCCCAAGTTAATATTCCAAGAAGTCTCAAGTATCAAAGCTTGGGGATGCCCCGGTAGGCATCCCACGTTTCTTCATCAACAATTATCGGTTAGTCTCGGTTTAGCCTAAGTTGTTGCTTCTACGCATGAGATGTGTTAGTCTTGGAATGTCATTTTATTTTGTTTTCCTTGCTGTTTTAATAAAATACTTAGATTTGAAAGTTTTTAAATGAGAGAGAGTCCTCACATAGCTACCCATTTACTTAACTACTCGCTTGATCTTCACTTATATCTTTTTGGAGTAGTTTGTCATTTACTCTTGTGCTTCACTTATATCCTATGAGTAAATTGTTGAATGAATTGAATATCATGAAGTTGAAATTATATGTTCATATCATACCTAGTAGTAGCTTCACATTGGGTTTAGAAAGTGAAATCTATTGAAGCTTGACAATCATAATATTGGTCATACAAGCAATTCATGAATGATTAGTATAAGGAATAGAACTTTCACATACAAATATATTATCTTGGACATATTCTATGATTCTGAATACCTATTAATTATTTTCAAACTTGAGCAAATTAGTTGAAATTGGACAAGGAAGACTACGTAATGAGTTATGGTTGTGTTTATTTGCATAAAAGTTGGGTTTTTTATCATTTATGCCACTGGTTGTGTCTCACTACTCAGTTTTGCCACTAGGAATTTCAATTGCTCAAAAATGCCATCTCTTCGTTAGGTGCATGCTCAAAAATGCCACTCGACACCATGATTGTCAGCTCAAATCTCGTTTTCCATGTCATAATGACCAAAATACCTATAGACCAACATGTCAGCTCTCCCTCTTTCTCATTACAATAAAGTGTGGGTCCCACTTGATCCCAACAACGTTCTTATTTTCTCTAAAATTATTCTCTTGCTTACTACAAACAAGTGGGGTCCACACTTATCATTGTGAGATAGAGAGAGCTGACATATGGGTATAGGGTTATTTTTGTCATATAACATGGTCAACGAGTTTGACCTGACAATAACGATGTCTAATGGCATTTCTGAGCAAACATCTAATGAAACGATGGCATTTTTTATATATCTAATGGCATTTTTGAGAAAACATCTCACAGAGCGATGGCATTTTTGAGTAGTTGTAATTTCTAATGGCAAAACGGAGTAGTGAGACACAACTAGTGGCATAAATGATAAAAACCCAAGAAGTTATATGGTTATGGATCCTCCAACATGTGGTGTTTGCTTAGGATCTTTTGCTAGCCAAAAATTCATACTAAGTAGAGATACTACTTGTGCATCCAAAAACCCTTAAACCCAGTTTCTTGCCATGGGTGTCCATCATACCTACCTATGGATTGAATAAGATCCTTCAAGTAAGTTGGCATCAGTGCATAAAGCAATAAAAATTGCTCCTAAATATGTTTGATCTTTTATTGTAAGGGAAAATAAGCATTGTACAAACTTGTGTTGGCAAAGTAATTAAAGCGACGGACTGCATAATAAAGGTTGCTATCATAAGGGGCAATATAATGTGACGTTCCTTTGCATTAAGAGATTATGCATCCAAAAATAAAAAGCGCATGACAACCTCTGCTTCCCTCTGCGAAGGGCCTATCTTTTACTTTTCAGTATTTGCTTTTATGCAAGAGTCAATAGTATGCATTCTCATTTCAACCTCAATTATTCTCTATTTGGCAAGCATCATGTGGTGGGGAAAGATCTAGGAACATATGGCCAGTCAAATATATTTGATCATGATTTATTATTGTTGACAATTATCTCTATGATAAATGAGTTGGGAGGCGAAACATTAAGCCCCTATCTTTCTCTGTGTTCGATGGATGCCATTTGTTCTAAAAATATGCTTTGAGTACTAGCAATCATAGAAGACTATATGATGATTGAGTATGTGGAGCTCTTACTTAGACTTTGTTGAGAATAAGTTGAATTGTAATTGTTTGGTGACTAAGAACATAGGTTGTTAAGTTTCAAGAGAAGGCATTGTTTGAACCATAACATGTGGATTGATTGCTACTTTATCATGATGAGTTTTATGAGAAAGAGTTGTTGTTATAGTGCTAGGAAAAGTGGTTGAAATTATCATTGATCAAACTTATGCACTATGCTAGCATTCACACTTCATAAATTATTTCTTTTATCATTTACCTACTCGAGGACGAGCAGGAATTAAGCTTGGGGATGCTGATACGTCTCCAACGTATCTATAATTTATGAAGTATTAACACTAACACTAACACCGGCTCCTAGATCACATAAACTTATGCACTATGCTAGCATTCACAATTCATTTAAGAAGATACCTTTTCTTTCATAGGTTTCTTTGCCTCTTGCATATCTTCAGGACTGAGAAATAGAATACCTCTCTTCTTCAGAGTAGGTTTATGCGGTGGTTCAGGAAGAGTCCAATCATTATCATTACTCAATATATTATTCAATAGTTCTTCAGCTTGTTCAACAGTTCGTTCCCTGAAAACACAACTAGCACAACTATCTAGATGGTCCCTAGAAGCATCTAGTCCATTATAAAAGATATCAAGTATTTCATTTTCCTTGAGAGGATGATTAGGCAAAGCATTAAGTAATTGGAGAAGCCTCCCCCAAGCTTGTGGGAGACCCTCTTCTTCAATTTACACAAAGTTAAATATTTCCTGTAAAGCAACTTGTTTCTTATGAGCAGGAAAATATTTTCCAGAGAAGTAATATATCATATCTTGGGGACTACGCACACAACCAGGAGGAAGAGAATTAAACCATATCTTAGCATCACCCTTTAATGAGAAAGGAAACAACTTAAGAATATAGTAGTAGCGAATTTTTCCTCATGAGCAAATAGGGTGGCTATATCATTCAATCTAGTAAGATGTGCCACAACAGTTTCAGATTCATAACCATGAAAAGGATCAAATTCAACCAAAGTAATTAACTCAAGATCGATAGAGAATTCATAATCCTTATCAGTAACAAACATAGGTGAAGTAGCAAACTTAGGATCATATTTCATTCTAGCATTCAAACAATTTTCTTTCAACTTGACTAGTAATTTCTTAAGAGCATCTCTATCCTTACAAGCAAGAAAGTCCCTAGCTACCTCTCCATCCATAACATAACCCTCAGGTATATTAGTGTCGGTGCAACAAACCCTGGTGTATGTTGCTTGGACAGTACACAGGCTCAAGGGTAAGGTTACAACATCCAAGACAAGGCCAAGCAGAAGATATAGCTCTTTGAGAAATCAAAGGGCGGATCAAGAAGACCAAGACAAGCCAAAGAAACAAGATATCACTAAGGAAAAACCTCCCTTGCCGGGCAGGCGAGCCTGGCAAGGTCGAGGTCACCCCGAAGACAAGTCTCAAGACTCCCCCGGCAAGCTTGCCGGGGATGCCAAGGGCGGATCACCCCGACAAAGCTCCATCGCTCCACCTCATAGCAACGCAAGTCACCTATCGATGCGGTGTCAAGCCCCCAAGTGATTAAGTGGCTGTTATTTGGCACGTGGCAGCCATTTCTAAGGAAGATCACCCCCAAATGACTCCCGTCCAGAGGCTTGTCACGCAGGCAGGCGAGGAGGTGGATGAATAGCACGGCAAGGCTTGCCGGGCTCCCCCGTGATGTGACACTAAGCAGTGCATTTAATGCATCCTGTCCTGTCTGCAGAGTTAGGTATGATAGCACTGTGGCTATCTAATCACTGGATAATGACTGTTTTGCCATTGTGGTAATACCTTGACATATAAAAGGAGGGCCGTGGCAACCTTAGAAAGGATTCGGACCCTTGTACACTCGAACATGCGTAGCTGCTCTCGTCCCGAGGCAACCTTGCCGGGCTGGAGCGCTGCGCCTCCACCACGGTCCTTTCATCAATCCACCAAAGCAGGAGTAGGGTTTTACGCCTCGCGGCGGCCTGAACCTGGGTAAAAACTGCCCGTGTCGTCATTGCCGTGCTGCTCTATGGTCTCCGCTCTTTGTGCAACACGCCCTTCCCCCTTGCTGAACCACAAGGGGTCGATGGCCCCATAGGTGGCCATGTTGAACCACGACATCTTTGGTGCGCCAGGTAGGGGGAAGCGCTTGTGCGAACCCGAGGGTGTAAGCAGCGCGTCATCTTCATCATCGTCTTCTTCGTCGACGGCTTCATCATCCATGGCGCCCAAGAAAAAGCCCGGCGCTACAGCTCACCCGTCCACCTCGAAGGCCCCCTCGCATGCAGCCACTGATGCCGTGGGGCTACAGGGGCGCACGGGGACGTGGATGCCGTGGGGGACGTGACCGGCGCAGGCGGCGCCATCACCATTCCCCCTGCGGCCGAAGCGGGAGTGGGGGGCGCCGGGGGAGGACATCATCAACAGCATCCTAGCGGCCATGCTCCACAAGATGCGGGTGGGGAGAATATCCCATCTCCGCCTCTCCATCTCGTTGAAGGACGTAGCCGCGGCGATGGCGCTCGCTCTGGTGTGAATCGCAACCTTCTAGCTGCCCCCGCTGCGGGTGCGGATGCAGGGCACACGCCATCCCCAGGGCAAGCTGGCCAAGACGATGCGCCGAATGGGGTCGCTAATCCCCAAGCACATCCGCCTCGTCGCCACGCCACCCTGATGACCAGCTCGTGGCGACGCCACTACCGGCACCGTCAGAAGTCAGGCGACGTCGCGATCTGCGTCGTCTATGCTGAGCACCGCTTCAGAGGCCATGGCATGGGCCCAACTCCTGTTGAGATTTCCGCCAGCGGCCGATCAAATGGATGAGTGGAGAGCCACCATTCAAAGCCTGTTTGGTTTCGCTGAGGCGGGAGGATCACAGCGAGCAGGCCCGTCACGGCCTCCGTAGGCAGTGACAACGGCCCGAGCCGCTGGCCATCCGAAGGGGTCACTCCTACGGTGCAGTCCCCTCCATGGCAGCCAGCGTAGGGGCCGCGGCCAGAGCCATGCAATCAAGAACCCGACGAGATATCAATGGCTTCGTTTGATCCTCGAGCTCATCGAGATCAGCGGCGGGTCCTGGAAGACAGGCTAGGGGAAGATGCACGCATCACCATAGAACTGCGCCGCGACACCCGCCGCCAGTCTGATAGGCGCAATGGTCCCGACGTCGACGAGCCCACGCCCAGTGGAGACGGATACCTGCCATTCGAGGTTGGGTGTCCTGCCTTCACTTGCGAGCTGCGGCAAGTCCGTTGGCCGTCTACCCGTACGTTCAAGCCAGAGATATCAGAAAAGTACGATGGAAGAATGAACCCGGCAGAGTTCTTGAGCATCTACACCATCGCTGTTCAAGCCGCCGGAGGAAGAGATGAGAAGGTATTCGCCAACTACTTCCCTTTGGCACTCAAGCCAAATGTGAGGTCATGGTTGATGCACTTACCGGAGAATTCCATCTCGACCTGGGCTGACCTATGCAATGAGTTTGTTGGCAGCTTCACGGGCGGCCATCAAGAACCAGGGCGGCCCAGCGACTTGCAGCTCCTCCCACAGAAGGAAGGAGAGAGTTTGCGGAAGTATATGCAGAGATTCAGCCGGGTGCACAGGAACATTCCGGACATCCACCCGACAGCTGTGATAGCTGCGTTCCAGTCCAACGTACGCAACCACAGGATACGTTCCAAGATGAACGTCCGGTTGCCCAAGACTATGAATGAGCTATACACTTTGGCGGATAAGTGTGCCCGAACAGAGAAGGGGAGGCGACTCCCCAGAGAAGAAGACGGCATCGACGTTGACTCGGAGGACGACGACCTTGCCTATCAAAAGAAGAAGAACAAGAAACGCAACAAGAAGTGCAAGGAGAAGACAGTTCTGGCTGTCGAAGGGTCCGGCGTTCCTAGTACCGACAAGAAGGCCAAGACTGAAGCTCCCGGCAAGGAAGTTGCCACATGCAATGGCTGTCGGGAAGCTGCGGCGGCCGAGAAGGCTGGGAAGGCTGACGGGCCGTACTGCAAGATCCATCAGACCAAGGGCCATGATCTCCAAGAGTGTCATCAAGTCGAGCAACTCGTCAAGAAGCAGAAGACTGAGTACGAGAAGCGTGACAAAGAGAGAGACCAAGATGGCGTTGGCGGGAAGGGCCGAGGTGGCAGAGGAAGTTGCCCCGACAAGATCCCTCAGCATCAAGGGAAGCCTGCCAAAGGCCATGGGAAGAAGGAATGCGATGACGAGAGCGATGAAGGGGATGAAGAGGAAACCAGCGAGCAGGAGTTCCAGAAAGCCACTGATGCCCTGTGCATTGACGGAGGTGCATCCTTGCACTCCTCTCACCGCCAGCTTTAACAGTGGGCGCGTGAGGTCAATGCTGTGGAGCCAGCGGCAGATTCTCGGAAACCACTCAAATGGTCCCGCACGCCCATCATCTTTGATGAAGAGGATCACCCTGACCGCACCACCGCGATAGGGTGTTTGCCGTTGTTCGTTTCACCAATGATACACAACCTCAAGGTCACAAAGATGTTGGTTGACGACAGGGCTGGGTTGAATCTGATTTCTCCCAAGGTCATGAGCAAGCTACAGATAACAAAAGAAGAGCTCAAGGTTACTGGCACCTTTCAAGGGATCAACCCCGGCAGGAGTCGTCCGAAGGGGAAGATCACACTGCCAGTGACGTTTGGAGGTGAATTAAACCACCGGACTGAGAAGATTGTGTTTGATGTGGTTGAGCTTTCGTTGCCGTACAATGGGATACTTGGATGACCTGCTCTGGCAAAGTTCATGGCGGCATCCCATTATGCCTACAACACCCTGAAGATGCTAGGACCAATGGGCGTTATTTCTATCCCATTAGACAAGAAGGACGCAATTATATGTGTGGACAAGATGTACTGGGACGCGGTCGCTGCTGAGGCCACGGAAGCCGCATTCCCCACCAAGGAAAACAAGCAAAGGAGAAAAGCTGGCAAGGATACCGGCAAGGAATCCGGGAAGCGCGCCTCTCCGAAGTGTGCTGCACCTGTCGATGACTTGCCGAAGAGTTCCACTAGCAAGAGATCAAAGGTTGTTGCGCCTACTGTGAAGAAGGTCCCGGCAGGGCTGGGTGGCGCTGATGGTACATTTACTATCAGCTCCACCCTGGATGACAAATAGGAAAGCGCGCTCATTGCCTTCCTGCGGGCGATTGTCGATGTGTTTGCTTTGCAACCATCTGACATCCCCGGTGTTCCCAGGGAGGTAATCGAGCACCACCTTGCTGTCTGCCCTCATGCCCGGCCCGTCAAGAAGAAGGTCCGGAAGCAAGCCTTGGAGCGGCAGCAATTCATTGCCGACGAGATCAAGAAACTTCAAGCTGTTGGTTTGGTCAGAGGAGTATTGCATCCGACATGGTTGGCAAATTCAGTGGTAGTGCGCAAGGCGAATGGGAAGTGGAGGCTTTGCATAGATTTCACAGATCTGAATAAAGCATGCCCGAAGGACCCATTCCCCTTGCCGTGCATCAATCAGATTGTGGATTCCACCTCCGGGTGTGACCTGCTTTCCTTCTTGGATGCCTACTCCGGGTACCACCAGATTTTCATATCCAAGGAAGATGAAGAGAAGACCGCATTCATAACCCCATGCGGCACGTACTGTTTTGTACGGATGCCCTTTGGGTTAAAGAGCCTGGATCCACTTTTGCAAGAGCAGTGCAAATTGGTTTTGAGCCCCAGCTGCATAGGAATGTTGAAGCTTACATGGATGACATAGTGGTCAAAACAAAGCACAAATCAACTCTCATTTAGGACTTGGAAGAGACCTTTGCAAATTTGCGCAAGATCAACTTGAAGCTGAACCCAGAGAAGTGTGTGTTTGGCATTCCTTCTAGCAAGCTGCTTGGCTTCTTCATATCCCACCGGGGGATAGAGGCTAACCCCGACAAGATCAAGGAAATCGAGCAGATTCAAGCACCCAAGACAGTTAAAGATGTGAGGCGTTTGACTGGATGTGTTGCTACGCTGAGCAGGTTCATTTCCATGTCTGCCGAGCGCGCCTTGCCATTCTTCAAAGTCTTGAAGAAGGCAGGGCCTGTGGAGTGGACCCCGGAGCCGGACGCTGCGCTGCAAGATTTGAAGACCTACTTATCCTTTGTTCCCACCCTAGTCGCTCCTAAACCACAAGAGCCGTTGCTGCTGTACCTAGCGGCAACCAATCAAGTGGTTAGTGCAGCGTTGGTGGCCCAGCGGGAAGTAGATGAAGGAGCAGCCACGACTACCGTCCCCTCCAGAGAGGAAAGTGAACTCATCCTGGCAAGATCAGGTGCAGGTCAGAACGAAGAGGAGCGGGGCAACGGAGACAATTCCAGGATCACGACAAGTAAGAAGGTGGTGCAGCGGCCAGTGTACTTTGTCAGCTCCCTACTGTAGGGGGCTAGATCAAGGTATTCTGGTGTGCAAAAGTTGATCTTTGGCCTCATCATGGCCTCAAGGAAACTGCGCCACTACTTCCAAGCCCACGAGATCACGGTTGTCACCCGTTTCCCCTTGCAATGCATACCGAGGAACCCTGAGGCCATTGGCAGAATAGTGGAATGGGCTCTGGAGTTATCAAGCTTTGGTTTGAAGTTTGAGAGCACATCAACTATTCAGGGCAGAGCATTGGCGGAGTTTATTGCAGAATGGACACCAACTCCAGATGAAGGGACGCCGGAGACAGTTATCCCCGGCAAGGAAGCGCCCCAAGAATGGATCATGTACTTTGATCGTGCCTTCTCCCTACAAGGTGCGGGGGTTGGCGTGCTTCTCGTCGCACCCACTGGGGAGCACCTCAAGTACGTGGTTCAAATGCATTTCCCCCGGGAGAAGGCTACCAACAACACTACAGAATATGAAGGACTTCTTGCCGGGCTCAGGATCGCAACAGAACTGGGAATCAAGAAGCTGATCATTCGCGGAGACTCACAGCTTGTGGCGAGGCAAGTGAACAAGGATTATCAGAGTCCATTGATGGAGGCATATGTGGAGGAAGTGAGAAAGCTGGAGGAGCGCTTTGACGGATTGCAAACAAAGCACATACCCCGTGCGGAAAACAGCATTGCCGATCATCTGTCAAAGTGCGCTGCACAAAAGCTCCCCGTGGAACCAGGGACTTTTGTTCTCCACCTGACTCAGCCCTCCGTATCCCTGGCAACAATGGCCAGAAAGAGGGGGAAACTAGACTCCGGCAAGCCTCTCCCGGCAGAGCTTCCCGAAGCCCCCGGCAGAGAGCTTGGCGGGAACAACTCCCCTTCGCTCGGTGAGCAGCACCCTCCCGCCGGACTACCAGTCTTTGCGGTCGAGGCATGTACTCCCGCGAACGAGGAGGTGCCGCTGATCCTTGTTGTTGAGCCTCAGGCTCCAATTTGGGCACGACACATAGTCCGTTACCTCCAAACAGGAGAACTTCCCGAAGAGCAAGAAGAAGCTGAAAGAGTAGCCCGGAGGGCCAGTATGTATCAGTTCATCGACAACACGCTATACAGAAGGAGGCCCAATGGTGTGAAATTGAAGTGCATTTGCCGGGAAGAAGGGAAGGAACTATTGGCAAAGATACACAAAGGCATGTGCGGCTCCCACATTGGATCAAGGGCCCTGGTTGGAAAAGATTTCCAGCAATGTTTCTACTGGCCCACGGCCCTCCAAGATGCAATTGAGCTAGTCACCAGATGTGAAGCCTGCCAGTTCCACTCCAAGAATATCCATCAGCCTGCTCAAGCTCTCCATACAATCCCTTTGTCGTGGCCATTTTCGGTCTGGGGGCTCGACATCTTGGGCCCCTTCCCCCGTGCTACCGGGGGCTTTGAATTCTTGTACATTGCAATCGACAAGTTTACAAAGTGGCCGGAAGTGGAGCCCGTGAGGAAGGTGACCGCACAGTCAGCTATCAAGTTCTTGAAAGGATTGGTGTGCCGCTTCGGAGTACCCGCAGGGTCATCACTGACAATGGCACCCAATTCACAAGCCACGCCTTCATGCAATACGTTCATGCCCTCAGAAGCAAGGTCTCGTTTGCCTCTGTTGCCCATCCCAGAAGCAACGGACAAGCTGAGAGGGCGAACATTGAAGTGCTGTGAGGACTCAAGACAAGAACATTTGATAGGCTGCAGAAATATGGCAGGCGATGGATCGACGAGCTGCCGGTGGTTCTTTGGTCCCTCCGTACGACACCAAATCGAGCTACCTGCCAGACTCCCTTCTCCCTAGTCTATGGGGCAGAAGCAGTGATCCCCACGGAACTCATATACGGGTCACCTCGAGTACTTGCCTATGATGAAGTAGCGCAAGAACAACACCGATGTGATGACGCTGTGCTACTTGAGGAGAACCGTCTCCGGGTTGCTACGCGTGCTGCACGCTACCAGCAAGCCCTGCGCCGCTATCACAGCCGCATGGTTCATGCCCGGAGCCTTGAGGAAGGCGACCTTGTCCTTAGGCGCGTTCAATCCGCCAAGGGTGCAAACAAGTTGACGCCGAAGTGGGAAGGCCCTTACCGGGTAGTACGAGTCACCAGACCTGGCGCAGTCCGTCTGGAGACCGGAGATGGCATTCAATTGCAAAACTCATGGAACATTGAGCATCTCCGTAAGTTCTACCCATAAGGCGCGGCTGTCGGTCCCTGCCCGGCAGCCACCCTTTTGTACAAGCCTTGCCGATGTTTCATGTAACCCTTTGTACAAAGCCAGACGCAGACCCTGAGCAACAGATAATAAACGAAGTGCTGGGGGCCCCAAAAACTTGCATGCATGCATAAGCATAACATGAGCATCGCATGATCATGTAGATCAGGGCATATGTAGCATTGTTTTCCTCTGCACTAAGCTGCAGGGTTCTTGCCGTGGACCCGGTCCCGAAGAGAAGAAATGAAGACAAGCCTACATATCGGTCCCCGACAAGCCAAACAGATAAGTTCTTTCTTATCCATACTTGTTCTGTAAGGTGAAAACTTGTGCATATGAATACCTCGTCACCTTCGAAGCATAGGTGCTCCCATCCTATGTCCCGAACGTTGCTTTGGTCAGGATGGTAGTAGTGGCCTTTGACGGAGAAGGTTCAACGAGGAGCTGGTCCCTTTGCATAGCTTTGTGCCCGGCGGGCCAAGCCCCACGGCAACAAACGAAAGGCACCGGCAAGATAGCTTGCCGGAGAAAACTTGTTTACTTAAATGTATAGAGGGATCTCACCTCTACATGGACATGGTACATGCACAAGTACCCGGCAAGGCTTGTCTTTTTTCATTAATATGCGGATAAGCAAGTACAGATTTTACAGGACACAAACATGGATAAAGAAGATTACATATTTTAGACTAAAGTTTGGCAAGTGCCTACATATTTTAGACTAAAAAAAGATAAGGGCCACGTAATCCCTCTCTTGTCCCTCTCCTCCTAGGAACTACAATGGGAGGCGAAGAGGGCAAAAGGAGTGCCTGAATAGAAGCCCAGCCCGACCCCGTCAGGACCTGCCAGGCGCAGCCTGACAAGGTCGGGAGTGGCGAGGCTGCGAAGGAGGGGGACGGAGAGAGCAGCTCGGCGGTGCCCTGGTCACCACCCCCAGGGCTAGCAAGAAGCCCCAGCACAGGCGCCGGCGGGGAGGGTCGCCGGAGCTCAGCTGGAGGAGGCGAAGGCACCAAGAGAGTGTCGCCCTCCCCGGCAACCGTTTGGAAGAGGCCGGTGATGATGGTGCCGGGGAGGGAGGGGAAGAGCGGAAAGATGAGGCAGCGGGCCGGCAATACGAGACGAAGGCGTCAGTGCCATCGTACTCCGACCTGACGGCTTGCCACCCGCCTTCTCCGTCTTCCCTCGTTTTTTCCTCATCACCATCGCTCCAGGAGGACGTCGACCCCTCAGCCTGTCACCTCCCCCGGAGAAGCGGCAGAAGGCAGCCGTGTCCAGGGCGTGCGAGGAATGCCGCCCCCCGCCTTGGCGGGCAGGAAACCACCGCCATCTTCAGCGTCAATCCCAACCCCGCTGGAAGGAGCAGTGCTGGGATTACCAAGGATCCCAAGCACGGCACCACAGGCGGGCGCCAGAAGCCCCAGGGGCCTTGCCGACGGGATGACAAGCCTCATCGGCTTGCGGCAAGGGCAAGTACTCCCCTCCAGGCGACTGACTCATGTGGGGGAAACGAGCGCTCCACCGTTTTGGAGAAGCGCAACGCCTCCTACACCACGGTCGATTCAACGCCCACGTCCGCAACCACCACATCTCCTACAACCCCGTACCAGACTCACTCCCCAAGCATCAGCACGAGTATTCGGCATCGTCACCCCCAAGATAGAGCCCAGGGCCTGGCCCCGGTCTCCCTCCCTCGACATAATAGAGAAGAAGGCAAGAACCAAAAGAGGAGAGGTGCGTGGATGGGCTCCTCCACTCCTCCTCGCACCCCCTTTTTTATAGGCAGGCTGGGGCTGGGGGCTGGTCTTTCACCCCTGAGGGGCTCTTTCTAATCCGACCCATCCAAGCTACCACCGACGGCCGGATCCGATCGCCACCCTCTCGCACCAATCCAAGAAGACTAGGTCTTTTGCCATGACGCTCTTCCCCGCATCACGCCCCTCCGTGACCTACCCCACTCGATGCATGCAGCATACGTGGCAAAGGATAAGGGTGTGGTGGGATAAGTGAATTGGCAGTTACACCCCCGTGAGTTAAAGTCATTCACGGGCCATTACAGAAATGGCCCCACCACGATTGGCATCACACGACGCACGGAAAGATCGGAAACTGACTCAAGCACAGGTTAATGAAGAAGCAAAGAAAATCTCAAGGATGAGCGACCACAAACTCTTCGCCTGTGTACTGGATAGGGCCTACCCCGACGACGTTTGACAGCGCGTTCGGACCAGGCCCGGGGGCTCCCGTCGGTGCAACAAACCCTGGTGTATGTTGCCCGGACTGTACACAGGCTCAAGGGTAAGGTTACATCATCCAAGACAAGGCCAAGCAGAAGATATAGCTCTTTGAGAAATCAAAGGGCGGATCAAGAATACCAAGACAAGCCAAAGAAGCAAGATATCACTAAGGAAAAACCTCCCTTGCCGGGCAGGCGAGCCTGGCAAGGTCGAGTTCACCCCGAAGACAAGTCTCAAGACTCCCTTGGCAAGCTTGCCCGGGATGCCAAGGGCGGATCACCCCGTCAAAGCTCCACCGCTCCACCTCGCAGCAACGCAAGTCACCTATCAGTGCGGTGTCGAGCCCCCAAGTGATTAAGTGGCTGTTATTTGGCACGTGGCAGCCATTTCTGAGGAAGATCACCCCCAAATGACACCCGTCCAGAGGCATGTCACGCAGGCAGGCGAGGAGGTGGATGAATAGCACGTCAAGGCTTGCCGGGTTCCCCCGTGATGTGACACTAAGCGGTGCATTTAATGCACCCTGTCCTGTTTGTAGAGTTAGGTATGATAGCTCTGTGGCTATCTAATCACTGCATAATGACTATTTTGCCATTGTGGTAACCCCTTGACCTATAAAAGGAGGGCCGTGGCAACCTTAGAAAGGATTCGGACCCTTGTACACTCGTACGTGCGTAGCTGCTCTTGTCCCGAGGCAACCTTGCCGGGCTAGAGCGCTGCGCCTCCACCACGATCCTTTCATCAATCCACCAAAGCAGGAGTAGAGTTTTACGCCTCGCGGCGGACCGAACCTGGGTAAAAATTGCCTGTGTCGTCATTGCCGCGTTGCTCTATGGTCTCCGCTCTTTGTGCAGTGCGCCCTTCCTCCTTGCCGAACCACAAGGGGCCGATGGCCCCAAAGGTGGCCGTGTTGAACCACGACAATCAGGCAATTAATATCTAGTATAGCTGGGTCTAATAGGTGTTTCAAAGTTTTTAGTTTCAACAATTTCATCAGTTTCAGTAATCTCATCAGTTTCAGCATTCTCAATTTCTTTAGCTCTAGAAAGTTGTTCATCAAGAAATTCATCAAGTGGCACAGTTTTATCAAGCAAAGTACTAGCGTCATCATAAGCATCATTCATAGCAGAAGTAGTATCATCAATTATTTGCGACATATCAGGATTAATAGTAGGTGGTGGTGTCACAAGCTTACTCAAAACAGAAGGTGAATCAAGTGCAGAGCTAGATGGTAGTTCCTTACCTCGCCTCGTACTAGAGGGAACGGTCTTGGTTCTGGCATCTTTCAGATTCTTCATAGTGATCAACAGATATAAATCCCAAGTGACTCAGCAAATAGAGCTATGCTCCCCGGCAACGGCACCAGAAAAAGGTCTTGATAACCCACAATTATAGGGGATCGCAACAATTTTCGAGGGTAGAGTATTCAACCCAAATTTATTGATTCAACAAGTGGGGAGCCAAAGAATATTCGCAAGTATTAGCAGCTGAGTTGTCAATTCAACCACACCTGAAGACTTAATATCTGCAGCAAGGTGATCAGTAGCAAAGTAGTATGATAGTAACGGTAACAATGGCAATAGTAACAACAGCAGTTTTGTAGCGATTGTAACAGCAGCAGCAGCGAAAGTAACTTAGAAAAGATCAATATGTGAAAATCTCGTAGGCATTGGATCAGCGATGGACAATTGTGTTGGATAATATTCATCATGTAGCAGTCATAAACTAGGGCGACACAGAACTAGCTTCAATTCATCAATGTAATGTAGGCATGTATTCCGTATATAGTCATACATGTTTACGGAAAAGAACTTGCATGACATCTTTTGTCCTACCCTCCCGTGGCAGCGGGGTCCATAAGGAAACTAAGGGATATTAAGGCCTCCTTTTAATAGAGAACCGGAACAAAGCATTAGCACTTAGTGAATACATGAACTCCTCAAACTACGGTAATCACCGGAAAGAATCCCAATTATTGTCACCTTGGGGTATGCGGATCATAACTCGTAATAGGTGCATATAACTTGCAAGATAGGATCAAGAACACACATATATTCATGAAAACATAATAGGTTCAGATCTGAAATCATGGCACTCGGGCCATAGTGACAAGCATTAAGCATAGCAAAGTCATAGCAACATCAATCTCAGAACATAGTGGATACTAGGGATCAAGCCCTAACAAAACAATCTCGATTACATGATAAATCTCATCCAACCCATCACCGTCCAGCAAGCCTACGAAGGAATTACTCACTCCTGACGGTGAGCATCATGAAATTGGTGATGGAGGAAGCTTGATGATGATGACGACGACGGATTCCACCCTCCGGAGCCCCGAACGGACTCCATATCAGCCCTCCTGATGAAGAACAGGAGGTGGCGGCGGCTCCGTATCGTAAAACATGATGAATCCTTCTCTCTAATTTTTTTCTTGGTGAATAGTGATAACCCACAGGTATAGGGGATCACAACAGTTTTCGAGGGTAGAGTATTCAACCCAAATTTATAGATTCGACACAAGGGGAGCCAAAGAATATTTGTAAGTATTAGCAGTTGAGTTGTCAATTCAACCAGACCTGGAGATTAAATATCTGCAGCAAAGTGATCAGTAGCACAGTAGTATGATAGTTTTTGATAGCAGTGGTAACAGTAACAATAGTAACAGTAGCGGTAGCAACAACAATTTTGTAGCAGTTGTAACAGTAGCATCAACAATAGTAACTTAGCAAGAACAATATGTGAAAAGCTCGTAGGCATTGGATCGGTGATTTCGTTGGATAATATTCATCATATAACAGTCATAACCTACGGCGACACAGAACTAGCTCCAGTTCATAAATATAATGTAGGCATGTATTCCGTAAATAGTCATACGTGCTTATGGAAAAGAACTTGCATGGCATCTTTTGTCCTACCCTTCTGTGGCAGCGGGGTCCATAAGGAAACTAAGGGATATTAAGGCCTCCTTTTAATAGAGAACTGGAACAAAGCATTAACACATAGTGAATACATGAAGTCCTCAAACTATGGTAATCACCAGAAAGAATTGGGCCAATTATTGTCACCTTGGGGTATGCGGATCATAACACGTAGCAGGTGCATATAACATTCAAGACCGGATCACAAGCATGGATGTAATGGTGAAAACATAAACGGTTCAGATCTGAAATCATGGCACTCGGGCCCTAGTGACAAGCATTAAGCATAGCAAAGTCATAGCAACATCAATCTCAGAACATAGTGGATACTAGGGATCAAGCCCTAACAAAACTAACTCGATTACATGATGAATCTCATCCAACCCCCTCACCGACCAGCGAGCCTACAAAGGAATTACTCACTCCAGGCGGTGAGCATCATGAAATTGGCGATGGAGGATGGTTGATGATGACAAAGACCGAAGATCCCCCTCTCTGGAGCCCCGAACGGGCTCCAGATCTGGCCTCCCGATGAAGAACAGGAGGTGGCGGCGGCTCCGTATCGTAAAACGCGATGAAACTTCCTTTCTATTTTTTTTGGAAAAATAGGATTTTATAGCATCGGAGATAGGGTTAGCGGAGCCTCATGGGCCCCACTACCCACCAGGGCGCGCCAGAGGGGGGTGGCGCGCCCTGGTGCCTAGTGGGCAGCTGCCCCCCCTCCAGTGGGTCTTGGTTCCAGTATTTTTTATTTATTCCAAAATAATTCTCCAAAAAGTTTCGTCCTGTTCCGAGAACTTTTATTTCTGCACAAAAATAACACCATGGTAGTTCTGCTGAAAACAGCGTCAGTGCAGGCTAGTTTCATTCAAATCATGCAAATTAGAGTCCAAAACAAGAGCAAAAGCATTAGGAAAAGTAGATACGATGGAGACGTATCAACTCCCCCAAGCTTAACCCATTGCTTGTCCTCAAGCAATTCAGTTGACAAACTGAAAGTGATAAAGAAAAACTTTTACGAACTCTTTTGTTCTTGTGTTCATATATATGCTTAAATAGCACCCAGGTTTTCAACAAAGATCATAATTAACCATGCGGACGATAACTCTTAGAGATTGTATTCACTCATATCAATGGCATAATCAGCTAGCGAGCAATAATAAAATATCTCAAATGCCAACACTTTGTCAAAACAATCATGATATAATATAACAATAATGGTATCTCGCTAGCCCTTTTTGAGGCCGCAAAACATAAATGTAGAGCACCTCCAAAGTTCAAGCATCGACTAAACATTGTAATTCATGGTAGAAGAGATCCAGTCATGATGCATTCAACATTAACTATACACAATGCATGCGGATGACAATAGTGCTCTCAGGACTGGAGCTTGTTTAAGAAGGTGATGACTCAACATGAAAGTAAAATAACATAAAAGTAAATGGTTAGTCCCTTCACAGAGGGAAGCAGGGATTTGCAGAGGTGCCAGAGCTCGAAGTTTAAATCAGAGATAAATATAATTTTGGGAGGCATACCCTTCCTGCCAATGTTACGACCAAGAGTTTTCAATATCTTCCATGCTAAACACATTAGCGGCGGTTCCCAAGCGATAAAAGTAAAGTTTACTCCCCCTCCACCAACAAACACAAGCCATGGCTAGCCGAATCCTCGGGTGCCCTCCATACCAACAACAGTCTGGGGGAGTTTTGTTTAATTATTTGTAATTTTTGATTTCGGGACTGGGCATCCCTATTACTAGCCCCTCTCGTGCAAGGACGAGTGAATAAACACTCATCGTGAGAATAACCCGCTTAGCATGGAAGATACTGACCACCCCCTGTCGCTCCATGAATGGTCCGGGCACACAAAACAGATGTTCATTTGAATTTTTAGAGGTGGCACATGCAAATTTACTTGGAACGGTAGGGTAATACCGCATATAGGTAGATATAGTGGACTCATCTCAAATAAGTTTGGTTTAAAGGTTTTGATGCACAAGTAGTATTCCCACTTAGTACAGGTGAAGGCTCGCAATTAGGTTGAGAAGCGACCAACTAGAGAGCAAAAACGGTCATGATCTTGCATTATGAATAATCAACATTGAGTACTAGCATGAGTAGGCTATAAACACCATGAACATAAATATCATGGAGGATATGTTGGTTTTGATTCAACTACATGCATGAACATGTGCTAAGTTAAGCCACTTGAAACATTCAGAGGAGGATACCATATCATCATACTACATCACAATCATTTTAATGCATGTTGACACTCAAGATAAATCATTATCCACTCCTAGTTACTTAAGCATGGCATGAGCAACTATAATCTCTAATTATCATTGCAAGCACGTTTAATCATAATAGGCTGAATCATGGATACTGAGTTAAACATATTTACAAAAACAAAAACAAGTTGAGTTCATACCCGCTTTTCCTGCCACAGTCACTTCATCCAGTCACTTCATCATATATCGTCATTATTGCCTTTCACTTGCACAACCGAATGATATGAAAATAATAATAGTGCAAGAGTGCCCTGGACTAAGGTGGAATCTGCAACATTTTATTCAGAGGAGAAGACAAAATAATATGGGCCCTTTATTAGATCAACAATAATGCATATGAGAGCCACTCAACATTTTCATCGTGGTCTTCTCCTTGGTACGACTCAACAAAAGAAAAGAAAATAATTTCAGAGAAACACAATGAAATATTTTTGGAGTTTTTAGTTTTTCTAGGAAGAAGCAAATGAAAGAAAGGAAAACAAAAACGAGAAAAACTATTTACACGGGAAAGCTCCCAACAAGCAAAAGAAGAAGTGAGAAATCTTTTTGGGTTTTCTTTTAATACTACAACTAATTAAACTAGAAAGAAAAACCGAATAGAAGAGATAAATATATATTTTTGGATTTTCTCAAAGTTTTTCAAACACACAAGAAGAAAGCTAGAAAATAAAACTAACATGTATAATACAAGGAAAAAGTGTGAACACCGACAACTGGAATGAAATGTGTGAACATGAATGTAATGTCGGTGGAAATACGTACTCCCCCAAGCTTAGGCTTTGGGCCTAGCTTGGTAATCACCATCCTTAGTAGCCGTCTGGTCCCATGTAAAATTGCTGCGGCGGCCGCACCTGAGCATCCCACTCCTGGGGCTCCTCCTCTGCCACTGCCTGAGCGTTCCGGTAAGCGACAATGTCCGCTGGTAGGACGGTGTATCCATTCCTGGCATGTGAATCAAACAAAGCAGGTGCAGGCAACGGAATAATATCACGGGTATCCACACTGAAGACCAAGTTATAGCGAAGGGGTTCTAGTAGTTCAGTGTTATCAAGAAAATGGTGGTCCACCATCGACTGGCGGCCTAGATAAACTCTAGGCAAAAAGTAATCATGCTGGCATATTTGAACATTAAAGTGACTCGCTAGGCGAGTGGCATAAATACCACCATGAATTTTACCCTTAGTTCTATTAGTGTGTAGACGCCGTGCAACAATAGCCCCTAGGCTATAGGTGTGATCATTATGAAGTGTAGGACGTAAGATAACGAGATTAGGTGCACTGTGTATACTGCCCTTCTCTCTAGCAGTCAAGCATTTTGTTATGAAAAGAGCAAAGTAGTGCACAGAAGGGAACTGCAAGCTAGTGGCGATGACTTTCGACACGCCCCTATCCCCACCCACAGTTAGGGTGCGGAGGAAACCCTCAAACTCCACTGGTCTAGGTTCTCTTAACTCCCCATCAGAGGGAATTAGACATATCTCACAAAATTCAGTGAGCGGTATTTGGCGAGTTTCAGAGTATAAATTAAACCACACCTTAGGAGGCCCGTTCCTACTTAAGAAATGGAAATTTTGCACAAAGGAATTTGTAAGGACGTGGTGTTGGTCACACTCATCTGCGAGGAAGTTGGTAAGTCCAGCATTTGCAATGAATTGCGCGAACTCTTGGTGGAAACCGACTTCGTCCATGAAGGCAATGTGTGGCCATTCACATGGCCGGACCTCCGTCCTTCGCGGAGTGTTGATGTCAACATATGACGATTCACCGGTGACTCCTTTGGCATTCTTCTTAGATGAACTCCTTCGAAAGAAGTCCATTTTCCTATGAACGAAATTCTGAAAAAAAAATTGGGCCACAAAATTTTGTCAACAAAACTTTGCAAGATTGATAGCAACTACTCATATGGATGTCTAGAGGCTATATCAAGCATTCAAACTACTTGGAACTCAAAGAATTCAACATGCAAGCTCATTTATAGTAGCACCAAGAGTAGCTAATTACTCAAAATATAAACAACTAGAACAAAAACTAATTGGAGCAATGGGGGAGTCACATACCAAGTAGCAACCCCCCCAAACAATTTCGGAAATGAAACTTCGAGCAAAGAGATCGAAATCCGTGGTTTTGAGAGCAAGAACACGGGAGAGAGAGCAAGGGTGAATTTTTTTGGAGGTAGGTGGTGAAGTGAGCCAAAGGGATAAGTGAGGGTTGCCTCGTGGGGCCCACTACCCACCAGGGCGCGCCTGGGGTAGCTGGCGCACCCTGGTGCCTAGTGGGCACCAGGGGCACCCCCTGTGATGTTTTTTATATCAGAAATTCTTAAATATTCAGAAAAAAATTGTGCCAAAATTTCAGGTCATTCCAAGCACTTCTATTTTTGGGCACTTTTTTATTACACGGAAAATTCAGAAAACAGGATAAACATGGCATTTTATTGTATTTAACTAAAAAGTAACAGAAAACAAAAGGTGGAGACAGAAGGTTGTGTCTACTAAATTCATCGACCACATGCCTCTCGAAAACAATCCATTAATAAGGTTGATCAAGTCTTATTAACAACCACTTCCGATTAGCATGAACCGAAGAACTTTCGTAATACACTAAGTTACCTCAACGGGAATATGAATATCCCCAACAATAAGTATTTCATATTCCTTTTTGGCAGTAGGAAGAGGGAGTTGAAAACTTCCAATAGTAATTATCGGAGACTTTTCAATAACATTAATACCATTCACTTGAAATTGTTTCTTCGGAAAGTGCACCGTATGCTCATTGCCATTGATATGAAAAGTGACTTTGCTTTTATTGCAATCAATAACAACCCCTGCAGTATTCAAAAAGGGTCTACCAAGGATAATCGACATGTTGTCGTCCTCTGGCATCTCAATTATAATAAAGTCTGTTAAGATAGTAACATTTGCAAAAACAACGGGCACATCCTCACAAATACCGATAGGTATGGCCGTTGATTTGTCAACCATTTGCAATGATATTTCAGTAGGTGCGAGTTTATTCAAATTAATTCTTTTGTATAAAGAGAAAGGCATAACACTAACACCGACTCCTAAATCACATAGATCAGTTTTAACATAATTTCTTTTAATGGAGCATGGTATAGTTGGTATTCCTGGATCTCCTAGCTTTTTAGGTACTCCGTCTTCAAAAGAACAATTAGCAAGCATGGTGGAGATTTCAGCTTCAGGTATTTTTCTTTTATTAGTGACAATGTCTTTCATATATTTAGCATAAGGGGTCATCTTTAAAATATCATTCAAACGAGTACGCAAAAAGATTGGCCTAAGCATTTCAGCAAAGCTTTCAAATTCTTCATCATCCTTTTTCTTAGATGGTTTAGGTGGAAAGGGCATGGGTTTTTGAACCCATGGTTCTCTTTCCTTGCCATGATTTCTAGCAACAAAGTCTCTTTTATCGTAGCGTTTATTTTTAGGTTGTGGGTTATCAAGTTCAACAACAGGTTCTATCTCAACATCATTATTTGGTTCCTTATCATTGTCTAGTTGAGCAACTACATGAACATCATCGTTATCATTTTCATTATCACTAGATGAATGTTCATTACTAGATTGAGTTTCGGCATCTGAGATAGAGACATCATTATCATTATCAGAAGGTTTTTCTACTTCTGGTTCACTAGAAGTATGCAAAGTCCTATCATTTTTCTTTTTCTTTTTCTTTTTAGAAGGACTAGGTGCATCAATATTAATTCTTTGAGAGTCTTGTTCAATTCTTTTAGGGTGACCTTCAGGATAAAGTGGCTCCTGAGTCATTTTACCTCCTCTAGTCGCTACTCTAACAACATAATCATTCATATTATTGTTCATTTCACTAAGCAATTCTCTTTGAGATTTAGCAACCTGTTCTAACTGGGTTTGAACCATAGAGGCATGTTTTCCTACACCTCTAACATCATTAGTGATTCTAAATAACAAGTCACTCAAGTGAGCAATCATATCAGAATTTTGTTTTAACTGTTTCATAACATAGGCATTGAAGTGATCTTGTTCCATGATGTAGTTATCAAATTCATATAAGCATTGGCTAGGAGGTTTATTATGCGGAATATCACCTTCATCAAATTTCAAGAGAGAATTTACCTCTACCACCTGTGGTGGTGTGTCGAGACCATGTATTTCTTCAATAGGTGGTAAATTCTTAACATCCTCGGCTTAAATACCTTTTTCCTTCATACATTTCTTTGCTTCTTGCATATCTTCAGGACTGAGAAACAAAATACCCCTCTTCTTTGGAGTGGGTTTAGGCGGTGGTTCAGGAAGTGTCAAATCATCATAATTCTTCAATATATTATTCAATAATTCCTCAGCTTGTTCAACAGTTCGTTCCCTGAAAAACACAACCAACACAACTATCTAGGAAGTCCCTAGAAGCATCAGTTAGTCCATTATAGAAGATATCAAGTATTCCATTTTTCTTGAGAGGATGATCAGGCAAATCATTAAGTAATTGGAGAAGCCTCCCCCAAGCTTGTGGGAAACTCTCTTCTTCAATTTGCACAAAGTTAAATATTTCCTGTAAGGCAGCTTGTTTCTTATGAGCAGGAAAATATTTTTCAGAGAAGTAATAAATCATATCCTGGGGACTACACACACAACCAGGAGCAAGAGTATTGTATCATATCTTAGCATCACCGTTTAATGAGAATGGAAATAACTTGAGAATATAGTAGTAGCGAATTTTCTCATCATGAGCAAAAAGGGTGGCTATATCATTTAATTTAGTAAGATGTGCCACAACAGTTTCATAGCCATGGAAAGGACCAGATTCAACCAAAGTAATTAACTCTGGGTCGATAGAGAATTCATAATCCTTATCAGTAATAAAGATAGGTGAAGTTGCAAACTTAGGACCACATTTCATTCTAGCATTCAAAGATTTTTCTTTCAACTTGCATAATAATTTCTTAAGATCATCACTATCTTTACAAGCAAGAAAATCCCTAGCAACCTCTTCATCCATAACATAACCCTTAGGTATCTTAGCCAATTCATATCTAGGAGAGCTGGGTCTAATAGGTGTTTCATAATTTCCAGTTTCTAAGACTTCATCAGTTTCAGTAATTTCATTCTCTTTAGCTCTAGCAATTTGTTCATCAAGAAATTCACCTAGTGGCACATTCTTATCAAGCAAGGTACTAGCATCATCATAAGCATCATTCATAGCAGAAGTAGCATCATCGATTACTGATTAATAGCATGTGGTGGTGTTGCAAGCTTACTCAAAATAGAAGGTGAATCAAGTGCAGAGCTAGATAACAGTTCCTTACCTCCCCTCGTCTTAGAGGGAACGATCTTGGTTCTATCATCCTTAAGATGCTTCATAGTGATAAATAGATAATAATCCCAAGTGACTCAACAAATATAGCTATGCTCCCTGGCAACGGCGCCAAAAAAATGTCTTGATAACCGACAAGTATAGGGGATCACAACAGTTTTTGAGTGTAGAGTATTCAACCCAAATTTATAGATTCGACACAAGGGGAGCCAAAGAATATTTGTAAGTATTAGCAGTTGAGTTGTGAATTCAACCACACCTGGAGATTAAATATCTGCAGCAAAGTGATCAGTAGCATAGTAGTATTATAGTTTTTGATAGCAGTGGTAACGGTAACAATAGTAACAGTAATGGTAGGAGCAGCAATTTTGTAGCAGTTGTAACAGTAGCAGCAACAATAGTAACTTAGCAAGAACAATATGTGAAAATCTCATAGGCATTGGATCGGTGATTTCGTTGGATAATAATCATCACATAACAGTCATAACCTACGGTGACATAGAACTAGCTCCAATTCATAAATATAATGTAGGCATGTATTCCGTAAATAGTCATACGTGCTTATGGAAAAGACTTGCATGGCATCTTTTGTCCTACCCTCCCGTGGCAGCGGGGTCCATAAGGAAACCAAGGGATATTAAGGCCTCCTTTTAATAGAGAACCGGAACAAAGCATTAACACAGAGTGAATACATGAACTCCTCAAACTACGGCAATCACCGGAAAGAATCCCAATTATTGTCACCTTGGGGTATGCTGATCATAACACATAGCAGGTGCATATAACTTGCAAGATCGGATCATGAACATGGATATAATGGTGAAAACATAAACGGTTCAGATCTGAAATCATGGCACTCGGGCCCTAGTGACAAGCATTAAGCATAGCAAAGTCATAGCAACATCAATCTCAGAACATAGTGGATACTAGGGATCAAGCCCTAACAAAGCTAACTCGATTACATGATGAATCTCATCCAACTCCTCACCGACCAGCAAGCCTATGAAGGAATTACTCACTCCAGGCGGTGAGCATCATGAAATTGGCGATGGAGGATGGTTGATGATGACGAAGACCGAAGATCCCCCTCTCCGGAGCCCCGAACGGGCTCCAGATCTGGCCTCCCAATGAAGAACATGGGGTGGCGGCGGCTCCGTATCGTAAAACGCGATGAAACTTCCTCTCTATTTTTCTGGAAACATAGGATGTTATAGCATTGGAGCTAGGGTCAGGGGAGACTCATGGGCCCCACTACCCACCAGGGCGTGCCAGAGGGGGGTGGCGCGCCCTGGTGCCTAGTGGGCAGCTGCCCCCCGCTCCAGTGGGTCTTGGTTCCAGTATTTTTTATTTATTCCAAAATAATTCTCCAAAAAGTTTCGTCCAATTCCGAGAACTTATATTTCTGCACAAAACCAACACCATGGTAGTTCTGCTGAAAACAGCGTCAGTTGTGGTTAGTTTCATTCAAATCATGCAAATTAGAGTCCAAAACAAGAGCAAAAGCGCTAGGAAAAGTAGATACGATGGAGATGTATCAAATAGGTATATATGGAGTCAGAGTTGGGGTTGCCGGAGGTCCAGGGGGCCCACAAGCTCGCTAGGCGCGCCCTGCGGGGGTGGGCGTGCCCCCTGAGCTTGTGGCTCCTAGGTGGCCCCCCCTTTGGTATCTTTTTCCACCAGTATTTTTTATATATTCCACAAAAATTCTCCGTAAATTTTCAGGTCAATCCAAGAGCTTTGATTTCTGCACAAAAATTAACACCATGGCAATTTTGCTGAAAACAACATCAGGCCAGGTTAGTTCCATTCAAATCATGCAAATTAGAGTCCAAAACAAGAGAGTGTTTGGAAAAGTAGATACGATGGAGACGTATCATTAATATAGTTGGATCATATGGTGTTTTCCTCTCTCTATCATGTTGTGATGAATTGAGTTTTAAGAGCTACACTACCTTTCGAGGAATTATCCCCGGTAGAGAGGCGCGCTGACCGCTCCTGAGGACTTTGAGGCGACTCTGAGGAGACCTTGCGCCGGTGGCCACTCTGGCCTCGGCGGCCAGAAACTTGCTGGTGACCACTCCGGTCCCGGCGGCCACCATCCTCCTCCATCGCCATGGCAGCTCCTTCTCTCAACTTCAAGCGAGGCAAGGAGTTTCAAGCGGAGATAAGACGCAAGTTTGGACATCCATTGGTCTTCTCGCCTGGGTTCCGTCAGAGAGAGTTTACACTGGTGGCATCCTTCGCCCATGCTTCCTTCCATTTGGATCATCACATGGTTAGTGTCGTTCTTCAATCATGCTTTGGTGGTTACCCACAAGGGTTTCGATTGCAACTGCTGAAGGATAGATCTTTCAAGTTCTCGGTTGCCTCCAAATCAGTTGGTTTTGAGGTTTATAATGCTGGCCGCATCTCTGAGAAAGATTTTGAGCTGGTTTTTAATCTTTGGGGGCAATGGTGGTCCTTTGTGGCGCCGTGAGGAAGCCCAATTTTATCATGAGCAAGACGCCGAATGGTCATTAGTTGGTTGACATGGCCGTGTGATTAGAAACCTGGATGATCGCCGACGGCCATCTCCGGCGAGCAGGCAGTTGTCGGTCTTCCAGCGTCTTTCTCTCAGGGAGGAATCACCGCTAGCTCAGCCTTCAATGCTGGTTACGACACCACTTAATGAGAAGGTTAATGACCAAAATATTAAATCTGGCGCTGTCTCGGGTCAATTTGATCGACGTGGCTCTGGGCACCTCCAAATCCTGTGTCATGCATGTGGCATGCTGGGCCACCGTGCACGCTTTTGCCCAGAACCACGTCTTACTGGGCTTCTTCCCTACTTGTCTTTTCCTTCATTTCCAAGCCCCCCAGAGGAAGCTTGGGCTGAGGGAATAGTTAACGGATGGTTTTGAGCCCAGGGACCAGCACCGCAAGTCAAGCTTGCTTCCTATTTTAGTGAGCTCATTTCCGAACTCTTCCCCAATTTCCAGCCTAAACAGCTGCTTGCCTCCTCGCATTCCACTCATACTGTTCAAACCTCGAGTGTCACGCCATCACCCATCGGTGGTCTAGCTGCTGCCAGCTCCAACTCTGATTCGTCGCCGAGGATGGTGAATATCCCTTTCAATCCAGCTCCTTTCGTTCCTCATGGCTTCAATATCATCCATGTGGAAGGACGAACTGGAGTCTCACGGGCGGTGGTGCCGCGCCGCTTGCCACGACATGAAGACGTGGCCATTGCCACAATCCATCCACTCCCTGACGAGGTACACTTCCCCAATTCACATGCTGTTCTAGAAGAATATCTTGGGAAGTGTTGTAAGGTGAAACCCTAAGATGGATCTTTTCACACTTGTAGGGGGAAAAGGATGAACACCAAGAACACAAAGAGGAATTCACTCCAACAAAACCCAATCACACATCTACTAGAATAACAAACACATGGATCCACATGAATACATGAAAAATCAAAGGAAACAAGCACTAGGTAGAGTTCTTCCCACTCCTAAGAGATGAGGTCTTGAGGATGATAATCTTCTCCAAGAGGAGGTCTTGAAATCCACAAGTGGATCCTCTCCTAAGAGGCCTTGATCTCCAATGGAGGGGGTAGAAGGAGCAAAGCTCACAAATATCTCATATATGTCTTTGCTAACCCTAAACATAACCCTAGGTACAAATTATATAGGCTTGGGGACGTAGGAGACAAAGTGGATGCGAAGTGGAGGCCCAACAACAATCTCAGCCGCTCATCCTGTAGGGCCCGTGCGCACGGGGTAAGTTGGGCCCGTGCGCACGGGGGTCCCATGTGCCACAACCGTAGCTCCCTGTGTAGCCCGTGGGCACGGGGTCTCGGGGGCCCGTGCGCACGGGGTGGCCTGGGACCTTCTGTCCAGATTCTTGTAGACTCCTTCTTCCTCCTTGGTTTCTTGGGGTGCTTCTCCTTGGACTTGGTGGTGCTCCTCAGCTGCTTGGAAGTGTCCCTCTTCGTACCTAAGTACACACAACACATTTTGATGAGGTAGCACCCAAGCCCCGTTTGTGTCCATATGCATGCCAAGTAGGAAGGAGTTCACCTCAGTTTCCATTGCGCGTGCTCGAGCTCTTGTCATGGGTCCACGCGGTGCTTGTCGTGTTGGTGTAGAGTCCATGGGGATGATGGAAGGATGCTCCACATCATCTCCCCCCCTTGGGAGAGATCCGTCCACGGATCTCGATCTTCATCACCATGGTACTTGGCCAAGTCTTTGATGTTGAAGATGTTGCTTACGTTGTACTTGTCGCGTGGGATGTCAATCTTGTAAGCGTTGTCATTGTAGCGTGCTAGCACCTTGAAGGATCCGTCGGCTCGTGGTAGTAGCTTTGACTTGCGCTCGTTGGGGAAGCGGTCCTTCCGAAGATGGAGCCATACAAGATCACCCGGTTGGAACACCATTGGTGTCTTGTTGATGTTGAGCTTGGTGGTGATGCGATGTACTTGACGTTTGATCGTTGCCCTTGTATCTTCATGCATCTTCTTGAGAAAGCTTGCCTGATACGTCTCCAACGTATCTATAATTTTTGCTTGTTCCATGCTGTTATATTCATTCTTGGATGTTTTACAATCATTTATAGCAACTTTATATCATTTTTTGGGACTAACCTATTGACATAGTGCCCAGTGCCAGTTGCTATTTTTTGCTTGTTTTTTACTTCGCAGAAAATCAACACCAAACAGAGTCCAAACATAGCGAAACTTTTTGGAGATTTTTTCTGTACCAGAAGGAACAACTTGGGCCGAAGAAGTACCAGAGGGGTGCCCCGAGAGGGGCACAACCCACCTGGGCGCGCCCTGGTGGGTTGTGCCCACCTTGGTGGCCTCTCGCACTGCCTCTTTGCTCTATAAATACCCCGAAAATCCAAAAACCCTAGGGGAGTCGACGAAACACAATTCCAGCCGCCGCAAGTTCCAGAACCACCAGATCCAATCTAGACACCATCACGGAGGGGTTCATCATCCTCATTGGTGCCTCTCCGATGATGCGTGAGTAGTTCATTGTAGACCTATGGGTCCGTAGGTAGTAGCTATATGGCTTTCTCTCTCTCTCTTTTGATTCTCAATACAATGGTCTCTTGGAGATCTATTTGATGTAACTCTTTTTTGCGGTGTGTTTGTTGGGATCCGATGAACTTTGTGTTTATGATCAGATCTATTTTATCCATGAAAGTTATTTGAGTTTTGATCTCTTATATGCATGATTGCTTATAGCCTCGTATTTCTTCTTCGAATCTTTGATTTAGTTAGGCCGACTAGATCGATTTTTCTTGCCATGGGAAGAGGTGCTTTGTGATGGGTTCGATCTTACGGTGCTCAATCCCAGTGACAGAAGGGGACATGACACGTATGTATCGTTGCTATTAAGGATAACAAGATGGGGTCTATTCCTACACGAATAGATCTTGTCTACATCATGTCATCGTTCTTATTGCATTACTCCATTTCTCCATGAACTTAATACACTAGATGCATGCTGGATAGCGGTCGATGTGTGGAGTAATAGTAGTAGATGCAGGCAGGAGTCGGTCTACTAATCTTGGACGTGATGCCTATATAATGATCATTGCTTGGATATTGTCATAATTATTTGAAGTTCTATCAATTGCCCAACAGTAATTTGTTTACCTGCCATATGCTATTTTTCTCGAGCTACGGCCCCGGGTCTATTCTTTATCATATTTGCTTTCCTATCTATTATTTGCCTCTTTTACTTTCAGGTCTATTATTCAAAAAACCCAAAAATACCTTGCTGCATTTTTTTGTTATTTATTTTATTTCACGTTTCCGCAAGATCTATTTATCCAATCTACTACAAATTTATCTATCTTTTACCCGGGAGGGATTGACAACCCCTCTTACGCGTCGAGTTGCAAGTATTTGTTCTTTGTGTGCAGGTACCGTTTACATAGTGTTGCGTGGTTCTCCTACTGGTTTGATAACCTTGGTCTCATCACTGAGGGAAATACCTACCATAGCTGTGCTGCATCATCCCTTCCTCTTCGGGGAAAATACTGACGCGGACACGAGCCATCATTGCCCTTGCACTTGCATCCATGTTTGCGCGTTCTTGGAGCGAAAGAGGTAGAATGTCCAATGGGGACAATGGGTTGAAGCCGTAGAAAACCTTGAAGGGGGACTTGCCGGTAGTAGAGTGTCGAGCTTGATTGTAGGAGTACTCGGCGATGGGTAAGCACTCCTCCCACTCCTTGATGTTCTTCTTTATCAACACGTGTAGGAGAGTAGATAGCGTCCGGTTGGTGACTTCCATTTGGCCATCGGTTTGTGGATGATATGCCATCGAGAATAGTAGCTTGATGCCGAGCTTGGCGCATATTGTCTTCCAAAAGTAGCTTAGGAAGTTGACGTCGCGGTCCGATACAATGGTTCTTGGTACTCCATGCAACCTCAAGATTTCCCTACAAAAGAGATTTGCAACATGTGAAGCATCGTCTATCTTGTTGCATGGGATGAAATGTGCCATTTTTGATAATTGATCCACAACAACAAAGACGAAATCCTTTCCATTTTGAGTCCTAGGCAAACCAAGCACGAAATCCATACTAATATCTTCCCATGGTAGATATGGAATTGGAAGTGGCATATGTAAACCATGAGATTGGGCTTTTGACTTAGCTTTGCGACATGTAGAGCAACGGTTGGTGAAGCGTGCCACGTCGCGGAGCATCTTTGGCCAAAAGTACTTGAAGGAGAGTGTGGCAAAGGTCTTGTCGCGCCTGAAATGTCCCATATGTCCTCCGCCATGAGCCTCTTGCAAAAGTAACAAACGAAGCGAAGACTCGGGTATACAAAGTTTGTTAGCGCGCATAAGGTAGCCGTTCTTGAGGTAATAGTTCTCCCAACAAGTATGAGCAATACATTTGGTATAAGGAATCGCAAAAGTAGGATCATGTGCATAATGATCTTTAACATGCTCAAAGCCAATGACATTCAACTCAAGTTGAGTAACTAACATGCATATGCGGGAAAGAGCATCCGCCACTACATTTTCTTTACCCTTAATGTACTTGATCACATCAGGAAAAGATTCAATAAATTCACTCCATTTAGCATGTCGTTTATTCAACTTGGTTTGACCTTTAAGGTACTTTAGTGTCTCATGATTGGTATGTATGACAAATTCGTGTGGGCGAAGATAATGCTCCCAAACATGCAATACTCGCACTAAAGCATACAATTCTTTGTCATAGATGGGATAGTTAAGTTGAGCACCGGATAGTTTTTCAGTAAAGTATGCAATGGGTCGCTTTTCTTGCATCAAAACTCCACCAATTCCATTACCACTAGCATCACAATGAACCTCAAAAGTTTTGTTGAAATTAGGCAATGCAAGAATTGGGGCATGTGTAAGCAAAGATTTGAGCTCATCAAATGCGGTAGATTGCAAGGGTCCCCAAATGAAGGGTGCATTATTTTTACTCAAAGCATGCAACAGTGCGGCAATAGTGCTAAAATCTTTCACAAAGCGACAATAAAAACCCGCTAGACCAAGGAAACTATGCACTTGTTGCAAATTAGTGGGTTGTGGCCAAGTTTTAATTGCTTCAATTTTAGACTCATCTACATGAACACCCTTTGAAGACACAACAAAGCCCAAGAAAACAATCTTGTCAACGCCAAATGTGCATTTTTCCATATTAGCATAAAGTCGTTGTTTTCTAAGAGTTTGCAAAACAGCTCTAAGATGATTTACATGCTCTTTGAGGGATTTGTTAAACACAAGGATGTCGTCAAAGTAGACCACAACAAACACACCAATGTAAGGACGAAGCACATAATGCATAACACGCATGAAAGTATCGGGTGCTTCGGATAACCCCATAGGCATAACTAACCACTCATACAAACCAAATTTTGTTTTGAAAGCGGTTTTCCATTCATCCCCTTCTTGTATGCGGATTTGATAATAACCACTTTTAAGATCAATTTTTGAGAAAATAGTGGCACCACTAAGCTCATCTAGCATATCATCAAGGCGTGGAATGGGATGCCTATATCGAACTGTGATAGCATTGATGGGTCTACAATCAGAACACATGCGAAAGCTACCGTCTCTTTTTGGCACAAGAATGACCGGTACGGCACAAGGACTCAAACTTTCACGCACATGTCCATGGTCTATGAGAAGTTGGACTTGCCTTTGTATTTCTTTGGTGTCTTCGGGGTTGACGCGGTATGGTGCCTTGTTAGGAAGAGGTGTGCCGGGGATGAGGTCAATCCAATGTTCGATGCCACGTAGAGGAGGAAGACCGGTAGGTAGCTCATCGGGAAAAACATCCGCGAATTCCTGCAACAAATTAGACAACACTAGAGGAAGAGGGTTATGAGTGTTAGTCTTTGCCACCTCATCTTTGCACAGTAGGACATAGTGGATGACACTCGATGGGTTCTCACACACTTCTCTCATCTCTCTTTTTACGGCTAGGAGGACTAAGTTTTTCTCTCTTGGCGAAGAGTCACTCAATTTGGGCTTGTGGCGCTCACTCTCGTTGTGGTGGTTTACTCTCTCACTAGTCTCTCCATGATGTGTGGATGCTTGCTTGTCGGCGATCACTTGGCTTTGTGACATAGGTTGTAGCACGTACTCTGTTCCCTTCATCTTGAAGCTATAGTGGTTTGTAATCCCATTGTGGATGACGCTGTGGTCGAATTGCCAAGGTCTTCCCAAGAGAAGATGGCACACAGACATAGGAACCACGTCACACTCAATGGTGTCCTCGTAGGCACCGATCTTGAAAGAAACATGCATGGTGTGCTCCACTTGAATTGTGCCGGAGTCACTAATCCATTGGACCTTGTAGGGGCAAGGGTGCTTCTTCTTGACCAATTGCAGCTTGGAACATAGCTCGTCACTTGCCAAGTTGTGGCAACTTCCTCCGTCGATGATGACTTTGACGAAGCGCCCGTTGATGCCGGCCTTGGTGTGGAATATGTGACACCTTTGGTCTTCGTCTTGTTGGTGTTGAAGTGTCAAGACCTTTGAGACCACGAGAGCGGGACTTGAATCATTGTCACAATAGACTTGAGCATCTTCTTCTTTGTTCACTTGACGATGCATGGCGACATGCTCGAGAGCTTCCATGTCCTCTTCACTCATGGAGTCATACGTGCCATCATCATTGGCGATCATGGTTCGCTTGTTGATGCATTGGAAAGACTTGTGTCCACGGCCACCACATGTGAAGAACTTGATAGAACTTGTCTTGATGGGATCGTCCGATGGTGCCGATGAAGAAGATGTCTTGTTCTTGTAGTTGCTTGCCGGAGGATGAGTCGAGGAAGGCGTCGCTTGCTTGGAACTTGACTTGTCGCCGGTACTTGGTGATGCTCTAGTCGAGGTAGGAGGTGTCGAAGTAGAGGTAGGTTGTGTGTATGAGCCATAGGTCTTGGATGAATACTTGGCGTATTTGAAGTCTTCTTGCACTTGTCGCTCCGCCTTGGACGCTTGGTGAACTAGCTCGAGTAGGTTGGAGTAGGGTTGGAAATCGGCAATCTTCCTTATTGGGTGGTTGAGGCCGTTCAAGAAGCGTGCCATTGTTTGCTCATCATCCTCTTTGACATTGGCTCTTATCATGGCAATCTCCATTTCTTGATAGTATTCTTCCACCGTCTTCGTGCCTTGCTTGAGGAGTTGCAACTTCTTGAATAGATCTCGGGTGTAGTATGTAGGCATGAAGCGAGCGCGCATGACATCCTTCATCTGTGTCCAACTCGCGATGGGTGGCTCGTCCTTCTCGCGACGTCGCTCGATCACTTGTTCCCACGAAATGAGGACGTAGTCTTGAAACTTGAGAGATGCCATGGCGATCTTCTTTTTGCTCGTCATAGTTGTGAAGACGGAATATCTTGTCAACTTTCAATGCCCATGAGAGCTACTCCTAGGGATCATTGCTTTTGGAGAACTTGGGCATGGTGAACTTGAGCTTGCCATAGCGGAGTTCTTCATCATAATGACAGTTGTGATGTTGCTCTTGGCGTGGAGGAGGGTCTTCAAGCACTCGATCCACTTGTTGTCGCTCTTGGCGTGGAGGAGGGAGAGGCATATGTGCCCGGTTTCGCCTTTCTTGTTGTTCTTCATGTCGGGCTTCTTCTTCTTGTCGTGCTTGATGAAGTTCTTCTTCTTGCTCACGGACTTGACGGCTTCGTTGGGCAACGGCTCGAGTGGACTCTCGGAGTGCATCTTGAGCCGCTTGAGCTTGGGCTTCACTACTTTGTTGCTCTTGCCGGATTGCATCGCCGTCTTGAGATGCTTGACGTGGACGTTGTGGAGGTAGATCGTGCTCCATAGCTTCTTGTTGTTGGTGTCTCGCTTGGTCACGTGCTCGAACTCGGTCTTGTAGCCCATTGCCATGGAAGGGTTTTTCTTGAGCTTGGTGATCTTGAGTAGGACGAGCTCGAGGAGGAGGACTTGCATCGAAAGAAGAGTATGACGATGAGTGGTGACTTGAGTGGCGCCGTCTTGGAGAAGAGGTTGAGGAAGACGCGCGGCTCACGATCATGTTGCGGAATTATTCCATTTGTTTGGAGAGCTTGGCGTCGAGGTAGTCCCTTTGTCTTGCTTCCGATTGCCGAAGGTCGGTGGCGAGTTGCTCGATGCGATCACCCAAAGCTTCACTCTCTTGATGTAGAGTTCGTTGTGCGATGAAGAAGTGATTCTTGGTGATGAAGTCGCGTTCGTCATCTTGATCCTTGAAGAGAGGGTTCACCGAATAAGAAGGCCTATCCATCATGTGGAAGTGGTGGTGAGTAGGAAATGAGAGAACAAAACCAAAGTTACCTTTTCTGAAGATTGTGGATGTATCAAGTATGATCCCACGTGATGCTATAATAGGAGAATTGGTACCGGGTTTTGTTTCTCACACCTACAAGTGAATGGCTTATGGAGAAGCTCGGTTAGGAAGTGGCACAAATAATTCAAGCAAATGTTAGTCAAGATGTTGAAAAAGTTGAAAAGATGCACAAACTGCAAGTAAGACAAATAGATCAAACCCAAGGATATCACTAGGAACACACACACGGAAGATAGATGGGATCTGCACAACCAAGGAATGAGCTCGAAGAGGTGGAACCACGGGAATGCTCGTGTTGTACGGATACTAGAGAGATGCTAGCTCGATTGCTCTAATGGGCTAGATACGCTAGTGCACCAACCTAAGAGAGAAAGTATGCTTATGGGTGTATGAACCAAGATGATGACACTATGGTATGAGGCTCAATGCAATTGCTTACAAGCTCTTTGCTTCTCTTCTCTTTTCTTTTGCTTAAAAGTTTTTTTTACTATGCCACTATGCTTAATATGCGAGCCACAATGTGAGGTAACAAGTAGTATATGCATGGGAGAGACGTAACACTAAAGGTGCACTAAAAGCGTGGCCCGGCAATTCTCAACTTGCTATTCTTGATGGGTAAGCTACGCAAAAGAGGCTAGAGGCTATCAAGGTAATGGTAAGGTAATATAATGGTGTCGTCGAGGTTACCGTCCTTGCTTGCGGTTAGTATGAAGATGAAGTGATCGATGTTGATGTGGAGTCTGAGTCGATGACGAGTGGCAGTGATGATGAAGACAAAAAGCGCCTCAGTAGCCGAAACACCTGAGGACACTTGAGAACCACAACTCCAAAACTCAAACACTCACGAGAAGTATATGCGGAAGATCAAATGTGGTGGTGGAGAGGAAAAATAGAGGAAAAAGGAAATGGCCGAACTGCTCTGTATGGTCCGTGCGCACGGGGTAAGTGATGTCCATGTGCACGGGGTCCCATGTGCACGGGTCCCGATGGCCCGTGCGCACGGAGTGCTCTGCGAGCGGATGAACAGCTCCTGATCCGTGGGGATTTTGCGAAATTCGACCAAAATCGATGGATGAAAGGTGGTGGGAGGTGGTAGGGGGGTAGATCCACTTGTCAAACACCCAATTCGTGGATCAAATCAACCAAATCTCACAAGAAAGAACAAATTGCAAGAAAATTTTTGGGGCTATTTTTGGTGGGGATTTTTGAATTAGGACGAAAACAACAAAATCAAGCTAGAAAGTGGGGGGTAGGGACTCCAAGATGTGAATCAACCTTGCTCATGATACCAAGATGTTGTAGGGTTAAACCCTAAGATGGATCTTTTCACACTTGGCGGGGGAAAAGGATGAACACCAAGAACACAAAGAGGAATTCACTCCAACAAAACCCAATCACACATCTACTAGAATAGCAAACACATGGATCCACATGAATACATGAACAATCAAAGGAAACAAGCACTAGGAAGAGTTCTTCCCTGTAACACCCCTGTGTAATGAACAACAGTGATCACCCTTAGTTAATGCCATGTCAGCAAGTTAACAGTGCCTAATCATCATTTTTATCATAGTGCATTTCAAATTCCAATTCAAACTTAAAGTGAAAATAAAAAAAAATTCAAATTGAAAACTAAAATGAACATATGGTTGCAAATAATTCAGAGGTTATGATAAAATTATAACTAACAATAATGGGATTAGTTAAGTGACTCTAACAACCCCAAACATTGGCTGAAAACAATATTTAATAACCTTTTAATTAATCCAAAATAAAAATGAAATAGTATTCTACCCAAACTAGTTTTTGGTGTTAGGATATATTGCACTGCAAATTATGAGCTTGGTCGCACCTTTTATAAAAATCATTTAGTGCTCAAACAATTTGCAAAACAGAGTAGAAAAGAAAATAGAAAAAGGGAAAATAGAAAAAGGCCTACAGCTCTACTGTGCACTTAAGCCTGCTGCTACAGGATTGGGCCCAGCCCAACTGGTGCTCATCTCCCACCTCCCGCGCGCTGTCGCGCGCCCGCGCCGACACGCCGACGTCCGTCGTCGTGTCGCGCATCCCGCGGCTCTCCGATGCCTATATGGCCTCCCCCGAGCGCCCCTCTCCCGTCCCCGAACCCTAGCCCCCTCAGTCGCTCGCACGCACCTCTTTCTCCCTCGTTCCCCACTCGCCCGATATCCTCCGCCGCTCGCCGCCGTCGATCCCGCACTCTCCGACGACCCCGAGCCCCGGCAAGATGTCACAGAGCTCCGCCGCCCTCCGCTGCGTCGCCTGAGCCGAGCCACTGGAGACGACGGGCTCGGCATCGAGCGGATCGAGCTCGTCTCCGTCTTCTCCGTCGCCGGTGACCGCCTCCGTCTTCATCATCCCCTGCTGCTACAAAGCTGTCGAGGGCCTTTCTTGGCCGCTCGGTGAGCTCCTCCCTCCCTCCATTCCTTCTTCCGCGGCCGCATTTGTCCCTAGCTAGTTCGCCGCCGTTGCCGTGCCTCTGCTTCCGCCGGAGTGCTCGTAGCTGTGCCGTTGCTGCCCGTCGAGCTCAGATGAGCTTGGGATCATGCTCAGCACGTCCGTGTGGGCCCGTTGCACCCCACCCGCGCTCTGTCGAGCCCCGTAGCGCCGACCCCGTGCTCTGACCGGATGCGCCTCCGCGTAGCTTGTCGCCGGCGTTATTTCGGCGACCTTTTGGTCATTTGCTCGGGCCCATCTTGCTCGCGCGTGCACGTAGGCCTCGCCCCGCTCTCTGGATTGCCCGAACTCGCGCCGTACCACCATTGCCGTTGCTCGCCCGAAGCACCTCTCCGCCGGCGAGCTCGAAGCGCTCGCCCCGTCCGTTCTAGCCACTCCGGTCACCACCGTTCGACGCGCGACGCCGAGCCGCGTCGAACGCGCCCTGCCACAACCCCGCAGACCCCCTGTGCGCGAAATCCGCGTCCCTCCCGAGCCGCACCGCTGCGTTTGGCTCGCCGGAGTCAGCTCCGGCGCGTCTCCGGCTGGTGTCCGACGTGGCGTCCATGTGGCACCGCCTGGGCCACTAACTGGTGGGCCCAGGGGCCCCCTTTGACCGGTTGACTTGGGTCAACGCTGACGTGGCCGCCCCTGTGTCTATGACATGTGGGTCCCGCATAAATAAACGAATTAAAATAAATAAATAAACTGTTAGTTAGTTAGTTAATTAAAGTACTAAACACTCACTGACCAGTAGGCCCCACCTGCTAATTAGGTTAATTAGATTAAATCAACTCTGTTTAGTTAGTTCAGTCAATGACACGTGGGTCCCACTGGACCCACAGGTCAGGTTTGACCCCAGTCAATCGCACTGTTGACTGCTGACCTTAGCATTGCATCATGATGACATCACCAGACACTGTTCTGGATAATGTTGGATTAAATAATTAAATAAATTACAAAAAATGATTAAAACTTTAGAAAATCATAGAAAATAATCCGTAGCTCGGATCGAAAAACTTTGTACATGAAAGTTGATCAGAACGACGAGACGAATTTGATCGTGTCATCTGTTTCTATGTCAGAACCCTCTACATAGGTGAACCCGCAACTTCTAGCCCGTTTTCGGTAGATGAATAGTGCATTTAAACCGGTTAATAAATCCCACCTTAATCCTAAAATAACTAAAATGACTTAGACAAATCTTTAGGCAACCCTGCACTGCATGTTAGCATAGCATGCTCTGTGTTGCATATGTTTGCTGTGTATTTATCTGTTTCCTCCCCCTCTTCTCTCTCAGTAGACCCCGATGCTGACGTAGTCCCCGAGGCAGACGCAGCTCTGGAGGTGAACTACGCCCCTGACGACCAGACCCTTGCCACAGAGCTTCCAGGCAAGCACCCCCCTTTTGAGCATATCGATATCACCTATTCTTCTCTCTCTTATGCTTGCATTAGAAGTTGCTGCTGTTAATGTTATCCTATTTCTGCTGCATAGCCTGTTTATTGTAACCTGCTGTTGATACCTACATGCTTATCCTAAACTGTTTAGTATAGGCTGGGTAGAGACCCATCAGAGACCCCACTTTGTCCCGACTGCCCCGCTGGATTATCAGAAGACCCGATCAACGGGATCGAAGACCAGGCCCCGGCACCGCACATCACTTTCCCCTTAGTTGCTCGACACTACTGGGTTACTATCGAGTGCCGAGGGTGATACCTCGTCAGCACTTCTGATGTTAACCCTATAGGTTAGTTCATCGGTTGTTGTCATCGAGGGTGATTCCTCCATCTCCACTCCCGATAACGACACTGTCGTGCAACTCCTCAAGAGTGGACCTCGAGGGTGATTCCTCCTTCGTTCACCTTGACAATTACATTAGGTGGAATTCCATCGAGGGTGATTCCTCAGGGTTCCCCCTTGGTGTTCTGGACACATGATTACTATGACTTCACCACATAACCATGATACTAAAGTCGGGTCGGCCCTGAGGGGTACCCGCGCGAGCAAGTGATGCGATTGATGTGTAGTCGGGTGACCAGAGAGAGTACCCGCGAGATAATTACGAGGCATGGCTGGGCAGTCTTAGCCCTTGCCGCAAGTCCTCGAGACGGGGCGACGGGGTCACATCGATCGTGAGTCTCTGCTCGTTATCGCGCGCTCCTAATTCACTAACGGTTTGGATATTTGATCCGTGTGGGCCTCTGGCCTGATAGCACTAACCATCACGTGGGAACAGTTATGGGCACTCTGCGTTGTGGCATCAGCTGAAGCTTATTGGACGTCAGCAAGGAGCGGCACGCGCCGGGTTGGACCGCGTTAAGCACCCTCCGTTGTACTGGAGGCTGCTAGGTCTGCTCTTGGCTGTGAACGTAACGTGCAGGAGCACTCAGGGCGAGGGGCCCAGCCCCCTGGGCGCATAGGTTTAGTCCGGCGTGCTGACCTCTCTGATAAGCCTAGGCCGGGTTGCGGCGTATCGTTTGGCCGAGGCTAGACATGACCCAGAAAAGTGTGTCCGGCCGGAGTTAATCGAGCGTGGTGGGTAAGTTGGTGCACCCCTACAGGGAAGAACTAATCTATGCATAGCCGATCCTCGGTAACGGACGCTCGGAGTTGTATCCCGATCGATACAACTAGAACTGGATACTTGTGATGAGAAATGGATACTAGGGCTCTGGGATTGCTTTCTCACAGGGAGTCGAGAAAGGATCTCTAGCCGAGGTTGATACTGTTTACTGATACTACTTTATGCTGTACTAATCTACATTCTTCTAATTCTGCAAGACCGCTGAAGATGCTAGTCTTCGATAGGACTAGGCCTTCTCTCTATTCTGGCATTTTTGCAGCCCAGTCCATAGATACAACCTCTCTTTGAAAATACTGCATATGTAGTGTAGGTCCTTGCTTGCTGAGTACTTCGGATGAGTACTCACGGTTGCTTTGCTTCCTCTTTTCCCCCTTTCCCCTTTTTGATGCAACCAGACGACGGAGCCCCGGAGCCAGCTGCCCCCGCCGACGACTACTACTACCACCCCGAGGGTGGTTACTACTATGAGCTTGCCGACGACCAGGAGTAGGATC
This sequence comes from Thinopyrum elongatum, assembly GCA_011799875.1. Classification (NCBI taxonomy): domain Eukaryota; kingdom Viridiplantae; phylum Streptophyta; class Magnoliopsida; order Poales; family Poaceae; genus Thinopyrum; species Thinopyrum elongatum. Next base: position 396,640,885 of record CM022298.1, on the reverse strand, counting down.
GGAGGGTCCCAGGCAGGAGGCCTGCGCCTTTCGATCGTAGCTTTTATTTTGCCCCGCCTTTCTAAAGGCTTATCTATTTCTGTTTCATATCTGTACTCAGATATCTGATGCTTCCGCTGATGCTTGATCACGAGCTTATGTATTCGAGCCCTCGAGGCCCCTGGCTTGTAATATAAAGCTTGTATGACTTTATTTATGTTTTAGAGTTGTGTTGTGACATCTTCAAGTGAGTCCTTAGGCTTGATCGTGTGCATTTGCGTGTATGATTAGTGCACGATTAAGCCGGGGTCGTCACAGGTTGGTATCAGAGCCGACTGCCTCTAGGAATCCCCCTTTCCAACTCCTTGGCCGAAGTTGAGTCTAGTGGTCCAAAACTGTTTACTAACTTGGCTGTGTGGCTTACGGGCCCATGTCGCCAACTGGGTGGTATTAGGATCTTTTATTCCTCTTCTATACTCTGGGACTCTGATCTCCCTTCCTTTCGGGTTAAAATTTTACTAACTCCAACATTAGGTTCTCGTGATCACATCCACCCGGAGTTCTGAAATTATTCCCCCTTTCTTCAAGATTTTGGGTCAGGTTCTGCTTGCAGGATCCCTTTTATCGAGGGCACCCTATGTTGTCACTTGCAGATTCCTCGCTCCATCAGTTTCTCCGACGTTGATGTAGCCTTTGCTATGTCTCGTTGTGTACTTCCTTACCGCGTGCCTGCGCGCCGCCTAGTATGTCTATCTTCAAAATTGCGCCGTTATGCTGTCCGCATGTAACCGACGCAGTGTATGGATCGGTATGTCTTAATTGACTACTATTAATCATCTATTACACTGCTTAATTATTGTCGAGTTACATCATGCTTGTCACTTTACAATCGCAATTGTTTTTACTAAACTACCCCTGTTGATACTTAGCAGGATGGTTAGACCAGGTGGTCGTGGTCGTGGTCGTGCCCCTGAACGTCCACCACTGCCAGATTACATGGCAGCTATGATGCAACAATTCGAGCTCAACCGTCAGTTCATGACTGGGATTATGGCTCAGTTCCCACATCAGAACAACCAGAACCAGGACCCTGCTGCAATAACTCTGTCAGAATTTGTGCGGCTTAACCCCACTCAGTTCCGCAACACTGATAAGCCACTGGATGCTGATGACTGGATTCGCGACATCACTCACGAGATGGAGTCTGCTAATGTCTCCCCTGCCAACTTTGTCACCTTCACGTTCTTTTTCTTAAAGGGTCCCGCTGCTCAATGGTGGGACACTCACAAGCGTACACTGCCTGCTGGAACAGTCATTACTTGGCCTGAGTTCCAGGCTGCTTTTCGCGCCCGATATATTCCTCAGGGAATCATGGACCGGATGAGAACCCAGTTCCGCAACCTCACACAGGGCAACAAGACTGTCGAAGCCTATCAGCAGGAATTCCTTGACCTGTCCCGCTATGCTGAAGAAGATATCACCACAGATGCTCGGAGACAAGAGAAGTTCCGTAGTGGACTCCACCCAGACATCGAGCTTGCACTTGCTGCTCAAGACTTCCCTGACTTTGCTACTCTTGTGAACAAGTCTATTCTGGTTGAGACTGCTCAGATCAAGCACAAGGAGTTACAGAAGGGCAATCGTGATGCTGGCTCATCTTCGGGCTTGTGTTCACAGAAGTGTCGTATCTGGATTCCCCATAGCATGTATCATCCAGCTGCACTTACACCAAGACCGTACCATGCTGCACCACGTCTGCCTCCTCCATCATCGAGGCAGCCTCTACGAGCTGCACCACCCTGAGCTCCTGCAATTCGTCTGGACAGTGGGCTCTGCTACAAGTGTGGCAAGCCAGGTCATCTTGCCAGGAACTGTTATCAGAATCAGAAGCAACTGGCTCCGCCTCCTAATGCCCGCAACAACAATGCCAGGCCTTATGGTCGTGGTCAGGCTTATCATGTCAACATGAGTGAAGACTCGGACCAGCCAGCTACTGTGATGGGTACACTTCCTGTTAATTCAGTACCAGCTTCTGTTTTATTTGATTCATGTGCATCACATTCATTCATGTCAGCACATTTTGCACTCATGCATGACGTTAAATGTGAAACACTACACCATACCTTAAGGGTAAACACTCCCGCGGGTCAGTGCCAAACCTCTTTGTTTAGCCCCGATGTCATAATTGATATTGAAGGATTGGAGTTTCGTGCATCTCCCATTATCCTGAACTCGTCCGAAATTGACCTTATTCTGGGAAAGGACTGGTTGAAAGCTCATACTGCCGCGATATATTGTACCCCTAAAGTTGTCCAACTCCTGCACCCCTCGACTGAGATAGTGAATTACCATGCTCATATCGTTCAAAATGCCGAGGCTCAAATCTATGCCTTGAATGCATTGAACGCTTCTTCGCTTGAGGGGATAGAAAACATTCCAGTCGTTCGTGACTTCCAGGATGTTTTCCCGGAAGAACTTCCAGGAATACCCCCTGTTAGAGCTGTCGAGTTTGTCATCGACTTGAAACCAGGCACAACTCCTATTTCAAAGCGACCTTATAAGATGCCTCCGCACCACCTTCTCGAGCTTAAGGAGGAAATCGACAAATCCCTCCGCAAAGGCTTTATCCATCCAAGTTCCTCTGCCTGGGGAGCACCTTCTCTCTTTGTCAAAAAGAAAGATGGTACGAATAGGTTGGTTCAAGATTACCGCCCTATCAAACAGGCAACCATTCAGAATAAATATCCGCTTCCTCGGATCAATGACTTGTATGATCAACTTGCTGGATCATCGGTGTTTTCTAAACTCGACTTGAGGTTGGGTTATCACCAAATATGTGTCCACGAAGAGGATATTCCCAAGATTGCATTTGTTACTCGTTATGGCTCCTATGAGTACACGGTCATGTCATTTGTCTTAACAAATGCCCCAGCCACATTCTCCCGTTTGATGAATTACATCTTCATGGATTACCTCGACAAGTTCGTCGTGGTATATGTAACACCCCTGGTGGTTAACTACAGTAATCACCCTTGATTATGCCATGTCATCATGTTTAATAGTGCATGATCATCATTAGCATCATATTGCATTTCAACTCCTAAGTCAAAATCCAAATTTAAATAAAAGTGGAATATAAAAGTTGTGCAACATAGAAACTAAAATGTTCGATAAATAACCAATATTGCAGAGACTATTCTAAAATTGAAACCAACAATTAATAAATTAATTAGGTGGCACTAACATTACCAAAACAGCTAGGATTAATGCATTTTAATTATTATAAAAATTGTGTGAACTCCAGTTGACTCCAAACCAATTTTTGGTAGTAGTAGAGGATGCCTAGTATTTATTGGAACAATTGCCATGTTTTATAAAAATCATTTTGAGGCCTAACAATTTACTAAACAGAGATATGTGAAAAAAATAAAAGAAAGACAAAACACAAAACAAAATAAAAATAAAGGAAAAGACCCCCTGGGCCACTTGGCCCAAATGGCCGAGGCAGGCCGCCAGGTCCAGCCGGCCCACCCCGAGCGGCTGGCCTATTTGGCCTCGTCTCCCCTCGCTCACCTGAACCCTAACCCATTCCCCCCCCCCACTCCTCCTCGTCTCTCCCTCTCACGCCGCGCCGCGCCGCCGCCTTCGCCTGACCCCGTCGATCGCCGCCGCCGCCCGGAGAACCCCCCTCGCCGGACGCCTCGTCCTACTCCCCGGACCCCCACTAGCCTGGCTCTGGATCGGGGAGGGGCTCGATCCCACGTTGCTCCGCGCCCCCCCGACGCCGGCGCCCATCCCCGGCGCCGCCCCGCCGCCGTCGCCTCGCTTCCTCACCTCTCCCTTATCGGCTCCGTCAAGCCTCGCCGGCCCCGTTCGACTACAAACGGGGGTGAGCCCCGCCGCCGCCTCCCTCTCTTTCCCTGTCGCCCGTCCCAGTCGCCGCGCTCCGGTCGCGCCCTGCCTCGCCCGCCCACGCCGATGGCCGCGCTCGCTGCACCACTTCGCGCTCCCGCGCACGCCCCTGACTGCGCTGCCACCTCCGCAGCCGCACGAGCCCGCGCTCACCATCGCCGCTGTCGCCCACGCCACAGCCGTCGCCGCACGCAGCGCCGCCGCTCCCCGCTACCCTCTGCTACCTGGAGCCGCCCTGCTCCGCCACACGTCGCCTGCGCTCGGCGCCGCTCTGGCCGACGCCCCGCCGCGCCCCGGGGGCCTTCGCCCTGCCGTGCCTGGCTGTGGCCTCGGGCACGAGCGCCCGCACCCGTATGCCCGTGCCCGCCCCGATATGCCCCCTGGGCCTATGACACGGGGGGCCCACGCCCCCTTTTCTGTAAAAAAAAGATTAAAAATAATAATAAAAATAAAAATAAAAATAAAAGCAATTAATTAATTAATTAATTAGTTAATTAATTAAGTTAATTAATCCTGATTAGGTTAATCTAATTTAGTTAATTAGTTTAATTAAGTATTAATTAATTAGTTAACCACTAATTAGCCAACAGCCTATGACAGGTGGGACCCACTGGTCCTGACGTCATGCTGACATCATACTGACGTCAGCAAACACTGTTTCGGATAATGTTAATTTAAATAATTAAATAAATTCCAAAAATTAATAAAAACTTTAGAAAATCATATAAAATAATCCGTAACTCAGATCGAAAAACTTTGTACATGAAACTTGCTCAGAACGACGAGACGAATCTGGATACGCGGTCCGTTCGTCCGTAACCCATCCCTAACTACCCGAACATGGAACCGTTCCCCTCCGGTCATTTGTCTGACAAATGTCCGGAACCGGGAAAACATTCCCGGATGAATCCCACCTTCGCCAGTATCACCCAGCACTGCGTTAGATCACCTCCGTCACCGCGTATTGCCATGTTATGCTTTGTGCTGCACTTGTTTGCTTAGTATTTACTGTTTCCTCCCCCTCTTCTCTCTCGGTAGCCCCCGACACCGACGTCGTCCCCGAGGCCGACGCAGCTCCGGAGCCCGAAGACACCATTGAAAACCTTGCCCTTGCCGCCGAGCAACCAGGCAAGCCCCCCCTTGAGCATCCCGATATCGCCCATTCTATTTCTCATGCTTGCATTAGAATTGCTGCTGCTACTGCTTTACCTATTCTGATGCATAGCCTGTTTATTGTATCCTGCTGTTGATAATTACCTGCATATCCTAAACGGCTTAGTTTAGGCTGGGTAGAGACCTATCAGTGACCCCACTTATCCCGACTGCCACGCTGGATTGTCAGAAGACCCGATCAACGGGATTGAAGACCAGGCCCCGACACCGCACATCACCCCCCTTAGTTGTAACGACACTGCAGCGTTACTATCGAGTGCCGAGGGTGATACCTCATGTAGCACTTCTGATGTTAACTCTGTAGAGTAGCTATTCGGTCGTGGTCATCGAGGGTGATTCCTCCTTCACCGCTTCCGATAACGACGCTGTCATGCAACACATCAAGTGTGAACCCAGTGAGGGTGATTCCTCCGAGTTCACCTTGACGGAGACATCGAGTAGGAATCCAACGAGGGTGATACCTCGGATTCCCCTAATGTTATGGACACTGATACTTGGACTTTACACTGTTACTTGGATAGGCGGGTCGACCCTGAGGGGTACCCGCGTGCGCCTGAGAGGCGAGTGTTGTGAAGACGGGTGCCTGTATGGTGCCCGAGTGATGAATACGAGGCGCGGCCGGGCATTCTTAACCCTTGCAGCAAGTCCTCGAGACGGGGCGACGGGGTCACATCTTTCGTGAGTCTCTGCTCGTTACCGCAAGCCCCTAGTCCTAACGATTTGGATATTTGATCCGAGCAGGCCTCTGGTCTGATAGCACTAACCATCACGTAGGCATAGTATGGGTGTTCTGCATCGTATGCATCAGCCGAAAGCTCTGTCAGATGTCCAGTTCAGCAGTGCGGCATGGAGTGATTGGCGCCATTGCGGTGGTGCTTGGATCTGAGCCATGTGCGCAACGACCCGGAGGGTGAGGGGCGATGGCCAAGACCCCCTTGAGCTTAGGATGTAGACCGGTGGGGACCTCTCTGCTGAGCTGTAGGTAGGGTTGCGATGTGTCGTTTGGCCGAGGCCGGGCAGGACCCAGGAAAGTGTGTCCGGCCGGAGTTAATCGAGCGTGTTGGGTAAGTTGGTGCACCCCTGCAGGGAAGAAAACTTCTATCGATAGCCTGTCCTACGGTAACGGACACTCGGAGTTGTATCCTGATTGATACAATTTTAGAACTGGATACTTGGATACTATGGCTCTGGGATTGCTTCTCGTAGGGAGTCGAGAAGGGATCTCAGGACGAGGTTGATGACTGTATAGCTCTGGGATTGCTTTCTCGCAGGGAGTCGAGAAAGGATCTCTGGGTGAGGATGAGACTTAATGATACTGCTACATTATATTGAACTGTTCTACTCTCTTCTATTGCTGCAAGACCGATGAAGATGCTAGTCTTCGATAGGACTAGGCCTTCTCTCTATTCTGGCATTTCTGCAGCCCAGTCCACATATACAGCCTCCCCTTGAAAATGTTGCATATGTAGTGTAGATCCTTGCTTGCTGAGTACTTTTGAGTACTCACGGTTGCTTTGTTTTCCTTTTCTCCCCATATCAGTTTGTCGTGACCAAGATGACGGAGCCCCTGAGACAGCTATCCCCGCAGACGATCGCTACTACTACCCCGAGGGTGGATACTACTACGAGTTGACTGACGACCAGGAGTAGGATCGGAGGGTCCCAGGCAGGAGGCCTACGCCTTTCGATCGTAGTGTTTTATTTTGCCCCGCCTTTCTAAAGGCCTTTTTGTTTCTGTTTCATACCTGTACTCAGATATCTGATGCTTCCGCTGACGCTTGTACGCAAGCTTATGTATTCGAGCCCTCGAGGCCCCTGGCTTGTAATGTAAAGCTTGTATGACTTTATTTATGTTTTAGAGTTGTGTTGTGATATCTTCCCGTGAGTCCTTAGGCTTAATCGTGTGCATTTGCGTGTATGATTAGTGCATGATTGAGCTGGGGGCGTCACAGTATATCTAGATGATATTCTGGTATATTCAAAGAATAAGGAAGAACATGCTGAACATCTTCGTCTTGTACTGGAAAGGCTCCGAGAACACCAGCTCTATGCCAAGTATTCCAAATGCGAGTTCTGGCTTTCTGAAGTAACCTACCTTGGTCATGTGATTTCCAAGGATGGAATTGCTGTTAACCCAGAGCGAGTTCAGGCTATTCTAGACTGGACTCCTCCAAAGAATGTCAAGCAAGTGAGAAGTTTTCTCGGCCTTGCAAGATATTGCCGTTGATTTGTCGAGAACTTTTCTAAGATTGCCAAGCCCCTGACTAACCTACTTCACAAAGGCGTTAATTTTGAGTGGACAGACAAATGTCAGGAAAGTTTCTAGACTCTCAAGGACAAGCTGACTTCTGCTCCAGTGCTTGCTCCTCCCGATTCTCGCAAGGACTTTGTGATATATTGCGACGCCTCTCATCAAGGATTAGGCTGTGTCCTAATGCAAGAATGAAGAGTAATCGTGTATGCTTCGCGTCAACTGCGTCTGCATGAAGAAAACTATCCAGTGCATGATCTTGAACTTGCTGCTGTGATTTGTGCATTGAAGCTATGGTGGCATTACCTTCTGGGTAACCGGTGTGAGGTATATACTGATCATCAAAGCTTAAAGTATTTGTTTACTCAGCCGGATCTTAATCTTCGTCAACAACGATGGTTGGAAACAATTACGGACTATGACTGTGGTATTTCATATACCCCTGGCAAGGCTAATGTGATGGCTGATGCCTTAAGCCGCAAGTCCTATTGTAACAACTTCATGGTTAAGCGAGCTCAACCTCGTCTTTATGAAGAATTGCGCAAACTGAACCTGCGTATTGTTCCCCAGGGTTCTCTTAATGACCTTGTGGTACAGCCAGATCTTGAGAAAGCTGTTAAGGATGCGCAAGCTAAAGATGCCGAAATTGATCTGATGAAGAAAGATCTTCACCTGGAAAAGTATAGGGATTTCTCGCTGTCTAAAGATGGAACCCTGTATTTCAGGGACCGCATTGTGGTACCTCGCTTCGAGCTTATGACTGACAAGGTTATGAAGGAGGCACATGATACACCGCTGTCTATCCATCCGGGTAGTACCAAGATGTATCGTGATCTCCGTCAAAGGTACTGGTGGTCTAGAATGAAGCAGGATATTGCTCGCTATGTTGCTGAATGTGACGTTTGCCGTCGCGTTAAAGCAGAACATCAGAAGCCTGTCGGAATTCTGCAACCGCTCCCCATTCCTCTATGGAAATGGGATAAAGTGCAAATGGACTTCATTATTGGCCTTCCCAAGTCACAGAAGGCTCATGATGCTATTCTTGTCATCGTCGACCAACTCTCTAAAGTTGCACACTTTCTGCCTGTCAAGGAGACCATCACTGCTAGTCAGTTAGCAGAGCTTTATATCTCCAGAATTGTTTCACTCCACGGTATTCCGAAGGAGATCAGTTTGTTCCGTGGTGGTCTGTTCACCTCCAAGTTCTGGGAAAGTTTCCAAGAAGCCATGGGAACTCACATTACCTGGAGTTCAACTTATCATCCCCAATCCCAAGGCCAAGTCGAGCGAGTAAATCAAGTGCTTGAAGACATGCTCCGAGCTTGTGTTATATCTTTTGGCAAGAAATGGGAAGAATCTCTCCCGTATGCGGAATTCTCATATAACAACAGCTATCAGGCCAGCTTGAAAATGGCCCCCTTCGAAGTACTTTATGGACGTAAGTGTCGAACCCCTCTAAATTGGTCAGAAACTGGGGAACGACCGCTTGTGGGACCGGATATTATCCAACACGCTAAAGAGCAAGTCCGTATTGTCCGAGAAAATCTCAAGGCAGCTCAGGACCGCCAGAAGAGCAATTATGATCGCAAATGATGGGGTTTGACCTATCAACTAGGTGATCAAGCTTATTTGCGTGTCACTCCCATGAAGGGCACTCGTCATTTCGGAATCAAGGGCAAGCTAGCTCCATGCTACATTGGCCCCTTTCGCATTGTTGCCAGACGTGGACAGGTGCATATAAATTGGAGTTGCCGCCGCAATTCTCCCATATCCAAGACGTCTTCCATGTGTCGCAACTTCGCCGTTGCTTCAAGGAATATCCACACCGCACAGTGGATCACGAGATGCTCGAATTGCAAGATGATCTTTCTTATAAGGAGCATCCGATCCGCATCCTCAATGAAGCTGAACGTCGGACTCGACAGAAGACGACCAAGTTCCTTAAAGTGCAGTGGTCGAATCATACTAAAGATGAAGCCACTTGGGAACGCGAGGATCATCTTCGGGAAGAATATCCCGACCTGTTCCCTTCTACCTCCTAAATTCTCGGGACGAGAATTTCTTTTAGAGGAGGAGAATTTGTAACACCCCTGTGTAATGAACAACAGTGATCACCCTTAGTTAATGCCATGTCAGCAAGTTAACAGTGCCTAATCATCATTTGCATCATAGTGCATTTCAAATTCCAATTCAAGTTTCAATTCAAACTTAAAGTGAAAATAAAAATTTTCAAATTGAAAACTAAAATGAACATATGGTTGCAAATAATTCAGAGGTTATGATAAAATTATAACTAACAATAATGGGATTAGTTAAGTGACTCTAACAACCCCAAACAGTGGCTGAAAACAACATTTAATAACCTTTTAATTAATCCAAAATAAAAATGAAATAGTATTCTACCCAAACTAGTTTTTGGTGTTAGGATATATTGCACTGCAAATTATGAGCTAGGTCGCACCTTTTATAAAAATCAATTAGTGCTCAAATTTTTTGCAAAACAGAGTAGAAAAGAAAATAGAAAAAGGGAAAATAGAAAAAGGCCTACAGCTCTACTGTGCACTTAAGCCTGCTGCTACAGGATTGGGCCCAGCCCAACTGGCGCTCATCTCCCACCTCTCGCACATTGTCGCGCATCCCGCGGCTCTCCGACGCCTATATGGCCTCCCCCGAGCGCCCCTCACCCGTCCCCTCGCCCTAGCCCCCTTAGTCGCTCGCACGTGCCTCTCTCTCCCTTGTTCCCCACTCGCCCGATATCCTTCGCCGCTCGCCGCCGTCGATCCCGCACTGTTCGACGACCCCGAGCCCCGGCAAGATGTCACGGAGCTCCGCCGCCCTCCGGTGCGTCGCCTGAGCCGAGCCATTGGAGACGACGGGCTCGGCATCGAGTGGATCGAGCTCGTCTCCGTCTTCTCCGTCGCCGGTGACCGCCGCCATCTTCGTCATCCCCTGCTGCTACAAAGCTATCGAGGGCCTTTCTTGGCCGCTCAGTGAGCTCCTCCCTCCCTCCATTCCTTCTTCCGCAGCCGCATTCGTCCCTAGCTAGTTTGCCGCCGTTGCCGTGCCTCTACTTCCGCCGGAGTGCTCGTAGCCGTGCCGTTGCTGCCCGTCGAGCTCAGATGAGCTCAGGATCGTGCTCAGCACGTCCGTGCGGGCCCGTTGCACCCCTCCCCGTGCTCTGTCGAGCCCTGTAGCGCCGACCCCATTCTCCAACCGGATGCGCCTCCACGTAGCTCGTCGCTGGCGTCGTTCCGGCGACCTTTTGATCATTTGCTCGCGCCCATCTTGCTCGCGCGTGCACGTAAGCCTCGCCCCACTCTCTGGATTGCCCGAACTCGCGCCGTACCACCGTTGCCGTTGCTCGCCCGAAGCACCTCGCCGCCGGCGAGCTCGAAGCGCTCGGCCCCGTCCGTTCCAGCCACTCCGGCCACCACCGTTCGACGCGCGACGCTGAGCCGCGTCGAACGCGCCCAGCCACAACCCCGCAGACCCCCTGTGCGCGAAATCCGCGCCCCTCCTGAGCCGCGCCGCCGCGTTTGGCTCGCCGGAGTCAGCTCCGGCGCGTCTCCGGCCGGTGTTCGACGTGGCATCCACATGGCACCGCCTGGGCCACTGACTGGTGGGCCCAGGGGCCCCCTTTGACCTTTTGACTTGGGTCAACGCTGACGTGGCCGCCCCCTGTGTCTATGACATGTGGGTCCCGCATAAATAAACGAATTAAAATAAATAAATAAACTGTTAGTTAGTTAGTTAATTAAAGTACTAAACACTCACTGACCAGTAGGCCCCACCCGCTAATTAGGTTAATTAGATTAAACCAACTCTGTTTATTTAGTTCAGTCAATAACACGTGGGTCCCACTGGACCCACAGGTCAGGTTTGACCCCAGTCAATCGCACTGTTGACTGCTGACCTCAGCATTGCATCAGGATGACGTCACCAGACACTATTCTGGATAATGTTGGATTAAATAATTAAATAAATTACAGAAAATGATTAAAACTTTAGAAAATCATAGAAAATAATCCATAGCTCGGATCGAAAAACTTTGTACATGAAAGTTGATCAGAACGACGAGACGAATCTGATTGTGTCGTCTGTTTCTATGTCGGAACCCTCTATGTAGGTGAACCTGCAACTTCTAGCCTATTTCCGGTAGATGAATAGTGCATTTAAACCGGTTAATAAATCCCACATTAATCCTAAAATAACTAAAATGACTTAGACAAATCTTTAGGCAACCCTGCACTGCACTTTAGCATAGCATGCTCTGTGTTGCATATGTTTGCTGTGTATTTATCTGTTTCCTCCCCCTCTTCTCTCTCGGTAGACCGCGACGCCGACGTAGTCCCCGAGGCAGACGCAGCTCCGGAGGTCGACTACGCCCCTGACGACCAGACCCTTGCCGCAGAGCTTCCAGGCAAGCACCCCCCTTTTGAGCATACCAATATCGCCTGTTCTTCTCTCTCTTATGCTTGCATTAGAAGTTGCTACTGTTAATGTTATCCTATTTCTGCTGCATAGCCTGTTTATTGTAACCTGCTGTTGATACCTACATGCTTATCCTAAACTGTTTAGTATAGGCTGGGTAGAGACCCATCAGAGACCCCACTTTGTCCTGACTGCCCCGCTGGATTATCAGAAGACCCGATCAACGGGATCAAAGACCAGGCCCTGGCACCGCACATCACTTTCCCCTTAGTTGCTCGACACTACTGGGTTACTATCGAGTGCCGAGGGTGATACCTCGTCAGCACTTCTAATGTTAACCCTGTAGGTTAGTTCATCGGTTGTTGTCATCGAGGGTGATTCCTCCATCTCCACTCCTGATAACGACACTGTCGTGCAACTCCTCAAGAGTGGACCTCGAGGGTGATTCCTCCTTCGTTCACCTTGACAATTACATCAGGTGGAATTCCATCGAGGGTGATTCCTCAGGGTTCCCCCTTGGTGTTCTGGACACACGGTTACTATGACTTTACCACATAACCATGATACTAAACTCGGGTCGGCCCTGAGGGGTACCCGCGCGAGCAAGTGATGCGATTGATGTGTAGTCGGATGACCAGAGAGAGTACCCGCGAGATAATTACGAGGCGTGGCCGGGCATTCTTAGCCCTTGCCACAAGTCCTCGAGACGGGGCGATAGGGTCACATCGATCGTGAGTCTCTGCTCGTTATCGCGCGCTCCTAATTCACTAATGGTTTGAATATTTGATCCGAGTGGGCCTCTGGCCCGATAGCACTAACCATCACGTGGGAACAGTTATGGGCACTCTGCGTCGTGGCATCAGCCGAAGCTTACTGGACGTCAGCAAGGAGCGGCACGTGCCGGGTTGGACCGCGTTAAGCACCCTCTGTTGTACTCGAGGCTGCTACGTCTGCTCTCAGCCGTGAACGTAACGTGCAGGAGCGCTCAGGGCGAGGGCCCCAGCCCCCTGGCCGCATAGGTTTAGTCCGGCTTGCTGACCTCTCTGATAAGCCTAGGTCGGGTTGCGGCGTATCGTTTGGCCAAGTTCGGACATGACCCAGAAAAGTGTGTCCGGCCGGAGTTAATCGAGCGTGGTGGGTAAGTTGGTGCACCCCTATAGGGAAGAACTAATCTATGCATAGCCAATCCTCGGTAACGGACGCTCGGAGTTCTATCCCGATCGATACAACTAGAACTGGATACTTGTGATGAGAAATGGATACTAGGGCTCTGGGATTGCTTTCTCACAGGGAGTCGAGAAAGGATCTCTGGCCGAGGTTGATACTGATTGCTGATACTACTTTATGCTGCACTGATCTACACTCTTCTAATGCTGCAAGACCGCTGAAGATGCTAGTCTTCGATAGGACTAGGCCTTCTCTCTATTCTGGCATTTCTGTAGCCCAGTCCACAGATACAGCCTCTCTTTGAAAATACTGCGTATGTAGTGTAGGTCCTTGCTTGCTGAGTACTTCGGATGAGTACTCACGGTTGCTTTGCTTCCTCTTTTCCCCCTTTCCCCTTTTTGATGCAACTAGACGACGGAGCCCCGGAGCCAGCTGCCCCCGCCGACGACTACTACTACCACCCCGAGGGTGGTTACTACTACGAGCTTGCCGACGACCAGGAGTAGGATCGGAGGGTCCCAGGCAGGAGGCCTGCTCCTTTCGATCGTAGTTTTTATTTTGCCCCGTCTTTTCTATAGGCTTATCTGTTTCTATTTCATATCTGTACTCAGATATCTGATGCTTCCGCTGACGCTTGATCGCGAGCTTATGTATTCGAGCCCTCGAGGCCCCTGGCTTGTAATATAAAGCTTGTATGACTTTATTTATGTTTTAGAGTTGTGTTGTGATATCTTCAAGTGAGTCCTTAGGCTTGATCATGTGCATTTGCGTGTATGATTAGTGCACGATTAAGCCGGGGTCATCACATTCCCACTCCTAAGAGATGAGGTCTTGAGGATGATAATCTTATCCAAGAGGAGGTCTTGAAATCCACAAGTGGATCCTCTCCTAAGAGGCCTTGATCTCCAATGGAGGGAGTAGAAGGAGCAAAGCTCACAAATATCTCATATATGCCTTTGCTAACCCTAAACATAACCCTATGTACGAATTATATAGGCTTGGGGAGGTAGGAGACGAAGTGGAGGCCCAACAACAATCTCAGCTGCTCATCTTGTAGGGCCCGTGCGCACGGGGTAAGTTTGGCCCGTGCGCACTGGGGTCCCGTGCGCACGGTACACGCCCATGCGCATGGGGTGCTACAACCGTGGCTCCCTGTGTAGCCCGTGGGCACGGGGTCTCGGGGGCCCGTGCGCACGGGGTGGCCTAGGACCTTCTGTCCAGATTCTTGTGGACTCCTTCTTCCTCCTTGGCGACTTGGGGTGGTTCTCCTTGGACTTGGTGGTGCTCCTCAGCTGCTTGGAAGTGTCCCTCTTCATACCTAAGTACACACAACACATTTTGATGAGGTAGCACCCAAGTCTCGTTTGTGTCCATATGCATTCCAAGTAGGAAGGAGTTCACCTCGGTTTCCATTGTGCGTGCTCGAGCTCTTGTCATGGGTCCACGTGGTGCTTGTCGTGTTGGTATAGAGTCCATGGGGATGATGGAAGGATTCTCCGCATCAGGAAGTCAGGCATGTGAGAGTCAGATCAATCAAGTAGTGCCCATAGGGGAAGCTTATGTTCAGTTTCAACATGTCAGAGATAGAGACAAATTGGTCAGTGATAGTCCACATGCAGTTGGAGATGTTTTTGTCACTTTCACCAAGCATAATGAAGGGATAAATTGGAGGAGAGTTTACATTAATAGGTTGTGCTGGATTTTGATCCTAGGTGTGCCCTTGGATTACCAGACCACTGATGACCTGGCTACTGCTATCAGCAAGTGGGGCAAACTGATTGCATGGGAGAATGACCCTAGGGAAAAGGGTAGGATCATTGCTAAAGTTGGAGTTACTGAGCTCATTCATGTCTCAAAGAGCATCAAGTGGTCAGAAGGGGAAGGTTTTGAAGAGGACAATTGGTCCAGTTCAGTTGAAATCATCCATCAGGAGATGCTAGGTGGAGGGCCTATTGATGAGGATCCAATCCCTCCACCAGGAGAGGACCCTCACCCACTACCTCAGCAACCTTTTGAGGGAAACAATGATGCTCACTTGAATAACAATGAGGATGACATGGAGGAGGACAATGAAGACTGGGAACATGATGAGCACTGGGAAATGCAGAATCACAATAATAACTGGGAAAACCAACATGCTGAGCCTGCTGTGGAGGAAGTTTTACAGGATGAAATTGATTTGGAACACCCCGTTCAGGATGGTATTAGTAGTCTGACTACTACTGTTTCTCTCTCTGATGGAGCATTTTCTGACAATGCTCCTCTAGGAGGACAAATCCCAAGTGATGAGGTTAATCAGATGCAAAATGAAGGCTTAAATCATATGGACCAGGGGCTGGGACTGGGCCTAAATAATATCCTGTTAGCTTACCAAGATGATGACATGATTAATCAAGGGGATGATTTATCTAATAAGGTTCAATACACTAAATTAATGGCAGTGGCACATGAGGATGTACCTACTGCAGCACACAACAATGTTCCTATCCACAGTCTTGAAGATATGCAGGACACTGTAACATTGCTTCCAGTGTCTGCTAACACAAGTGCTGCAACTATACTTTCTCATACACCTACTAATGTAGCCCAACATACTTCTGTTCCTACTACACTCCGAATATTAGTAAACCTGGAAATGTGAGCAGCCAGGCTCAGCCAAATATTTCACCAAACAATGGTAAGGTTATTGGTGAGAGCTCCAAACCTCTTTGGAAACAACTTTTGCAGCAACATTATGAAAATTCCAAACAGGGTGCCTCCTTATTAGTGCTAAAAAAATTACAACTCATAGCCTCCTCATCTAATACAGAGTTGTCCGAAGAAGGACTGTAGCTTTGTGGAAAGCACTTTGCCACCTAGCCAGCAGATACTAAAGGAGTGTTTACAATCATCATCCCAGTAAGTTGGTTCAATTTCATCATGCACCTACTTATGACACCTGACAAATTCAATTGCTCTGTACACATGCTAAAATCACCACTTTGGGGGCTCCTAACACCAGACAATTTGAATGAGCAAACAATCACCTTCCATATCCCTAACAAGTGTCCGGTCTCACAGGCTCCTGTGTGCAAAGAAGCTACTGGAAAATCAAAGGACATGGAGAAAGAAGGGGACCATAATCTCACTGAGGAAACAAGCACTAAACAAGATCTCATGCTTCCCTTTGGTACTGAAAACCCAAGAAAAAGAAGGGGTGGCAAAACTCCCCTAGTGGAGACAGAGGTAAGAAGAAGTGATAGAATTAGCAAAGATAATGCTGGTTTCAAGAGAAATTCTTGTTCAAATAGTAGATGTTTACCATGTAATGCTGTGCCTCCTGTACAAACCAAAACAATGGTCAAGAATCTCACAAAATCTTTTTGTAAGGTGGCTGATGGGGATCTGGAGAACAAGCTGGCAAAAAAGGAGAAGAACAAGCAGCCTATGATGGACGTAGGCAAGGTGTCCTTGGCCATGGATGAAGAATCTGATGTAGTTGTTGACAAATGATTAGTACAATCAGTAGTATAAATAGTAGAGGTAGTTACTCTACCCTAAGAACTGTCACTATTGCTAGTTTGGACAGAACTGATAAGCTGATTTTGGATATGTATGATATATATCTTCCCTTTTGTAAGACTGCATCCTTACTATGCAATGTTAAGTTATGGGCTGGTACCTTGTTGTTTTGCTGTGAACATTGTTGTATTGAAGTACTGAAATGGTTTACCTCTGGTCTGACAAGCACAGACTCTACAGAGTTTCCTCATGAGTAATAACAGAACTTGGAATATATTGAACTGGAATATTGGAGGTTTAAATGCTGAGGCCAAGTGGTTAGCATTGAAACAAAAAATTGAAGAAAGTGCTTGCTCCATTGTTTGTCTTCAAGAGACTAAAAGAGAGTCCTTTAATCTTGCATATATTAGGAACTTCTGTCCCACAAGGTTCAATAAATTTGAATATCTCCCCTCTATTGGTGTCGGGGACGAATCCGCGATCACCTATGGGACCCAGGGAAGGACCCCATTACGTTCGGCAGGGAGAGACGGTCGCACGAAGAGCAAATCTAGCGAAGAACACGACAGCGCACGAGAGAGATTTACCCAGGTTCGGGCCGCACGGATGCGTAAAACCCTACTCCTGCTTTTTGGTGTATTATCTGGACGATTGTTCTAGCTCCAGGAGCGCTACAGTACAGAGTAGCTGCGTACCATACTGGAGTTCTCCATCTCCCAGTTCCTAACCCCCCTCCACGTTGCCTATGGGCCTCCTTTTATACACACAAAGGGGTCACCAACAGGTGGCAAACAGTAAAGGTAGAGGTGGAAAGTTGCTACAGTAAGGCCATTATTACTAGGATGACATGTCCTACCTACCACTGACGGCAGGGGACAAGGGCATTAAATGCCCATGCCTTAGCTGTCCAGATACATGTACCCGGACGTCTTGGACGTGGGAAAAGCCTATCCCACCTGCTCCTGCACCGCTAGCTACAGAGTACCACCGTCTACATAGTGCCCTGCAACACACGCTTGGAAGGACCCAGAGCGCCACGCTGGCAGAGGCACCGGAGCAGCACAGTAGCACAGTGGTACAGTAACGCTTGCCGCGGCAAGACCTTGCCGCACCTGACAGCTTGCCGCGCAAGGTAACTTGCCGGGGCAAGTACCTTGCCGCAGCTGCTATCTTGCCGCAACCAATACCTTGCCGCAGCCAATTACTTGCCGGGGCAAGTACTCTGCTACAGCAAACCTCAGGCTGGGCCTCAACTGTCCCTCCCGGCAAGCTCCTCTTGCCGGGGCCTTGACTCTTGCTTTGTATACTTTGTTCTTGAATGGCTTAATAACCTTGAGCTTCTCTCTGGCTGTCCTCCCGTAAGCCTGGCCGCGGGATGCTGCTACTGCCCGTGCACAAGTACGGGGTACTAGGGTACCCCTATTCTAGTACACCGACAGGAGCCCCCGGGCCTGGGCCACACACGGTGCCGGGCGTTGTTGGGCCAGGCCCAAACAATGCACGGGGACGCGTGGCTGGGATAAGCCGAAATGTCTCTACGCTGTTTAATTGCACGCTCTCCCACGCATCGCGCGTTGAATGCGGAGCGTGGGAAGTGTGCGCAGTTATCTCGAATGACGAAGGGGCGGATGGTTCCGCATCTTTCCCCATAAAAGGAGGGACCTGCAGAAGCACTCACACACCCCTCTCACCATTCTCGATCTCCAAATCTCCGCCTTCTTCTTCCTCCGCTCCAAAACAAAGCGGTTTCCCAATCCTCCGCCATCGCGCGCGTCCGCATCTCCCTCGGACCTCAGCTCCGCCTTCGCCATGCCTCCCAAAGGAGAAAAGGGGAAGACGGGGAAGTCCTCAAGGACGGAGACCCAGGCGCAGTTGAAGAGGCAGAAGTACGCGCTCTTCGCTCTGACGCTCACGGGGGCGGATCTAAAGGCCAAGTTCCAAGGCATGTGGGCCGTGAGGACCAAGGCGCATCCGGCCACCCGCGTTCGCCCAGCCACCGACGAGAGCGAAGTGAGCAAGTACCCCTTCTTCGCCTGCTACTTTTGGTGCGGGCTCTGCCCACCGTACTCGGATTTCTTCAGCGACGTCATGTACACCTTCAATCTCCGTCTGCTGGATCTCACACCGAATGCCGTATCCACCATGGCAATATTCGCGCATCTGTGCGAGAACTTCGTCGGCGTCGTACCCAACACCGCGCTGTTCAGGCATTACTTCACTCCCTGTGCTGAAAAGGGGGAGCCTCTCACTGTTGGCGTCTCGTTCGTTTCAAGATTGGGCGCCAAGGAGCATTATCTGAAGGGGGATCTGCGCCCAAGATGGGGAGAAATCCGATCTGAATGGTGTTGGATCATTGACGACGAGCCGCCACCATACTGTGAGCTTCGCAAGACCCCAGCAGCGCGTGGCACGGACTGGAGCGATCTGGATCCCCAGGACAAGAAGCTGGAGATTGCCGCTACCAGGATCATACGGCTCAGGGAGGCCGGGCTCACCATAGGGATGGTTGGCGCAGACTTCCTCCGCCGCCGCATTGCTCCTCTGCAGCAGAGAGGAAGGCCGGCCTCTGATTGGAAGAACCCAGTCGATATCATGCGGCTGCGCCCTGGACTGATCAACAACTTCACAGTTCTGCAGCACGACTTCTTCATGCGAGAACTGTTCAAGCAAGAGACGGATCCAGAGAAGCGCGACAAGGCGTTCACGCTGCCGAAGCACATCGTGCCCCTTTGCAACAACTCCGCATTGAGTGCAATCATCGCTATGATGCCGCTCTGCAATGCGCACAGCGTTGAAGCAACTTGGGACGTGCCGCTCGAAGAAGACGTGCGGCGATTCTTTGACTCCACGGTCAAAAAGCAGGTCCGGGTGGAGGAGTGGCTCATCCGCAACACCACTGAGCAAGAAATAGAATTCATTGCTCGAAGAGTGGAGGAGGACAGGCTCGCCAGGGAAGCTGGCGATTTTGGTTATACTTTGGCGGAGCTCGACGAGGCACAAAAGGAGAGCCTTGCCGAGCAGGGGATGCTTGCCGGGAAGGGCGAGCCCGCCGCACCCGGCAAGGATGTCGGGCCAAGCCAGCCTGCCGACGAGTCAGGCAGCTCGGAGGATGAGGGCTCCTCTTCCGAGGAGGGCATCGAAAGCCCACAGCAGTCAGAGTCCCCAGCCCCTCTGAGGAGGAAACGCCTTCGCAGGCTTGGCAAAGTGGCTGACCGGCAAGAAGTTCAACAACCGCCGGAGCGCCGTTCGACGCGCTCGACCGCGGCAAGGGCTGGTGCCGCGGAAGCGTCTCACGCGGCCCCGGCAACTGGAGCAGGGTCAGCAAAGACCGCTGCTACTACCCCCGCCAAGCGGCCAAGGAGCCCAGCTCCCCCTCCTCCCCCTCCTCACATGGAGGCGGACTTTGATTTTTCCGCTCTCAGCGAAGAGGACGACGAGGAAGAGTAAGTTCCCTTGCCGCGACCCTCAATCTTTGTAAGATTTTGTTTCTGTCCTCACTTGTCGCGCTCCGGCCTTGCTTCCGCAGGGAGGAAACCTTGGCGGAGAGGATAAGGAAGAGAGCTAAGGTCTCGACGAGCAAGACCGTGGTGGTCGTCGAAGATGAGCCCACGGCAACCACCAGGGGAGCGTCTGAGACCATCCCGACCAGCTCGGAGCCCAGCCCTCGTCGCAGCCCCCAGCGCAGCCCCCAGCGTAAGTATTTCAACTACCTTTCGCTGGCGGTCGCTGAGGAACAAGCATTTGTCACTGACATCTTTGGGCATGTAGGAGAGGAGCAGCAAGTGGAGCCATCTGAAGGTGCTCCAGAAGTACCACCCCCCTCGACCACACCGCCAAGGAGAAGATCTCCGGTAAGGGCTCCCACTAGTGAGCCGAGTCACGAAGAGGAGCCGGCAAGCGCCGAAGCGCCAAGCACCAGCGCTGGCGACCCCACCCCAATGACAAACGTTGACGGGGGAGGGGAGCCCACCGCTCCTGAGCTCAACACGGGTAAACCCACTTGCCGCAAAACTCTTTCTGCTTTCTTTCTTTTGTCTTCTTGAATTTCTTCCTGAAGCTCTTTTTTCTTTACTTCTCGGGTTGGCAGAGCCCTCCTCGGTGGAGCCAATGAACATTGACTCTTCTGCCGAGGAGAACACCGCAAGGGCCGTCGATGACGAGGCCGCCAAGGCCGCCGCTGCCAAGGCCGACAAGCTGGCAGCCGACAAGCTTGCCGACGAAGAAGCTGCCAGGGCTGCCGAAGAGGCCGGCAAGGCCGCCGAGGATAATACCGCCAAGGCGCCCACCGATGAAGCCACCAAGGCTGCTGAAGCTGAGGCCGCCCAGAAGGCTGCTGAGGAGGCCGGCGAGGGAGCCGGTGGTCGTACTGACGGCCCTGAGGCCACAGGAGCGCCAGGCGCTACTCCGACCACGGGTCCCTCAACCACTGAAGAGGCGGCAGCGCCCAACTCGCCTCCGCCAAGCAAATACATCCGGGTCGGCGAGAACGTCTACGTCAGCCTCCCCTGGACGGAGGGCTCCAGAGCGCCAACCGCGGAGGATGTTGTGGACGAGGAGATCCTTGCCGCTGCCGGGCTCCAGCTTGTGGATGCGCCAGGCGCCAGCAGCAGTAGCACGTCTGAAGAGGAGCAACTGCTCCAAAAGCTGCTGAATCTTCATCGCGCCCGACGGGAGAAGCTAGCTTCCAGGGAGGCGCTCATCGAGAAGGCCGAAGCTGACATGTTGAGGCGCGCGGAGATCTTGGCGGACGTCCGCGCGCGATCTCTTAATGCGTTAGAGGTCAAGCGGGCACAGCTGGCCGAAGAACGGCAGGCCCTCCTCCTGATGAAGCAAGACATTGAACAAAAATTGGAGGAGACCGCCAAGGAGTTGTCTGCTCAGGCCGGTGATCTGAACCAGCGGAAAGTGGACCTTGATGCCCACGAAGAGGAACTTGCCGAGCGCAAGAAGAAACTTGCCGAAACCCTCCAGCAGAAAGACGAGGAGGTGGCAAGACTTGTCGCAGAGCGGACCCAGGGGCAGGCACAAAAACACCAGAAGGAAATCGAAGCCTTGGCCCAAGAGTACGCCAGCAAGTTGGTGGAGGCCACCAACGCTGTCGCTGCTGCAGAAGTAAACAGGAAGGAAACGGAGGGGAAAGTGGCAAGACTAGAGGCCGCCCTCAAGGCAAACGGTGACAAGCTCTCAACGATTGAAAGTGAGAGGGCAAAGGTGACCCACACCTTGGCGGAGATGCAAGTTACCATAGCCAAGAAGAACAATCTGCTTGCCGCCGCCAACGACTCCAGAGCAGACCTGAAGCTGAAGCTGACCACGCTGAAGGAGACGCTCGACACCACTAGAAAGCGCGAAGGGCTTCTAATGACAGAGCTCCAGAAGGAAAAGGGTCTGCTTCAAGACGCTATTGCGACCCACAAGAAGTTCAGGGATAACGTGGGGATCTTCACAGACAGGCTTGCCAGCGCCGCCGAGGACATCGACAAGGAGCTGACTGCCCTGAAGGTGCCGGACTTCGGGTACTCCACCGACAAGAACACGCAAACTAGCGTCAAGCTAGCCGAGTTCTTCGACGGAGTAGTAGAAGCACTCCAACAGCTCCAAGTCAATCACAAGGCTCAACTGGCCGACGAGTCACGCAGGCTTTGCCGGGGAGTTCTCCGGAGGTTGTTGGTGAAGATAGCATACAGAAACCCGGGCGTCGACTTCAGCAACATCTTCAAAAGCTTGCCGAAGGGATACGACCCCGCGCCACTAGAGGCCCTTGTCGCGCCCATCGTGGAGAGGGTGGACCATATCCAGAGAGTCGAAGGCGAGCACCGCAATTAGAGAGCCTATTCTTCTCCCTCCTTGCCGCCGCTAGACATGTTAAAGAACAATCTGTTTAAGCCGCGGCAACTTATCTTGTAATATAACTTGCAATATTTTGGAGTTAATGCATGTCATCTCCCTTGAGCAATTTCTTTCTTTGTGTGTACTTGCCCTACGCTTATAGGGAACTTGCCGGTGCGCGCACCATTGCTGCGAGCGCTGGGTGCGGGACTTCAGCAGCCTGCTGGCGGTGCCGCTGCCGGCAAGCAACCTTGTCGCGCTTAGTGCAGCCACTTAGGTTGTTGAGCGGACTCGAAACAAGGTAAGGGCGCGACTGATTACGCTTAGGTTCCGTCGCGCACAGGTTTTCCATACAAAGAGTAGTATCGTTCAAGGAAAATAACCTTGAAAATAAAAAAGAATTTGATTGTTCAAACTTTGGCACTTAGCTTTGTCGCTGATCTCTCCGCGGCAAGGTCTTGTCACTGATTGCCGCTGCCTTCTTCCCGGCAAGGCAAAGTTTCTTTGAACGATGCCTGGTCCATATCATTATCCCATCCCCCCCGACAAACTTGTGCATGAGGGAAGCTTCTGTCTCTTTGAGAAAAAGAAAGAAGAGAAAATAAAGATATAGGAGCTTGGCGGCTCGTTAATGCTTACCGGGGAGGCTGTACTGCACAGTATGTCAGATAATCATGCAAAATAAAAGTAAACATGAAATCGTCAAAAACTGCGAAATACAAAAGCTTTATTTATGCACAGGGTCTGCGCCTGGCTTTGTACAAAGGATTACATGCAACAGCGGCAAGACTTGTACAAAAGGTGGTTGCCGGGGAAGGGCCCGGCAACCGCGCCTTATGGAAAAAACTTACGAAGATGCTCAATGTTCCAGGAATTGATCACTGGAATGCCATCCTCGGTCTCCAGGCGGACAGCGCCAGGCCTGGTGACTCGTTTCACCCGATAAGGGCCTTCCCACTTCGGCATCAACTTGTTTGAATTCTTGGCCGACTGAACGTGCCGAAGAACAAGGTCGCCTTCCTCGAGACTTCTGGCATTAACTTTGCGGCTATGGTAGCGACGCAAAGCTTGCTGGTAGCGAGCAGCTCTCACAGCAGCCTGAAGACGATCCTCCTCGAGGAGCACAGCGTCATCTTGCTGCAGTTGCTCTTGCTCAAGCTCATCGTAAGCGAGCACTCGAGGTGACCCGTATACGAGTTCCGTGGGGAGAACTGCCTCTGCTCCATAAACTAGAGCAAAAGGCGTCTGGCCAGTAGCTCGATTTGGCGTCGTCCTGATCAACCAAAGAACCACTGGCAGCTCCTCGATCCAGTTCTTGCCGCACTTGCGCAGCCTGTCGAAAGTTCTCGTCTTGAGCCCACGCAGCACTTCAGCATTTGCCCTTTCAGCTTGACCGTTGCTTCGCGGGTGAGCAACAGAAGCGAAACAGACCTTGGCGCCAAGGTCTTCGACATACTGCATGAAGGCGTGGGTCGTGAACTGGGTACCGTTGTCGGTGATGATCCTGTTAGGAACACCAAAGCGACAAACAATTCCCTTGAAGAACTTGATGGCTGATTGTGCTGTCACCTTCCTCACTGCTTCCACTTCCGGCCACTTCGTAAACTTGTCGATGGCCACATACAAGTACTCGAAGCCCCCGGTGGCACGGGGAAAGGGGCCGAGGATGTCAAGCCCCCAGACCGAAAATGGCCAGGAGAGAGGGATTGTCTGGAGAGCTTGAGCTGGCTGATTAATCTGCTTGGAATGAAACTGGCACGCTTCACACTTGGTTACTAGTGCAGTTGCATCCTGGAGGGCGGTGGGCCAAAAGAAACCTTGCCGGAAAGCCTTTCCAGCAAGGGCCCTTGACCCTATGTGGTGACCACATATGCCTCCATGAATCTCCGCCAACAGCTCCTGTCCTTCTTCCCGGGGAATACACTTCAATTTCACACCGTTTGGTCTTTTTCTGCACAGCATGTCATCGACAAATTGATACATATTGGACCGTCGGGCTACTTTCTCCGCTTCTTCCTGCTCTTCGGGAAGTTCTCCTGTCTGAAGGAAACGGACGATCTGCTGCGCCCACGCTGGAGCCTGTGGCTCGACAACGAGGACTAAAGGCATTTCTTCTGCCGCGGGAACATTAGGCCCTACGGCAAGAGCTTGTCGCTCTACCAGAGCCGGCCGTTCCCCGACGAGCTTGGCGGGAACAGCCGCTTCAACAACGAGAGCCTGGGGCCCTGCTGGAGCGTGCTGTCCTTCAACAAGCTCGTCGGGAGCAGTTGCTTCAACGACGGAAGCCCAAGGCCTCGTCGGAGCATCTTGCTCCTCAGCGCTTCGATCAGGAGCGCCTGCTTCAACGACAAGGACCCGAAGTCTTATTGGAGCAAGTTGCCCCTTTGCCTCTTGCCTAGGAGCACCCGCTTCAACGACAAGAGCGTGAGGCCTTGTCGGAGCAAGTTGCCCCTTTGCATCTTTGGCGCTGGCTTTGGCAGCCTTCTTGCCGGCGGCTTCGGGGAGCTCTGCCGGGAAGTAGTCGCCAGAAGCCAACTTCCTCTTCCTGCCTTGCCCTACTAACGGCGTCACTGATGGCTGAGTTAGTTGGAGCACAAAAGTGCCTGGTTCCACAGGCAATTTGAGTGCGGCGCGCTTTGACAAACCATCGGCAATGTCATTCTCAGCACGTGGGACGTGCTCCATTTGTAGGCCGTCAAAGCGTTCCTCCAACTTCCTCACCTCATCTACATAAGCTTCCATCAATGGGCATTGGTAGTTCTTGTTCACTTGCCTGACGACAAGCTGCGAATCTCCCCCGACAATAAGCTTCTTGATCCCAAGGTCTGCCGCGATCCTGAGACCGGCAAGCAACCCCTCATATTCTGCAGTATTGTTCGTCGCCTGTTCCTTGGGAAAGTGCATTTGGACCATGTACTTGAGGTGCTCTCCGGTGGGTGCGACAAGCAGTACGCCAGCACCGGCGCCTTGCAGCGAAAAGGCACCATCAAAGTACATAAGCCACTCTTTGCTTGTCTCCTTGCCGGGGAGAGTCGTCTCTGGGATTTCTTCGTCTGGCGTTGGTGTCCATTCTGCGACAAACTCTGCCAAAACTCGGCTCTGTATGGTTGATGTACTCTCAAACTTGAGACCAAAGCTCGACAACTCCAACGCCCACTCGACAATCCTGCCTGTCGCTTCTGGATTTTGCAAAATCCTTTTCAGCGGGAAGCGAGTGACGACGGTAACTTCATGTGCTTGAAAGTAATGGCGCAGCTTTCTCGAGGCCATGAGAAGGCCGAAAAGCAGCTTCTGCACACTAGAATACCTTGACCTAGCTCCCTGCAGAAGAGAGCTCACAAAGTAGACCGGGCGCTGCACCATTTTCTTCTTTTGTATCACTTCGCCTGACTGCGCAGACGAATCCTTGTCGGCAGCAAAACTTGTCGGGGGAGCCCCCAGCTCGTCGCTGGACGTGCTTGCCGCAGTTACTGCCTCCTCATCCACCTCTCTCTCCGCTACTAGTGCAGCACTAACCACTTGATTGGTTGCCGCTAGATACAGCAACAACTTCTCTTGTGGTTTAGGTGCGACAAGTATTGGAGGAGAGGAGAGGTATCTCTTCAAGTCTTGCAGCGCTGCCTCCGCCTCCGGAGTCCATTTCAATGGACCTGCCTTTTTTAAGATTTTGAAAAATGGCAGGGCGCGCTCAGCTGACTTGGAGATAAACCTACTGAGAGCAGCAACACAGCCGGCAAGTCGTCGTACATCCTTGACGCGCTTCGGTGCTTCAATTTGCTCAATGGCTTTGATCTTGTCAGGATTGGCTTCAATTCCACGTTGAGACACAAAGAACCCGAGAAGCTTGCCAGAGGGAACTCCAAACACGCACTTCTCGGGGTTGAGCTTCAGGTTGATCTTGCGCAGATTTACAAAAGTTTCTTCTAGATCTTGAACCAAAGTAGCCCTGTCCTTGCTTTTGACCACTATATCATCCATATAGGCTTCCACATTTCTGTGCAGCTGAGGCTCAAAAGCAATCTGGACGGCTCTTGCAAATGTTGAACCAGCATTTTTCAAACCAAATGGCATACGTACGAAACAGTATGTGCCACAGGGTGTGATAAATGCGGTCTTTTCCTCATCTTCCTCAGCCATGAAGATTTGATGATACCCTGAATATGCGTCAAGAAATGAAAGCAAATCACATCCTGCCGTGGAGTCAACAATCTGGTCTATGCGGGGCAAAGGAAATGGGTCTTTGGGACAAGCTTTATTGACATCAGTGAAATCAATACAAAGCCTCCATTTTCCATTCGCTTTGCGCACGACAACAGGATTGGCCAACCACGTAGGATGGAGCACTCCTCTGACGAGGCCTGCTGCTTCCAACTTCTTGATTTCTTCCACAATAAACTCTTGCCGCTCCATAGCTTGCTTTCTGGCTTTCTTCTTGACGGGCCTCGCGTGGGGACAAACGGCAAGGTGGTGCTCAATTACTTTCCTGGGAACACCGGGGATGTCGGACGGTTGCCATGCAAACACGTCGACATTCGCCCGCAGGAAAGCAATGAGCGCGCTTTCCTATTTGTTGTCAAGTGTGGCACTGATGGTGAAGGAACCACCAGTGCCGTCCTCCTTGGCGGGCACCTTCTTTGTCGCCGGCGGAGCGGCTTTGTTCTTCTTGCACTTGCCGGTGGAGCTCTCTGGTGCGTCCTCGACGGCAGCGCAGCACTCCAAAGAGGTGCGCTTGCCGGAGTGGGCACAGGAGCTCTTGCCGGACTTCCTCTTGTTCTCCCCCCCGGGAGCTTCAGCGGCAAGTGCCTTGGCGGCAGTTGCGGCAGCTGCTTCCCGGTAGATCTTGTCGGCGCAAATAAGTGCATCCTTCTTATCGCAGGCAACTGTGATAACACTTACTGGGCCTGGCATCTTCAACACGTTGTAGGCATAATGAGAGGCTGCCATGAACTTGGCGAGCGCTGGACGGCCAAGTATCCCATTATAAGGCAATGGAATATCGGCAACGTCAAAGGTGACCTTCTCGGTCCGGTAGTTCAGCTCGCCGCCAAATGTCACTGGCAGCGTGATCTTCCCTTTCGGCTTGCTCCTTCCTAGATTGACTCCTTGGAAAGTACCAGTTTCCTCAAGCTCGCCGTCAGGGATTTGAAGTTTCCGGAGCACAGCGGGCGAAATCAGATTCAAGCTGGCCCCACCGTCAACTAACATCTTCGTGACCTTGAGGTTGCGGATCGTTGGTGAAACCAACATCAGCAAGCACCCGACCGTCGTTGTGCGGTCAGGGTGGTCCTCAATGTCAAAGACGATAGGCGTGTCGGACCACTTCAGAAGCTTTCTGGCGTCAACAGATGGTTCCGCCGCATTGATCTCTCGCGCCCACTGTTTAAGTTGGCGGTGAGAAGAATGCAACGAAGCACCACCGTCAACACACAAGACTTCTGCGGCTTTCTGAAATTCGTGCTCACTGGATTCTTCATCATCTAGATCATCATCATCATCATCTTTGTCGCGGCCACGAGGAGGCCTGTCTCTCTGCTGCTGCTTGGCCTTGCCGCGACGCCCTCCTCGGGCAGTGCGCTTCTTGCCGGACCCGCCAGCACCTTCTGGGGCCTTCTCCTTGTCGCGCCTCTCATACTCAGCTTTCTGCTGTTCGACAAGCTGCTCGACTCGTCGGCAGTTCTGGAGATCGTGTCCCTTGGTGCGGTGGATCTTGCAATATTGCTTGTCGGAGCCGTCCTGCTTGTCGGCATCCGCCAAGGCCTGACAGTTGGCGCACGCGGCAATCTCCTTGCCGGAGCCCTCGACTTTGGCCTTGTCGGCGCTGCCGTTGCCGCTGGACTGTTCGACGGCAAGCACAACTTTGCCCTTTTTCTTCCTGTTGTTCCGCCGCCGGCCCTTCTTTGCCGGGGCGGTACCTTCGCTGTCAGAGCTCCCCCCTGCGCCAACACCTTCACCGGGAAGTTTCCTTCCCTCTTCAGCACGCGCACACTTGTCGGCGAGAGCATATAGCTGGCCAATGTCTCTGACCTTGGTCATCGCCATTTCCTCCCGCATCTTGCGGTTACGCACGTTCTGATGGAACGCGCTAATAACCGCAGCGGGGTGAACATCTGGGATGTTGTACTGTACGCGGCTGAACCTTTGAATGTATTTGCGCAGGGGCTCTCCTTCCTTCTGGGGGATGAGATGAAGATCACTCTCCTGGCCATGAGGTTGATGACCGCCAGTAAAGGCACCAACAAACTGATGGCACAGGTCCGCCCATGAAGAAATGGAGTTCTCCGGCAAGTGCATGAGCCATGAGACGACGTTGCGCTTTAACACGAGCGGGAAGTAGTTAGCAAGAATCTTGTCGTCTCGTCCCCCGGCAGCTTGCACCGCAATGGTGTAAATGCTGAGGAACTCTGACGGGTGTGTCTTGCCATCATACTTCTCCGGCACGTCAGGCTTGAAAGCCTTGCGGTTGGGCCACTGGACCTGCCGCAGCTCACGGGTGAACGCTGGACAACTTACCGCGTACGGCAAGTCGCCAGGATCCCCTGGCGCATGCATGTCAACAGCGGGCCCTGCGCGTCTGTCAGACTGACGATGCGCTTCTCTCCTTCGCTCGATAGTGGTACGAGTGTCTTCTCCTCTGCGTTCCTGAAGAACGAGGCGCTGGTCACGACGAGCTCGCGGGTCAGACGACGCCGTGGAATCATTGCCACGGGCGTCGTTTCGACGTGTCGGTGACCGAGGCCGTCTGGGCGGGGAGTGTACAGTTGTTGCCCCCTCGCCGTTCTTGTTGGTGACAGCATTGTCACCAGTTCTCTTGTCGGCCGCGCGCACCGGGTCGGCATCAGCGAAGCTGAGAAGGCTCTGAATGGTTGCCCTCCACTCGTCAAGCTTATCTGCTGGTGGAGGGAAGTTCAGGAGCAGCTGCGCACGCGCCAACGCTTCTGCTGGTGAGGGAGGTATCGAGTGGCGTGAGGACTGTGGGATGCTCTTACTCCTAATAGTGTTAGAAGGAGCATCTCCACGCCCAGGCGACCGTACCTCGACCCCGCCAACGTGTTGTTGCGTATGGTGACCCCGCGCATCTCGAGATCGATGCGCAAGTTCATTATCCAGGGAGCGCCTGGCACCTGGGGCGTCAGGACGCTGCCTGTCACGGGCTTCTTGCGAAGGCCGCGGCGTCTGAACCGGCGCAGGCGTTCCAGAACGCGCAGCACCGTTTCTGGAGCTTGCAGGGCCAGCAGCAGCGAGCAGCGCTGCGTTCCCAGACCCAGCAGCGCCAAGATTGGCGTTGCTGGCCCGGTTTTGGACAGGTGGAGGTAATAGGAGCTCTCGCTCTCCAGTCCCCCCAGCAGCCGCAATCACGTCGGCACCCTCCTGCATGGGAGCAGGCGGGTTGGACGTAGACGCACCGATGGCCGAAGTCTTCTTTTTTGGAGCCATAAGGCGGAGGATGGCCCAAAAACTAACGCGCAAATCGCTAGATTAGGTTCACACAACCTCCTTTCCCCTACCTGGCGCGCCAAAGATGTCGGGGACGAATCCGCGATCACCTATGGGACCCAGGGAAGGACCCCTTTACGTTCGGCAGGGAGAGACGGTCGCACGAAGAGCAAATCTAGCGAAGAACACGACAGCGCACGAGAGAGATTTACCCAGGTTCGGGCCGCACGGATGCGTAAAACCCTACTCCTGCTTTTTGGTGTATTATCTGGACGATTGTTCTAGCTCCAGGAGCGCTACAGTACAGAGTAGCTGCGTACCATACTGGAGTTCTCCATCTCCCAGTTCCTAACCCCCCTCCACGTTGCCTATGGGCCTCCTTTTATATGCACAAAGGGGTCACCAACAGGTGGAAAACAGTAAAGGTAGAGGTGGAAAGTTGCTACAGTAAGGCCATTATTACTAGGATGACATGTCCTACCTACCACTGACGGCAGGGGACAAGGGCATTAAATGCCCATGCCTTAGCTGTCCAGATACATGTACCCGGACGTCTTGGACATGGGAAAAGCCTATCCCACCTGCTCCTGCACCGCTAGCTACAGAGTACCACCGTCTACACAGTGCCCTGCCACACACGCTTGGAAGGACCCAGAGCGCCACGCTGGCAGAGGCACCGGAGCAGCACAGTAGCACAGTGGTACAGTAACGCTTGCCGCGGCAAGACCTTGCCGCACCTGACAGCTTGCCGCAACCAATAGCTTGCCGCGCAAGGTAACTTGCCGGGGCAAGTACCTTGCCGCAGCTGCTATCTTGCCGCAACCAATACCTTGCCGCAGCCAATTACTTGCCGGGGCAAGTACTCTGCTACAGCAAACCTCAGGCTGGGCCTCAACTGTCCCTCCCGGCAAGCTCCTCTTGCCGGGGCCTTGACTCTTGCTTTGTATACTTTGTTCTTGAATGGCTTAATAACCTTGAGCTTCTCTCTAGCTGTCCTCCCGTAAGCTTGGCCGCGGGATGTTGCTACTGCCCGTGCACAAGTACGGGGTACTAGGGTACCCCTATTCTAGTACACCGACAATTGGAGCCTCAGGTGGCTTGCTGGTAGTTTGGAATGGAGCACTATTTGCTGGTGAACAAATCTTTCAAAATAGATTTTCATTATCCATACAATTCACTAGTCACTTGTTTAATCAGAGCTGGATTCTGACAAATATTTATGGCCCCTGTGAGCACAATGACAAAGCTGTTTTCATTGACTGGTTCTCTAATATTCATATGCCTCCTAATGTAGACTGGATTGTCATGGGTGATTTCAACTTTATTAGAGACCCACATGATAGAAACAGGCCAGGAGGGGATGTGAATGATATGTTACTATTTAATGAGGCCATCAGTAACCTCAACCTGATTGAACTGCCTATGAAAGGAAGAAAATACAGCTGGAGTAATATGCAGGAAAACCCTCTTTTAGAAAAGCTAGACTGGTTTTTCACTTCAACATCTTGGATGACCTCCTTCCCAGATACAATGGCTCTCCCTCTAGCAAGGCCAATCTCTGACCATATCCCTTGTATGATTAAAATAGGGACCATGATACCCAAGGCTAAGATATTTAGGTTTGAAAATCATTGGTTTCAACACAGTGAATTCAGGAACATAGTTATCAATGCTTGGAACATTCCAGTGGGGCACACTGATGCTGCTAAAAGTATCAATGCAAAGCTAAAAAAATTGAGAAGAGCTCTTAAGAAGTGGGCCAAAAGCCTATCTTGCTTGAAGGAAAAAATTGAGGACATTAATGATGGGATTTTCCTACTGGATCTATTTGAATAATATAGGGCTCTAACTGATTTGGAATGGAACTGCAAAAAACCTTCTCAAAGAAGAGTTAATGATTTTACTGCAGAATCAGAAAATTTACTGGAAGCAAAGAGGGAAAATTAAGGGAGTTAAATTTGGTGATGAAAATACCAAAATTTTCCACACAAAGGCAATAATTAACCACAGACATAACTACATTGCTGTGCTACAAAATGAAGAGCGGGTGGAGTTTACTGATCATGAAAGTAAAGCAGCAATTCTGTGGGAAGCATTTAAAAAAAGAATGGGGACTGCACAAGACACTGTAATGCATTTTGACCTTCCATCCCTATATGGCAACATTGAGAACCCCAATTGCTCAGCTTGAGGAATATTTTTCTGATGAGGAAATCAACCAGGTGGTTAAAGACCTACCCTCAGATAAATCACCTGGACCAGATGTATTCAATAATGAATTCTTTAAAGCTTGTTGGGATATCATTGGACCCGATGTCAAGAAATTGATACATGAGTTCTATAAGGGGAATGTTAACTTGGAAAGCATCAATACTTCTTTCATTACACTGATCCCAAAAGTGTCAAGCCCTGCTACCCCCAATGACTTCAGACCTATTTCTCTTCTCAATAGCTGCCTCAAGATTATTACAAAACTGCTTGCTAGCAGGTTGCAGAAGATAATCTTGAATCTGACACACATTAACAAGTATGGGTTCTTGTAGAATAAATCAATCCATGATTGTTTAGGATGGGCCTATGAATACATACATCAGTGTCACAGATCAAGAAGAGAATATGTTGTGCTAAAATTGGATTTTGAAAAGGCCTTTGACACCATTGATTTCAAGGCTTTAATAAGCATTTTACAGGCCAAGGGCTTTGGCAGTAGATGGATCATGTGGATGAAACTTCTTTTCCAAAGTGCCTCATCTGCCATTCTATTAAATGGAGTCCCAGGAAAGAAATTTTATTGCAAGCAAGGAGTTAGACAAGGGGATCCCCTATCACCTCTTCTATTTGTCATTGTAGCTGATCTATTGCAAACAATCCTAAATAAAGCAATGGAACAAGCACTCATCTCCCCACCTTTGAACTTCAACACATGTCCAGAGTTCCAAATTGTTCAATATGCAGATGACACCCTGGTGATGATGCAAGCTGACACAAGGCAACTGTTCTGCTTGAAAGCTCTACTCAACACCTTTGCAGATGCCACTGGTCTTAAAGTGAATTATAACAAATCAAATCTCATCCCAATCAACATGTCCGAGGAAAGAGCCGAGATCATGATAAACACCCTCAACTTCAAGAGGGGGAGCTTCCAAATAACATACCTGGGAATGCCTCTCAGCCTCCAGAAACCCATTGTGGAGCAGTGTATGCCACTTGTTTGGAAAATTGCCAACAAACTCATGGGACTTGCCACCTTCATGACACAAGTAGGCAGACTACTACTAGTGAAGTCTATCCTTGCTTCCCTACCAATCTTCTTTATGTGCTGCCTGGATATCCCTGAAACAATCAAGAAACAGATCATTAAATATCTCTGGCACTGTCCTTGGAGAGGATCTGATATGGAGGATCATAGACATGCTCTAGTCAAATGGCAAACTGTCTGCAGGACAAAGAATCAAGGAGGACTGGGAGTAAAGGATTTGAATACTCAAAATAAGGCCCTGCTGCAAAAAACCTGCACAAGTTTTACAACAGGCAAAATATACCTTGGGTCAACATTATCTGGGAGGCTTATTACAATGATGGACAGCTTCCAGGAGATCAAATGAAGGGCTTATTCTGGCGGAGTGCAAACTTAAAACTTATTGATCTTTTCAAATCTATGGCCAAATGTAACCTGGGTGATGGAAAATCAGCTGCATTTTGGTATGATCTATGGTCCTCCAGCTGTCTACACCACAAATTTCCAGAGCTCTTGTCCTTTGCAAGGGATACACACATTACAGTTCACACACCTCTGCAAACTGAATTCATGGAAGACCTGTTTCACCTACCATTGACAACACAAGCATATCAGTAGTTTCTACAATCAGAGGATATCTGCGAGGGCATAAAAACTTTAGACGACATTAATTCAACAGATACCTGGAGTTACATTTGGGGATCTCAACAGTTCTCCACTGAGAAAGCTTATAATGTTCTGATTGGAATGACAGCTGTTCCACAACACTTTCAATGGATTTGGAAAATTTCATGTCATCCAAAGCACAAGATCTTCTTATGGATGGTACTGCATGATAGAGTAAATACAAGGAATCTGCTCCGGAGGAAAACTTTCTACTTGGAATCATATAACTATGCTCTCATGAGATGTCAACATGAAGAGACACTATTTCACCTGTTTTGGGAATGCCCTTTTGCAGCTAGATGCTGGGATTTTGTGTGCCCAAACAGAGATGCACCAACATCAATCTGGGAAGCTATACAGGACATAACAAATAAATTGGGATTACCATTTTCCATGGAAATTGTTATCCTGGCATCTTGGGCTATTTGGATCACCAGGAATAACTTGATTTTTGAAAACATACAACCTTCCTTCCACAGCTGGAAAGCAATCTACATCATGGAACTCAAATGGCTAAAGTACAGAATCAAGGAAAAATATGCTACTCCATTCAACACCTGGCTGGATCACTTGATCTGATGGTCACTTAGTTATGGCTTTTATTTTTTCTTCTTCTTCCTCTTATGTATTCTTTATTCTTTTATTTCTTTTCATTCTCTTTCTTCTTCTTCCTTTTTCTTTTAGGCTCTCCTCAAGCCTTTTGTAATCTACCCTTTGTACCACTTCCTTCTGGGCTTTTTTAATCTATAAAAATTGCAGTGGGGCATTGCCCTACTGTGTACAGTCAAAAAAATGAATTGAGTTTTACCTTTGAGATTTCACTTTTATTAGATTGAATACTTTGTTGGATTTGAGAACACTTGATGTATGTCTTGCTATGAATACCCGTGGTGGCAATGGGGTATCATATTGATTCACTTGATGTATGTTTTGGCACTCAACTCGCGGATTCCCAAGGTGACATTGGGGTAATCTATGCATAGGGGTTGATGCACGTTTTCATCTTTGTTTCTTCGGTAGAAATCTTGGGGCACTCTTTGAAGTTCTTTGTGTTGGATTGAGTATTATGAATCTGAAGTTGTTTGATGCATATCGTATAATCAACTCACGGATACTCGTGGTGACATTGGAGTATCTAGGTGACATTAGAGTTGGTTGATGTGTATCATATGGTGTTATTTTAGTACGGACTCTTGGGCTGTTTGTGACACTTATAGGAATAGCTCGATAGATCGATCGGAAAGGATAACTTTGAGGTGGTTTCATACCCTACAAACAATTTCGTCTTATGTTCTTTGCTAGATAAGAAATTTGGAGTGATTCTTTATCGCACATTGAGGGATTTCCATATGATGCAATTATGTTAGCATTGTTGAGAGATTGCACTAGCGAAAGTATGAACCCTAGGCCTTGTTTCTAAGCATTGCAATACCATTTGTGCTCAGTTTTGTTACTTGCTACCTTGCTGTTTTTTATTGTTCCTATTACAAAAACCTATATCCATATTACACTTGTATCACCATCTCTTCGCCGAACTAGTGCACCTATACAATTTACCATTGTATTTGGTGTGTTGGGGACACAAGAGACTCTTTGTTATTTGGTTGCAGGGTTGTTTGAGAGAGACCATCTTCATCCTACGCCTCCCATGGATTGATAAACCTTAGGTCATCCACTTGAGGGAAAATTGCTATTGTCCTACAAAACTCTGCGCTTGGAGGCCCAACACGGGTCTACAAGAATAAAGTTGTGTAGTAGACATCATTATGTTATGTTAATCTACTCTCTTCTGTTGCTGCAAGATGCTAGTCTTTGATAGGCTAGGCCTTCCCTCTATCCTGGCATTTCTGCAGTCTAGTCCAAAGATATAGCCCCATTCCTTCGATACTGATGCATACTTAGAATAGATCTGATGTAAGTCTTGCGAGTACTTCGGATGAGTACTCACGGTTGCTTTGCTACCCCTTTTTATCCTCTAACCAATTGATGCGATCAGATGATGGATCCCAGGAGCCAGATGCCACCATCGACGACTACTACTACCCCGACGGTGCCTACTACTACGTGGAGGCCACCGACGGCCAGGAGTAGTTAGGAGGCTCCCATGCAGGAGGCCTTGCATTTTCGATCGTTGTTGTTGTTTGTGCTATCCTTCCTAAGGAAGACTTGTTTACCTTATGTCTATACTAAGATTTTGTTGCTTCCGCTGACTCTTGTGTATCCGAGCTTATGTATTGGATCCCTCGAGGCCCCTGGCTTGTAATATAAAGCTTGTATTTTTTTATTTGTGTCTATATTTGTGTTGTGATATCTTCCCGTGAGTCTCTGATCTGGATCATGCGCATTTGCGTGCATGATTAAGTCGGGGCATCACAAGTTGGTATCAGAGCCGACTACCTGTAGGAAGCCCCTTTCCAACTCATTGGCCGAAGTTGAGTCTAGTCTTTGAAAAACTATCTTACTAACATTGTTGTGTGGCTTACGGGCCCACATCACAAATGGGTGGTATTAGGATCTTTTACTCCTCGTCTTTACTCTGGGATTCTGATCTCTATTCTATTAGGCTTAAAGGTTTTACTAACTCTAACTCTAGGTTCTTGTAACTACTTCCTCCCCGAGAGCCCCTTCCTTCCAAATGATGGCTGGATTCACTAGAAGATTTTGAAGATACTCTTCGATGTTTTCCCGAGACCCTTGTGCCCACCACCTTTGCAATTCCCTTCCACCGTCAACCCCTGTGGATAACTACATACACCTATCGTTCATACTTTCATTCCCAGTTGCTCTCGTTATTACAAGATACATCAAATTATTCTATGACTTTTTAAGAATCCCTTGTGCCACTGCCTTGCAGCTCCTTGCCTCATGAATACCCCTACGAATAATTCCTCACACTTATCGATGATTTGTTCATTCCTAGTTGTTCATGTGATTCACAAGATACTTTGAAATACTATCCGACCTTCCGATAATCCTCTACCAACTATTGCTCTGCAAATACTTGTCTGCTTGCATTATAGTTACTTTCCATATGTCTAGCAATATTCATTAGTATCCTTTGTCATCGTCATTTTGAGCCTTTGATTCGATATGTTTGTGAGTGGTCGCAATCATCAGTTGAAACTAGAATTCGCCCCTTCGGCTCAGACGTCACTCCGGACATGACCTGGTTCTCGGCAAATCAAACCTTGACGGATTGTCAACCTAAGTCTATTCAACTTATCCATCCTTGATCAGAGCGTCTACTTCTGATCCTTCATTTTGGAAATATTATTTCCTTTGTTATTTAAGCATCAAATTATTCAGATGTTCTATAATCCGATGCCCTTGCATTCTTCCTTCCTCTGATTGAGTATCGATACTCACATCAGCTCCGTTGTGGACCGCCAGACCCATTGCTTGGTTATTATCCGATAAAATCCTTCACATTCAAAATTCTTATGAGTTCTTCCCATGATACATAATGCCTTTAACAATTTGTATCCTCTGCTTTTGTCAACCATGCTCTACCTTCGAACTTGTGTTATTTACTCTTGAAGTTATGGTATATGTTCCTAAGATGCCCCTATGGGTTGAACCTATGCCTTCCCTAATCTGTGTGAACCCGAGAGTTTTCACGAGTCATACTCTTTAGGTGTTTTGCCAGATAAATTTTCAACACTACAACTTCTTCGAAAGCGAGAAGTGATGAAAAGTTGTGCATTGGAGAAGTGGGAGTTGATAACGCACAAGTATAGGGGATCGCAATAGTTTTCGAGGGTAGAGTATTCAACCCAAATTTATTGATTCGACACAAGGGGAGCCAAAGAATATTCATGAGTATTAGCAGTGGAGTTGTCAATTAAACCACACTGAGAGACTTAATATCTGTGGCAAAGTATTTAGTAGCAAAGTAGTATGGAAGTAACAGTAACAATGGCAAAAGTAACAGTAGCAGTTTTGTAGTGATTGTAACAGTAGCAACAACGAAAGTAACTTAGCAAAGATCAATATGTGAAAAGCTCGTAGGCATTTGATCAGCGATGGATAATTGTGTTGGATGGCATTCATCATGCAACAGTTATAACCTAGGGCGACACAGAACTAGCTCCAATTCATCAATATAATGTAGGCATATATTCCGTATATAGTCATACATGCTTATGGAAAAGAACTTGCATGACATCTTTTGTCCTACCCTCCCGTGGCAGCGGGGTCCATAAGGAAACTAAGGGATATTAAGGCCTCCTTTTAATAGAGAACTGGAACAAAGCATTAGCACTTAGTGAATACATGAACTCCTCAAACTACGGTAATCACCGGAAAGAATCCCAATTATTGTCACCTTGGGGTATGCGGACCATAACACGTAATAGGTGTCTACAACTTGCAAGATAGGATCAAGAACACACATGTACTCATGAAAACATAATAGGTTCAGATCTGAAATCATGGCACTCAGGCCCTAGTGACAAGCATTAAGCATAGCAAAGTCATAGCAACATCAATCCCAGAACATAGTGGATACTAGGGATCAAACCCTAACAAAACTAACTTGATTACATGATAAATCTCATCCAACCCATCACCGTCCAGCAAGCCTACGAAGGAATTACTCACTCCCGACGGTGAGCATCATGAAATTGGTGATGGAGGAAGGTTGATGATGATGATGGCGACGCATTCCACCCTCCAAACCCCGAACGGACTCCAGATCAGCCCTCCCGATGAAGAACAAGAGGTGGCGGTGGCTACGTATCGTAAAACGCGACGAATCCTTCTCTTTGATTTTTTCTCCGCGAATAGGTATATATAGCGTTGGAATTAGGGTCGGAGACGGTCCAGGGGGCCCACAAGCCGGGGAGGCGCGCCCCCTGGGCTTGTGGCCTCTGGGTGGCCCCCCTCTGGTATCTTTTTCTGCTAGTATTTTTTATTTATTCTAGAAATATTCTCCGTAAATTTTCAGGTCAATCTGAGAACTTTGATTTCTGCACAAAAATAACACCATGGCAATTCTGCTGAAAACAGCGTCAGTCCGGGTTAGTTCCATTCAAATCATGCAAACTAGAGTCCAAAACAAGGGTAAAAGAGTTTGGAAAAGTAGATACGATGGAGACGTATCAACTCCCCCAAGCTTAACCCATTTCTTGTCCTCAAGCAATTCAGTTGACAAACTGAAAGTGACAAAGAAAAACTTTTACAAACTCTGTTTGATCTTGTTGTTGCAAATATGTCTAACCAATGTTCAGGTTTTCAGCAAAGATTATGAACTAACCATATTCACAATAACATTTAGGTCTCACACTTACTCATATCAATGGCATAATCAACTAGCGAGCAATAATAAGATATCTCGGATGACAACACTTTTTCAAAACAATCATGATATAATATGACATAATGGTATCTCGCCAGCCCTTTCTGAGACTGCAAAACATAAATGCATAGCACCCCTGAAGATCAAGGACTGACTGGACATTGTAATTCATGGCAAAAGAGATCCAGTCACAGTCATACTCAACATCAACTAAAAACAAAGCATATAAATGACAGTGGTGCTCTCCAGCTAATGCTTTTATAAGAGGATGATGACTCAACAATAAAAGTAAATAGATAGGCCCTTCGCAGAGGAAAGCAGGGATTTGCAGAGGTGCCAGAGCTCGAAGCTTTTTAAAACAGAGATGAATATAATTTTGAGCGGTATGCTTTCATTGTCAACATAACAACCAAGAGATCTCACTATCTTCCATGCTAGACACATTATAGGTGGTTCCCAAATAGAATGGTAAAGTTTTTACTCTCCCTCCACCAACAAGAACACTCCACGGCTAGCCGAATCCACGGGTACCGTCCATACCAACAACAATTCTGGGGGAGTTTTGTTTCATTATTATATTTTTATTTTGATTTTGATCATGGAGCTGGGCATCCCAATTACCAGCTACTTTCTCGTGAATGACAAGTGAATAAACACTCATTGTGAGAATAACCCACCTAGCATGGAAGATATTGACAGCCCCCAGTCACTACATGAGCGATTCGGGCATACAAAACAGATTATTATTTGAAGATTTAGAGTTTGGCACATGCAAATTTACTTGGAATGGAAGGTAAATACCGCATATAGGTAGATATGTTGGACTCATATGGAACAACTTTTGGGTTTAAGGAAGTGGATGCACAAGCAGTATTCCCGCTTAGTACAAGTGAAGGCTAGCAAAAAGATTGAGGAGCGACCAACTAGAGAGCGACAACGGTCATAAACATGCATTGAGATTAATCAACATTGGGTACAAGCATGAGTAGGATATAAATCACCATGAACAGAAATATCGTGGAGGCTATGTTGTTTTTGATTCAACTACATGCGTGAACATGTGCCAAGTCAAGCCGCTTGAATCATTCAAAGGAGGATACCATCCTATCATACTACAT
This sequence comes from Thinopyrum elongatum, assembly GCA_011799875.1. NCBI lineage: Eukaryota > Viridiplantae > Streptophyta > Magnoliopsida > Poales > Poaceae > Thinopyrum > Thinopyrum elongatum. The sequence goes on along the minus strand of CM022298.1, from coordinate 396,600,890 downwards.
CATAACCATTTTAAATGCATGTTGGCACACAAGACAAACCATTATTCACTCCTAGCTAATTAAGCATGGCATGAGTAACTATAATCTCTAATTGTCATTGCAAAGATGTTTCATTCATAATGGGCTGAATCAGGAACAAAGAGCTAATCATATTTACAAAAACAAAATAGGTCGAGTTCATACCAGCTTTTCCTCATATCAATCATTTCATCAAATATCGTCATTATTGCCTTTCACTTGCATGACCGAATGATGTGAATAATGATGATAATAATAGTGCACGTCCATTGGACTAAGCTGGAATCTGCAAACATTTATTCAAAGGAGAAGACAAGGTAATATGGGCTCTTTGTTAGATCAACAATAATGCCTATGAGAGCCACTCAACATATTCATCGTGGTCTTCTCCTTACGACCCAAAGAAAAAGAAAATAATTTCAAAGAAACACACTGAAATATTTTTGGAGTTTTTGTTTTTCTGAAGAAAGTAGCACAAAAATGAGAAAAACTATTTACACAGGAAAGCTCCCAACAAGCAAAAGAAGAACAAGAAATCTTTTTGGGTTTTCTTTTAATACTACAACTAAAGAAACTAGAAAGAAAAACTAAAAAGAAGCGAGAAATATTTTTGGGTTTTATCAAAGTTTTTCAAACACACAAGAAAAAAGCAAGAAAAATAAACTAACATGGATAATACAATGAAGGATGAACACCGACAACTGGAATGAATGTGTGATGCATGAATGTAATGTCGGTGAGAGATACGTACTCCCCCAAGCTTAGGCTTTTGGCCTAAGTTGGTCTATGGACACGGCTCGAAATAACCCTCTCCTGGATACTGCGGAGGGTCCTGAGGGTTGCACTGGTTGGTGAGCTCCTGTGGCTCCCACTGATAAATAGGCTCCTGATACGGATCAGGAACTGTGCTTGCTTAGGTGCTGGAGGTTGTGTTAAGCTCCAGTATGCATAAATTTCCTCGGGCATAACAATGTACCTGCCTGAACGAATATCGAACAAAGAAGGTGCAGGCAAAGTAATAATCTCACACGTACCCTGACTGAATACCAAGTTGTACTAGAGTCGCTTATGCTTATCATTGTTAATAAAATCGTGTGCTACCATGCTAGCATAATCTAAATATTTAGTGGGTAGCAACATCTCCTCCTTCTCATCATGCCTAATAGGTATCTCAAAATATTTAGCAAGGCGGGAGGCATAGACACCTCCAAAATACTACCCTTCGTACGGTTTGTGTTTAACCGCCGAGCAACTATAGTGCCGAAACTAAAGGTTCTATCAGAATATAAAGCATGGCGCAAAATAGCCAGGTCAGGTGAACTGAGAGTTCCACTCCCCCCTCGACCAGTCAGACATCTCCCGGCAAATAATGCATAGTAACGTAAAACGGGAAAATGTAAACTAGCCACTCTAGCTTCTGACACTCCTCTCTCTTCCCCCACAGTAGTGTCAGCGATGAAATCTGCCATGTCTCTAGGACGTGGCTCACTAATGCTGCCCTCATAAGGTATTTTGCAAACATCGGAAAAATCATATAGTGTCATTTCCATAGGCTCATCATACAAGTGAAATTCCACCTTGGGAGGATCCTTCCTAGAATGAAAGCAAAAATTTTGCATGAAGGTATTAGTGAGTAGGAGGTATTGGTCACACTTATCTTGGAGGAAAGGGATAATGCCCACATTCTCCGCCATATAATAGAAGTCATCATAAATTCCCGCCTCCTTAAAAATTGTATCACTTGGCCATTCACACGGCCGAACCTCTGCCGCACGCGGAAGATTGTACTTGGGCTTCTTCTTCTCCTCATTTTCATTTCCTTCTGAATTCCGGCTTGAAGAGCCCCTTAACCACCTTCTCATGGTTTTTCTTTGCTCTGAAAATTTCTGAATTTTTTAGTGACTCAAAATAAAAGTGAACCAAACTCAACAAAACTAATAGCAACTACTCCTACAAGTGTCTAGAGGCTATACCATGCAACAAAACTACTTTGGACCATATAAATTTGACATGCAAGCTCAAGAACATGGTCACCATAGCAGCAAAAATTTGCAATATATAAAGCACTATAGCAAAAACTAATTGGACCAACAGAGGAGTCACATACCGGAGAACAATTCCTCGAAGCAGTTCGGAAATGGAGCTCCGAGCAAAGAGATCGAAAATGGCAGCAAGATGAATAAGAACACGGGTTTGAGAAATGGTGTGATTTTTTCTGGAGAAAGACGAAGTGGATGGGTGGCTGGAACAAGTGAGGGGTCCTATATGGGCCCCACAAGCCTCCTAGGCACGTCCAGGGGGTGGGCGCGCCCTGTGGGCTTGTGGCTCACAGGTGCACCCCCTGGGGTGTGTTTAGTGCCAAAAATTCTTAAATATTATAGAAAAAATCATACTAAATTTTCAGGGCATTTGGGGAACTTTTATTTTCTGGTCATTTTTTATTGCACGGATAATTCAGAAAACAGTAAAATAATAGCATTTCTACTTTATTAATTCTAAATAACAGAAAGTAAAAGATGGATACAGGAAGTTGTGCTTACTAAATTCATCCATCTCATGCCCGTCAAAAAGGAATCCATTAACAAGGTTGATCAAGTCTTATTAAGAAACTTCTTCCGAATGACATGAAACCGGAGAATCTTCGTATAACGCTAGGTTACCTCAATGGGGATATGCATGTCCCCAACAATAAGAATATCATATTTCTTTTTGACAGTAGGAATAGGGAATTCAACACCTCCAATAGTAATTGTTGAAAATTTTCCAATAGAATTGATACTATTCACTTGAGGTTGTTTCTTCGGAAATTGTACCGTATGCTCATTACCATTAACATGAAAAGTGACATTGCCCTTATTGCAATCAATAACAGCCCCTCCAGTATTCAAAAATGGTCTACCAAGGATGATCGACATACTGTCGTCCTCGAGTATATCAAGAATAACAAAGTCCGTTAAGATAGTAATATTTGCAACTACGACAGGCATATCCTCACAAATACCGATGGGTATAGTAGTTGATTTATCGGTCATTTGCAAAGAGATTTCAGTGAGTGTCAACTTATTCAAGTCAAGTCTACGATACAAAGAGAAGGGCATAACACTAACACCGGCTTCTAGATCACATAAAGCAGTTTTAACATAGTTTCTTTTAATGGAGCATGGTATAGTTGGTATTCCTGGATCTCCTAGTTTCTTTGGTATTCCACCCTTAAATGTATAATTAGCAAGCATGGTGAAAATTTCAGCTTCCGGTATATTTCTTTTATTAGTAACAATATCTTTCATATACTTAAAATAAGGAGACATTTTCAAAATATCAGTCAAACGTAAGCGCAAAAAGACAGGTCTAAGCATTTCAACAAAGCGCTCAAATTCTTCATCATCCTTTTTCTTGGATGGTTTAGGAGGAAAGGGCATGGGTTTCTGAACCCATGGCTCTCTTTCTTTACCGTGTTTCCTAGCAATGAAGTCTCTCTTATCATATCTTTTATTCTTAGGTTATGTGTCATCAAGATCAACAGCAGGTTCTATCTCCACATCATTATCATTACTAGGTTGAGCATTAACATGAACATCATCATTATCATTATTACTAGGTTCATGTTCATCACCAGATTGTGTCTCAGCATCAGAAATAGAAATGTCATTTGGATTCTCAGGTGTGTCTATAATAGGTTCACTAGAAGCATGCAAAGTCCTATCAGCATTCTTTTTAATTTTAGAAGGACTGGGTGCATCAGTATTAATTCTTTAAGAATCTTGCTCAATTGTCTTCAGATGGCCCTCAGGATACAAAGGTTCCTGAGTGATTTTACCACCTCTAGTCATAACTCTAACAACATGATCATTGTTTTTATTATTCATCTCATTAAGAAATTCATTTTGTGCCTTAAGAACTTGTTCTACTTGAGTTTTTACCATGGAAGCATGTTTACTAACAACCTTGAGATCATTAATAGTTCTAAACATATAGTCACTCAAGTGTTCAATCATATAAGCATTTCTTTTCAATTCTCTACTAACATATGCATTGAAGTTTTCTTGTTTAACAATAAAGTTATCAAATTCATCCAAGCATTGACTAGCAGATTAATTATAAGGGATATCACCTTCATCAAATCTATAGAGAGAATTTACCTCTACTACCTGTGTGGGTATTAAGACCATGCATTTCTTCAATAGGTGGTAAATTCTTAACATCTTTAGCTCTAATACCTTTTTCTTTCATAGATTTCTTTGCCTCTTGCATATCTTCAGGACTGAGAAATAGAATACCTCTCTTCTTCGGAGTTGGCTTAGGTGGTAGTTCGGGAAGAGTCCAATCATTATCATTGCTCAATATGTTATTCAATAGTCCTTCAGCTTGTTCAACAGTTCGTTCCCTGAAAACACAACTAGCACAACTATCTAGGTGGTCTCTAGAAGCATCGGTTAGTCCATTATAAAAGATATCAAGTATTTCATTTTTCTTGAGAGGATGATCATGCAAAGCATTAAGTAATTGGAGAAGCCTCCCCCAAGCTTGTGGGGGACTCTCTTCTTCAATTTGCACAAAGTTAAATATTTACTGTAAAGCAGCTTGTTTCTTATGAGCAGGAAAATATTTTTCAGAGAAGTAATATATCATATCCTGGGGACTACACACACAACCAGGAGCAAGAGAATTAAACCATATCTTAGCATCACCCTTTAACGAGAAAGGAAACAACTTAAGAATATAGTAGTAGCGAATTTTTTCCTCATGAGCAAACAAGTTGGCTATGTCATTTAATTTAGTAAGATGTGCCACAACAGTTTCAGATTCATAACCATGGAAAGGATCAGATTCAACCAAAGTAATTAACTCAGGATCGATAGAGAATTTATAATCCTTATCAGTATCAAAGATAGGTGAAGTAGCAAACTTAGGATCATATTGCATTCTAGCATTCAAAGATTTTTCTTTCAACTTGACTAGGAATTTCTTAAGATCCTCTCTATCCTTACAAGCAAGAAAGTCCCTAGCTACCTCTCCATCCATAACATAACCCTTAGGTATAACAGGCAATTCATATCTAGGAGTGCTAGGTCTAATGGGTGTTTCAAAGTTTTCAGTTTCAATAATTTCATCAATTTCAGAAATATCATCAGTTTCAGCATTCTCAATATCTTTAACTCTAGCAAGTTGTTCATCAAGAAATTCACCCAGTGGCACAGTAGTATCAAGCAAAGTACTAGTATCATCATAAGCATCATTCATAGCAGAAGTAGCATCACAAATTACTTGCAACATATCAGAATTAATAGCAGGTGGTGGTGTCGCAAGCTTACTCAAAACAGAAGGTGAATCAAATGCAGAGCTAGATGGCAGTTCCTTACCTCCCCTCGTAGTAGAGGGAATAATCTTGGTTCTGGTATCTTTCAGATTCCTCATAGTGATCAACAGATATAAATCCCAAGTGACTTAACAAATATAGCTATGCTCCCCGACAACGGCACCAGAAAAAGGTCTTGATAACCCACAAGTACAGGAGATCGCAACAGTTTTCGAGGGTAGAGTATTCAACCAAAATTTATTGATTCGACACAAGGGGAGCCAAAGAATATTCACGAGTATTTGTAGTTGAGTTGTCAATTCAACCACACCTAAAAGACTTAATATCTGTAGCAAAGTATTTAGTAGCAAAGTAGTATGGAAGTAATGGTAACAGTGGCAAAAGTAATAGTAGTTGTTTTGTAGTGATTGTAACAGTAGCAGCAATGAAAGTAACTTAGCAAAGATCTATATGTGAAAAGCTCGTAGGCATTGGATCAACGATGGATAATTGTGTCGGATGGCACTCATCAGGCAACAGTTATAACCTAGGGCGACACAGAACTAGCTCCAATTCATCAATATAATGTAGGCATGTATTCTGTATATAGTCATATGCGCTTATGGAAAAGAACTTGCATGACATCTTTTGTCCTACCCTCCCGTGGCAGCGGGGTCCGTAAGGAAACTAAGGGATATTAAGGCCTCCTTTTAAAAGAGAATCGGAAGAAAGCATTAGCACTTAGTGAATACATGAATTCCTCAAACTTCGGTAATCACCAGAAAGAATCCCAATTATTGTCACCTTGGGGTATGCAGATCATAACACGTAATAGGTGTCTACAACTTGCAAGATAGGATTAAGAACACACATATATTCATGAAAACATAATAGGTTCATATCTGAAATCATGGCACTCAGGCCCTAGTGACAAGCATTAAGCATAGCAAAGTCATAGCAACATCAATCTCAGAACATAGTGGATACTAGCGATCAAACCCTAACAAAACTAACTCGATTACATGATAAATCTCATCCAACCCATCACCGTTGTAACACCCTAAATTTTGCCCATTTTTTCCTTTTGATTTTGGTCTGGATTTGCCTTTCTGTGGCTTAGTGGTCTTGCAACCTGGAGGGATCACCCTTGATTCATCTTCCTGAGTGTCTTGCCAACCTCAAAACCATCCCAAGACCAGGTCATTTCCATCTTGGACCAATCCCAATATTCTTTTCCTTGGGAAAATTCCTTTTTCTATTAAAGGAATAACCCTGTTGTCCTGGGTTGTGAAGCAACCCACATTTCTATCATTCCAAAGATTCCCAAATAATTCTCATAAATTTTTTGGGTCAGATCTTCCACAAATATGTCAAACCCTTCCTTGCCATGTTCAAAAATATTTCACAAATATTCCTTTTCTGATTGTGCCCTAGCTGCCAAGTTGAGAAGCAAGTACCCTTTATATTTGCTTTCTTGGTCTCAAACTTTTTCGACATTCTTTCCTATCTATATCATTGCCACATGCCAAAATTCAACTTCATTTGGATATTAAATCTCCCTTGGCAAATTTCCAAAGTTTCTACTCAACTGGGAGCTTTGTGAAGCAAGTGCTAGCTAGGTGTATCAAAATGAGTTGAAATTTTGCAAGCATCTTCATATGCTCAAATCATGACTCTCCACCAAGTTTCAACCCTATCCAATTATCTATATGAGCATACCATCAAATCTTGGTTTCTGGTCAGATTTTCACATTGTGATGCAACTATATTTTATATTGCTCCATAATTGCTGGAAATTTACCAGAACATTCTCCTACCCATATAACCTATCTCACAAAATTTGGGCTCATTTCATATTTCCAATAATTCCCTAGAATTTTTCTAAAATTCTGGTCAGAGAGGATAGTTGTGAAGGAAGTACCATTTTGGCTTGTCCAAATGGCATGAAATTTTTATGGCACTCTCATATGACCAAATCATCATGCTATACCAAATTTTAGCCCAATTGGCTACACCATGAGAGTGGCATATCAAGATTGAGCTTCTGGACCAGATTGGTCAGTTGCAAAGCAACTATATCAAATCTTGGTCCATTTCTCTCCAAACTTCACAGGATTGTAGTTCTTCCTACCCTAACACTCCCAGACATCTTGTTTGGTTCTTATCACCTTCTTGTTCATCACAGAGGTGTGGTCAAGTTTGCTACAGCAAACTTCAGATGATCAATCCCATCTAACCATAGTGATTTTCATCGAGCCATCACCTCCCTAAGATTGTGCCTTGGAACGACTTTCTACTGGACATGATTTGGCCGGTCAGGGTGCACCGCGTGTGCCAGTCCACGTGGTGACCACGTGTCTGGCATGCCAGCCAGCGCGCTCCGGTGATGAAACCTCTCGGGTTCTTCGCGTTCCTCCTCTCCCTTGCCACCTAACCATGTCCAGCATCTTCCCCTTGGCCTCGTCTTCGCTCTGGAACCCTCTCCCCCTCCTCTTTCCTTCTCCTCGCACCACGGTGATCGCCGCCACTATTCTGCCCGTGACCGCCGTCGTCGTTTTCCTCTTCCCCCTCCTCCTCGAGCCCTCCCGAAGCTCCTACGAGCCCCTCTGCTCCTCCGCGAAGCTCCCCAAAGCCAGAAACCGCCAACCACGTCTCCCCGCAACGCCAGTGTGCCAATGAGCTCGCCATGGTGGCCGAGCTCATCCCCTTCGTCGCCGCGCCTATATAAGGCCCCTGAGCGCCCTTCGTCCTCACCAACCACTCCACCTCACTCCACCGATCCTCCCCGTCCACTCGCTGGAGCTCCAGCTCCTCTTCCTGACCACCACCATCGCCATGGCCGCCGCCCCTCCCTCTCCAATTCGAGTCGGGTGGAGCTCCTCCCCTCCTCCTTTCCACTCCATAGCTCCCCCTCGACCTCCGCTAGCCACCCCATCCACTCGCAGCATCTCCAGGAAGCCTCTACGCTCGTCTCCATCTTCGGCCGACGCCATCGTCCGCCTTGGTGGATGCCCCACTCGTGCCCGAGCTCCTCGACGGCCGCGCTGTGCCTGGACGGGACCGCCCTGTCCTGCTGATGCCGCCGGTAGGCCGGGCGCCGCCAACGGTGGCCCGTGCCGCCGACTATCGCCTGCCGGAGCCGCGCCTCCCTCGGCCAGGCGCGGGTTCGAGAGGAGGACGACGCCGCGCCCTGCCCTGCCAGTGAGCCCGACGCAGCAGTGACCCAGCCCTCCCCCGTGTTTTTTTAAAGAGGGCGGCCGCTGTTAGGCCGGCCCAAGTGGAGCAGTAGAGCCCGCGTGGCTCGGCTAGTGCCCAGGCGCCGATGGCTTTCAGCCCAGCGTGGCCCGGCGGCACAGTTCCCCTTTATCATTTTCCAGAAAAAAAAACAGCCAAGGACCCAAGAGTAAATAGTTTATTTACAGAAAGGTCCCTCCCCCTTCAAACAACCACATCTTTTCATCCGTAACTCCAATCGAGGTGAATCCAATGCCCACTTCTTCGTCTCTTCGAGCCCGTCATATTGGTATCATTTTCACTATGTGGTCCCACTATGAAAATGACCATTTTACCCTTGCCATAAACAGCCCCCTTCGAGAGAGAACCGTTTCCAGTGATCATTTCCGCGGACTCTCCGCACTCCTTCCTGATGGTTCCTTCATCCCCAGGCAAGCCACAACTCTCATCTGCATAATTGCATTGCAATATCATAGTTTAACTATTTACTTTAACAACAAGTATGAGTTAATTGTGAAATGAATTGGATTATACAATGCTTGAGTAAATTCTGGGATAGGTGACTACCATGTTGAGTACCGGATTGTAGTGACTAGTAGTTTACCCACTCGTTGATGCCATGATGATGAGATTACCATCTATGATTATTCTGGATTTCATCCGGCAGTTCGTGGAGATGAGTTAGTAGCAGTGGCTTAAGCATACTGGTTACCGGGTTTCTAGCCGGATATCGTTTTGACGTGGACTACTATATCGGAGTGTCAGCCATGGCAGAGATTATTCGGAGATTAGATACTTCATGGTTGATCCAGAGTCACCTGTCCGGATTTATTCGTGCAGCCACATTTGCCGGTATGGGATGGCCTTGACTTGGTCTGATCGCGTGCTCTTTCACCGGTACCGCCCGACAGGGAAGTTTATGCGTGCGCGCTACCCTGGCCCGGTAGGCGGCGATAACCTTGTGAGCCCAGTTGAGTTATATGGTACCAGGTCCCCGTTTGGGACAGTTTGTTAGCCACAACGGTGGCAGGTGTCACGCGGTGACACAGGGGCCACCCAGGGCAGGACTCCGGGGGAGGATGATTGCTGGTGGTACGATGGGAGAGTCACGGGTCAGGCGGGTTTCGTTGGAGCAATGCTGGTCCACCCGAATGGGATCACGAGGTCAGGTGCTCCATGGTGTGGGTAAAGTGCGCAACCTCTGCAGAGTGTAAAATCTATTCGAATAGCCGTGTCCACGGTATTGGACAGTCCATCCAGACCTCTTTAGATGGTCAACCATAGTAGTGATAATGATGGAAAACTCGTCGTAAGATCAGAAGTACTCGGTGGATTGTGAGTATTCTGAGGGTTGTGATGCAACCCGGAAGAGAGTAAGTTTGTCAGACTTGTCGTGCAGATAGAATCAGGTTTTGATATGTCAGCCATGGGATGGCAAAGGGATGAATGGTCGCATGACCACATGATTGGACTTGGAACAGATTCGGATTAGATCCTGAGATTATTCGGAGTATGGATTAAACTACTTAATATGCTTTACCTTACTACATCTACTTCAGTAGCTATCTTGCTATGATGTTGTCTTGCCTTAATGCTGATGTTTGTTGTGAGCTTGTGAGTACATTCAAAGTACTCACCTGGCGTGTCATGCCAGTTTGCAGGTCATGCCATGATTGCTTGCTTGTCGAGGATCCCGAGTTTGCGACCTAGGATACGCGTTCTAGCCTGAGTCCCTGCAGAGTGGAGTCCATCACCGCCGTCGATGTTCCGCTGCCGAGAGAGTTACTCCGCTGTTAGCATAGAGCTACCCCGGGTAGGCGTAGTGTCATCATGCCGATGTAATCCTTGTACCCTTAGTAACCATATCCATTATAATAAAGAGCTGATTTGTTCTATGCCAACAGTGCCGTATTCCAGAGGACTTGTCCTTGGGCTGGAATACGGGGCATTCCGGTCTTCTCTGAGCCGGGGTGCCACAGGCGTTGGTATCAGAGCAAGTTTGGCTATAGGACACGCGGTATAGGCGCGAGCATTAGTAACCGGTGGTATAGGATCCAGTTGGTGTGCTGCACTTGTTTGTTGCATCTGTCTGTTGCATAGCATGCATATAGACTAGATATCTTATCACTAACGATGGATCTGGTGAGTGTAGGTGGCATCGGTTTCGATTCCCTACCTGCGCTCTTCAATTTGCATATTTGTTCCTTGGTGTGGTGTCATCTTCGTCCCAGCGGAGTGATGCCAAGGTGCTTGGTGGTGTCGATCCCTTGTCGGATTGATGCACCGGTGCCACTGTAACACCCCCGGTGATTAGCAACAGTAATCACTTTTGATAATGACAAGTCAGCAAGGTTAACAGTGTCAAATCATCATTAGCATCATATTGCATTTCAGCTCCTAACTCAAATTCAAAATTTAAATGAAAGTGGAAAATAAAAGTTGTTCAACACAGAAACTAAAATGTTCAATAAATAGTAGATAAATCTGAGGCTATGTTAAAATTGTAAACAACATTGTTGGAATTTGATAAATGACTTGAACAACCTCAAACAGTGGCTAAGAGCATTAAATAATAACTTTTTTATTAATACAAAATAAATATGAAATGATATTTACCCCAAACTAGTTTTTGGTGCTAGGTTACAGTGCACTGTGATTTATGGACCAGGTCACATATATTACAAAATTCATTTGGGTGCCAAACTATTTACATAACAGGAAAATGTGAGAAAAAGAAATAAAATAAATGAAAGAAAAACTAAAACAAACAAAAAAATAAAAACCGGAACCCCCCCTGGGCCTGTCGGCCCAGCTGGCAACCAGGCCGACTAGGCCGGCCCACCCCTCACTCCCTTATCCCCCCAAACCCTAGCCGTTCTCCCCCGTCGCCCCACTCGCTCCCCCCCACTCTCCCCTCACTCCCTCGATCCAGATCGGGATCGAGGCGACCGCGCCCCCGACCCCGACGACACCGCCCCGGATCGCCGTCGCCGTTGCCTCCTCGCCCTCCTCTCCCTCGCCAGCGCCGACGCCGCTCGTCCCCCCTCGCCGACGACCGCGCCCGTGCGCTCGCCCCGACTGCGCCGACCACGCCTCGACGCGCCCGACCGCGCCACGTCTCCGCCTCGTCGCCGACGCCTCACCGGACCCCGTCGCCGTCATCCCCGGCCGCCTCCTTGAGCCCATTGCCCCGACCCTGCATCTGCGGTGAGGGCCACGCCCTCCCTCTCTCTCTGTCGCCGCCGTCGCCCCGCACCACTGGCCCCGCCTCGCCGCTGCCGCCCGCGCTCGGCCCCGCACCTCGCCCGCTCCAGCCGCTCGCTGCGCTCGTCCCTCCCGAGCCGCACGCGTGCGCGCCCGTCCGCCGCTCGCGCCACCGCGCGCTGCCGCACTGCTGCCGCTGCTCGCGCTCGCCCCTGCCCGTCGCCGCGCGCACGCGCTCGCGTCGTCGCGCCGCCGACCCGCGCCCGCGGACCCCCCTCCCCTGCTGCAGCTCGCTGCGGTGGCCGCCGGTGCCCTGCTGCGCCCCGTCCCGAGGCTGGCCTGGGCGATCGCCCTATCGGGCGGGCTGGCGCCCGTCGCCCGGGTCCGTTCGCCCGCGCCCGCTAAGGACCCCCCCAGGGCCTATGACAGTGGGGGCCCACCCCCAGAACGTTTTAATAAAAAGAAAATAAAAATAAAAATAAAAATAATTAAATTAATTAATTAATTAGTTAATTAATTAGTTAATAAATCCTGATTAGGTTAATTTAATTAACTAATTAGTGTTAATTAAACAGTAATATAATTAGTTAACCCTAATTAATTTAACAGTCTATGACAGGTGGGACCCACCCTGTCAGGACGCCTGCTGACGTCAGCATGATGTCATGCTGACGTCATCGCAGCACTGTTTCGGATAATGTTGATTTAAATAATTAAATAAATTCTAGAAATTAATAAAAACTTTAGAAAATCATATTAAATAAACCGTAACTCCGATGAAAATACTTTATACATGAAACTTGCTCAGAATTCCGATACGAACCCGGATACGCCCTCCGTATTCCCGTCAGACGCCCGCAGCTATAAGAACATTGAACTTTTAGACCGGTTTCAGTAAATGAATAGTGCCCAACTTTAATTAAATAAATCAGAATAAATTCCTAAATTAACTAAATCATTTAGTTAGGCATTAGAACACCCCGGCACTGTATATTGTCATGTCATGCTTTGTGTAGCATTGTTTGCTTTGTATTTACTGTTTCCACCCCCTCCTTCTCTCTCGTTAGACGCTGAGGCCGCTGACGACGCTGCCGTGAACGACTACTACGTCGATGACCCTTCTCTCTCGACACAGCTTCCAGGCAAGCCCCCCCCCCCTTGATCAACCCGATATCGCCTATTCCTTCTCTCTACTGCTTGCATTAGAGTAGTGTAGCATGTTACTGCTTTCGGTTAATCCTATTCTGCTGCATAACCTGACTTTGCTACTACTGTTGATACCTTCCTGCAATCCTAAATGCTTAGTATAGGTTGCTAGAATTACATCAGTGGCCCTACACTCTTGTCCGCCTGCCATGCTATACTACTGGGCCGTGATCACTTCGGGAGGTGATCACGGGTACATATACTATTTACTATCACATACTTATGTTACTATTCGGAGATGGGGGCTGAAGGGGCAGGTGGTTCCATCCAGGTAGAGGTGGGCCTAGGTTCCCGACGGCCCCCGAGTGTTACTTTGTGGCGGAGCGACAGGGCAGGTTGTGACCACCTAGGAGACAGGTGGGCCTGGCCCTGGTCGGTGTCCGCGGTTATATCAATTAACACGCTTAATGAGATTGGGTATTTGATCTGAGTCTGGCTACGAGCCTATACGCGCTAACCACCACGTGGGAACAGTCATGGGTACTCGATGTCGTGGTATCAGCCGAAGCCTCCTAGACGTCAGCGACTGAGCGGCGCGCGCCGGGTTGGACCGCGTAACGCAACTTCCTTTGTAATGAAGGTTGCTAGGTCTGCTCTCCGGCCGCCCACGCAACGTGCAGGTGTGCAATGGGCGATGGGCCCAGACCCCTGCGCGCATAGGATTTAGACCGGCGTGCTGACCTCTCTGTTAGGCCTAGGTAGGGCTGCGACGTGTTGATCTTCCGAGGCCGGGTATGACCCAGGAAAGTGTGCCCGGCCAGAGGGATCGAGCGTGTTGGGTAATGTGGTGCACCCCTGCAGGGAAGTTTATCTATTCGAATAGCCGTTTCCCTCGGTAAAAGGACGACCTGGAGTTGTACCTCGACCTTATGACAACAAGAACCCGATACTTAATAAAACACACCCTTTCAAGTGCCAGATACAACCCGGTGATCACTCTCTCACAAGGCGACGAGGAGAGGATCGTCGGGTAGGATTATGCTATGCGATGCTACTTGGTGAACTTACCTTCTACTCTCTTCTACATGCTGCAAGATGGAGGCTGCCAGAAGTGTAGTCTTCGACAGGATTAGATATCCCCCCTCTTATTCTGGCTTTCTGCAGTTCAGTCCACTGATATGGCCCTTTACACATATACCCATGCATATGTAGTGTAGCTCCTTGCTTGCGAGTACTTTGGATGAGTACTCACGGTTGCTTTGCTTCCCCCTTTTCCCCCTTTCTTTTCTTTCTGGTTGTCACAACCAGATGCTGGAGTTCAGGAGCCAGACGCCACCATCGACGACGACCCCTACTCTGGAGGTGCCTACTACTACGTGCAGGCTGCCGACGACGACCAGGAGTAGTTTAGGAGGATCCCAGGCAGGAGGCCTGCGCCTCTTTCGATATGTATCCTAGTTTGTGCTAGCCATCTTATGGCAACTTGTTTAACTTATGTCTGTACTCAGATATTGTTGCTTCCGCTGACTCGTCTATGATCGAGCACTTGTATTCGAGCCCTCGAGGCCCCTGGCTTGTGTTATGATGCTTGTATGACTTATTTTACTTTTAGAGTTGTGTTGTGATATCTTTCCGTGAGTCCCTGATCTTGATCGTACACGTTTGCGTGTATGATTAGTGTACGATTGAATCGGGGGCGTCACAAGTTGGTATCAGAGCCGACTGCCTGTAGGATCCCCCTTTCCAACTCCTTGGCCGAAGTTGAGTCTAGAAACCGAAAACTATTTTACTAACTTGGCTGTGTGTCTTACGGGCCCACGGCGCCATTGGGTGGTATTATGATCTTTTATTCCTCGTCTACACTCTGGGACTCTGATCTCTCTTCTATTCAGGTTAAAATGAATTTACTAACTTAAACATTAGGATCTCGTGATTACATCCACCCGGAGAGCCCGTTCATTCCAGATGATCGACTGCTTCACCAGAAGATTCCGAAGATGCTATTCGATGTTTTCCCGGGACACCTGAGTCCACCGTCTTTGCAAATTCCATACCGCTATTATATCCTTATGGATAACTACATACCCTTGCCACTCTGACATTCAATCCCCTTTGGTCTTGTTATTACAAGATGCCCCTTACTGCTCTTCGTTGTTCCGACAATCCTTGAGGTTACTGCCTTGCAGTTCTTGCCTCATGAATACGCCCTACGGATAATTCCTCGCACTTACCGAGTATCCGTTCTTCCCCCTTTTGTTCATATGATTCACAAGATACATTGAAATACTATTCGATCACCCAAAAATCCGTAGCAGCTTATTGCTCTGCAAATACTTGTCTGCTTGCATTATGGATGCTTCCCATACGACTGGCAATATTCATTAGTATCCTTTGACACCGTCATTTTCATCTTATTGATTCAACATGAGTGCGAATGCACGCATTCATCAGTTGATCCTTTCTAATTATCTTCCGGCTCAGACGTCCTTTTGAACATGAGCTGGTTCTCGACCAATCTAATTGCCGTCGATCGTACCCTTAGGTCTATTCAAGCTACCCATCCTCGATTAGAGCGTCTGCTTCTGATCCTTCATTTTGGAATTCATAATTCCTTTGTTATCTAAGCATCAAATTATTCAGATGTCCTATAATCCGATGCCTTTGCGTTCTTTCTTCATCTGGTTGTGTGCCGATGCTCACATCAGCTCCGCTATGGGCATCCGATCCTTCGTCGGATTATTTATCGACAGTGTCCTTCATATTTAACTGCCTTGTGAATTCTTCCATGATACATAATGCATTTGGTAAATTGTATCCTCTGCCTTCCCAACCATACTCTGCTTTCGAGCTTGTATAATTTACTCCTGAAGCGTTATATGTTCCTAAGATGCCCTATGGGATGAACATATACCTTCCCTAAACCGTGTGAACCCGAAAGTTTACACAAGACATTCTGTTCCGGTGTTTTACCAGATACTTTTCAATTCTACGACTTCTTCGAAGACGAGAAGCGAATGAAATGTTATGCATTGAAGAAGTGGGAGTCGACCCCGAACCTTTGTGTTCTTGCCCATGGACTCGATGTGGAGCTTATCATGAAAGCTTCTTGCAAGAATATTTAATCATTTGAATAATTCTTTCGGTGTCATTGAATTGGATCCCTTGCAGCTATGGTTCCGACCATGCTAACTTTATTTAATATATTTCTGAAAGGAAACCATTCCAGTGCCTCGTCTATTTTTGACAAGGTTAAAGTATCTGCTATCACAGGTCAACGACCCAGTTCAACTTCTATCATGTTTAACCTTCGAGTTTACCCCGTGGTATCTCGAGGATATCATGCCTTTGCACGGCATCTTACTAACTTGTTGAAGTAATAACTTTCCTGGTCGTACTCACTCTACGGGTTCTAGGTTGCCGTCAACCGAGGACACCGTTTAGTAAATCAAATCCGCTCTAAAATTCAAATACCCCTAGTAATTGTTACTGGGAAATTTAAACTCAGTCATGTCATCCTAGACCATCGGCTACACCCTTATCTTGCTATCTTTGATTGTGCTACCTCGACCTTCTTCGGTGCACAAATTCTTCAGAGTGCGAGCACGACTTACGTCGAGCTTTCAACATCATGTTTCTTGTTCTGAAAGGCAACTTTGATTCTGAGCTTGCATCTTACTTGTTGTTCCTATGACTTTCACGTCCTCATTCCCTGCTTGACGCCGTCGCTATTTGATTGCGTCCTCTTGAAACCTCCCGGCAAATGTGTCGGATCACCTTCAACACTTTGACTTCTTTCGAGATGTCAACTGTGTTCATGTTGAGAAATACCCTCCTTGCCCTTGATGCTTTTTGTTATCATCGACAACACCCTGAACTTCTTTTCATCGTGAGCTTGTCCGTGTTATGGATGCAACTTGCTATCCTGTTTGCATTATATTCTACCTTGAAGTATTACTGTCCTTTATGCCGAGTATGTTGTGAGGATTGCTTCACCTCTTTGAAAATTCTTGGCATAGTGATACTTCTCACCGTCACCATTCTTTCTTGGTCCCCGTGTTGATTCTAACCGGGATACCATCTAACAAGCGGTGCTGCTTGGATTCTGTACTTCTAGCAACCCTATTGCTTTGAATGTTAACGATCAACAGTTCGTTCTTAGACTGTTGATTGTTGAATCGTCACTCTAATATTGATCTTGCTGCCCAAGGTCGTATTTCGGTCACACCTTTCAACTAATGATTAATGGTGTATGTTTTCCTCGGGCATACAACATTATATCATTTGAATTGTCATATGTCATCTCCTTGTTCACATAATTGTGGAGATCCATCTTGTCGAATTCTCGATGAATTGTCGCTGAGTCCATCAGCCACCTCCTCATCCTCTCCTTGGTTTAATGATGAACTATTGCTTCGGGAACCCGCTCCTATAGTTCATTTCCCGAGAATCTTACAATGTCATATCGACAATTTGTGTTGCACCTTTTCTTCCCGGGCATCCTGATTCTGAGGTATCCTGACACCAAGCAGAACTGGATCTCGGTCAGATATAATGGTTGGAACATAATTCCCGGAGTTATAATATTGGTCCTTTGATGACCCGGTTAGGTGATGTCATGCCTAGCACACCTGGCTGGAGGACTTATTAATACAGTTTCTTTCTTTTGCAAGAATAGCCATTCGTCCAGGAGGAAATTGTAAGACTTATTCTTGAGTTGTTCTTGATGGATCCCTTGTGTATCCAAAGCCTGACCTTTATCTGATAACCCTGTCGATGCTATCTCGAAGCATAACTATGGTACTCCGTACATCCTTAAGAACATTTGTGGCCCAATGCTAAATGTTTCTTGAACAGTTACCCAAACACCATTGTATGGGTGCATATCATGATTCTTCTTACTCCTATTAACTAAATGGCCATGCCTTTGATCTCCGACACGTATATCATGCCCCGCTTAACCTTGGGAAGGATATACTCCTATTTACTTGTGTTTAAACACATTTTCCTTTGAGAATTGTAACACCCCCGGTGATTAGCAACAGTAATCACTTTTGATAATGACAAGTCAACAAGGTTAACAGTGTCAAATCATCATTAGCATCATATTGCATTTCAACTCCTAACTCAAATTCAAAATTTAAATGAAAGTGGAAAATAAAAGTTGTTCAACACAGAAACTAAAATGTTCAATAAATAGTAGATAAATCTGAGGCTATGTTAAAATTGTAAACAACATTGTTGGAATTTGATAAATGACTTGAACAACCTCAAACAGTGGCTGAGAGCATTAAATAATAACTTTTTTATTAATACAAAATAAATATGAAATGATATTTACCCCAAACTAGTGTTTTGTGCTAGGTTACAGTGCACTGTGATTTATGGACCAGGTCACATATATTACAAAATTCATTTGGGTGCCAAACTATTTACATACAGGAAAATGTGAGAAAAAGAAATAAAATAAATGAAAGAAAAACTAAAACAAATAAAAAAATAAAAACCGGAACCCCCCTGGGCCTATCGGCCCAGCTGGCCACCAGGCCGACTAGGCCGGCCCACCCCTCACTCCCTTATCACCCCAAACCCTAGCCGTTCTGCCCCGTCGCCCCACTCGCTCCCCCCCACTCTCCCCTCACTCCCTCGATCCAGATCGGGATCGAGGCGACCGCGCCCCCGACCCCGAAAACACCGCCCCGGATCGCCGTCGCCGTTGCCTCCTCGCCCTCCTCCCCCTCGCCAGCGCCGACGCCGCTCGTCCCCCCTCGCCGACGACCGCGCCCGTGCGCTCGCCCCGACTGCGCCGACCGCGCCCCGACGCGCCCGACCGCGCCCCGTCTCCGCCTCGTCGCCGACGCCTCGCCGGACCCCGTCGCCGTCATCCCCGGCCGCCTCCTCGAGCCCATTGCCCCGACCCTGCATCCGCGGTGAGGGCCACGCCCTCCCTCTCTCTCTGTCGCCGCCGTCGCCCCGCACCGCTGGCCCCGCCTCGCCGCTGCCGCCCGCGCTCGGCCCCGCACCTCGCCCGCTCCAGCCGCTCGCTGCGCTCGTCCCTCCCGAGCCGCACGCGCGCGCGCGCCCGTCCGCCGCTCGCGCCACCGTGCGCTGCCGCACTGCTGCCGCTGCTCGCACTCGCCCCTGCCCGTCGCCGCGCGCACGGGCTCGCGTCGACGCGCCCCGACCCGCGCCCGCGGACCCCCCTCCCCTGCTGCAGCTCGCTGCGGTGGCCGCCGGTGCCCTGCTGCGCCCCGTCCCGCGGCTGGCCTGGGCGATCGCCCTGTCGGGCGGGCTGGCGCCCGTCGCCCGGGTCCGTTCGCCCGCGCCCGCTAAGGACCCCCCCAGGGCCTATGACAGTGGGGGCCCACCCCCAGAACGTTTTAATAAAAAGAAAATAATAATAAAAAAAATAATTAAAATAAATAATTAATTAGTTAATAAATCCTAATTAGGTTAATTTAATTAACTAATTAGTGTTAATTAAACAGTAATATAATTAGTTAACCCTAATTAATCTAACAGTCTATGACAGGTGGGACCCACCCTGTCAGGACGCCTGCTGACGTCAGCATGATGTCATGCTGACGTCATCGCAGCACTGTTTCGGATAATGTTGATTTAAATAATTAAATAAATTCCAGAAATTAATAAAAACTTTAGAAAATCATATTAAATAAACCGTAACACCGATGAAAATACTTTATACATGAAACCTGCTCAGAATTCCGATACGAACCCGGATACGCCCTCCGTATTCCCGTCAGACGCCCGCAGCTATAAGAACATTGAACTTTTAGACCGGTTTCAGTAAATGAATAGTGCCCAACTTTAATTAAATAAATCCGAATAAATTCCTGAATTAACTAAATCATTTAGTTAGGCATTAGAACACCCCGGCACTGCATATTGTCATGTCATGCTTTGTGTAGCATTGTTTGCTTTGTATTTACTGTTTCCACCCCCCTCCTTCTCTCTCGTTAGACGCTGAGGCCGCTGATCACGTTGCCGTGAACGACTACTACGTCGACGAACCTTCTCTCTCGACACAGCTTCCAGGCAAGCCCCCCCCTTGATCAACCCGATATCGCCTATTCCTTCTCTCTACTGCTTGCATTAGAGTAGTGTAGCATGTTACTGCTTTCGGTTAATCCTATTCTGCTGCATAACCTGACTTTGCTACTACTGTTGATACCTTCCTGCAATCCTAAATGCTTAGTATAGGTTGCTAGAATTACATCAGTGGCCCTACACTCTTGTCCGTCTGCCATGCTATACTACTGGGCCGTGATCACTTCGGGAGGTGATCACGGGTACATATACTATTTACTATCACATACTTATGTTATTGTTCAGAGATGGGGGCTGAAGGGGCAGGTGGTTCCATCCAGGTAGAGGTGGGCCTAGGTTCCCGACGGCCCCCGAGTGTTACTTTGTGGCGGAGCGACAGGGCAGGTTGTGACCACCTAGGAGACAGGTGGGCCTGGCCCTGGTCGGTGTCCGCGGTTATATCAATTAACATGCTTAACGAGATTGGGTATTTGATCTGAGTCTGGCTACGAGCCTATACGCGCTAACCACCACGCGGGAACAGTTATGGGTACTCGACATCGTGGTATTAGCCGAAGCCTCCTAGACGTCAGCGACTGAGCGGCGCGCGCTGGGTTGGACCGCGTAACGCAACTTCCTTTGTAATGGAGGTTGCTAGGTCTGCTCTCCGGCCGCCCACGCAACGTGCAGGTGTGCAATGGGCGATGGGCCCAGACCCCTGCGCGCATAGGATTTAGACCGGCGTGCTGACCTCTCTGTTAGGCCTAGGTAGGGCTACGACGTGTTGATCTTCCGAGGCCGGGTATGACCCAGGAAAGTGTGCCCGACCAGAGGGATCGAGCGTGTTGGGTAATGTGGTGCACCCCTGCAGGGAAGTTTATCTATTCGAATAGCCGTGTCCCTCGGTAAAAGGACGACCCGGAGTTGTACCTCGACCTTATGACAACAAGAACCGGATACTTAATAAAACACACCCTTTCAAGTGCCAGATACAACCCGGTGATCGCTCTCTCACAGGGCGACGAGGAGAGGATCGTCGGGTAGGATTATGCTATGCGATGCTACTTGGTGAACTTACCTTCTACTCTCTTCTACATGCTGCAAGATGGAGGCTGCCAGAAGCGTAGTCTTCGACAGGATTAGATATCCCCCCTCTTATTTTGGCTTTCTGCAGTTCAGTCCACTGATATGGCCCTTTACACATATACCCATGCATATGTAGTGTAGCTCCTTGCTTGCGAGTACTTTGGATGAGTACTCACGGTTGCTTTGCTTCCCCCTTTTCCCCCTTTCTTTTCTTTCTGGTTGTCACAACCAGATGCTGGAGTTCAGGAGCCAGACGCCACCGTCGACGACGACCCCTACTCTGGAGGTGCCTACTACTACGTGCAGGCTGCCGACGACGACCAGGAGTAGTTTAGGAGGATCCCAGGCAGGAGGCCTGCGCCTCTTTCGATATGTATCCCAGTTTGTGCTAGCCATCTTATGGCAACCTGTTTAACTTATGTCTGTACTCAGATATTGTTGCTTCCGCTGACTCGTCTATGATCGAGCACTTGTATTCGAGCCCTCGAGGCCCCTGGCTTGTATTATGATGCTTGTATGACTTATTTTACTTTTAGAGTTGTGTTGTGATATCTTCCCGTGAGTCCCTGATCTTGATCGTACACGTTTGCGTGTATGATTAGTGTACGATTGAATCGGGGGCGTCACAACCACACCAACTTATTCTCTTCCGACACCCCTATTGTTTCGGTGATAGATAAGTTCTATCCCGAATCATGCCATTCCACTAGCCGCTTCGACAACCCCTACTGATCCTTGTTATCAGAAAAGGGCAATGCCTGCAAGCCTTTCTCTCCATCACCAACTCATTCCGCCACCTATTCTTTGGACGTGTACGGTTTTCTTCCGTACGCTTGATGATGATGTGGTTGTAACTTCTGTGTTCTGACCCCCGATCACCAAGTTCGTCCTCGCCACCTTGTCTGTCCAGATGGAACTGGTGTTAAGCTCGTATTGGTGTAGCCTTGTTTACACCAATTTTCTTCCACACATTGATTCACTTTCGTGCACGTCGCCACAACATGTTAGACCGTAACAACGGAGTTCTTGCGAGATTTGTGTGCTTAAGTTGGAATGCATATTATTGCTGTGAATAGTTGTAGAATGTAATATTGCTTGTGTGTGTGATCTTGTTGCTTTGTGTGCCTTTGTTTTAGTCGTTTCTTTTGCTTCTTTATTTGGGCCCTTGGTGTTACCTTATTTTCCCCTTATGGAAGTTGCTCACCGACCCTGAACCCAAAGAGTCAGTGAAGAGACATCCATTTGGAAGCTCAGCTCAGCAATATGGAATTTTCAGCAGACTGCATTATATCGGGAATATCGGGCCTGAATATAAATGATATCCTGACCGGATTGGTTATCAGCATCAAGTATACATCAGTGCAACTTTCACAGCAGTAATGATCGCATCAGCAAGAAGGCAAAGATGCGTGCATGATCAACAGTACATTTCGAGTCAAAGGTATGATTCATATATACAAGGTTTGAGTCTGCTATGAGTACAATTTGAACCCTGCTATGTCTTGGAAGCAAGCCAGCATGTGCTATGAACTTAGTGTTCAGCAAGAAGGATAGCCGAATACCCTGTATGCATAATAGTGAGCTGTTTGGGACACGGATGAACCCTTGCCCGTCTTTCTTTGGTGACGGCACCACACCTGTGTTCTGAGCTGTGTTCGGCCGTCCGGGGTGGATGCCGACTTTTATTTCTCTTGTCAGCAACTGGCCCGTGTTCTGAGCTGCTTTTTGGCCGTCTCGGGCAGCTGTTGAATTTCTCTCCGTAGCAGTGACCCTATGCTCTGAGCTGTTCTTCGGCCGTCTTAGGGAACTGCTACTTTCTTCTTATCGACACCGTCTCATGCTCTGAGCTACTTTTCAGCTGTCTTGAGTCGGGGTTGAGTTACTCTAGTAATGTCCCAGATCTGAGTTGTAAAGACCATTCTGGTGGCTACTGGTTTATTTGCCGGTTTTATCCAAAGGTTCAGACGGTCGTTACCCTACAGCTACAACTTGTAAAGTAATATGCCTGCCGGAATATTGTACCTGACAACACCCATGGTCACCCAAAGAATCAAGAACACATAAAGCCAAGTTCTTTCAGCAAAGGATCCAGGCAAAGGGAACCATAATGAAGGAGCAAGGTTGCCCATACAGGTATGGTAATGGTACAAATACTCCGGACAGTCTAGCTCGGTACCAGTCACCATGGGTACATACCCACGGGGTCTATTCCATTTGCAAGGACCCCATATTGAGACAACCCACCCAGCCAACCAGATATGCTCAGAATTGTCAGAAGAGGGCAACCAACTGGTGAGGTCAGCCGAAAGATTAACTCAGCAGTTCGAATTCAGCAACCATGCTAAAGCATTACATGGCCTACCATCCATATAGAGGTACCGACAGACTGAGTAATCAGAAGGATGAACAACAGTCTCGAAGCATGTGTCCTCACCCATGGGAATCAGTTAAAGACTAACCTGCCGTAAACAAGATTTTGCTGCCAGGACCGCTGTCAGTCAAGTCTATGGATAATATCTCCGTACACCTTTATGTTGGTCACGACAGGTGACAGTCAAATATTTGGTAAGAGTTTTATACCCAAGACAATGAAGATACCCAAGATGACCCAGCAATCCGTGCGAGAAGTCAGATTGCGCCAGGAGAACGGTATGATTCACAGTACTTTTTTGAGCCTGGAGGACACACAGTCATTTGGAGTCACCCAATGCAATGAGTAAAAGATTTCGTGTCCACCAAGAGAATCTGTTCACAACTCAGTGAACGGTCGTTCGTATTGGACCTCGTCACGACACGTCCATGAAGAACCACCCTCGGACTTACGAGCAGGGCACATAGTTTGGTCAGGATAATTTATTGCTCCAAACAGGTCAGCAGACACAAAAGGAGTGAAGTCAGAGTAACATATGAGGTAAGATTTGCCAGAAAAAGGGGTCCAGTGAAGCAAACCACCTCGAAGCAAGGCAGTCAGTCATATGAAACTCAGTGGGAGCATTATACAAAGGTAAAAAGGAAATCCGAGTTAGAAACGGTTTCCTCAAGTGGAAATATTCATGTTTGATCCCTGAGCAACCAAATCTCGAGGACGAGATTTCTTTAAGGGGGGTAGGTTTGTAACTACCTGAATTTTGCCCATTTTTTCCTTTTGATTTTGGTCTGGATTTGCCTTTCTGTGGCTTAGTGGTCTTGCAACTTGGAGGGATCATCCTTGATTCATCTTCCTGAGTGGCTTGCCAACCTCAAAACCATCCCAAGACCAGGTCATTTCCATCTTGGACCAATCCCAATATTCTTTTCCTTGGGAAAATTCCTTTTTCTATTAAATGAATAACCCTGTTGTCCTGGGTTGTGAAGCAATCCACCTTTCCATCATTCCAAAGATTCCCAAATAATTCTCATAAATTTTTTGGGTCAGATCTTCCACAAATATGTCAAACCCTTCCTTGCCATGTTCAAAAATATTTCACAAATATTCCTTTTCTGATTGTGCCCTAGCTGCCAAGTTGAGAAGCAAGTACCCTTTATATTTGCTTTCTTGGTCTCAAACTTTTTGGGAATTATTTCCTATCCATATCATTGCCACATGCCAAAATTCAACTTCATTTGGATATTAAATCTCCCTTGGCAAATTTCCAAAGTTTCTGCTCAACTGGGAGATTTGTGAAGAAAAGTGCTAGCTAGGAGTATCCAAATGAGTTGAAATTTTGCAAGAACCTTCATATGCTCAAATCATGACTCTCCACCAAGTTTCAACCCTATCCAATCATCTATGTGAGCATACCATCAAATCTTGGTTTCTGGTCAGATTTTCACATTGTGAAGCAACTATATTTTATATTGCTCCATAATTTCTGGAAATTTACCAGAGCATTCTCCTACCCATATAACATATCTCCACAAAATTTGGGCTCATTTCATCTTTCCAATAATTCTCTAGAATTTTTCTAAGATTCTGGTCAGAGAGGATAGTTGTGAAGGAAGTACCATTTTGGCTTGTCCAAATGGCATGAAATTTTTATGACACTCTCATATGACCAAATCATCACGCTATACCAAATTTTAGGCCAATTGGCTACTTCATGAGAGTGGCACATCAAGATTAAGTTTCTGGACCAAATTGGTCAGTTGCAAAGCAACTATATCAAATCTTGGTCCATTTCTCTCCAAACTTCACAGGATTGTAGTTCTTCCTACCCTAACACTCCCAGACATCTTGTTTGGTTCTTATCACCTTCCAGTTCATCACAGATGTGTGGTCAAGTTTGCTACAGCAAACTTCAGATGATCACTCCCATCTAACCACAGTGATTTTCATCGAGCCATCACCTCCCTGAGACTGTGCCTTGGAAGGACTTTCTACTGGACATGATTTGGCTGGTCAGGGTGCACCGCGTGTGCCAGTCCACGCGGTGACCACGTGTCTGGCATGCCAGCCAGCGCGCTCCGGTGATGAAACCTCTCGGGTTCGTCGCGTTCCTCCTCTCCCTCGCCACCTAACCATGTCCAGCAGCTTCCCCTTGGCCTCGTCTTCGCTTTGGAACCCTCTCCACCTCCTCTTTCCTTCTCCTCGCGCCACGGCGATTGCCGCCACTATTCTGCCCATGACCGCCGTCGTCGTTTTCCTCTGCCCCCTCCTCCTCGAGCCCTCCCGAAGCTCCTACGAGCCCCTCTGCTCCTCCGCGAAGCTCCCCGAAGCCAGAAACCGCCAGCCACGTCTCCCCGCAGAGCCAGTGTGCCGATGAGCTCGCCACGGCGGCCGAGCTCATCCCCTCCGTCGCCGCGCCTATATAAGGCCCCTGAGTGCCCTTCGTCCTCACCAACAACTCCACCGACCCTCCCCGTCCACTCACTGGAGCTCCAGCTCCTCTTCCTGACCACCACCATCGCCATGGCCGCCGCCCCTGCCATCTCCAATTCGATTCGGGTGGAGCTCCTCCCTTCCCCCTTTCCACTCCATAGCTCCCCCTTGACCTCCGCTAGCCGCCCCATCCACTTGCAGCATCTCTAGGAAGCCTCTGCGCTCGTCTCCATCTTCGGCCAATGGCGTCGTCCGCCTCGGTGGATGCTCCGCTCGTGCCCGAGCTCCTCGACGGCCGCGCTGTGCCTGGACAGGACCGCCTCGTCCTGCTGATGCCGCCGGTAGGCCGGGCGCTGCCAACAGTGGCCCGTGCCGCCGGCTATCGCCGGCCAGAGCCACGCTTCCCTCGGCCAGGCGCGGGCGCGAGAGGAGGACGACGCCGCGCCCTGCCCTACCAGCGGGCCCGATGCAGCAGTGACCCAGCCCTCCCCCGTGTTTTTTAAAGAGGGCGGCCGCTGTTGGGCCGGCCCAAGTGGAACAGTAGAGCCCACGCGGCTCGGCCATTTCCCAGGCGCCAGTGGCTTTCAGCCCAGCGAGGCCCGGCAGCACAGTTCCCCTTTATCATTTTCTAGAAGAAAAAAAAACAGCCAGGGACCCAAGAGTAAATAGTTTATTTATAGAAAGGTCCCTCCCCCTTCAAACGACCACATCTTTTCATCCGTAACTCCAATCGAGGTGAATCCAAAGCCCACTTCTTCGTCTCTTCGAGCCCGTCGTATTGGTATCATTTTCACTATGTGGTCCCACTATGAAAATGACCATTTTACCCTTGCCGTAAACAGCCCCCTTCGAGATAGAACCGTTTCCGGTGATCGTTTCCGCGGACTCTCCGCACTCCTTCCTGATGGTTCCTTCATCCCCAGGCAAGCCACAACTCTCATCTGCATAATTGCATTTCAATATCATAGTTTAACTATATACTTTAACAACAAGTATGAGTTAATTGTGAAATGAATTGGATTATACAATGCTTGAGTAAATTCTGGGATAGGTGACT
Organism: Thinopyrum elongatum; assembly: GCA_011799875.1. Lineage (NCBI taxonomy): Eukaryota > Viridiplantae > Streptophyta > Magnoliopsida > Poales > Poaceae > Thinopyrum > Thinopyrum elongatum. The sequence goes on along the minus strand of CM022298.1, from coordinate 396,574,007 downwards.
ACCATGTTGAGTACCGGATTGTAGTGACTAGTAGTTTACCCACTCGTTGATGCCATGATGATGAGATTACCATCTATGATTATTCTGGATTTCATCCGGCAGTTCGTGGAGATGAGTTAGTAGCAGTGGCTTAAGCATACTGGTTACCGGGTTTCTAGCCGGATATCGTTTTGACGTGGACTACTATATCGGAGTGTCAGCCATGGCAGAGATTATTCGGAGATTATATACTTCATGGTTGATCCAGAGTCACCTGTCGGGACTTATCCATGCAGCCACATTTGCCGGTTTGGGATGGCCTTGACTTGGTCTGATCGCGTGCTCTTTCACCGGTACCGCCCGACAGGGAAGGTTATGCGTGCGCGCTACCCTGGCCCAGTAGGCGGCGATAACCTTGTGAGCCCAGTTGAGTTATAAGGTACCAGGTCCCTGTTTGGGACAGTTTGTTAGCCACGATGGTGGTAGGTGTCACGTGGTGACACAGGGGCCACCCAGGGCAGGACTCTGGGGGAGGATGATTGCCGGTGGTACGATGGGAGAGTCACGGGTCAGGCGGGTTTCGTTGTAGCAATGCTGGTCCACCCGAATGGGATCACGAGGTCAGGTGCTCCATGGTGTGGGTAAAGTGCGCAACCTCTGCAGAGTGTAAAATCTATTCGAATAGCCGTGTCCACGGTATTGGACAGTCCGTCCAGACCTCTTTAGATGGTCAACCATAGTAGTGATAATGATGGAAAACTCGTCGTAAGATCAGAAGTACTCGGTGGATTGTGAGTATTCTGAGGGTTGTGATGCAACCCGAAAGAGAGTAAGTTTGTCAGACTTGTCGTGCAGATAGAATCAGGTATTTGATATGTCAGCCATGGGATGGCAAAGGGATGAATGGTCGCATGACCACATGATTGGACTTGGAACAGATTCGGATTGGATCCTGAGATTATTCGGAGTATGGATTAAACTACTTAATATACTTTACCTTACTGCATCTACTTCAGTAGCTATCTTGCTATGATGTTGTCTTGCCTTATGTAACACCCTGGATTTTGCCCATTTTCTTTTTCTTTTGATTTTGGTTTGGATTTGCTTGTCTGTGGCTTAGTAGTCTTGAAACCTGGAGGGATCACCCTTCATTTTTCTTCCCGAGTGGCTTGCCAACCTCTAAACCATCCCAAGACCTTGCCATTTACATCTTGGACCAATCCCAATATTCTTTTTTCTTGGGAATATTCCTTTTTCTATTAAAGGAATAACCCTGTTATCCTAGGTTGTGAAGCAACCCACATTTCCATCATTCCCAAAATTCCCAAATAATTCTCATAAATTGTTTGGGTCATATCTTCCACAAATATGTTAAACCTTTCCTTGCCATGTTCAAAAATATTTCACAAATATTCCTTTTCTGACTCTGCCCTAGCTGCCAAGTTGAGAAGCAAGTACCATTTATATTTGCTTTCTTGGTCTCAAACTTTTTGTGCACTCTTTCCTATCCATATCATTGCCACATGCCAAAATTCAACTTTATTTGGATATTAAATCTCTCTTGGCTAATTTCCAAAGTTTCTGGGCAACTGGAATCTTTGTGAAGCAAGTGCTAGCTAGGAGTATCCAAATAATTTGAAATTTTTCAAGAATCTTCATATGATCAAATCATGACTCTCCACCAAGTTTCAACCCTATCCAATCATCTATGTGAGCATAGCATCAAATCTTGGTTTCTGGTCAGATTTTCACATTATGAAGCAACTATATTTTATATTCCTCCATAATTGCCGAAAATTTACCAGAACATTCTCCTACCCATATAACCTTTCTCCACAAAATTTGGGCTCATTTCATCTCCCCAATAATTCCCTAGAATTTTTCTAAGTTTCTGGTCAGAGAGGATATTTGTGAAGGAAGTACCATTTTGGCTTGTCCAAATGGCATGAAATTTTTATGGCACTCTCATATGACCATATCATCATCCTATGCCAAATTTCAGCTCAAGTTGATACTCCATGTGAGTAGCACATCAAGATTTAGCTTCTGGACCAGATTGATCAGTTGCAAAGCAACTATATTAAATATTGGTTCATTTCTCCCCAAACTTCACAGTATTATAGTCCTTCCTACCCTAACACTCCCAGACATATTGCTTGGCTCTTATCACTTTTCTGCTCCTCACAGCTTCATGCTCAATTTTGCTACAGCAAACTTCAGATGAACACTCCCATCTAACTACAGCTCCTCTCATCGATCCATCACATCCCTGAGCCTGTACCTAGGAGGGACTACCCACCAGACATCTTTTGGCATCACGTTAGGCGTGTCAATGCCGTGGCCACGCGGTGACCACGTGCAGAGCACGCCAAACCCGCGCTCTGTACTCCGTACGCGTCGGGAGTGCGTCTCCAGTGGGTTCTAGCTCATCCGCGAGCGCCGGAGAGCTCCCCACCGCATGCGTGTGCCCTCTGGAGCCTTCTCCCCCTCGTCTTCTAGCCTGTGGCCGGCCCCGACGTCCTGTTGCGACATGGTCGCGACGCCGCCGTCTCGGAGCTTCGGCCACCATCGCGAGACCCCCTCCCCGCGGCTATCAATAGCCTAGCCATGCTCTGCTGCTCATCATCCCCTCCTCCCCTGCCTTCCTAACCCACTGGAGCCCCCTCTTCCTCCTCTGTCCGCCGCGGTGGTCGCCGGCCTCGCCTCGATTCCGGCGAACCAGGCCGCCCCTCTCCGTCCCACCACCACCAGGAGAACCCCTCCACTCCGGTGGTTCTCCCCATCATCTTTGCTTGCCGCCGGAGCTCTTGAGGCCGCCGCTCCCCTCGACCGGCCGTCGCCGCCCGTACCCTCTGTCCCCGCGCATCGCCGCCACCTCGTTCCGCCCCGAGCTCGCCGGTGGTCCCAGCTCCACCGGAGACGGCCGGAGCCGGCCGGGCCCCTCGCCGGTGCCCGCCTCTGCCTCGCCTCTCTCTGTTCTGTCGGGCGCCAGGGGAGAAGGAGGGAGATAAGGTGGGCCAGCCCACCAGAGCCCACCAGATGTTTTTTAAAAAAGGAGGCAACAGTGGTGCGGGCCGGCCCAGAAGCAACAGCCGCAGCGGCGGTGAGGATGCGGCCCGAGGCAGCCCAATTGCATAGTACACTTTATTCTTTTCCAGAAAAAAAAAACTGCAAAGGACCCAGGAGTAAATACTTTTCTTACAATAAGGTTCTTCTGCAGTCAAACCCTCACAACTTTTTCTTCGCAACTCCAATCGAGGTGATTCCAAAGCCCACTTCTTCGTCTCGTCGGGCTCTATCTGCTGGTATCATTTTCACTATATGGTCCCACTGTGAAAATGACCATTTTGCCCTTGCCCGTAAACAGCCCCTCCGGGAGAGAACTGTTTCCGGCAATCGGTCCCGCGGACTCTCCGCACTTCTTCCCGATGGTTCCTTCATCCCCAAGCAAGCCACAGCTCTCATCTGCATAATTGCATTACAATATCATAGTCACACTAATTACTTTAGAAGCAAGTATGAAGTATCTGTGAAATGAATTGGGTGATACAATACCTGAGTGAATTCTTGGATAGGTGACTACCATGTTGAGTACCGGATTATTAGTGACTAGTAGCTTACCCACTTGTTGATACTATGATGTTGAGATCACTGTCTATGATTATTTTGGAGTTCATCCGGACGTAGAGATGAATTAGTAGCAGTGGCTTAAGCCTACTGGTTATCGGAGTGTCAGCCATGATAGAAAAATTATTCAGGGATTAGATATTTCATGGTTGACCTTGAGTCACCTGTCCGGACTTAGCCGTGCAGCCACATTTGCCGGAATGGGAGGGCCTTGACTTGATCTAACTCCGTGCTCTTTCACCAGTACCACCAACTAGGGAAGGTTATGCGTGCGTGCTGCCCTGATCAGGTAGGCAGCGATAACCTTGTGAGCCCAGTTGTATGTTTAGCCTGGGAGTCCCCGTTTGGGACAGTTGTGTTGGCCACGATGGTGGCAGGTGTCAAGAGTGACACAGGGGCCACCCAGGACATGACCCTGGGAGGGTATGATTGTCGGTGGTACGATGGAGGAGTCACGGGTTAGGCAGGTTTCGTTGGAGCAACGCTGGTCCACCCGAATGGGATCACGAGGTCAGGTGCTCCATGGTGTGGGTAAAGTGTGCAACCTTTGCAGAGTGTAAAATCTATTCGAATAGCCATGTCCACGGTATTGGACAGTCCGTCCAGACCTCACTAGGTGGTCAACCATGGTAGTGATGATAATGATGGAAGAACTCATCTTATGATCGGAAGTACTCGATGGATCGTGAGTATTCTGAGGGTTGTGAGACAGCCCAAAAGAGAGTAAGTTTGTCAGACTTGTGGTACAGTTGGTATCAGGTATATGATATGTCAGCAACGGGATGAGTGGTCGGATGACCACATGATTGGACTTGGCACAGGTTCGGATTGGACCCTGAGATTACTCGGAGTATGGATTAAACTACTTAATATGCTTTACCTTGCTGCATCCATTCTGCTATGATGTTGTCTTGCCTTAATGCTGATGTTTGCTGTGAGCTTGCGAGTACATTCAAAGTACTCACCTGGCGTGTCATGCCAGTTTGCAGGTCATGCCATGATTGCTTGCTTGTCGAAGATTCCAAGTTTGCGATCTAGGACACGCGTTCTAGCCAGAGTCCCTGCGGGGTGGAGTCCATCACCGTTGTCGCTGTTCCGCTGCCGAGAGAGTTTCTCCGCTGTTAGCATAGAGCTACCCTGGGCAGGCGTAGTGTCGCTGTGCCGATGTAATCCTTGTACCCTTTGTAACATATTCATTGTAATAAAGAGCTGATTTGTTCTATGCCAACAGTGCCGTATTCCAGAGGACTTACCCCTGGGCTGGAATACAGGGCGTTCCAGTCATCTCTGAGCTGGGGTGCCACACCTTAATGCTGATGTTTGTTGTGAGCTTGCGAGTACATTCAAAGTACTCACCTGGCGTGTCATGCCAGTTTGCAGGTCATGCCATGATTGCTTGCTTGTCGAGGATCCCGAGTTTGCGACCTAGGATACACGCTCTAGCCAGAGTCCCTGCGGAGTGGAGTCCATCACCGCCGTCGCTGTTCCGCTGCCGAGAGAGTTACTCCGCTGTTAGCATAGAGCTACCCCGGGCAGGCATAGTGTCGCCGTGCCGATGTAATCCTTGTACCCTTTGTAACCATATGCATTATAATAAAGAGCTGATTTGTTCTATGCCAACAGTGCCGTATTCCAGAGGACTTGTCCCTGGGCTAGAATACGGGGCATTCCGGTCTTCTCTGAGCCGGGGTGCCACAACCGTCCAGCAAGCCTACGAAGGAATTACTCACTCCCAGTGGTGAGCATCATGAAATTGGTGATGGAGCAAGGTTGATGATGATGATGGCGACGGATTCCACCCTCTGGAGCCCCGAACGGACTCCAGATCAGCCCTCCCGATGAAGAACAGGGGGTGGCGGTGGCTCCGTATCGTAAAACATGATGAATCCTTCTCTCTGATTTTTTTCCTCCAAGAATAGGTATATATAGCGTTGGAATTAGGGTCGGAGACGGTCCAGGGGGCCCACAAGCCGGGGAGGCGCGCCCCCATGGCTTGTGGCCTCTGGGTGGCCCCCCTCTGGTATCTTTTCCGCCAGTATTTTTTATTTATTCCAGAAATATTCTCCATAAATTTTTAGGTCAATCCGAGAACTTTGATTTTTGCAAAAAAATAACACTATGGCAATTCTGCTGAAAACAACTTCAATCCAGGTTAGTTCCATACAAATCATGCAAATTAGAGTCCAAAATAAGGGCAAAAGAGTTTGGAAAAGTAGATACGATGGATACGTATCAGGAGTCGACCTTGAACTTTGTGTTCATGCCCATGGACGCGATGTAGATCTTATCATGGAAGCTTCTCTTAAAATTAATTATCCCCTTGGTATAAGTTCATCTTATATCTTGGATTTGGTCTTTTGCAATCGTGTTTCCGACCATATTGTTCTTCTTTGATCCCATTTCTCGGACAAGTTAAACTACTTGTCTTCTGCATATCATTACACCTGTCCAATCTCTATTCTGCTCTACCTTTGAGTATTACCCTCTGGTATCTCGATAACATCACAGAACCATGTTGCTTATTATGAATCTTCATGAAGTATTATTTCTCACCAATTCCAATTTTTCCTAGGTTCTGAGTTGTTAGACACTCAAGGACACTGATAACTGAATCAAGTCCGCACTGCGATTCAACAACTCTTAATAATCTTCATCACTTATGAGTTTGTACTCGATCATGTCATTCCTAGTCGATTGGCTACATCTTCATCGTCATGCTAAAGCTTGACCGTGCTATCTATGTCCTTCATACCTAGAACACAAACCCAACAGCGCGCTAAGCGACATCGAGCTTTCAACATCATATTGTCTGTCTTGAAAGACAATTTTGATGCTGGGCTTGCAATCCTATATGTGGTTCCGATAACCTTTCGCTTGACCATTTCTTTTGCTTGATGTTGTCACTGATCGATTACATCCTCATGAAACCTCTCAACAAATGTGTCATGATCATCATCGACATTCTGAGCTCTTCCAGGATATCAATCGAATTCATGATGAGAAATACCATCCTTGCCCCTCGATGATTTGTGTTATCATCGACAACATTATTGCCTTCCCTCCAACACAAACTTGTTCATGTTTTGTGTTGTACCTTGAGTTCCTTGCTATCCAAGAATGTTGTGAGAATTTCACCAACTCTTAAGAATTCTTGATACAAGTAATACTTATTACCATCACCATTCTTTTCTCGGTCCCCGTGTTGATTCTAACCGGAATACCAACAAATGGACTGTGATGTGTAAATTCAAAACTTCTAGCAACCCTATTGTTTGTAAGTTAATGGGTGATAATTTTATTCTTCGTATGATGGTTTTTGACCCATCATCCTAACATTGAGCATGCTACTCAGTCCACATTTCCGGGTGCACCTTTTAATCAATGTTTAATTGTAGATGTTTTCCTCAAGCATACATCAGTATATCACTTGATCTGGCAAATGCTATCTCCTTGATCATATAATTTTGGAAATACATCCTTATTGCAATGTCGATGGATTATTCCTGAGACCATCGGCCACATCCTCATTGATGTCTACTACACAACTTGTTCTTGTAGACTCGTGTTGGGCAGTAGCAAATTTCCCTCAAGTGGATGACCTAAGGTTTATCAATCCGTGGGAGGCGTAGGATGAAGATGGTCTCTCTCAAACAACCCTGCAACCAAATAACAAAGAGTCTCTTGTGTCCCCAACACACCCAATATAATGGTAAATTGTATAGGTGCACTAGTTCAGCGAAGAGATGGTGATACAAGTGTAATATGGATAGTAGATATAGGATTTTGTACTATGAAAATATAAAAATAGCAAGTTAACTAGTAACAAAAGTGAGCAAAAATGGTATTGCAATGCTTGAAAGCAAGGCCTAGAGTTCATACTTTCACTAGTGCAAAATCTCTCAACAATGAAAACATAACTGGATCATATAACAATCCGTCAATGTGCAACAAAGAATCACTCCAAAGTTCCTATCGCAGAGAACATAAGAAGAAATTGCTGTAGGTAGCAAACCACCTCAAAGTTATCCTTTCCGATCAATCTATTAAGTCGTCCCTATAAGTGTCACAAACAGCCCTAGAGTTCATACTAAAATAACACCATATGAAAACACATCAATCAGCCCTAATATCACCTAGATACTCCAATGTCACCACAAGTATTCATGGGTTAATTATAAAATATGCATCAAACAACTTCAGATCCATAATATTCAATCGAACACAAAGAACCTTAAAGAGTGCCCCAAGATTTCTACCGGAGAAACAAGGACGAAAACGTGCATCAACCCCTATGCTTAGATTACCCCAATGTCACCTCGGGACTCTGTGAGTTGAGTGCCAAAACATACATCAAGTGAATCAATATGATACTCCATTGTCACCACGGGTATTCATAGGCAATACATACATCAAGTGTTATCAAATCCATAAAAGTATTCAATCCAATAATAACGAAATCTCAAAGGTAAAACTCAATTCATCACAAGAAGGTAGAGAGTGAAGAACACCATAAGATCTGATGACCCTCAAGTATAGGGGATCAATCGTAGTCCTTTCGATAAGTAAGAGTGCCGAACCCAACGAGGAGCAGAAGGAAATGACAAGCGGTTTTCAGCAAGGTATTTTCTGCAAGCACTGAAATTATTGGTAACAGATAGTTTGGCAGTAAGATAATTCGTAATGGGTAACAAGTAACACGTATAGCAAAGGTGCATCAAGGTGACACAATCCTTTTTATAGCAAAGGATAAGCCTGGATGAACTCTTATATAAGGCAAAGCGCTCTCGAGGACACATGGGAATTACTGTCAAGCTAGTTTTCATCATGCTCATATGATTCGCGTTCGTTACTTGAGAATTGCATCATAAAGTGTAATAATAATCCATAATGCAATAAATATCAACATAAAAACATGATGCAAAATGGACGTATCAACTCCCGCAAGCTTAGACCTTGCTTGTCCTCAAGCGAAAGCCGAAATCGATAATCATGACCACATGTTTAGAGATAGAGGTGTCGATAAAATAAAATATGGTCATGAGGGCATCATGATCATCCTTAGAACATCAATATATTTTCATATAACTTCTTATGCTAAAGTGATAATTTGTTCACAAGGTAAAGTATGAACCAAAAACTTTATTGAAAACTAACAAACTATGATCTCGGTCATTGAAGCCATTGCAATTTGTCATAATATCGAAAAGAGTCAATGTAAGAGCTTTTAATTAGCAAGCCCACATACTCAACCATCATTTAATCTTTTATAATTGCTAACACTCACGCGATACTTATGAGATCACAGCTTCATTCAGACACATAAAAATATAGGGGCTTATAGTTTCGCCGCCGAACCATTTACCTCAAGGGTAATGTCAATAATAATTTATGATCACCTACATCCAAGTGGATATGTATGTCTGGATCTTTCACCAACACATAGTGCTTGCCAAAAAGAGAAAATATAAAAGGAAGGGTGAAGATCACCATGACTCTTGCATATAGGTAGAAGGTAAAAATAAAAGACAGGCCCTTCGCAGAGGGAAGCAGAGGTTGTCATGCGCTTTTTGTGTGGATGCACAAAATCTTAATGCAAAAGAACATCACTTTATATTGCCGCTTGTGATAAAGAACTTTATTATGCAGTCCGTCGCTTTTATTTCTTCCCCATCACAAGTTTGTATAAAGTTTATTTTCCTCACACTAAAAGATCATACATATTTAGAGAGCAATTTTTATTGCTTGCACCGATGACAACTTACTTGAAGGATCTTACTCAATCCATAGGCAGATATAGTGGGCTCTCATGGCAAAACTGGGTTAAAGGTTTTTGGATGCACAAGTAGTATCTCTACTTAGTGCATAAATTTTGACTAGCATAGGATGAGAAGCAAGCTCAACATGTTGGAGGATCTAGAACATTATAACTTCTATTCGGATATAAGGGAACATGACACATTATGTTGTCTTCCTTGTCTAAGATCAACTTATTAGCATATAATATTTTAATGAGTGCTCACAATCACAAAAGATGTCCAAGATAGTGTATTTATATGTGAAACCTCTCTTTCTTTATTACTTCCTATTAATTGCAACAATGACCAATACTATGTTTGTCAACCCTCAACAAATTTCATGCAACATACTTCTTATATGTGAAGTCATCACTCCCCATAAGATTATTATATAATCTTATTTCTTTTACTCCTTTTCTTTTCCAAGATCAAAGCAAGAAAGCAAAACCCTCAACTCAAAACTAATCTTTATTATATAACTTTCGCACTCGATTACATAGATATAACACAAAGCAAAACTCAAAAACTAGATCATACTAAAACTTTTATTCTACTAGATCAAGATTTAACCAAAAGGACCGAACTAAGATAAATGATAAAGATAAAGATGTGATGGTGATACGATACTGGGCACCTCCCCCAAGCTTGGCACAAGCCAAGGGGAGTGCCCATACCCATGTACTCAAGTCTCCTTCTTCGGAGGCGGTGATGATGGTGATGATGTGGGAGGCTTGTCCTCCGTCTTCCAAGGCATAGGCTCACCATCGTAGAAGGATGAATGAGTCTCCGGAATCCTCAAATCTGCAGCCAAACTCATCCTCTTAAATCTGTATTCCTACTCACAGTTTTGGTTTTGCAGGTCATAGATCTGGGCTTGGAGGTGCTCGGTTTTCTCATGAAGCTTGAAGACGGTCTCTCCAATATCATTGTTGTCCAGCTTGTGGTCACGGGTGAATTCCATGATCATGGAGTGGTTGGCGTTGAGTCTACGTTCCACCATCCGTTGGCACTTGAAGACCTCCTGCTCCACCGCTTCGAGCCTGGCCTCCATGCTTCCGGTCTTCTTTGGCCCTTGAACATCCAGGATGTGAAGCACTCCCTCATGCATCTCAATGATTTGAGGGTGTTTCATCACCTCTGGAAGGTAGGGGTTCATGACCTTCTCGTAGAACTTGTCCTTGGGGGCACTTGGAGACGTCATGGCAATCTAGATCTGTCAGAAAAATAGCTCAAAACAAGAGCAGAGGATATTGTCGCAATATGGTGGTCAAAACCTTCAGGAGATTATATAATGAATTTTTACTGTGTAAAACAAGTATTCTGGGAGAAAACAGAGTCCGGAGGTCACACGAGGTGGCCACAAGCTCGGGAGGCGCGCCCATGGGGTAGGGCTTTGCAGAGGTGCCAGAGCTCGAAGCTTTTAAAATAGAGATGAATATAATTTTGAGAGGTATGCTTTCATTGTCAACGCAACGACCGAGAGTTCCCAATATCTTCCATGCTAGACAAATTATAGGCGGTTCCTAAACACAAAGGTAAAGTTTTTACTCCCCCTTCACCAACGAATACAAGCCATGGCGAGCCGAATCCTCGGGTGCCGTCCATACCAACAACGATCCGAGGGAGTTTTGTTTCATTACTATATTTTGATTTTGATTTTGATCATAGGACTGGGCATCCCAATTACCAGCCACTTTCTCGTGAATGACAAGCGAATAAACACTCATCATGAGAATAACCCACCTAGCATGGAAGATACTGACCGCCCCCTGTCGCTTCATGAGCGATTTGGGCATACAAAACAGATTATTATTTGAAGATTTAGAGTTTGGCACATGCAAATTTACTTGGAACGGCAGGTAAATAGCACATATAGCACGACAAAAGAAGACACATCCGTGACATTATGGGCCGAATGCAATTTTTTTTCTGTCATGCTTATGACACTTCTATGATGATAATTGTGACAAAACCATGTATCATCATAGATGTGATGAACAGTGACCATTTTTGGGGGTTGGATGAACAGTTCCCGGTGGGGGTTGGATGAATAGGACCCCGTGGTAGTAGAGGTTGTTGCTGCTGGATGAATAGGACCCTGATCAAGAGGAGGCCACCACACACCCGAGCCGATTGGGTGTGGATGAATAGGACCCCGTGGAGGGCTGGTTGAACTGTAGCTGGTGGAAGCTGGATGAACAGGATCCCATGGAGGGCTGGTTGAACAGTAGCCGATGGAGGCTAGATGAACAGTAGCCTGTGGATGAACAGTAGCCGGTGGAGGCAGGAGGAAGGTCACGATGGATGAACAGTAGTAGGTGGAGGCTGGAGGAAAGTCGATGGTGGATGAACAGTAGCCCGTGGAGGCTGGAGGAAGTCAACGGTGGATGAACAGTAGCCCGTGGAGGCGAGAGCGAGGCAGTAGACAGTGGATGAAGAGTAGCCCGTGGAGTCCCATTTTGTGGTATGCCACACCCCTCCCGATGAACAGGACCACATTTCGACTGTAGGCGCTCCAACACAAGTCTGTTTCCACCGTTTTGCGGTACGCCACACCCCTCCCGATCAACAGCACCCCGTTTCGACCGTAGGCACTCGAACAGAAGGTTGTTTCCTCCATTTTGCGGTACGCCATACCCCTCCCGATGAGCAGGACCCCATTTCGGCTGTTCCATCCAAGCTGGTTGGCTCCCGATCGATGAACAGGACGCGTTCCAACCCAGTCAGTTGCCTCCGGATCGATGAACAGGACGCGTTCCGACCCAGTCGATTGCCTCCCGATGAACACGATGCTGTTTGTCTGTTCCGACCCAGACGGTTGGCTGCCAATGAACAGGACGCAGTTGCTGTACGCGTTCGAGACCCCGCTCGTATGTACGTACGTGGCCGTATTTTTTGCCGTGTGGCTGTAGGTACGCGTACATGATTTAGCTGGGACTGCCTGAACTGCTACGTCAGGGGCTCTACTACGACACGTGCCGCTACTTACTCGGCAATGGTTCATCCTTGCAGAGAGACCGATCAAGCAGTATGTACGTACACATTCGCGACCAGACAGACAACCCTACGTACGGTTCGATCGGGTGGGTCCCAGCTGTCAGGGAGGATAAGGAGGCACTCCCTTGCGTGCGAAGATATATGTGGTGGGTCCCAGCCATTAGGGAGAGGAATCATTTTTTTGCGCGTAATAAAGAGGCACTTCCTTGCGTGCGAAGATGTAGCTGGTGGGTCCAGCTGTCAGCCTCACCATGAACAGTAGTCTTTCGATGGCTGTCGTTCGTTGACAACGTTGACCACGCCGCGCCGAGAGCACACTGGTACAACGAGGTGCTATACAAATGGATTTTAACCCCTTTCTGCGATGGCATTCTGAACCGTCGCCAAGTGATTGTGTGCGATACGGGGGTCCTTCCCACACGACCCAGAAACCGTCGGGGATAGGCACTCCGGTTACACACGCTGGGCAAAATAAGATCGTGTGCGATGGGCGAGTGATCAAATTACAATTATACAGGCCCAATCATTTCCGGTCCTAAGTACATCCCACACAGTCAGTCCCAGACAAACGTTTCCGTTTGTATATACATTACAAATAGTCAATCCAAGGAATACGTTTCCGTTCTTATGTACATCCCACACAGTCAATCCAAGAAGTACGTTTCCGTTCTTATGTACATCCTACACAGTCAATACAAGAAGTACATTTCCGTTCGTATGTACATCCCACACAGTCAATCGAGGGAAAATGTTTCCGTTCGTATATACATCCCACACAGTTTTATGTATAGCCTCATGTGTGATAGGTGTAATAATCACACATGCTCTGCCTCGGTTAACCATTTGCTTTTATTCAACTACATCACACATGATTTGATGAACAAAACTGTATGGCATTGGGCTATCCATCACAACCGCTTTTGTCGGCGTTCTGGGAACCGGGGTACCCAGACTTGCCTGCCTGCGGCCCATAGCGTGGCTTCATCAGCGGCCTGGTACGGCCCTTCTCCAGCATCAACAACACAAGACCCTCGCGAGGGGCCAAGCCTCGCGAGGCGGATGACGCCAAGACCTCCGGAGGGAGCGGTTTCCCCAGGCCGGCTCCTGAGGAGCAGAGAATTCCATGCAAGCCCCACCTCGTGAGGTTCAGATGACGCAAGCCATGACGACCAAGGTTAGGCGGGCGCCAGCAGGCGCAGTACAACAGGTTTCCTCTTCGGTGCTAAGGAAGCAAGCGCAGACACAGAGTCCCAAGGAATCAGCCAAAGGTTTCCATTCCCGCGCTACAAGACCAGGATGGTAGGACGAAGGTCATCGCCGAGCCCACCACGACGTCACGACCAGAAGCTTTGCAGGTGAAGACCGCCTTTCGCCAGGATAAGATGTACTACTTGTCTCCCTTCAAACTTGGCCGTTGTGGGATCCCTTCCCGCCTTCATTTTGGGGGAAGAGGATCGAGGCCACTATAAATATAGCTAGGCCACCACCATAGACGGGAGAGAGAGGACCGGATCCTCACCAGCTCACACCAGCACAAGAACACTCCTCCTGAGGTTGTACTCCCTCTGTACTAGTTCATCCTCAGCCCACCTCGAGGCCAATCCACCACAAAGCAGGAGTAGGGTTTTACACCGCAAGGTGGCCCGAACCTGGGTAAACTGCTGAGTCCCTTTCCTTTCCTGTTCATCTAGCTAGGCGGTGAGCTCGACGAGTCGGCAGGCTGGGGAGATTGAGTTCTTCGCACGCTCCCCAGAGTTTGAACCTTTCTTGGGTCTGTGGAGCCCTGAATCCGACATTTGGCGCGCCAGGTAGGGGTGTGTCGGAGCCTCTCTTCCGCCAGTCGGTCGCCTCCGTCCCGCCGTTCTCATGGCTGACGCTCCTCGAGCTCATGCTAAGCACTGGGCCGCTCGTCCTGCCCGGGCGGCGCCCTCCGCCCAAGAAGATCTCCACTCCGCGCTCCTCGCTCCTCGCAGACCGCACGCCGGCCGACGCCGTCGGCCGTAGGCGACATGGACCACTTCCACCCGCCCCCACACTGCGCCACAACCGGGCCACCATGCGATCTTCGAGCTTCACCGCAGCAACAGCACTGCACACCCGCCGGGAGCAGGCGAACATGCGAGCTGCGCTCATCATGGCACTAGAGCTGCTGTGATGTAGGCTGGCGGAAGGCGGCCACGATGCCTTGCTGGAGCGGGTCACCGAGCTGCTGGACGCCGCCTGCAGGGGTGTGACGCCCTTCTGCACCTTACCTACGCTGCGAGCGCTGCCGGGGGCGCGCGCCGGCCCTCACTACGACCACGCGCCCTCCCCCAGGGGGCCCGGAGGGCCCCGCGGCGCCGGCCTGGCTCGTGGCGCCGTTTGTCCTACCCAGGATGCGTTACCCCCGGGCGCTGCAGAACTGGGCGGCCCCTCCTGGGCCCACGCTGAGATGCCACTCTGCAGTCGTGGTGACCTTTGTAACACCCCCGGTGGTTAACTACAGTAATCACCCTTGATTATGCCATGTCATCATGTTTAACAGTGCATGATCATCATTTGCATCATAATGCTTTTCAACTCCTAACCTCAAATTCAAATTTAAATGAAAGTGGAAAATAAAAGTTGTCTAACATAAAAAAAAACTAAATTGTTCATAATATTGTAAATAATCCAAAGACCATTCTAAAATTTTAACCAACAATTAATAAATTAATTAAGAGACTCTAACAGTAGCAAAACAACACTATGTAATACCTTTTTAATTAAATAAAATCCCAAATGAAACCTTTGTGCTCAAAACCATTTTATTGCAGTGGCATATAATGCACCATGTTTGTTTGGGCCAGTCTCATATTTTACAAAAGTCCAGAGGTAGCCTAGACATTTTTGCAAAAACAGAAAAGAAATGAATAAAAGAAAAACAGAAAACAGAAAAGGGAAAAAGAAGAGAAAAAGAAAAGACTCACTATGCCTGGGCCGCAAGTGCACAGTGCGGCCCAGCCCACCGCAAGCCGTCCCTTTTCCCCCCCGCACTGCTCACCCCCCTCCTCCCGCGCCCCGCTGTCGAACGCTCCGCGTGCGCGCGCCCCTCCGAGCCCGGCCCCCCTCCCTCACTGCACGACAGCGCGTCGCCGCGCTCGCCGTGGATAAAGGGGAGAGCCCCGTGCACCCTGGCCCCCTGGCTCTCCCTCGCTCACTCCCACTCGCTCTCCCTCGCCTCCCCATCTCAACCGAACGCCACCGCCGACGCGCCGTCGTCACCACCGCGGCCATCGGCGTTCCCGAGCCCGGCGGATGTGTTTGTGTGGAGCGTCGCCGACCGCTTCTTCCTCATCGACGGACGGCAGGAGCTGAGGTGCACCGGAACTCGCGAGTCGAGCCGGCCCATGTATACGGCACCTCCGGCGATCACCGTCGATTTTGCCTCGTCTCTGCGCTCCCGTTCACTCGAGGGCCACCGTGTGCCGCACTGTAAGCCCCAGCTCCCCCTCTGTTCCTTCGCGTAGCTCTAGCTAGCCGTCGCACCGTCGCCGCCATGACCGAGCTCTGTGCACCGCTGGTGAGCTCCGTCGACGCGGCCACGACCGTCGATGGCAGCGCCTGAGCCCAGAGCCGTGCTCTTGGTGCTCCCAGGAGCACGTAGCACACGCGCACGCGCCTCCTAGTGCCCCGCAGCCTCGATTCCATCGAAGACCGAACTCCGGCGTCCGTTTCGTCGCTCGCCGCCGTCGAGCTAGCTCACCACCGGTCGGTCCAAGACCACCATTCGACGCGGCGCTCTTCTAGCTTTCGAACGCAAGTGGAATCGCGTGAAACGATGCACCACAGCCGATTTCCGGCGATGCCCGAGCCTCTCCGCCGCGATTTTCGTCGCCGCCGGCGCATCGCCGGCCACCGGCCGACGTGGCACACCTGGGGCCACCCCTGGGTCACTGCCAGTGGGCCCCCTGGCCCCAGTTGACCACGCTGACCGTGGTCAACGTGCTGACTAGGCGCAGCCCAGCCACTGACATGTGGGCCCCCCCGGCTAATTAACCTAATTAAACATTTTAATAAATAAAAACAAATTAGCTATGCTAATGTCCCACTGACAGGTGGGCCCCCACTCTGTTTAATTAGTTTAGTTTAAACTTAAACACTGGATTAGAGCTGAGTCTATGACAGTGGGGTCCCACATGTCAGTTTGACCTGGTCAGCCGACCGTTGACTGCTGACGTCAGCAGTACGTCATGCTGACGTCATCAATCACTGTTTTGGATAATTCGAATTTAATTAATTAAATAAATTCCAGAAATTAATAAAAACTTTAGAAAATCATATCTTTTAATCCGTAACTCTGATCGAAAAACTTTATACATGAAAATTGCTTAGAACGACGAGACGAATTCAGATACGCGGTCCGTTCACCCGTCACGTGTCCCTAACTATCCGAACATGCAACCGTCCCTCTCCGGTCATCTGTCTGACAAATGTCCGGAACCTGGAAAACATTCCCGGATGGATTCCTCCTTCCTCGGTGACGTGCAACCATACGTTAGGACACACCCGGCACTGCATATTGTCATGCCGTACTTTGCGTTGCTCATGTTTGCTCTATATTTATACTGTTTCCTCCCCCTCTTCTCTCTCGATAGAGCCGGTACCGACGCAGCTCCAGAGTTCGACGACCCCTGACGACCTTGCCCCTGCCGCCGAGCAACCAGGCAAGCCCCCCTTTTGATCATTCCGATATCGCCCATTCTATTTCTCATGCTTGCATTAGAATTGCTGCTGCTGCTGCTTTACCTATTCTGATGCATAGCCTGTTCATTGTAACCTGCTGTTGATAATTACCTGCATATCCTAAACTGTTTAGTCTAGGCTGGGTAGAGACCTATCAGTGACCCCACTTATCCCGACTGCCGCGCTGGATCGTCAGAAGACCCGATCAACGGGATTGAAGACCAGGACCCGACACCGCACATCACCCCCCCCTTAGTTGTAATGACACTGCAGCGTTACTATCGAGTGCCGAGGGTGAAACCTCTTATAGCACTTCTGATGTTAACTCTGTAGAGTAGCTATTCGGTCGTGGTCATCGAGGGTGATTCCTCCTTCACCGCTTCCGATAACGACGCCGTCGTACAACACCTCAAGTGTGGACCCAGTGAGGGTGATTCCTCCAAGTTCACCTTGACGGATACATCGAGTAGGAATCCAACGAGGGTGATACCTCGGATTCCCCTGATGTTATGGACACACGGATACTTGGACTTTACACTGTTACTTGGATAGGCGGGTCAACCCTGAGGGGTACCCGCGTGCGCCTAAGTGGCGAGTGTTGTGAAGACGGGTGCCAGTGTGGTGCCCGAGTGGTGAATACGAGGCGCGGCCGGGCATTCTTAACCCTTGCAGCAAGTCCTCGAGACGGGGCGACGGGGTCACATCTTTCGTGAGTCTCTGCTCGTTACCGCAAGCCCCTAGTCCTAACGATTTGGATATTTGATCCGAGCAGGCCTCTGGTCTGATAGCACTAACCATCACGTGGGCATAGTATGCGCGTTCTGCATCGTATGCATCAGCCGAAATCTCTGTCAGACGTCCAATTCAGCACTGCGGCCGGGCTGGGCCGGCACCATCCTGAGGGGTGGAGCCTGGTTCGCCCGGCACGCAACGACCCGGAGGGCGAGGGGTGATGGCCAAGACCCCCTTGCGCTTAGGATGTAGACCGACGGGGACCTCTCTGCTGAGCTGTAGGTAGGGTTGCGATGTGTTGTTTGGCCGAGGCCGGGCATGACCCAGGAAAGTGTGTCCGGCCGGAGTTAAGCGAGCGTGATGGGTAAGTTGGTGCACCCCTGCAGGGAAGAAAACTTCTATCGATAGCCGCTCCTACGGTAAAGGACACTCGGAGTTGTATCCCGATCGATACAACTAGAACTGGATACCTGTGATGAGACCTGTATGTATGGCTCTGGGATTGCTTCTCGTAGGGAGTCGAGAAGGGATCTCCGGACGAGGTTGATGACTGTATGGCTCTGGGATTGCTTTCTCGCAGGGAGTCGAGAAAGGATCTCTGGGTGAGGATGAGACTTAATGATACTGCTACATTATATTGTACTGTGCTTCTCTCTTCTATTGCTGCAAGACCTCTGAAGATGCTAGTCTTCGATAGGACTAGGCCTTCTCTCTATTCTTGCATTTCTGCAGCCCAGTCCACATATACAGCCTCCCTTTGAAAATGTTGCATATGTAGTGTAGATCCTTGCTTGCTGAGTACTTCTGAGTACTCACGGTTGCTTTGTTTTCCTTTTCTCCCCATATCAGTTTGACGTGACCAGAGGACGGAGCCCCCTGAGACAGATGCCCCGACGATCGCTACTACTACTACCCAGAGGATGGATACTACTACGAGTTGACTGACGACCAGGAGTAGGATCGGAGGGTCCCAGGCAGGAGGCGTTCGCCTTTCGATTGTAGTGTTTTATTTTGCCCCGCCTTTCTAAAAGCCTTTCTGTTTCTCTTTTAATATCTGTACTCAGATATCTGATGCTTCCGCTGACGCTTGTTCGCAAGCTTATGTATTCGAGCCCTCGAGGCCCCTGGCTTGTAATATAAAGCTTGTATGACTTTATTTATGTTTTAGAGTTGTGTTGTGATATCTTCCCGTGAGTCCTTAGGCTTGATCGTGTGCATTTGCGTGTATGATTAGTGCACGATCGGGCCGGGGGCGTCACAACCTGGCGCCAAGGATGGCAAGCAACGACGCCGGATGGCAGGGCGACAGCTCGGGGATGGCGGCTTCGGGCACTCCTGTGCCTCCACCGACGGACTCGCTATATGTGCCAAGAGGAAGCCCCCGCCTATTCCCCTCGCCGGCCTGGGTGTCGGGACCACATGAGGCCGAGGCCCTTCGTAGGCCACCTCGGAGCTTCACCGGCATCTTCGACGACAACAGCCATCGGGTACCATCAATATCTCAGGGGCATGATTACACTAACCATGGACTGCAGGTGAACTAAGCCACGGCAACGGCCGTGGACCTCAGGACGATGGCCCCGCCGCAAGGGGACAGAATGCACTGGGAGCTGTGCGGGGGGAGCCCGGTGCCAGGGCCTCCCCCGCGCACGCTGCTCGGAGCTAGGTCCTCCGCTGGGGAAGGCGCCGGCGAGCCCTTCCCTCCGGTGGGGGGCCTGCGATCGCCGGGGCACCGCCAGCGTCCCCCTTGCCCCTTGGTCTTGTCCTGGTTTCCGGATGCCCCAACGGTGGTCGGGGGAGGTGCAGGGCTGGGCCCTCGCCTGGCACCAAGGATACTAGTGAAGATCTCCGCTCGTGACACTCTCACGTAATAATGAGTTGGGGCTGTACACGCCCCGGAGTCTCCTGAGTGCCGCCCTCGGGCCTCACAGGGGCTCCCACCCACGTCCAAGTGGAAGCACCATGCTCTGCGTTGGCCGTCGACACTGTCCCCCAATGACTATGCCCACGCCCAGTGGAAGCACTTAGCTCCGCGCTGGTGAGAAG
This sequence comes from Thinopyrum elongatum, assembly GCA_011799875.1. Classification (NCBI taxonomy): domain Eukaryota; kingdom Viridiplantae; phylum Streptophyta; class Magnoliopsida; order Poales; family Poaceae; genus Thinopyrum; species Thinopyrum elongatum. The sequence continues at coordinate 396,554,127 of CM022298.1, read as the reverse complement.
ACTAGTCTAGGTGCCGGACGCGGCTGTTTGTTTCACCCTCTTTCTGTAACCTAGTTGCCATCTTTTGGAATGAGATTTGGAGTTTCGTGTGCTTATCAAAAGAAAAAGGGGGGAGATTTTTCGATTCGTGGTGTTTTCTTGCCTTTTGGTTTACGTTAAAAGCAAGGCTCATGCTTGCTACCCCCCCGTGAGCACCCCGCGAGCGGGGGCTGGGCGTGGCGTGCGTGCTGCGCGCGCGCTTGGGCCAGCCCAAGCGGTGCCGAGGGCCCCTCGGGGCCAAAGGCGCATCTGCCGCAGGACCACTGCGCGCACGCCCTGCCCCGACTCGGTAGTCGGCTCCTCACGCGGTGCTCTCAGGCGGGCCTGCAGGCTCCTCAGGAGGCTTGAGCCCTCACATGCCCCTGCGGGGCCCGCCTCAGGAAGGAAGCGCCCTCACGACACAGGAACCCTTCCAAGACCACCAACACAAAAGATAGGTCACAACGAACTACTCTAGTAGGGGGCCCTCCTGCCCTCGGCAGCTCGTTTCAAAATTAATTTAGAAGGCATATCATCGTTTCATGCATAACCGGGGAACCCCCACCAAAAAATACTTTCCACGCCCCACGGGGCCATGCTCGAAGTTGTGGCATGCAGGTCAGGATCAGAAAGGAAACGTAAGCCTAGCAAGACGTGCTGCCATCGGCGTCGCCATCTTCATCATCACCATCGTCGGCACCACCCTCTTCAGCTGCGAGCACGTCCACGCCATCTTCACGGGCGAACTCCGTGACCAGGTCGTCCACATGGTCATCCACCCAGCTCGCCAGGTCGCCCTGCGTGGCCTTGGGCACGGGGGCTATCGCGGCATTGAAGTCGAAGTCAGGATCAAGGCTAAGAAGATAGCTAAAGACACGCGAGAACGCACGCCCGAGGAGTCCCCTGATTCTTTCCTCGATGAGCTGGCGCACCCTCGTGGCCCGGTCTTCCAGACGGGTCATGACTTGGGTAAAGAAGTGGAGGTAGCCAGCGTCATCATCCTCGTGCGGGCGGGAGACGCTCTCTTCGCAGATGGTATCCAAGGCCCGGTTGGCCCAGACCCTGAGGTCCTCAAGCATCGAGGAGCGCTCGCGCTGCATCGTCCGGCGGTGGTTCGCTTCGTTCGTAGCTTTCTCCACAAGAGACGTGACACCCGCGACCAGCTGCTGAAGTGAGGACAAGTCGGCTTGGGTGGAAGCCCCAGCCTCTTTGGCGATCATCTCGCGCTGCTCTGCCGCGGCAAGCTTCGCCCTGAGGGCATCGGTTCTGCCCTGCAACTCAACCTGCCGCTGTTGGAAGCGGGTCTCCTGGAGCCTAAGCTTCCGGCGGTATTCGCCAACAAGAGCCTCGCGAATCTCCGCCACCCTTCGGTCGATCTCCTGCTAGATCTTGGCCTCCCGGGCGGCAATGGCGTCTTCAGCCGCGGCCACTTGGCGCTCCCTCACCTCCAGCCGCTCGAGCTCCAGGTTATGTTCCAAGATCTCAAGCGCCAGTGCATCCTCACGCGCCTGGCCTCCTTTCTCATCCGAGGGGGCCTCGCTCGGTGGTGCCGCCAGGGTGGCCCTGCGCGCCTCGACCTACCGCTCGAGGGTGGCGTTCGACGCTTGAAGCTCCTTCTCCCGCTCCTCGGCAGCCTCGCGACGGCGGTCAGTAGCCCTGGCCTCCTCCAGGGCGCGGGCGCAGACCTCGCGAGAAGCCGCGAGGGACGCCGCGGCATCTGCGCGAGCGCGCTCATGCTGCAGATGCCCAAGGTTGATGGCGACCTTCAGCTGGTGCCACTCACGTGCCAGGCGGAGGCCTTCCGCCTCTAGGCGAGCATCGACATCGATAAGCTCTCCTTCAAGCCGACTCAGCGCACCCATTGCTTCCTGGAAAAGGTCATGGCGGACGGCGCTGCGCCCGCGCGCGAGCTCCAGCGCGTAGCCGAGCCCTTCCTCCGCGCCGGCGGCTGCTGCGGAAGCGCGGAGCGGCTTGCTCGTCTTCGACAAATGGCTGGCGGGCAGCGCTCCCCCAGCCGTTTCCCAGGCCTTGGCGGAGGCGTTGGGCGGCGTGGCCTCACCGCTCGAAGACGAAGTCGGTCCTGGGGCCGCCTGGCCGCTGGCAAGGACCAGTGGAGGAGCCCTTGGCATGCCTCCTGCGCCCCAGAAGTGACCATGAAGGAAGGACGCTGGGAGCGCAGGCCCGCGGCCTCCCTGTGGCGCATCCACCTCGCGGGCAGACTCTGTGCCTCGTGCAGGCGTATGACGCGGGGGGCTTGGAATCACGAGCAGACCAAGGGCCCCCGGAGATCGCGCCCCAGGAGATTTCGCCGCCGCAACCAAAGGGGTCCTGAGGAGCTGGAGTCAGAAAAGGGCGCGACACGAGAAGACCCTCAAAGATAAGTTACTTACTCGTCCACAGCCACCCACACCCTCTGTTTCAGGGGCCGGGGGGCGTCGCCACCACAGCTCCAGAGTCCTTTCCTCTTGTGGAGCACCCTAAGGTCCAGACGAGGTGTGCCGAGGGTAGACGCCTTGCCCTTCGCGACTGGGCTGCGGGTAGCCACCTCAGGAGTCGCCACCTCAAGAGTTGCTACTCCAGGAGCAGCCATCTCGGGAGCAGCCGCCGCAGAAGCACCAGATGGCGCCCGCTCCCCGGCAGTCGCCTCGGGGGCACCCAGCGGCGCCCGTCCTCCTGCAACCACATCAGGGGCGCGCGCCACAGGATCGGCGAGCACAAGAGCCACAAAGATGGTATTCTCACAAGGCCCTTCAAGGCGCTTCGGGCGCAGCCCCCACCCATCGAAGAGGGGCATTTGCTTCACGAAGTCCTCTTTGTTCGAGCAGTGGTACAAGAGGCATCCCTCCTCCAGAAGTGCGGCAGGCGCTAGGTCGCCAGTCAAGAGCTCGAGCATCGCGCGCAGCGTCTTGGAAGGGAGAGAGGGCACCTGGAGCCTCATGGGGTCATTGGGGCCGGTGAAGGCCCACATTGGGCGAGAGTGGCGCTGGAGCGGGGCGATGCGCCGCCGGACGAACTCCCTCACCACCATCGACGCCGTCACCCCTGCCTTCTTCAACTTGGCCAGCCTGGACCAGACACGGGCGAGCCGACGGTCGACGAGTTTCACGTGCCCCCAGCCGGAGCTGGGTTCCGCTGGCGCTTCCGGGAGCAGGAGCAGGGGACTGAATGTGGCGGCGTCCACATACACCCACTGCTTCCGGAATCCCTTCACATCCGGACGGAGTGTGAAGTCGATGCCGGAGCCAGCCGTCGCCGCCACAGCCTGGAATGCCACGCATCCCGAGCGCTGTCGGCCGTCGACCAGATGAAGCGAGAAGAAATGGCGGAGCAAGGCGACAGATGAAGCAATGCCCACCATAGCCTCACACAAGAAGGCGAAGGTGGCAAGGAGGATGATGGACCCGGGGTCCAGATGCAGCGCTTGGATCTGGTAATGCGAGATTGTGGCATTGAAGAAATCAGAGAAAGGAGGAACCAAGCCAGCCAAGAGAGCATGAAGGTGAATGGGGATCTCGGTGGTCCCCATGTCGGCCATGGCCCGGGAGGCAGGCTAGACCTTCGTCGCCTTCCAGTCGTTGGAATCAGCAGTGAGGGCCGACCGGACCTTGTCCAACCCCTCCTGGTTGATCACCGTCGACCGATTAAGCGCGGGCTCCGGACCCGACTGGGATTCGGCGAGCGTGCAGGCCTTCCCTTTCTTCTTCCACCTCGGGGCCATGACGTCAAGGGGGATTGTCGCCGGCGCCGAATATGGAAGAAGAGCTGCAAGTTCGCAGGAAAGAGGGGAAGCCAAAGGCGAGCACGACGGGCAATGATGGCAGAGCTGCGCTCGCAACAGGCAACCGTCGAGTCTGGCAGTTGCTGAGGCTACGTGGGGAAGTGGAGACACCCACGTCCCATCAAGCGCCACGCATCGACCGGGCCCGCAGGCAATTAGGGCCTGCGGCGCTTCGCCCTTGCCCTTTGGCTTTGCCTCGAAGCCAAGTCCGAGCGCGCCTTGGGCCCGGGGGCTACTGTCGGCGTTCGGGGAACTGGGGTACCCAGACTTGCCTGCCTGCGGCCCACAGCGTGGCTTCATCAGCGGCCTGGTATGGCCCTTCTCCAGCATCAACAACACAAGACCCTCGCGAGGGTCCAAGCCTCGCGAGGCGGACGATGCCAAGACCTCTGGAGGGAGCGGCTTCCCCAGGCCGGCTCCTGAGGAGCGGAGATTTCCATGCAAGCCCCACCTCGTGAGGTTCAGATGACGCAAGCCATGAGGACCAAGGCCAGGTGGGCGCCAGCAGGCGCAGTACAGCAGGTTTCCTCTTCGGTGCTAAGGAAGCAAGCGCAGATGCAGAGTCCCAAGGAATCAGCCAAAGGTTTCCATTCCCGTGCTACAAGACCAGGATGGTAGGACAGAGGTCATCGCCGAGCCCACCACGTCGTCACGACCAGAAGCTTTGCAGGCGAATACCACCTTTCATCAGGATAAGATGTACTACTTGTCTCCCTTCAAACTTGGCCGTTGTGGGATCCCTTCTCGCCTTCATTTTGGCGGAAGACGACCGAGGCCACTATAAATATAGCTAGGCCACCACCATAGACGGGAGAGAGAGGACCGGATCCTCACCAGCTCACACCAGCACAAGAACACTCCTCCTGAGGTTGTTCTCCCTCTGTACTAGTTCATCCTCAGCCCACCTCAAGGCCAATCCACCACAAAGCAGGAGTGGGGTTTTACACCGCAAGGTGGCCCGAACCTGGGTAAACTGCTGAGTCCCTTTCCTTTCCTGTTCATCTAGCTAGGCGGTGAGATCGATGAGTCGACAGGCTGGGGAGATTGAGTTCTTCGCACACACCCCAGAGTTTGAACCTTTCTTGGGTCTGCAGAGCCCTGAATTCGACAACTTTTACTGCTAGAACCGTTTGCAAAGTTCCATGACCCATTTAGCGGGTTTATTAGTTTACAATTAATAATTCCAGTATTACGCAAATTTACATTTCATATCGAACAGCTGTTTGCCAATTTCATATCAGGCACATAAATATATTTTAACATCACAATACGATAGCTACCTGAAAACAGCACAGTACAACATATAGCTAGTTCACCTTCATAAGAACAATATTAGAACAATATATTCATTTCCCTAATGGAGATCATCCAGGCTCGTCTTATCCACCTCTGCTTTCAGTTCAGTAAGAACCTATTTTCCACTTACCAACTGGGAAAGTGCCTCCTCCTTCGCCAACACCATCTTAGCAAAGTCTAATTTAAAAAATCTGAGCTCATTCTCCATCTTCCTCTTTTTTTCCTGCATCTTGAAATATTCTTCAACGTTGACAACACTTTCTCTAAGGCTACCTCTGTTCTCTTCCTCATACATGCTCCAGAGCTTTGCTAGGCACATCTTCAAAGAATGTGGCCACTCTTGATCAACCCACTCTAGGTAAGAACACTTCCGTTCATCCTATAATATTTAAAACTAGATCAGTAACAATTGTAGGGGAAATGGGTTTCTAGCAACATAGAAAATCACCAAATAAATATTTTGAAAAACTGAAGAAACAGGTTAATTATGACATATCTTCTCAAAAAAATCAATGTGCAAATGAATTAATTGCTACTGAGACAACAACCAAATTCTAAAACATCAGAAGCTATAATTAACTACAACAACACTACATGTTCTTAGTCATGTACTATAAATAACAAATTGAACATTTTGTGAGGAAGCTAAATATAACTGCAACAGCATAGCGACAGTGTTCGGATGACATCAAATTGATACTAACAGGTGTGTACATGCACAAATTTAGTAACATAGGACTAATAGCACTAAGGACGTCCACTATGTATGCCAAAACCGGTGTCAAGACAACTGTTGCTACATTTAGCACCGGTGCCCTGCACTGACGGGCCAATGCAGCAGAAAAAAAATCAGGGAACCGGACCCCGAAGCACTTAGTTGCTCTGATGCCCAGTTCCTTCGTGCCATAAAGATTTAGTATTTTACTGCTTGGCTACTCGGATGTGTGGTCCAAAGTTGGCTGCACAAACTGCTAAAGTGGTGCCAAATAAGTATTTAATGGCACCGCTGATGAGATGGCAACATTTTTAGATACTAGGTACAAACTGTGACACTGTCTTAACATCCAGAATAACATAGCACAGTGACAGTGTCTGAATCACATCTAACAAATGATTTGTAACAACGAAAGTGGGGCTAACCTTCTCTACACATGCCAGAAACTTCCTCCCACTGTCCACAGATTCAAACACAACTAACTTCATGCATGGAGATTGATGGTGACAATGAGCAGGAAGATCTTCAGCCACCCCGCTCCATTCGTTGCAACTGATGGTCCTAGGGAGCTACAAGAGGAAGAAATGACTCAAATCAACGCCTGGTTAAAATCCTTCATTCCAAGTCATAACTCGAGAGAGAGAAGATAGGCATACCCGGGTGGTGAAAGAGTTGTCGTCGGAGGAGGAACCGCTGGAGAGGTCATTGAAGAAGACCATGGCGACCCCGACGGTAGGATGCGAGATGGCGAGAGCGAGGAAGCAAGCGAGGAAGCGGCTATAGCTTTGGAAGGAAGGAAGGAGGAAACAGGGGAAACATGACTTTTGGTCTGGGAGAAAAGGGGGTGGGGAAGGTGGGGTAGATATTTCGACGGTAGGCCAAAACTTTCGAAATGTGGAGGGAAACTTTGCGCACGGTGCCACCGGACACCATTCACTTTGAACGATTGTGTGCATTGCAAACAATTCTTCTGCTTTACGCGCATTGGATGTGTTTGATAATTCAAATTTTGGTGGAAATTTCCCTGGGTACTATCCTCATCCACGTCATTGCATAATTTAACATCGCTTGCTAATTTGAGAACACAAAAGAGCGTACATCACACATACCACACTTACTGAATTGAGCAATTTTAGTAATTAAACAGAGCCAGTTGACCTAAACATTGCTCTAACAAAAGACCATCATTAAAAACAAAGCCTAAGTACGCATAATTTTAACAAAGCCGCCGCCGCGCCGGCCTATGCATCGCCGGTGTGAGATGAGACGTCGATGACTTGTCCTGGCGACATGCTGCCATTGGTAGACTCCGCGTCCCCCTACTGAAGTGGACCACGTCCTCGTCCTCGGCGCCGCCCTCAAGGTTGTAGTACTCGTAGTAGTGGATGTGCCAGAGCTCGCGTTGGTACTCCATCGCCGATTTCTCGATGGACAGACTCTTCTCTACCTCGACCTCGGCCACGCGCAACTCCTCCTCCCGGCGCTCCTCGATCTCCGCCGCCTCCTGCATCTCCAGCTCCCGCTCGGCAATCTCATGAGGAAGAAGGTGCTCCGTGGCCACCGCCGCCTTTTTGGACGATGGTTGCATGCTAGATTCCGAGGTGGCCTGGAATATCTTGGCATGTGCGTCCTCGATCTTGGCATGGATGGCCTCGACCCGGGCCAGGGCGACATCGGCGGCATGGACGGCAGCTTGAGCGCTCTCGGCGTTTGCAGCCGCCGTCGCAGCAGCTCCTGCGCCGTCTCAGCTGCTGTAGCTGCCGTGTCGGCTGCTGTAGATGCCCTCTCAGTGGATGTGGCCGCGCTTAATGTAGATGTGGCGGCACTCTCGGCGTAGGCGGCCGAGCTCTCGGCGCAGGCAGCGGCGCTTGGGGAGGACACGGCCATGGTACGGGCACTCACGAAGCGTTTCCATGGCGTCATCTTTGCCAGACGGGGTTGCGGGAATGGGGATCGGATTTGTGGATTCGGGGGTTGCCAGCACTGGAGCAGACGAAGCCGTGAAGCTTAAGGAGGAAGACTTAAATAGACCCATGAATTTTCATCGCAAACGGTTCCTGCAAAAAAAACTGGGTGTGATGTTGTTGATATTTTTATTAGCTGTGAAAGATGAATTTGGAGTAAAGTGGCAACGGATGGTATTTTAAATGTTTGAGAAAATTTGTAATACTAATACAACTGTAATGTCAAAATTTGGGAAATTTTAGGGGTCATTTGACCTTTTAAGACATTTAAGTGATTTTCTAGCCATTTAATGACCGTAATTCAAATTTGAACTACATGTACATGCAACAGCTAACCATAACGGTTCAAAAAGTCTTATTTGTGTACTTGTGTGCTAGTTAATTCCATGTACAGTAAATTGGAAGGAATTTTCAAACATATTGGTCTCACGACTATGACCCAAAGCATGGAGTGCCATGGCATTTAAATTCCAAAAAATTAAAAAATGATCAAAAACACATGAAACCTTGCTTGACATAATGGCATGGCAACAAGATGGTGTGGTAAAGAAATTGGCCTGTTTGACGAAAGTTTGGACACACACCCCTCACAAACTGGAGCAACTCACTAGAAGGCTCTTGGTTCCGAGAGGGAACAATGCATGTTTGATGACGAACGGGCGATAGCTTCCTCTTATGGCCTTCAAATTTTTTCTACAGTTAACATGCACTAATACAACTGTCATGTGAAAATTTGGAAAATTCCAGGGGTCATTTGTCATTTTTAAGACATTTAAGTGATTTTCTAGCCATTTAATGACCGCAATTCAAATTTGAACTACATCTACATGCAACAGCTAACCATAACGGTTTGAAAAATCATATTTGTGTACTTGTGTGTGAGTTAATTCCATGTGCAGTAAATTGGAAGGAATTTTCAAACATATTGGTGTCATGGCCTGGACACATGCATGGAGTGCCATGGCATTTGAATTCTGAAAAATTAAAAAAAGATCAGAAACACATGAAACCTTGCTTGATGTAATTTCATGCCACCAAGATGATGTGGTAAAAAATTTGGCATGTTTGACGAAAGTTTGGACACACACCCCTCACAAACCGGAGCAACTCACTAGAAGGCTCGTGGTTCCGAGAGGGAACAATGCATGTTTGATGACAAACAGGCGATAGCTTCCTCTTACGACCTTAAAAAAATTTCTACAGTTAATGTGCACTAATAGAACTATCATTTTAAAATTTGGAAAATTCCAGGGGTCATTTGACCTTTTGAAAACATTTAAGTGATTTTCTAGCCATTTAATGACCGTAATTCAAATTTGAACTACATCTACATGCAACAGCTAAGCATAACGGTTTGAAAAATCATATTTGTGTACTTGTGTGCGAGTTAATTCCATGTGCAATAAATTGTAAGGAATTTTCAAACATATTGGTGTTACGGCCTCGACACATGCATGCATGGAGTGCTATGGCATTTAAATTCCAAATAATTAAAAAAAGATAAGAAACACTTGAAGCCTTGCTTGATGTAATGTCATGCCACGAAGATGATGTGGTAAAAATTTGGCATATTTGACGAAAGGTTGGACACACACCCCTCACAAACCGGAGCAACTCACTAGAAGGCTCGTGGTTCCGAGAGGGAACAATGCATGTTTAATGACGAACGGGCGATAGCTTCCTCTTTTGGCCTTCAAATTTTTTCTACAGTTAACGTGCACTAATATAACTGTCATGTGAAAATTTGGAAAATTCCAAGGGTCATTTGACCTTTTAAAGACATTTAAGTGATTGTCTAGCCATTTAATGACCGTAATTCAAATTTGAGCTACATCTACATGCAATGGCTAACCATAAAGGTTTGAAAAATCATATTTGTGTACTTGTGTGCGAGTTAATTCCATGTGCAGTAAATTGGAAGGAATTTTCAAACATATTGGTGACACGGCCTAGACACATGCACGGAGCGCCATGACATTTAAATTCCAAAAAATTAAAAAATGATCAGAAACACATGAAACCTTGCTTGACGTAATGTCATGCCACCAAGATGATGTGGTAAAAAAATTGGCCTGTTTCATGAAAGTTTGGACACACACCCCTCACAAACCGGAGCAACTCACTAGAAGGCTCGCGGTTCCGAGAGGGAATAATGCATGTTTGATGACGAATTGACGATAACTTCCTCTTATGGCCTTCAAATTTTTTCTACTGTTAACATGCACTAATACAACTGTCATGTCAAAATTTGGAAAATTTTAGGGGTCATTTGACCTTTTTAAGACATTTAAGTGATTTTCTAGCCATTTAATGACCGTAATCCAAATTTGAACGGGGTCATTCCATGTGGAGTAAATTGGAACGAATTTTCAGACATATTGGTGTCACGGCTTGGACACATGCATGGAGTGCCATGGCATTTAAATTCTAAAAAATTAAAAAATGATCATACGATGTAAATATCTGGTGTTCAAAAAAGAAATTGTAAAGATCTGGCAAGACAACCAGGCCCCACACGATTGGCACTGTATTTCACGCCTCGAGGTTTGGAAGGTGAGTGGCGCGGGTTATTAATCAAACGCGGGTCTGTATTGGAAACTGTCAACTATTAAGTTCACACAAGGCTTTTGCTGCGGGAATCGTGTGTAATTCAAACTACAGTACTCGTAAATTCTGGCGACTGGCGTGTGTGCTGTTCCCGTTGAACTAGATTCTGGACGCCAATAAATACTACCTTGCTCATGTCGTCCCGCCTGCATTCTCATCTACATCCTCCCCTCGCTCGCCCTCTCTCTCTCTCAAATCTCTGCCATGGCGCCACCGATCTGCCCACGCGCCGATGAGGAGACGCCCTCCCCCCCGAGGACGCTCAGTCAAAGAGCAGCGATGAGGAGGACCCCTACGCGTCGCCGGATGAGGTTGCGTCGGACCCCCCAACTTTGGAGTGGTTTTGGGTCCAGTACAATCTTTGTCTGTGGAAGTCGCTGCCGCCGGGTGAGAAATCCAGGCAAGTGGCATTCAAGAAGGAGATGGCGGAGGAGGAAGCTAGGTACCAGGCAGCCTGTGAAGCCCATGATGCGGCCTACAAAAAGGAGGCGGTGGAGCTTTGGGGGCGGGAGCGTCGTCATGCGGAGGAGGTGTATGAAGATGGGTACTTCGCGAGGAAGGTCAAAGGCGCTAGGCACCTCATCGCTGCGTGGAGGTGGGCCGATAAGCTCCAGCGTACCACCGACGAGGAGCTCCTGTGGGTGCCCAACGAAATGGCAAGATCGTTCATGCTTGTCCGCCAACAAGAGACAGATCGGTACGTCAAGCGCTGCGAGGCGGCGGAGGCGGAGTACTGCCTCCGTGCTGGGAAGACGCCGCGCACCAGGGAGCTGCTGGCGAGGGGCTGCCAGAATACTGCCCCCAGGAGGGATTATTAGTTTTAGTATTGTTCGCTTTCAATTTTATGCATTGTACCTAGTAGTTAAGTATCATCACGTATGTGTGATGATATTATATATATTCTGTGATGAACTAATGAACAATTAATATATATTATGAATTCCATTTTCTATCTGTTTTCGTATACTAATTTGTATCTAGCTATTATCATCCACATATATACAGAATGGAAAGCATATATACACACATTGAAATAGAACATATAAGAACGGCAAACAGAGTACACACATTGAAATAGAGCAATATTATGATTGCTATGAATACATAGCGATCCACGTCGAAATGACTCAACAAAATAAAACGCGTCCATGAGACCATGACCAGCAGCCCTTACCTACAGTAGCTCTTGGCTCTGCCTGAACTCGTGCATGCGTTCATCCAAGCGTTCGACACGCTCGAGGTACATCTGGAGTGCGATCTCGAGCTCCAAGTTGGCTATTTCATCGGAGACCACCAGCTCAAGGATGCGATGGCCATGTTCCTCTACTGCGCCCAGGTGGACACCTGGGCCAAGGAGGAGGTCGAGCCTAGCGACCAGTGCGTTGGCATCGAGCGGCCACGGACAAGGCGAACGGCGCGACCCATGCGAACGGCGCGGCGGGCATCCGGTGCAAGTACGGCGCGGCCGACCTCTGGCGCAAGTACGGCGCGGACGGCCTCTGCCCACTCCTGCCGAGGAATGGGGGTACTGATGGGACGTGTACCCAGCTGCGACGCCCTGTCGACAGCAGGCAAGTGCCGATGGATCCGCTCTTGCTGTGCGGCATGCCACGCCTCTCGCTCTGCGGTGTTCCAACGGTCTCGCTGGACAGCGAGACGCAGCCTATCGGCACGGACGCACCTAGCTTGCTCTGCGGCGCACCATCGATCATGTTGTGCGGCGAGCTGCAGCCTCTCGGCGCTGACATGCTATCTTGATCCGCGGCACTGAAGCGCCATGCGCCAAGGGTCTGCTCAACCCTGGTGATGATGCGCATCATGACGTCGTCCATCGCATTGCAGGGGAGCGCCTTGGCCTCGACGGGCCATGGCGCCTTCTTGTTTTCCTCGTCGAGGAGGTTGATGGCAGAGGTGGCGCTTTGGTGGGTTGGTATGCTTGGAAAAGGTGGATGTGCTACAGGTTGCGCTTGTTGCCTCGGTGCGTCGCATGCCGCCTAGGTTTATGCGCAATATCACTTGGTGGCGGCAAGAAACCGGTGAGGAAATGGCGGGAAATGGTGGCCTATTCATAAAACACCATCAATTAATGGAAACTTAGCACAGAAGGAACATCGAGCTAGCACGACGCGTGCGGGTGCATTGCTCGCCCAAGGCTATGATCCATATACTTGTGTGCCCAACAGAGCACACTATTCACAGTAAAGAATACTGTTTTGTTTATCCTAGTAGAGCAGTGGCGGCAAGCGTCACAAGAAGTAGATGATTGTTTATCCTAGTTGATTATGCATGTAATAGTTTACTTTGGTGTGTGGAAATGTCATGTGTGTACTAGCCACCTATGTAATTGGATGTTTGCCGTGTATCACACACATCTTGTTTACACGAAACGTTTATGTTCTCTTGGCTCAACACAAACAATTTATCAGAATGAACTGTATGCCCTCCATTGCACAAACCTTGATCTGGCTACCCGTTTCTGTTGTTCCGCCTCATCACAAACAGTTTATCCGAGTGAACTATATACCGTATATCGCACACACCTTCATCTGGCTGCCTGTTTCTGTTCTTCTGCCTCATCGCAAACAGTTCATTGAACTGAACCGTATGCCCAGCATTGCACACGCAACTAAAATCTGAACCGTGTTTGATGTATCCGCCATCGCAAATGTTTTGCATCTTTTTTGACGGTTTTTTACATCACCGTTTGCGATTAATGCGTCGCACATAGTTTCATCGAAGGGTCTCTGATCGTAGTGTCGTGTTAGCAGCATCCTGCAGTAGTGGCACCAAGGCGGTGGATGACGGTGAGGCCTGCTACGGGAACAATGCGGAGCCGAGGAAGACGAGGCAGTGGATGCCCATGCGTAGGGGAGTACGAGGGTTCACTGGTTCCGCTGCAGTGTGAGGCTGCCATCGCTGGAGAATAACATGGGGTGTGAGTGAGTAGAGGGAAGGCCTGGCCGGCGGTTGGGTTAGGGTGAGGCAGTGAGGCCTGCGCGGCAGCACTGCCGCCAACGGGAAGCAGGAGCAGGCGGCCCCGCTGGCACTCGTTTGGGTGGCTGGAGCAAGAATATCAGAGGTTGAAGAAGCAGCATGGCTGTTGGATTAACATCCAACGGTCCAGCTGCTAGAATCATTTGTTGACTAAGTTGGCAAAGCCTTACGAACGCGTCAGCTTAGTAGGCCCACAAGTCAGCCACCAAATCTGCCGGGTCCCAGCTGTCATCGGGAGGAATAGTTTTTTCGTATAATAAGGAGGCACTTCCTTCCGTGCGAAGATTTTGCTGGTGGATCCCAGCTGACAGTAGGAGCTATCATTTTTTTCACGTAATAAGGAGGCACTTGCTTGTGTGGGTCCCTACTGTTAGCCTCTCCACTTACATCCCTCTTCTGATGGCTGTCGTTTGTTGACCACGCAGCACTGAGAGCACCAATGCGGTGGACGACGGCGAGGCCCAGGAAGGGAACGACCCAGAGATGGGAAGATGCGGCAGTGGAGTCACGGACGGAGAGGAGTATGAGGGTTATAACTGGTTCTGGTGCGGCGTGGGGCTGCAGTCGGTGGAGAATAACAGGAGGTGTGGAGGGGTGGAGGGATAGCCTGGCCGGCGGTGGGGTAGCGCTTCACAGTGATGCGTGCTAAGCAGAGCCCCTAGCCGTCGAAGGCCGGAGCAGGCGGTCCCGGTGACGTTGGAGGAAGAAGACGAGAGATTGAAGGTGCATGCCGGCCGTTGGATATAAATCAAATGGCTGTGGATGTCAAAATCATTTGTTGACTATGTTGACAACGCCTTGCGTAGGCTTCGACCTATTGGCCCACATGTCAGCCTGCAAAAATGTGGCATATATTTAACCCATGTTTTCTAGAGTTTACAGTCCATTTGCTGGGCTGGGTGAACAAATAATTTAGCGTCAATGCGGCCCATTTAATTTTTTCTAAGAAGTTACAGACCATTTGCACTTTCTTGAAATACACAAATTAGCTGGGCTTGTTCTATATTTAATGTTAGGTTAGAAGGAGGAATTAATATCAAAAAAATAAACCGGAGCTACACATTTTATTATATATAAAATTAACAAATTAGGGAGTTATTACTCAAAAGAAAAATGAGCGCGTTATTATTACATTGGTCCTTAAAATCTTCGCAAGCTTTTGTACGCAATCACCAGGATTTTCCTTGCCTAAGAGTCAAAAACAACCAGGATTTTCCTTGCCAACTTCTGTTAAACATTTATTTTTATAAGTTAATAAGACTTGGGATGTTTTTATAATGTATATATAAGTTTCTATTAAATATACGATAATAGTAATAATATATATATATAATGTGGTTAGAAGGGAAAACATAAATTGGACACTGCATTATTATTCTTATATATAGATAAATAGAACAGAGATCTGCGTTTTATTAAAAAATACATTGGGCTGCTGATGTTTAAGAAAAAGTAAAACCTACGCTGGAGGCCCATAGGCTAGTACATACATGATGGACCTCAAAAACATAAGTTGAAACCACTGTGTCGGTATGTCGTGGGCTACACATGTTAAAAAAAAAACCTAGGCCTAGCTGGTACTTGTTCGCCCTCTGAAAAAATGATACCAGCTAGATCCCCAATACCCCTAAAAAAAGCTCCCCGATGACAGTCATCGTTGGAAATTTATTTTGTTTATTGACTAGGTTGACAAACCCGTGGGCCCCAACATCAGTATACAATTAGGAAGAAGCTTTTTTTCCAATGAGGCATTGCTTGCGTATGGCCTTGGACCTGGTGGGTCCCCACTGTCAGCCTCTTGGCATACAGTCCTCTCCGGATTCCTCTCATTTGTTGAGCATGTTGACGATGGCATACGGCGGCGCCGCGGCGAGCGCACACGGACGGGAAAGAACCGGAGCCGGGGAAGACGCCTTCATTCTTTCGAACATACCGCAGTAGCCTGGTGGCTGCAGCCCTCTCACCCAAAAGTTGTACTGCCCGGGTTCGATTCCAACTGGTGCAGTTGAAAAATATCTAACACTTGCCAAAATTTCGTCCCTAGTTTACCTAGTTTTTCGCACACTCAACATTGTCTTGGCATCTTGAAAATAGCATATCTGTTTGACTTTGCATCATATGAAGATGTGCTATACATGAATATTGATCAGCATGATGTTAACTTGTTGTTAGTTCCATTTTTTTACCATGAATAAAATCTCCAACATTCTGTTATCCATGTTTGAAAAGTGCGTGTTGATTTAAATGCTCTGCCTCTGAAACATGCAGTTTCTTATCTGAAAATCACTTGGACAAGCAGTCATCGCCAGTGTTGGATTCGATGCCGCGCTTCTTCAATCCCCCGGCATTGTGAGGGGAAACTAAAATTCCGTCCCGTGCTAGCGCCTGGGGAATGGAGCGAACTGGATTAAAGAGGGGGTCAGCGGCGCGACTGAAGAAGCACATCAGACGCGATTTTTTTAAGTGGATGGCTCTTGATGGCGTTTTTTTACTTCCTCTGCACCATACAACTTGTATTTTTAGCCTCCCATCCCAGTCCATGGTGGACCGGCAGCCCATTTGCTAGGTGGGCCAACCTACAGAAAGCAACACTTAATTTTTCATCAAGGCCCAAAAACAACGCAGTACTATGTTTGTTTTGAGGCCGAAAACATTACGGCAGGGGTTGAGCAGGGGAGGGGGGAAGGCAGAGCAAAAAGGTAAAAAAAAAGAGCTGATGCACCGTTGCTACCCTAATAAGCAGGTGCAATTCTTCTTGGGAAGAAGGTGTGCCGTTGACACTCACATGTCACAATCCCACAGTAGACATTCTAACAAGTTCACACACAAGTACAACAGAAAAGGTAAACATTCGTATCAAACTCAAGTTCACAGGACATGTTCATATTCATAGCCAACATTCATAATCAACAACTCGGAAGATTCATATATACACAAGTTTAGCATGTCTATGCATCCAAATGATTGATAGATCACAAGACAATATTCATAGGTAACATTCACAAAAAGATTCAGATATACACATGTTCAGCATGTTTATGCATCCAAATGATTGAGAGATCAAAGCCAATATCATCCATGGACAAACTTTAATTACCTAGGGTACAGACTGGTAAATGCTGTTCACTCGGTGGTACTTCTTTCTAAAACTAATGCTTGTACGAGCAAACTTTCGAGTACATAAGAGGTGAAAGGATCGAGAAGAGGTGTCTAGAGGGGGGGGGGGTGATTAGACCCTCAACAAAGAAAAGTAGCAGTTTTTTAGGTTCTTCAAGTTAAGGTGGAGTTTTAGCACAAGTTTAAACATTCACAATACACTTCAAGCAAGCATGGCAAGAGTATATGAGCAGCGGAAAGTAAAGCATGCAACTTGCAAGAATGTAAAGGGATGGGATTGGAGTGTGCAAACGCAATTGGAGACACGGAGATTTTTGGCGTGGTTCCGATAGGTGGTGCTATCGTACATCCACGTTGGTGGAGACTTCAACCCATGAAGGGTAACGGTTGCACGAGTCCACGGAGGGCTCCACCCACGAAGGGTCCACGAAGAAGCAACCTTGTCTATCCCACCATGGCCATCGCCCACGAAGGACTTGCCTCACTTGGGTAGATCTTCACGAAGTAGGCGATCTCCTTGCCCTTACAAACTCCTTGGTTCAACTCCACAATCTTGACGGAGGCTCCCAAGTAACACCTAACCAATCTAGGAGACACCACTCTCCAAAAGGTAATAGATGGTGTGTTGATGATGAACTCCTTGCTCTTGTGCTTCAAATGATAGTCTCCCCAACACTCAACTCTCTCTCATAGATTTGGATATGGTGGAAAGATGATTTGAGTGGAAAGCAACTTGGGGAAGGCTAGAGATCAAGATTCTTGTGATTGGATTGGAATGTCTTGGTCTCAACACATGAGTAGGTGGTTCTATCTCAGAAAATGAGTAGTGGAAGTGTAGGCACGTTCTGATGGCTTTCTCACGAATGGAGAAGGGGGTGGAGGGGCATTTATAGCCTCCACACAAAATCTAACCATTACACACAATTTACCAAACTCGGTGGGACCGAATAGTAAAACTCGGTCAGACCGATTCAGTTCAAAATGTGAACGTTAGGATTTTTGGTGGGACCGACATGATCAACTCGGTGGGACCGATGTGCTAGGGTTAGGGCATAACTTGATCTCGGTGAGACCGATCACATGAACTCGGTGGGACCGATTTCAGTAATAGGCAAACAGAGAGTTGGTCAGGCAAACTCGGTGGGACCGATCGCTCATTTTGGTTAGACCGAAACGTTACGAAAAGGAAACAGAGAGTTTGCATTGCGAACTCGATGGGACCGATCACTCATTTCGGTTAGACCAAAACGTTACGAAGGGAAACAGAGAGTTTGCAATCCCATCTCGGTGAGACCGAGATCCCTATCGGTGAGACCGAACTAATTAGGGTTTCTGCCAGTGGCTATGTCAAGTGAACTCAGTGGCGCCGGATAGATCAAATCGGTGGGGCCGAGTTTGACTTTAGGTTTAGGACATATGTGGAAATGAGAAAGTGGTTGAGGGCTTTTGGAGCATATCACTAAGCATTTTGAGCAAGCAAGCCATTAAGCAACACGTCATCCCCTTTTAATAGTATTGGCTTTCCTATGGACTCAAGGTGATCTTTGATCACTAAAAATGAAAATGTAGTGTCTTGAGCCTTTGCCAATATGTGACCTTAGCATCTTGAAGGGGTTCCACATCCTATTGTCCTGCCAGTCCACTGTTGAACTCATCTGAAATATACTAGATGAAAGTATTAGTCCAACAAGACATATGTTGACATTAATTACCAAAATCACCTAGGGAGCACTTGTGCTTTCAATCTCCCCCTTTTTGGTAATTGATGACAACATACATCAAAGCTTTTAGATAAAGATATGAAGTGTAACAAGTAAAGCTTTGGAAGAACATGCAACATGCATTGGCTCCCCCTACATGTATGCAATCATGTGAAGATAGAATATAATACCATGTGAGTGCATAAGCATGTCAGAGCAAGTAATGAGTTACATGTATCTTGGCTATATGCATCAGAGCAAATGATGTAAAGTGCAGAAAATGTACCTACAAGTTCATGAGTCCTTCTTGCAAACAATATGTACATCAGCAAGAGATCCTCATGCACATGGGTGTGATGCATATACTTACCTTGTGGTCTTGAGCTGACTTTGGAAGAGATGAACCTGATAAAACAGGGTAAGATAACATAGGAACATCTACTAAGCAGAGCAAGAACAGCAAACCACAAGAGTACCAAGACTGGGATGACATGTAGTGAGTAAGTACTTAGTACTCTATTTGGATATTGACATGTCCTTAAGAGATAAAGATGTGCAATGAGTTCCAAAGATTTTCTTCCCTTAGATATCTTACTCCCCCTGAATCTGATACTGGATAATGGGAGAAGGTAGGGTAACAGAAAATCAGAGCAAAGAAAGACAGAACAACATACTCAAAGAAACATCTACTAACATGTCTTTCCCCTCTTAAAGACATGTGGCTTCTATCCTCTTTGAATTACCAGGCATCTGGGATGGCTAAGAAGTCTCCCTTAGATATGGTTGAGCTTTGATATTCTCTCTCTCCCCCTTTGACATCAATTTCCAATAAGGGATCTTCTGGAGCATGAGTCAAGTAGGTTTGGTCCTAGAGTCACATTACAAAGCATTATGTAATTTCGGATGCTGGTAGAGGACAAGAATCATCGAGTGGATGCTGGAACAGATATGCAGGATGCAAATGGCAAAGTGTTTTCTTAGTGATGAAATCGGTAACACCGAATCTTTTTAGTCGGTGGCACCGAGTTGGTTCGGTCTAGCCGAGAAGAAAAGATCGGTGAGGCCGAGTTCAGCACAGAGAAAACTTTTGTCATCTCAGCTCACTAGGCAAATAAGATCTCACAAAGATTTGCAGGGAATTAACTGAAAGATTTGCAAAGAATTAGATGCAGGGAATGCGGAAAATAATCAGAGAAAAGAAAAGAAATCTAGATGAAGTTTTTTTTGAAAGGGGAATAGGTATGCAAGAAACAAATGCAAAAACACAGAAAAATGCAAGAGAGCTTCATCTAGAATTGGTCGGTGACAAAGTCACCTATGTTAGAGTATATTGACGTAGGAGCCAAGTGAAGTCACTTGATCATAGGTCATACTCATCGTTTAAGCTCAAAATGGGGTTGCCATTTTTCGTTTAAGCATTTTGATGTATTCACATCTTGTTGAGTTGCTTTAACCCATGTCTTGGGGTAAAGCTTCTCTAAGATGGAATAACATACATTGGGTGATGGTGTTGATCTTGATCATGTAGTTGAACTTGTGTTGGATGCTCAAGGTTGATGTAGTTCATCAAGAGTTGGGAGCACCACTTGTAGTTTGAGTTCACCTTCCTACATGGGTTAGTCTTGCAAGGAAGAGCACTTGTGTATCCAAAGTGACAATCATGAAACTTGATACCAAATGAAATTTGATATAAAGAAATTGTCAAAGGATATGTTGAAGGGATTCATGCTTCCTTGTCTTCAACCACCATTTTGTAGAAACTTGGTGATGTAGAGATTGCTCAAGATGTGAGTGAGTTGCAATCTCGTAGATTTAGATTCATCCAAGTACCTACAAGGGTTAGATGACATGCAAGGGTACAAATATAGATCCAATACATATGATCATCATCATAAGAGAAATATCAAGGATTAGTCAAAGTCTCATGCCTTGCATGCATCCAAATGGAGTTTCTACTCCAAGTTTGAGGCATCAATGATGTTCAATTCACCTCTCAAATGGCAAAATACTTTCTCATCAAGCGGTTTTGTGAATATATCCGCCAATTGCTTATCGGTACGAACATGCTTAAGATCAATGTCTCCTTTAGCAACATGATCTCGAGTGAAATGATGACGAACTTCAATATGCTTAGTTAGAGAATGTTGCACGGGATTGTGAGCAATCTTAATTGCACTTTCATTATCACAAAGCAATGGAACATGTTTCACATATATCCCATAATCTTTAAGAGTTTGGGTCATCCAAAGTAATTGAGCACAACATGAACCGGCGGCAATGTATTCCGCTTCGGTGGTGGATAAGGATACCGAGTTTTGTTTCTTGGAGGACCAAGACACAAGAGATCTACCAAGAAATTGACAAGTACCCGAAGTGGACTTTCTATCAACCTTGTCTCCGACATAGTCCGAATCGGAGTAGCCAACAAGATCAAAAGAAGACCTCTTAGGATACCAAATGCCAAAGTTTGGTGTATGAATTAAGTATCTCACTATCCTTTTCACAGCCTTAAGATGACATTCTTTGGGGGCTGCTTGATATCGTGCACACATGCACACACTTAGCATAATATCGGGACGGGAGGAACATAGATATAACAATGAACCAATCATAGAGCGGTAAACCTTTTGGTCAACCGGTTTGCCATCCTTTGTCAAGTCAAGATGTCCACTAGTAGGCATGGGTGTTTTCATACCTTTGCTTTCTTGCATGTTGAACTTCTTGAATAGGTCCTTGGTATACTTTGTTTGGGAAACAAAGGTACCCTCCTTAGTTTGCTTGATTTGCAAACCAAGAAAGAACTTGAGTTCACTCATCATAGACATCTCAAACTTCTCCGACATTAGCCTTCCAAACTTTTCACTAAAATGAGGGTTAGTCGAACCAAATATGATATCATCAACATAAATTTGGCACACAAATAATTCACCATTAACCCTTTTAGTAAAAAGAGTAGAATCAATTTTTCCAATCTCAAACTCTTTTTCAATAAGGAACTTGGTCAAGCATTTATACCATGCTCTAGGAGCTTGTTCAAGACCATAAAGAGCTTTGTGAAGTTTGTAAACATGGTCGAGTTTCTTAGGATTAACAAATCCAGGAGGTTGTTTAACATAAACTTCCTCCTTAATTTCACCATTTAGAAAAGCACTTTTAATGTCCATTTGATATAATGTGATATCATGATGATTGGCATAAGCAAGTAAGATGCATATGGACTCAAGTCTAGCAACGGGGGCATATGTCTCACCATAGTCCATACCTTCGACTTGAGTGTAGCCTTGAGCGACGGGACGGGCCTTGTTGCGTACAACTTGTCCATCTTCATCTTGCTTATTCCGAAACTCTCATTTGGTACCAATGACATTTTGGTTGTTGTCCTGCTTTTCAACCAATGTCCAAACTTGGTTCCTCTAGAAATTGTGTAGCTCTTCATGCATGGCATTTATCCAATCTGGATCTTCTAGAGCTTCTTCAACCTTCATAGGTTCAATGCTAGAGATAAATGAGTAATGTTCAAATTTAGCTAAGCGTGTTTTAGAGCGTGTAATTCTCCCTGTTTGGATATCGTCAAAGATTTGTTCGACGGGATGATCTCTTGAGACTATTGCTCTAACTCGTGAGAGCTTTTGCTTAGGTTGGGGTGGAACATCTTCTTCATCATCTTGTTCTTCCTCTTGGCCTTCTTCGTTGTTGGTGTTGTTGTTCTCTTGTGGGGGTGGAGAAGGAGGTTGATGAGGTTCATCTTGTCGTGAGGTAGAAGCTTCCACTTGGACGGACGAGGTACTCTCCTTCACCTCCGTTGGGCGAATCTTGCCAATAGACAAGTCTTGGATTGCTTCCGAAGGGTCTTTGTCTCCTACATCAATTGGCAATTGCTCTACTTGCGAGCCATTAGATTAATCAAACTTCACATCTACCGTCTCTTCAACCTTTCGGGTGAAATTGTTGTAGACACGGTAAGTGTGAGAGTTTGAGCCATAACCGAGTAGGAAACCTTCATGAGATTTAGGGGCAAATTTTGAACGACGATGCTTATCTAGAATATAGCACTTTGAGCCAAATACTCGAAAGTATCCAACTTGGGGTTTGTTACCGGTGAGAAGCTCGTATGCCGTCTTGCCGAGAAGCTTGTGAAGATACAATCGATTTGTGGCATGACAGGCTGTCTCAACCGCTTCCACCCAAAAGTGTTTTGGCGTCTTGTACTCATCAAGCATCGTTCTCGCCATCTCAATAAGTGTTCGGTTCTTCCTCTCAACAACTCCATTTTGTTGAGGTGTGTACGTAGCCGAGAACTCATGTGAAATCCCTTCTTCGTCAAGAAAGGTATCCACATTGACGTTCTTGAACTCTGTTCCGTTGTCGCTCCGAACTTTCTTGATCTTCACTTCAAATTGATTTTGGGCCTTCCTAGCGAAGTTCTTGAAGATCTTTTGGACCTGCAATTTATCATCAAGAAAGAACACCCACGTAAATCTTGAAAAATCTTCGATAATGACTAAACCGAACGAGTTACCACTGAGACTCTTGTAGTCATTGGGACCAAAAAGATCCATATGAAGTAGCTCGAGCGGTCTTCTCGTGGTCATGATGTTTTTCATGGGATGACTTCCTCCAACCTGTTTTCCTGCTTGACAAGCACTACAAAGTCTATCCTTGTCAAATATAACATCTTTAACACCAAGGATATGATCACCTTTAATAAGCCTATCAAGATTTCGCATGGCCACATGACCTAACCTTCTATGCCACAACCAACCTTTAGAAGATTTAGCAATTAAGCAAGTTCTAGGTTGAGCCTTTTTAGTGAAATCAACAATGTATAGATCACCTCTGCGTATGCCGGTATAGACCATTTTATGATTATCTCTTCAAAACACTTGGCAATCTACTTCAGTAAATAGGACATTGAAACCGTAATCGGCTAGTCTAGATACAGAAAGTAAATTATAGCCAAGAGATTCAACGAGCATAACATTTTGAATGGAGCTGTCATGTGAGATGACCACCTTACCAAGGCCAACCACCTTACACTTTGAGTTATCATCAAAAGTGACATATTTTCGAGGGCCGTTATTTTCAGCAAGCTCACGAAATATATCCTTATCTCCGGTCATGTGATCGGTACATCCACTATCAAGAACCCATTCCTTTCCTCCAGCCATGTAGCCGCGAAGGTTAGCCATAAGACCAAAGTGTCTCATAGACTCATCGAGATCAAGATCACTATCATCATCCTCATCATAGTAACCATGTTCAACATCGTCTTGTGATTGATCATTACCTAGAGAGAGTGATTCATTAGTTTTATGACCATGACAATGTGCATCTTTATGAATTCTAATGACTTCGGAAATGATATTGCTAATGATTCCAACATCTCCTTTGGCACGCATAAGGTCACGAAGCTCAACTAGACAACCACCAAACTTAGGATCATTAGGGCTCATCTTATTTAAAGCAATGGACTTATGAAGAATCTCATCTAAGTTTTTCAAGGAGTAGTTTGGAAATCGTTCCTCAAGAAATCTCCATATAGTGTAGGCACAATCAAGAGTAGGCAAGCGAGCTATCAAGTTTCTAGCCAATCCTCTAGTGATAAGATTGACAGTTCTAAGATTGCGAATCATGTCGAGAGACTCATCAGGGGTAGGATGCAAAGGATCAACAAGAGGCGCACAAGGGCTAGTAATATACTTGTTCAAGTGATATTCATTGAAAATCTCAAGCATCTCATTTTTCCAAGCAATAAAGAACTCTCCATCAAGTATGGGCACTCTATGTCTAAAACTCCCCATCATAGACTCATCCATCTTCCTCCAATGGTGATTAAACCAAAGCAATGGAGACCAATGCTCCGATACCAATTGAAAGGATTGAGAAGAGGTGTCTAGAGGGGGGGGTGATTAGACCCTCAACAAAGAAAAGTAGCAGTTTTTTAGGTTCTTCAAGTTAAGGTGGAGTTTTAGCACAAGTTTAAACATTCACAATACACTTCAAGCAAGCATGACAAGAGTATACGAGCAGCAAAAAGTAAAGCATGCAACTTGCAAGAATGTAAAGGGATGGGACTGGAGTGTGCAAACGCAATTGGAGACACGGAGATTTTTGGCGTGGTTTTGATAGGTGGTGCTATCGTACATCCACGTTGGTGGAGACTTCAACCCACGAAGGGTAATGGTTGCGCGAGTCCACGGAGGGCTCCACCCACGAAGGGTCCACGAAGAAGCAACCTTGTCTATCCCACCATGGCCATCGCCCACGAAGGACTTGCCTCACTTGGGTAGATCTTCATGAAGTAGGTGATCTCCTTGCCCTTACAAACTCCTTGGTTCAACTCCACAATCTTGACGGAGGCTCCCAAGTAACACCTAACCAATCTAGGAGACACTACTCTCCAAAAGGTAATAGATGGTGTGTTGATGTTGAACTCCTTACTCTTGTGCTTGAAATGATAGTCTCCCCAACACTCAACTCTCTCTCACAGATTTGGATATGGTGGAAAGATGATTTGAGTGGAAAGCAACTTGGGGAAGGCTAGAGATCAAGATTCTTGTGATTGGATTGGAATGTCTTGGTCTCAACACATGAGTAGGTGGTTCTCTCTCAGAAAATGAGTAGTGGAAGTGTAGGCATGTTCTGATGGCTTTCTCACGAATGGAGAAGGGGGTGGAGGGGTATTTATAGCCTCCACACAAAATCTAACCGTTACACACAATTTACCAAACTCGGTGGGACCGAATAGTAAAACTCGGTCAGACCGATTCAGTTCAAAATGTGAACGTTAGGATTTTTGGCGGGACTGACATGATCAACTCGGTGGGACCGATGTGCTAGGGTTAGGGCATAACTTGATCTCGGTGAGACCGATCACATGAACTCGGTGGGACCGATTTCAGTAATAGGCAAACAGAGAGTTGGTCAGGCAAACTCGGTGGGACCGATCGCTCATTTCAGTTAGACCGAAACGTTACGAAAAGGAAATAGAGAGTTTGCATTGCGAACTCGGTGGGACCGATCGCTCATTTCGGTTAGACCGAAACGTTACGAAGGGAAACAGAGAGTTTGCAATCCCATCTCGGTGAGACCGAGATCCCTATCGGTGAGACCGAACTGATTAGGGTTTCTGGCAGTGGCTATGTCAAGTGAACTCGGTGGCGCCGGATAGATCAAATCGGTGGGGCCGAGTTTGACTTTAGGTTTAGGACATATGTGGAAATGAGAAAGTGGTTGAGGGCTTTTGGAGCATATCACTAAGCATTTTGAGCAAGCATGCCATTAAGCAACACCTCATCCCCTTTTAATAGTATTGGCTTTCCTATGGACTCAATGTGATCTTGGATCACTAAAAATGAAAATGTAGAGTCTTGAGCCTTTGCCAATATGTGACCTTAGCATCTTGAAGGGGTTCCACATCCTCTTGTCCTGCCACTCCACTGTTGAACTCATCTGAAATATACTAGATGAAAGTATTAGTCCAACAAGAGATATGTTGACATGAATTACCAAAATCACCCAGGGAGCACTTGTGCTTTCAAGAGGTAGCACAGACAATCTGAACTTTGCTTGTAGGTTTATCCTCGAGATAGTGGCCTCGATGCCGAGGGAGGTTTGAGCAACTTGGCCACTACTTTCATCCAACTAGTTTACTGGCTCATCTTGGTCCTGTAGCTCACAAAAATTCTACATTGCAGACAAGAAAGGAGGCGTTCGATAAAATGAACCACCCAAATTTTTTGTGTAGTTCAACTGAAATGGAGCATCCCTGGCGTGCAGACTGATTAAGTGCCAGATGAATATATGCATCAACCAACTTGTCTGGAATCTTTAGACTCCATGCCATATAGTTCGCTACCAACATACGTGGCGATAACCAAAAGGCACAAGTTGGGACCAAAGACTAGACTGCGTTTTTCTGGGCTATGCGCCAAGCAATATTGTTGGCGTTCGCTCTGGCACTTCTTCTTGTCAACATCGATGCTTGTCTGAGTGAACTTTGGAGTACATAGCAGCAACATAAGTATCTGTCCATCTGATCTTTTTGTGTAGTTCTACTGAAATCGCCCAATGTAATGATTTGGCTGCGAGTTCAGGCTCCAAGTTACTCCTTTATGAAATTGGCCAACAGTAGCACAATACCAAATTACCAATACATATGACAAGCACAATAATCAGGATAAAGACCGGTACCAACCTGTGTGAGGAAGCATATCAATTAGTATTTCCTTTGACTGGAAGCCGAGATAAGCGACTGACAGGAAAGGAAGGACGCAGTCGAGGCAATGAAGCACCCAAAGTTTTTGTGCAGTTCCACCAAAATCCAGCATCCCTGTTGGCACATAGATTGAGAGTGAGATTACCATAATAGTGGGACTAGTTGATGAAACATACACTAACAAATAGAAGCACGCTCATTATCTTAATGGGTAAAGTTAGCAACATAGTAGTCTTGCTTAAAGAGAGGTATTAGTTTATTTAATCAGTGCCAATTAGCTCAACACTCAAAGCATTGCCATGTATCATAGGTTGCAAAAATTTAACATGCAAAGATAAAGGAGTTTCTCATGACAGTAGCAACACAGTAGCACGATACAAATAGAGATGACAACAAACTAACATGGATGAAGGCCTTAGGCCGGTACCAACCTGAGCAAGAAGCTTATTCAAGTAGTCCCAGAAGAGATGATAAATCACTCACTGGAATCATTCAATAGTACATATTTTTGTGTACTTCAAATGTATGGTTGACATCACTCTTGTTTACCAGTGGTGAGATTATATCAAAAGATTATCAAGAACTTACAGGAGAGTTAAAGCACTGGCTGGGATACAATACATTGTATTCTCTTGTGTAGTTCCACTAAAATGTACGACTGGCACAACATGATCCCTGTTTGCACAAGTAGGAGCAAGGTGAAACCTTCATTAGCTTAGTGAGAAAGGATAGAAAGACATTAGCATATTACTTTAACAGTAGCATCAAATTCATGATGACAATACAGTAGCAAAACATTGCCTCATTGAACTAGTGGCAATAAATTGACATGCAAAATAATAGCATTATTATCTCATGACACTACCAAGATGCCCTCCCTGCTCCACCACATGGTCCACCTCCACAGACACACATACACACGTACATGAATCAGCATAGGGTGCTACTAAAGATTTGTTTAACTCCGACAGGAAAATTAGGCAGCAATTAATTAGTGTTGCTTAAGTACTCCTAATTGATTAAGTGACCTTGCAGGAGAGACAGCATAAGTGGAAGGGCTCCTGGAGGATCGTCTCACATGTAAGGGAGACGTTGCCGGAGCCCTTGAATGGCCTTGACTGAGGCCTCGGCTTCAGGAAGATCACCTTGGCACTGTTGATCGTGTAGAGCTGGGTCATACATGCATCAAGAATCCAGTTAATTAGTATGATGTGTCATCAAGCCAAGTACTACTCTGCTACGTACTACAAGTGCATTTCTTCAAGTAAATTAATACTAGTAGCAACACAGCAATACAATACCACTAGCAAGATGTCAGGATAACATAGGACAGTACCATCGTGTGATCTTCTTCATTTCCTTCTTCTTCTTCTTCTTCTTCTTCTTCTTCTTTGTCTTCCTCTTCTTGCTCTGTTTCTCTTTCTCCTCACCATTTGGTGAAACCAAGTACATGATTGGCCTTCTATTTTAGATTTGGTTTTGTCAGTGAGAGAGTACAAGTTTACTAGTAAACAATAGCATTATTTTCTCATGGCAGTTGCAAAATAGAGGTGAACACATGCATTAAATATCATTCTTACCTAAAGGAAGGTTATGGTGCCAATATGGAGGATGAAGATTGGAACACAGATCTCCCTTTGTGCAGTTCCACCGAAATGAACCAACGGTTCCGGTGTGACATTCCAGTTAAACTGCACAAAAATCACTTCTTTTTAGAAGTGTTTTGTGCAGTGCACCAAAAGGTCGCAATAGCAACGAGGTGAAATGGATATCCCTGTTTGCACAAAAGGCTACAGAGGAAACAGTCAGAGTCTTAAACAATTGCTGGCAAAAACAATTGGTTAAACTTGTCATGACTTATAATAGTGGCATGGCTTCATTTTACCAGGGGCATTAGTTTAAGAACAGCTAAATATTTGCTATAAGGGCATGGGACAGTGGGTGCACCAGCAGTCCAGCGCCATGTACCTAAACCGGGGCATAAAGTGGTGATTCTGGGTTGGTTCCATTTTTGTTCACTTTAGCCACCTATTCGTATGTGTGGATAGCAAATCTAGTCCTGGTCATACCACTGTGTACAACGTTTCCCCTATATTTCCCTTTTCGACCAAGAGACCGGTTGGATGGCCAGTCTGTACTACTTTCACCCCCTTCTTTCCTGTTTGTACCAAGTCCGATGTACATACAAACTTTTCCCCCTTTATTTCCTGTTTGAACCAAGTACAAGATTCGACTCCATGAAGTAGCTTTACCTCTAACAATAGAAAAAATTAGGTGGCGTTGGACCATCCGATCGAGCCTAGCTACGAGGGGGGCTAAGAGGTAGAAAATGATGCACATGCAGCGACGTAGCGAGCTGGGGAAGTAGAGCTAGGACGGTTTTGAAGGAAGATATACCTGAAGGTCGTCGGGGTGTGGATAGGTGGGCGGCGGGAGGCCGGATCCGCTCACACTAGGGAAGCGACGAAGGGATCGGAGGACCTTCCGCGCCGGTGCTCGGCCAGAGATAACGGTGCGGCCGACAGTGGGTCTCCTCCCTCGCCGTCGACGATGGCCTAAATGCTGCCCCTCCTCCCCTTCACCGGCGGAGGGGATACATCCGGATCTGTAACCAGCTATGAGGATAGAAAGGCAGTGTCACCACCGCTATCTTGTTTAGATCTGGAGAGGATGAGAGTGTGTGAATAGAGCAACCCTAGCAAGCAAGCGCGGAGGCTCCTGCCTATATATATATGTATAGTGGGGTCGTTTTATTTTTTTCACTCCATCAAAACAATCGTTTAAAACTGTGTACGTGCCAGGTCGCCATTTTTTTTGATTCATTGATTGTTTTTTGAGATAGCTACCCGCTTATTCCAAGCGGTGTGCAGGGGTGGATTAACGAGCTGCTCGGCTCATTAAGCTCGTGCTCGTTAAGGCTCGGCTCATTAAGCTCGGAAAGATTAACGAGCAAAAAACCCTATTCGGCTCGGTTCGTTTCAAGCTCGTTAAGACCGTGAACGCTCGTTAACAATTTTTTCACCTAGATGAAACATGTGTTGTGTTGTTACTAACGAACTTAGCGTGAAACTTTTTTGCTCATTCGTTAAGCTCGTTAAGAAACTGATGATTGGCTTTGTTCATTAAGGAGCGACCCGCGAGCATAACAAGCCAAATTATCGAGGGCTCATTAAGCTCGCAAGCTACGAGCTTTTGGTCCAGCCCTAACGGTGTGCCAGGTCGCACTTTGTATCTTTCACGTCTGGTAATAGACCCTCAATTAAGCGAACAACCACCGGCTCATAAAATTTGCGAACAAGCCCATAGCTCTATACTGGTGCCATGTCACTTGTAGTCTTCACAGAAAAATAAGGCAGGCTGTAGAGGAGCTGCTAAGCTGACTATATTAGTAATCAATATTTACATGCATGGGGAAGGAGGGGAGCGCACCTGATTCAAGGGAGAAGGCAGCATTTGCTTTTAAAGGACTACATGCAACACTTTTTTCTCTCGTGCTGCTGACTAGGCTCTATTATACTAGCTCTTACATTGTTTCACGGACCTGCGGGACATCAAGCATCCAGGCCCACGTGTCATCCACCAAATCACAGCGAAATGCTGCAGTCGAGACTCACCAGTCACCCCGGTGTGGCCGTCATGACCCGTCATATCACAAAACCCACACCTTTACCAGCAGTGGTAAAGTGGCCTCGAAGACGGGACGAAGCAACCATCATTTCACTGGAACGCTCGTTGAAGCCCTTTCTCCCCTATGTTGAAGAAAACCTCACTCCAGGCTACTCACTTCTGCCATTTTTCTTCTGTACCGACGAAGGAAAGGTGGGCGAATCAGTGATGCTACTCTATTTTCATTCCAAGAATCTTCTTTTTGCGAAGAACCGACTGATTCTCACTGCCTATTCTTTTCCCGTTTTCATTGCGATTGTGGTTTCCTTTCGATTGCTTTTGGTTTGTCAGTTTATCGATGGATCCTGGAGCACTAGGCAAAGGGTTGACGGCGGATAACCCACTCGAGACAGAGATCTCTAGGAAGCGAGCACCGGCCAACGGGTTGGCGATGTTGGCGGGCCAAACCATTGAGATGAAGAACTCTAAGAAACAAGCACTTGCCAAAGAGTTGATGACGTTGTCGGACGAACTCCTGAACAAAGAATGCTGGAAGAATAGCAAGGGCCCCACCATGCCTACTCCAGAAACTCTAATGGTCACCTATGAGAGGCTCAAGGCCGGGTTAGTCGCCGTTGAGAAGCAGTATTTCCCTGGCAAGGCGATGGCCCCCGGAGGGATGGGATCCCCCGGTGAGCTGCACAAGGTAAATAAAGGCTTACCATAGTTGTGGTTTTTGATTATTTGCAATGTGCTTGCTAATATATTAGGGTTGTGCAGGTGCCGGTGGACGTCCTTGATGATTCCGATGTCGCAGTCCATCCTGTGGACATCGCCCCAGAGATCGATTCCCATGCCACTGTACGTCCTGTGGACATCACCCCAGAGATCGATTCCCATGCCACTGTCCGTCCTATGGACATTGCCCTAGAGATCGATTCTCATGCCGCTCTCCGTCCTGTGGACATCGCCCCAGAGATCGATTCCCATGCCGCTCTCCATCCAGTGGACATTGCCCCGGAGATTGATGACAAGAAATAGTTGGTCACGCTAATCTTTCAACGTAGTTTGCATTGTGTTTAATTGCCAAAACAATGCATGTTATCAAACCATCTTAGGGCTAGTGCATTGTCTTGTGTTGGCGGTACTTGCTACTTTTGTTTGATAGTGAATCATGCGAACCCTCTTCGAGTTATGGAAACAGATGTATCCTCGCCAGCTTTTGATGTAATATATGGCATGAGTGGTTAGACGTAAGTTTGAACTGTTTATCATATAAGCAGGACTTGTTTGATGAAAAAATGGTTTGATGATTCTTGGTGTCAAACCTCGATTGATTCCGCATTGTGTTAGTAGGCTAGGTACTCTGCGAGCTATAGTACTTGCAAACACTCACCGAAGAGAAACATTGGGGTTGATGAGCTTGTGGTACGCTTATAGGTCTGGTCGTCGATCGGCCAATAGCCCAAGCTCCTAAAATTCTATCAGACAACAGTCCACGATTATACATTAATTCACATGAAACTCAAAGAGTTGGTGCACGCATACATTCACATTAATAGCCAGCATTCGGAACAAAATTGGCAGTATTTGTAACATGCGTGAATGTGTAATTTTTTTGCTGGACGCGTGAATGTGTAGTGATGTCGTACCTTCAGAGTGGCTACAGAGAGTGTGTACGTGTGCTAGAAAGGGGTTGTGGGATGGAGAGAGATCTAGAGAGAGAGAAAGGCCCTCCAGTTCTTTCTAGTCGTCTACAAAATCATAGCAGTACAGAGACGTACAAATCCTAGATTTAGGCGGGCTAGTTTGGCCTAGTGGGTTTGAGTGATATGACGTGCTACAATGGCGTCCAGTCTTCGCATGTGGTAGCAGTATTGCTGGTACAGTAAGTTTTCTTGAAGAAGCGGATTCAACGAAGTCATGATGGTTCCTACGTCCGAGCAACTTACAGTGGGAAAGGTTGGGCTTGCGATTTGACGGCTCATTAGTCATTTATTACTGAGGCGCCACGACCGGGGTGAGTGTCACCTACATTACTGTGTGATGCACCCTAATTTTGGTGCATGGCAAGTGGACCAGGATGGTCGACGTCCCACATGTCGGCAAATGAAAGTATTCTTTCCGATATCATGGACGAGCAAGGAAACCAGGTGGTATAATGTCAGTGCTCTTTTATACTATTCATTTGTTTCTTTTTGATGAAAGCTATTGTCTCCACTATTGAGGAGGAGTGTGAAACACGGCAGCCCAGTGAACTTGGCCTCCATGTTCAACCTACTCCCTCCGTCCGTGAAAGACTGTACATATAGAGATTTACACATTGACCAAGAGGAACTGGAACTTTATGGCATAATTAACGCCCAAAAGTAGCAGACTTATGTGTGCATGCGACCATTGAGAGAAGAAGATTAAATGAAGGTTGTTGCATGTTGTGACTAAGGATAGACATGCAGCCTATAGCTAGAGCACAAATTGGTGCATTAGTCAATCAATACCGATTAGATTAAAGGCTAAGTGCATTCGAAGTGTAGATGTACACTCTTTGTCGGAAAATTTACTAATGCTAGATGTACAATTTTTCACGGACCGAGGGAGTACACGTGCATGCACTCACATACATAGCCAGGGTGGTTTGCGCGCAAGGGTTCGACTCCTGTCGCGCCTGCGTAAAGTTTTGTTTAACTGATTTCTTTGCTCTGCCAACTGACAGGTGGGACCCAGAAACCAGGTGTCAATTTAACCAGTCAACTAAGTGCCACGTCGACTATGTGGCCGGTCAGAAGGGTGCAATACGGTGCTCTACATGAGCTAGTGACCGTATAATCAACGCAAAACTATATAGTGACCATAATGAGCGTATTGTTACCTACGTTGACCGCCAATGTATTTTCTCGTTTCAAATTAAGCCATGTTAACCGGAAAGGACGCAATATGGACTAGTACTACTTTGATGTGTCCCATCAACTCACAGAACGAGGAGAAGCTTGCTTACTATGCCCTCTCCCTTGCCCACATGCGGTGGCTCACAGGACGAGGAGAAGCTTGCTTACTACGTACGCCTATGCCCTCTCCCTCGCCCACGCGCGCGGTGGCTCGCAGGACGAGGAGAGGTTTTGACTACATCACCCTCTCCCTCTCCCTTGCCCTCGCCCTCGCGGTGGACGTGCAGCAGTTCATTCGGTGTCAGATTGCCAGAAGCATATTGTACTGACATTGTTGGACCTTTCGAAGAGGTGAATAGCCAAGTGCAAGGTTCACAGGAGTACGAACTGTTGAACCTCCCGGCGGGCGATCAGATTTTGGCTATCGTTAGTTTATTCAATTGCAGTCCCACTTGTCAGTGAAAATGCAAGATAACACGTATCCCCTTTGGTGAGTGGCGTGCCAGACCAACTGTCGGGGGTGCGACGCGAACGTGACAGGCGTGTGCCGCCTTTTCCTTTTCAACTTGCAAAGTGTAACATTTTATACTCTTTTCTTTCGCTTGTTCGTGCAATCGATCGATAGAAATCCAGAACAAAATGACGAGGGCAGGGATTTCCCGCGCGTTAGGCGGGCTAGTTGGCCTAGTGGGTTTGAGTGATATGACTTGATACAGTGCCATCCAGTCTTCGCGTGTGGTAGAAGTATTGCTGGTATAGTAAGTTTTCTTGAAGAAGCAGATTCAACGAAGTCATGATGATTCCTTAGTCCGATGACTTGAAGATTTTGTTAACTTGACTTGATGACTTGAAGATTTTTGTTTCTTGACTTGATGACTTGAAGATTTTGGCACTTTTTCGGGTTCATTTAGCATATTTAGGCCATTATGTGCATTTTGTAGAAATTTACTACCATCATCGTTATTTATTGGCCCCCTTAGTATTTTGTGCCAAACTTTGACCATAGATTGAACTAAGAAAATAATAATGCATGTCACCAAAAATTATATCGTTGGATTCATATTTAAACATAGTTTCTAGTGATATTATTTGTAGTTAAATGCATCAACATTTTGTTAGCTAAATCTAAAGTCAAAATTTAGCACAAAATGTAAGCCAGGACGGAGGTAGTAGCATAGAAACATCAAATCCCAGCTCCAGCTACACAGGTGTGATGATAGGGACGTGGAATGTTGTTCGATCATGGTGCACGTGTGCCATCCGCGTGGCTCGGGTGGCGGCCAATCAGAAAACAAACCACAATAGGGTCAGCGCACAGAGTTTCCAGAGGCTACGGAAATTAACCGTGTGCGGTAATAAATGTCCAGGATTGAAGGGGAATCCAAATTTCCTTCGTCGTCTGTCCTTGAGCTCTTGACAAACCAATGCACTATACGATTGTCCGGCCAATCCGCCCGAGAGATCTCTCCAAGCGTCGTTCATGCCACCGCACCGCACACTAACCGGTAAGGAAGCGATGGCATCCCGTGGCGCTGAGTTCCTCGCCGCCCACGACCGCACACAAAATGGTAAGGAAGCGATGGCATCCCACCGTGCCGAGTTCATCGCCGCTCGCGACCTCACACCTACATGGGCGGACTTTCAAGCTGCCAAGGCCGAATGGGCGGTAGAGCAAGAGGCGGCCAAAGCCGCACAGAGGGAGCGGAAAAGGAAGAAAGCACTCAAGAAAAGAGAGTCCCGCCGCCGCAAGAAAGAAGAGGACACACACGCTCCGGAGCAGAGCTCGGTGGAGATCCAAGCACGGTGCGGTGTTGCTGGCAAGGCCGGGAAGGAGAACGATGACGTCTGGCCGGCATGCCCCGATGCCTCCACCTGCCAGGATCGCGGCGGTAGCTACCGCGACGCTGAGGAGAGTTGGGCAGAGATCCAAGCACGATGGGGTGCCGCCGACAAGAACGACAAAGAGAACGATTTCGTCTGGCCAGCATGTGAGTAGTAGTAGTTAAGTGTGTGTGTCTGTGTCGCCCATACGTTTGTTTAATTAATTACGAGCATCTACAAGTACTTGTTACTACTGTAGTATTATATAGGAATTTAAGTTGGTGTACAATGTCGATAAGCGGCATAGTTTTAGGCCTTTGAGCATTGCTTAACATGTGTTCACTGAAGTTTTAGAGCTGGACCCCGGCCCTAAATCCACTCGGCAATGTCCGCCCAAAAAAAAATTGACCAACCGGGTCATAGCGGCGCACCGGCAGCCACCCGAGTGCCCCTCAACATCGGCATCTCAATGGGCGTCAACTTGCAGCTATGGGCACGCCACGCTAGAGAGACCCCCCCCCCACGAAATTTAAGCACGCACGACATTTACCGCGACTGGGATTAGTTTGTTTTCCAGGTGCAAGGAACAACCCAGACTAGCAGACCTCATCGCCCATTTTTGAGCTCGACATCGACAGCTACGTGTGTGACATGCCTGCATGCAAATCTTGCGTGGCCAAACCGTGCGAGGCAGAGTGGTAGGCCGTCGAACTACAGCCTACATGTTGTAGCCATGTTGTAGCATCGTTAAGTATAGCCAAGAACGGGCTATATAGTGAACCTAATAGCCAACATGTATATAGTCAACCTAAGAGTGTTGTACAAATGCATGGCCCACCATACACTCTCACAATGTTTTTTCGAGTCTGTGCTGCAGCCCGCTTCCCTTCTCTCTCATCAAACTCAGCACAAATATAATAGTTTAATCCCTATAGCCTACTGACTGTACCTGCATACTCCGTTGGTGTACAGTACTGTAGTAGTACTACACACTGTGTGGCACGAACGTTCCCACATGTTAGTGATATGCCGTGCGGAAGCGCGTCGAGTGATATGACCTGCTACAGTGATGTTCAGTCTACGCGTGTGGTAGCAGTATTGCGGGTACGTACAGTGGTTTTATTCAACAAGCGGGATTCAACGAAGCCATGATGGTTCCTTCGTCCGAGCAACTTACAGTAGGAAAGGTTGGGCCTGTGATTTGACGGCTCACTAGTCATTATTACTATGGCACGATGACCGATGCGACTCTCCCCTGAAGTTCTGTGTGATGCACTCTAGAGTAATTTTGTTGCATGGCAAGTGGACCAGGATGGTCGACGTCCCACATGTCGGCGAATAAAAGTATTATTTCCGATATCGAGGAGGAGGAAGGAAACCGCGTGGTATAGTGTCGCTGCTGATTTATGTTTTTTTTAATTTTTGATGAAAGCTAGCATTTCAACTCTTACGACCGGAGGAGTGCGAAACACGTCACATGCTGGATGTCCCACACGTCAGTGAAAGGAGTGGGACATGAACAGCGTGGTAGAGCATCTCCACTTCTTCCACTTCTAGGTCGGAGGCCACACGTAGTACTAGTATATAACGATAGAAAGTGCGACCCGGAGAGACAGACGCGTCTAGTTGGAAGGTATCAGACCATACACGTAAACAAATATCCAACCTAATATGTGCCTGTAATTAATATAGTAGAGTACTTAAGCATGTACATCATAATATCATCGTGCATTGCACGTAACATTTAGTGGTAGTAAGACAAATGCCTATATGCCACGCAGGTTCATACTATTTGTGCCTGGCTACTTCACTTACTACGCTACATTACTCAGGTTCGTACATCCCTGCGTACATGTCCATCTCGAAGTTCCAGTCCCACGTGTTCTTCATAGATGGCACGATCCATAATGGTGGGCAACGGGAGTCCATATCATGGCAGCTTCTTAGTGTGGCTCCCCACGATGGAGACTCATCCAAACTAAAGTGGCATAGATCAGGGATAGGGCCGTTCAAGATATGAATCCATTGATGCGCAATGAAAATGCACCCATTCTTCATGAACGGCAGGCCGTCGGCATCATGCACGGAAGGTGGCATCATTTTCACTATGTGGTAGCTGTCCCCAATGAAAACCTAGTACTCTCCAAGTGTGTTCATCCGCACCCAGGTAGCATCACAGGGTTTGAACACGCCGCCGTCCATCTGGTACACCTGGCATCTCAAACCTGGATACATGGTGACGTGCATGGTTAAGGTCCATGCAGTATAATAAGGTGACGTAAGCAGAGGATACTGATTAAAATAAAATGCTTCATATTGCTTATTTCTATGAGAGGGAAGGGAAGCAATGTATAGACCAACTGCGGCATGGGCTACGACAAACAATTCGAGAGTATTACATGGGCCATGTACATTAATTAAAGTAGGAGTAGTTTTGTTTGATGGGATTCTACCTAGTACGACACGGAATTGAAATTGTTAAGTCCTATATAGTTTATTACAACTAGCATTATAAAGTTGCGTGGATGACTATCCCAATCAATAAAAAAAGGGAAGAACTCCTCCTCCTCCTGGAGTATGCCCTACTCGACATGTACTGAAATGTTATAAGATGACATTGCAATAAGACATACGATAGCTCCTGGCTCTACTACTCTTAGATCGGAGAGAATGGATTACCTGGGTACATGATCAGGGTCCGATCGTGATACATCGTGGCACCTTGTTGCCCTTCAACGTTACCATGGGTAACGATGACTAAGATAGTAAATTCCAACTAGGTGTCATGAGCTACAAGGTTCCAAGTTAGACCAAATGCCCCATGCACATCCACAATCGGCGATTTGATTTTGATCGGGGGATGACTTTGCCCTGCAAAATCGTGCAAACAAGGCGGAATTCATAGAAATCGGACGAAAATCATTCAAAAACTTTTTGTATAAACCAGACGAAATACATTACAATTTTCATACAAACCGGAGTAAAACCTACTCTAAACATATTCTAAATGATGGCCGGCGTCCGTCCCCCATGTCCGGCCATACCCCCCCCCCCCCCCCCCCCCCCCCCCCCCCCGAGAACTGAAGCTTCGGCTATTGCCTTTGCCTTTTCTTGTTTTGACTTGGCGCTCTCCAGCTGCACCTCCATAGCCTTCTCCTCCAGAGCTCTAGGAAGTGAAGATTTCCACCTGCACGTCACAGCCAATCAGAAAATCAGCCCTCGATGTTGTGCCCAACGAGCTTTAGATTTGACGGGAGGGGAGAAGCGGTGGCCTTCTTGGGACCCGAGCGACGGCGACCTGCCATGCACTACTCTTCCTCCCTGCCTGCGAATGGCGATGAGCGGCGGTAGGTGGACGGACGGATGATGTCGGAGTAGGTTCCTCGACAACTGCGTGTCATTAATGTGGGCGGTGCACGGACGAATGGTCGGCCGTGCTGTTTGATACGTCTCCAACGTATCTATAATTTTTGATTGTTCCATGCTATTATATTATCTGTTTTGGATGTCTTATATGCATTAATATGCTATTTTATATTATTTTTGGGACTAACCTATTAACCTAGAGCCCAGTGCCAGTTTCTGTTTTTTCCTTGTTTTTGAGCCTCGCAGAAAAGGAATACCAAACGGAGTCCAAACGGAATAAAACTTCACGATGATTTTTCTTGGACCAGAAGACACCCAGGGGACTTGTAGTCCAACTCAGAAGAGCCACGAGGCGGCGACAAGGGTGGAGGGCGCGCCCCCTACCTTGTGGGCCCCTCGGGACTCCCCTGACCTAGCTCTTCCTCCTATATTCACATATATTCCAGAACCACCAAAGGCATCCACGAAAACACTTTTCCACCGCCGCAACCTTCTGTTCCCATGAGATCCCATCTTGGGGCCTTTTCCGGCATCCTGCCGGAGGGGGAATTAATCACGGAGGGCTTCTACATCAACTCCATTGCCCTTCCGATGATGCGTGAGTAGTTTACCTCAGACCTACGGGTCCATAGCTAGTAGCTAGATGGATTCTTCTCTCTCTTTGATTCTCAATACAACGTTCTCCTTGATGTTCTTGGAGATCTATCCGATGCAATCTTCTTTTGCGGTGTGTTTGTCGAGATCCGATGAATTGTGGATTTATGATCAGCTTATCTATAAATATTTTAAGAATCTTCTCTGAATTCTTTTATGCATGATTTAATATCTTTGTATTTCTCTTCGAATTATCGGTTTGGTTTGGCCAACTAGATTGGTTTTTCTTGCAATGGGAGAGGTGCTTAGCTTTGGGTTCAATCTTGCATGATTTCACCCAGTGACAAAGTAGGGGTAGCGAGACACGTATTGCATTGTTGCCATCGAGGATAAAAAGATGGGGTTTCATCATATTGCTTGAGTTAATTCCTCTACATCATGTCATCTTACTTAAAGCATTACTCTGTTCTTTATGAACTTAATACTCTAGATGCATGCTGGATAGCGGTCGATGTGTGGAGTAATAGTAGTAGATGCAGGTAGGAGTCGATCTAATTGACACGGACGTGATGCCTATATGCATAATCACTGCCTTGGATATCGTCATAACTTTGTGATTTTCTATCAATTGCTCGAT
The DNA here is from genome assembly GCA_011799875.1 of Thinopyrum elongatum. NCBI lineage: Eukaryota > Viridiplantae > Streptophyta > Magnoliopsida > Poales > Poaceae > Thinopyrum > Thinopyrum elongatum. The sequence continues at coordinate 396,514,811 of CM022298.1, read as the reverse complement.
GGTAATTTGTTCACCCACCGTATTATTTGCCTTCAAGAGAGAAGCCTCTAGTGAAACCTATGGCCCCCGGGTCTATTTTCCATCATATTACTTTTCGATCTACTATTTTGCAATCTTTTATTTTCAGATCTATATACCAAAAAACCCAAAAATATTTTATCTTTTGTTTATCTATCTCTATCAGATCTCACCTTTGCAAGTGACCGTGAAGGGATTGACAACCCCTTTATCGCGTTGGGTGCAAGTGTTTGATTGTTTGTGCAGGTATTGGTGATTTGTGTGTTCTTCTTCTACTAGATTGATACCCTAGTTCTTAACTGAGGGAAATACTTACCTCTACTATGCTGCATCACCCTTTCCTCTTCAAGGGAAAAACCAACGCAAGCTCAAAAAGTAGCAGGAAGAATTTCTCGCGCTGTTGCCGGGGAGATCTACGCCAAGTCAAGACATACCAAGTACCCATCATAAACTCTCATCTCTTGCATTACATTATTCGCCATTTGCCTCTTGTTTTCCTCTCCCCCACTTCTAAAATGATTTTCGAAAAGATTTGCCTTTTTTTATTCACCCTTCTTCTGTTCGTCTCTTTCGTTTGCTTTTTGTTTGCTCGTGTGTTAGATTGCTTGCTTTGTCATGATGGCTCAAGAGAATACCAAATTGCGTGATTTTTCCAATACTAATAATAATGATTTTATTAGTACTCCGATTGCTCCCGCCACTAGTGCGGAATCTTATGAAATTAATGCTGCTTTGCTGAATCTTGTTATGAAAGATCAATTTTTCGGCCTTCCTAGTGAAGATGCCGCATCCCATCTAAATAATTTCATTCAGTTGTGTGATATGCAAAATAAGAAAGATGTGGATAATGATATTGTTAAATTGGAGCTATTTCCGTTCTCACTACGAGATCGTGCTAAAACTTGGTTTTCATCTTTGCCTAAAAATAGTATTGATTCATGGAACAAGTGTAAAGATGCTTTTATTTCCAAGTATTTTCCTCCCGCTAAGATCATCTCCCTTAGGAACGATATTATGAATTTTAAGCAACTTGATCACGAACATGTTGCACAATCTTGGGAGAGGATGAAATTGATTATACGAAATTGCCCTACTCATGGTTTAAATTTGTGGATGACCATACAATTTTTTTATGCCGGATTGAATTTTGCTTCTAGATTCGGCCACGGGAGGTACTTTTATGGAAATTAATTTAGTGGAAGCTACTAAACTCCTAGATAATATTATGGTTAATTATTCGCAATGGCATACCGAAAGATCTTCAACTAGTAAAAAAGTGCATGCTATTGAAGAGATTAATGTTTTGAGTGAAAATATGGATGAACTTATGAACTTATTTGCTAGGAAGAGTGCTCCTATTGATCCTAATGATATGCCTTTGTCTACTTTGATTGAGAACAATAATGAATCTATGGATGTGAATTTTGTTGGTAGGAACAATTTTGGTAATAACGCGTATAGATGTAATTTTAATCCTAGGCAGTTTCCTAGTAATTCCTCGAATAATTATGGTAATTCTTACAACAATTCTTATGGAAATTATAATAAGTTTCCCTCTGATTTTGAGAATAGTATTAAAGAATTTATGAGTTCGCAAAAGAATTTCAATGCTTTGGTTGAAGAAAAATTGCTTAAAGTTGATGATTTGGCTAGGAACGTGGATAGAATTTCTCTTGAGATTGTTTCTTTGAAAATTAGATCTATTCCACCCAAGCATGATATTAATGAGTCTTTAAAATCTATGAGAATTTCTATTGATGAATGTAAGGAAAGAACCGCTAGGATTCGTGCTAAGCGAAATTGGTTTGTGAAAGCGTGTTCTTCTAGTTCTTGTGAAAATAATGATGAAGATCTTAAAGTGATTGATGTGACTCCTATTGAATCTTTGTTTTCTAAAATAAATCTTGATAAATATGGGACTGGAGATGAGTCAACTTTAGTTAAAAGGTGTCCCAATGATTCGGAGACCTCGCGAATGGCGCCCGGGAAGTCAAAGCCCGCGGCGCAAGCCGTGACCTCCTCCTCCCCCTTGCCTGCACTCGACGCGTCCTCCATCGCCAAGGAGGGACATCTCAGCCCCGTGCTCCTGCAGACGGCGAGCGAAGACAACGAATGGGGTGAGACCGTGATCTGCGCCGGCTCTGCGGAGCGGAGCACTTTGGCGCGGACGGTTTATCCCTTCTTCCTTCACAGCATCTTTGCGGGGCTCGTCCCCTCTTTCTCTGAGTTCCTCTGCCCCGTCCTTGACCACTACAGAGTCCACGCCCTCCATCTTCAGCCTAACTCCATCCTCCTCCTATCCATCTGCGCCTTCTACTACGAGGCCTTCATGGGCGTGAGACCCTCCGTGGCGCTCCTTCGTCACTTCTTCAGCTTGCGGTTGCACGATCGGACGCAACGCTCTACTTGCGCTTCCTTCATCGTGGTCCACAAGGGGAATGTCCTCTTGAAGGCCGGGAAGAAGGTGGAGGGCTTCCGGCACCGCTGGGTCTTCCTGGACACCAAGGGTCTCAACCCGTGGCTGGAGCTGCCGACGGAGCTGGCTGAGCGGCTCGAGAGGTGGGGCCATGCAAATCTTACCGACCCCCGGGCAAAGCCCGTCTTGAAGAGGATAAACTCGGATATGGAGGCCAAGCGGCTGATGGGGGGAATGCTCATGAAGGAGTTCTCGACGGAGCGCCTGGCGCCGCTCCAGTCGCACGCGCGACCCTTGTGGGAATTCTAGGGAGCGCGGGACGACACGAGGCTACGCCCCGCCAGCCTGACGGGCGAGGAGCTGTTCAAGGCCATGGCCGTCCTGGTAAACGGTGACCCGGGGGACCTCCCCGAGGCCTACACCCCGCTGTACCGCCGCGATGACAGGGAGGAGCTGGTCACCGCCATGCCCACCTTCAACGAGCTGGGGCTCATGCCGTCCGAGCATCCCAACTCCCCCGTACCGGTGTCCTCCGGCGATAGCGGTGGCTAAGAGGACTCGAAGGAGACCGAGGATGATGACCTGGAGGAAGTGTCCCCTCCGTCGCAAAGAGAGCTCCTCCGCAACCTTGAAGACAATGATGACACCGATGAGCCCCCGGCCGCGGACTTCCCGCGCTCCACCAGGGTCCTCAGGAGGTCAAGGCCCACACCACGGACCACGCAAGCATCGGGCCAGGAGACCCCGAAGAAAAGCGTGGCTGCGCCCCCTCTGGAGGGCTCCGCAAGCTCCAGCGGGGTGATCCAGATGTCGGCCCCATCCCCGCCTGAACCACGAACAGGGGACGGGATGGCCACTGCTGGGGCAGACGTGGCCCGACCGGTCATGACCCCTCAGGGCGACCCCCTCACTCCTCCAGGCGGCAGCGCCACGCTAGGGTCCTTCAAGGAGCACCCCGCCTGCCCTCCAGACGCGGCCAAGGCCACGCCAAAGAAAGGCGGCAGTGCCCCGGCCTTCGCCAAGAAGGAGAAGAAGAGGAAGTGGATCGCCCCTGAAGAGTAAGTATCTTACCTTGCTTGTGGTCAGGCATAGATTGCCTCTGTGCTCACAGCACTCCCTTCCTGATGACCAGGGGTGGCGACGTGATGAAGAAGAAGGCGAGCATTGGGCCGAAGGAGCCCCCCGTCCTGAGGGTGCCGTTGGCCTCCGGTCGCGGCCGCGACTGCCGCGGGAGTGCGTCAAGCCAGCCCAATACCGTCCCTGGACGCTCAGGCGGCACCGCACCTAGGCACACGGGTGCGCCGCCAGCCACTGGCGCTTCGCCGGCACCGCTTGGGGGACCGACCACTGAGGACGCTGGGGTTCATGAGGCGATGCCCCTTGTCACGGCTGCGGCAACGCCGATGCCGATGGCAGCCTGGGGAGGCCGCTCCTTTGGAGGTCTTGGTGTCGTTCTCCTCGCGAGGCCGGGGGACCTCGCGAGGGTCTTGGCTTGGAGTTGTTGTAGCTGGGCCGTACAGGGCCATCGATGGGCCCATGCGCTGGGCCGCAGACAGGCAGATCTGGGTACCCCCGATGAGAGGATCGTTGGTGATGATGATGGCTTCGATTTCCCCCTCCCGGAGGGAAGTTTCCATGGCAGAATAGCTCCGCCGGAGCCCTAGATTGCTTCTGCCCAGGTTCCGCCTCGAGACGGCGGCGCTTCATCCCGAAAGCTTCCTTATGATTTTTTCTAGGTAAAACCTTCCATATAGCAGAAGATGGACACCGGAGACCTGCCAGGGGGCCCACAAGCCCTAGGGGCGCGCCCCCCAGGCTTGTGGCCACCTGGTGAGTCCCCTCTGGTATTTTGTTCGCCCAATAATTCTTATATATTCCAAAATAATTCTCTGTAAATTTTCAGGACTTTTGGAGTTGTGCAGAATAGGTCTCTCAGATTTGCTCCTTTCCGGTCCAGAATTCCAGCTGCCGGCATTTTCCCTCTTTGTGTAAACCTTGTAAAATAAGAGAGAAAAGGCATAAGTATTGTACCATAATGTGAAATAACAGCCCATAATGCAATAAATATCAACATAAAAGCATGATGCAAAATGGAAGTATCAATCAGCTAATGTTCCTACTTTACTTTCGAAAAGCACGTGTGCCACATATCGAGGGACAGCAGGGAGTTGCATTCTTTATGCGCTCTGGTTCATCATGTGTGGGCAACGAACATTTTATTATCCAAAATCTGCTTGCTCTTCTTTAGCATGCTCCTCTTCTGTTCTTCTTTAATAAGTACTCCCTCCGTTCCTAAATATAACTCTTTGTAGAGATTCCTCCATGGACTACATACGGAGCAAAATGAGTGAATCTACACTCTAAAATGTATCTATATACATCCGTATGTGATCCATAGTGGAATCTCTACAAAGACTTGTATTTATGAACAGAGTGAGTATAATAGTAGTACAGTATGTTCCTTGTAGTGAAGAGGAGTAGGGACATTTGCAGTGTACATGTCTATTAGGTCGCTTGTCATGGACGCTTTCAACTCTTCGTGTTGGTCTGCCATAATATCCAGTAAATGCTGGGAGCTGTGTCGCCTTTGAGAGTTAGACTGATAGTAACAGTACTATGCTATCAGTTGTAGAGAGCTGGTATCTGAAGCCTTTCTAGCCGTTCTGGCAATACTAGCACATATTTTCCAGCAAGTTCCACTTTCCTGATTTTACTCGTGATGCTTAGGGTTTTCCCATTATATCTATACTATGATCTGTGTAGGTGCTTTGTGTCGTACTAGCAGCAGTCCACTCTTGAAGCTAAACAACACACCAATCATATGTCCAAAGCTTACTTCTTCAAATACGAATGTGATATGATACTGACATTAGTTAACAGACACACATTTAATTGGTCAGCTAATGCTCCCACTTGAGTTTCCAAATGCATGTGGCCACATATAGAGAGACATCACGGAATGGCATTTATTTGGGTGCTCTGATTCATCATGGGCGAGTAACCAACATTGTAGAGAAAGAAGCGGAATCTCAATAATATGCTTCCCCTTCTATTCTTGAACATGTTCCTCTTATGTTCTTCTTTAGTAAGTACAGTATGTTCCTTGTCAGGAAGGGGGGCAGGGACATCTGCAGTCGACAGCTCTATTGGGCCACTTGTGCTACATAATTTCAGCAATTCGAGTTGGTCTGCCATAATATCCAGGAAATGTTGGGAGTTGTACGGCCTTTGAGAGACTAGACTGATAGTAACAGTAGTGCGCCTTGAGGTGAATAGAGCTGGCCTGTAGGTGATCGATAGGCTTTTGGTTAGTAGCGGTAATACAACCCCATATTTTCCAGCCAGTTACGCTTGTACCCCTTTTATCTACACTATGATCTGCCTAGTGGCTGTGCGCTCTTGTTATCATGGATTGGCAATAAACTTTCTATACAGTATATTATGAACATATCATCTGCCAACTATCCTTACATCTGGAGCTCCCAACATGGAGCCTATTTTTTTGTGTAGTTGTGCCAAATTATATTAATCTACACACCATATTACAGCACACATGGGCTCTCTCATCAGAATCCACTGATAGCACACAAGGGTTTACAGGGAGCCCCTATTATATTAGAATATCCTCTGCATTACAAAGATAATCTCACTACTATTTATGTTTTCATGCTTCTCAGATATTGTACGTAATCACAATGAATATAAGAATGCGCGCATCAGAAGAATATTGCAGAACAGTTCAATGGGTAACAAACTTGGCATCAAGGGATTGAGGTCCATTCTCGATGCAATGAAACCCACATGCTCCCGACCTACAGATTCATATTTAGCATATGATCCTAATGACTATTCTGAGCTCAAGGAGTCAAAGGCATATGGCCTATCCTGTTCACCCAATAAGGTGCCTGTTCTAATTTGGCAAGGTTTTATTGGTTGCACGTATCTTGCATAAGGTGTCTTGTATTTCTTCTGTTTCGTTGCACCGCCATCTGCTTAGTTTACTCATGATATATGTGAAGATGCCATGCCCATCCATTATCAATACCTATTCCATTTGTCATCATACTCCCTCTGTACGAAAAAGCTTGTCCCTCAAATGGATGTATCTAGCACCAAGTTAGTGCTAGACACATTCATTCAATGCACAAGCTTGGGACAAGCTTTTTCAGATGGAGGGAGTACCATGTTTTCCATTCAAATGTTGTTCTTGTGTTTTAGACATCCGAAAGGAAGAGGGTGATTACAGAACCTGAGGGAGTACAAGCAAAGTCCTTGAAAAAGGTGGTGGTACCGGAGAAATAAGATAGCACCCCACTTATATTCGTGATAGAACCAGCACCACAAAACCTAGGATATCGCAACTATGCTGCTCGCTGCTTTGCTCTTGTTAGTACCTGTTGTCCTATCATTGTACTTACATTCATACCATGTGGATTATGTGACATAATTGTGCATTATAGCTTGCTTATCCACTGTTCGCTCCAAATTATCAGATCTATATTAATGCTTACATTAATGTAGAATAAACCCAATGCTTATGAAGAAGTTTTGCTCTGCATTGTTCTTGTAAGTATCTGTTGTCCTTCATCACTGTACTTATATTGTCAGCTAGTTGTTCATGTACACTTTGCAGCTTATTCCCTTGCCCTCCATTTTCTACACATCACATCTATATTTACTATTACCAAAATATTGAATAAAACCAATGCTACTGAAGAAGTTTAGCTCTGCATTGCTCTTGTCAGTGCCTTTTGCATGTATGCTATACTTACATTTATAGTCTCCATCTTAGCTTTAATAATCGCCATTTGTTCCTATATTATCACATCTATATTTACTCTTAACAAAATGTAGAATAAAGGCAATGCTCTCAAAGAAGAGTCTGTGGTAAAGTTCTTGAATTGCCCCCCCCCCCATCAATATGGACAAGGGCTTTATAGAGCCGGTCTTCACTACTAACGTAAGTTTGTCCTCCTCGATCCTTCAAACTTTGTTGTGCATATTTGGATAGCTATGACTGCAAATGTTGTTTATTTTTGTCGTCTGCATCAAATTGCATGTTTAAAGTTTATTACGAAGAAGTACATAAACATAAGTTTGTCCTTCTCAATTTCAGTTTTTAGTTGCACAACCTAGTTCCTTATTTATACCATGTAAATTAAACTAAACATAGCAAGTTATCTTCTTTAGCACTGCATGTATGCTTGTGTTCTTGATCTGTAATCCAGTGGTGTGGTGAAACTACCAACTCTAGCACAATGTCATATCCTGCTATGTCTTAACTATGAACAATGCCATATTATGTTAATGTTATTTAAATCATGTCTCTTTATTTACCAATCTGAAATGGTATAAATTGACAGTACACTCACCATTCATGCTTATATGTTGTTTAGCACTACATGTATGCTTGTGTTCTTGATCTGTAATCCAGTGGTGTGGTGAAGCTGGCCGCTCCTGCACAATGCCATTTCCTGCCGTCTTAACTATGAACAATGCCTATTATGTTAATGCTATTTTAAATAGTGTCTCTTTATTTCTGACTAAGAAATAAGATGAATTGACAGCACTGATGCTAATACATGCAAAACCTGTTATCTATCTACTTGTTTCTCTTTCAGGGTGACATCACTGATGCTAGGAAGAACTGCCACAATGATAGTGAGACGAACCCATTGCTTGTCCCTCCAACATATATTCCAGAGAAGAAGGCAACACATCTTGAGGATAGCAATACAACCCAAAGTCATGTCTTGATGTAGTGTCGAACTTACTCGCTAATAGCAGTGACACAAGGTCGATGAAGTCGCCGCATGAATCTGTTCGACTTCTTCAGTCTGAAATTCAAGCAGAAAGACATGCTTCCGCTCAAATCCGACTGGAACTCCAATCTCTATGCAAGATTAACCATAAGTACATGATGTCTATTGATGCTATGCATCTTGAGTTGGTGGATATAAGCGTCAAGCAAGCGGAGTCTCATCAGGTTGCTAAGCTGCTTGCGCTGCAGCTCCTGGGCAGGGCTAACCTTTCTTGAACTATGTTGAAGTGCTGTCGGTTTTGTCTATTATTTTGTCAGCATGTTTACTTCCACTGGTGGCGACCTGCCCAGTGTATGGAATCTGTTGTCTGGTTGCCCTTTATTATCACTGGCGGCGAACTTTGATGCCCAGGGGATGTAATATGTTGTAATTTCTTTGTTGTATAGTCTAGGTTTATTCTTCGTCACGGTGCTGTAATTTATCTCCTGTATATGCTGTCATCACTCTGAGAAAAGGTCGTAATCTTCAATCAGAGCGCAATTAGCCAATACATTAGGTTTATATAAAAAAATCGCTACTAAAACTGGCCGGGCGCCAATCACTATGAATGGGCCGAACCGTGGGCCTACAATTATCTTGGGCCTTTAGTAGGCCTAGACTTAATCTGGCCCTCTATTAGTTTCAGGCTTTAAAAGGCCGAGTAAACCGCTTGCCTTAATTGGGCCAGAAAATAAAATGGGCTTTTAACAGGCTGAGATGTAGATTGAGCTTGAATTGTGTTGAACAAATCACGGGCCGACAGCAGGCTGGAATATACATCGGCCCATTATTGGCCCAGTGATATGATGGGCCATTAACAGGCCGAAATGTTGTTGGGCCTTGGTGGGCCCAATTTCAGGATGGGCTGGAAGCAGGCCGAATGCATAGCGGGCCGAAATTAGGCCCAACACTATCAAGGGCCTTTTACGGGCCGATAGACAGTTTGGGCTAAAATGTATCCACGAAGACTACGGGCCGTTAAGAGGCCTAAAGTCACTACAGACCAGAATTAGGCCCAGATGCAGCTCGGGCCTTTAAATGGCCAAAAGTGAAACCGGGCAGAAAGAGGTCGATATGTACATAGGGCTACTGATAGGCTGAAACTAATATCAGGACGAACTGTTAAACGGGCCATTAACAGGCCGAAGAGCAAAGCAAGCCCCCTATTGGCCCAAAGGCACAGTAGCTATTAAAGGGCCATATCTATTATGGGCCGTAATTTGGCCCAAGATATGAAAGTCAGTTAACGGACTAGATCAGATATGGGTCGTAATTTGTCCCAAACTATTGTAGGCTATTAACGGGCCAAATCTGATATGGGCCATAAACTGGCCCAGAATATTGCAGTCTTTTAACGGGCCGTATCTGATGTGGGCCATAATTTGGTCCAGAAAATGAATGGGGCGGCTCATTAGATCTGACAAAATCTTGTGGGCCTTTTCCTGGGCTGGCTTTTAAACCTATATGGGCCTCTATTGGGCCATCCCACGTGTCAATGTTTCATTGGTGACTCCTGTCGAGTGGACGGTTGACATCTGTCCAAACGAGGAGCTGACACATGGATCCTCTGACGAATGAGAATTTTACACGTGGAAAATCCCCATTGATCAGGGCTGTTAACGGGTTATCGGATCCAAACCGGAACCCGATAGCTTAACGGCGACCCGCTATGGTGGATGCCACGTGTCGCTTACCCCTTACGAAAACACTTCCATGATGCGCCATTTATCGTCATGGAAGTGGACACTTCTGTGATGATAATTTTGGTATTGTCATGGAACACTTCTACGACAGCATAGGTATGACTATCTTGATTCTGTCATAAAATCGTCATGGATGTACATGCATGACAGAAAATGTGACCTACTATGACAAACACGTATCATCACGGAAGTGGTTTTTTTGTAGTGTAGGTAGGTATGGTGGACTCATATGGAATAACTTTTGGTTTAAGGAAGTGGATGCACAAGCAGTATTCCCACTTAGTACAGGTGAAGGCTAGCAAAAGATCCTAAGCAAGCACCACATGTTGGAGGATCCATAACAATATAACTTCTATACAAATATACCCAAACATAACTCATTACGTTGTATTCCTTGTCCAACTTCAACTAATTTTCTCAAGTTTGAAAATAATTAATGGGGCTCACAATTATAGAAAATGTCCAAGATAGTATATTTATATGTGAAATCTCTCTTCCTTCAATATTCTTTCATGAATTGTTCAAGTGACCAATGCTGTGTTTGCTAACTTACAATAAATTTTACCACCTATACTTCTTATATGTGAAATCATTACTCCCCATGGGATAAGCATATGAAACATATATAATTTCAGATTTATGATATTCAATTCATTCAACCATTTACTCATAGGATATAAGTGAAGCACGAGAGTAAATGACAAACTACTCCAAAAGATATAAGTGAAGATCAATGAGTATTGAAACGATTAAGTAACTATGTGAATACTCTTTCTCATTTAAGAATTCAGATCTTAATATTTTATTCAACAAGCAAAACAAAATAAAATGGCATTCCAAGGATAGCACACATCAGGTTAAGAAGCAAAAAACTTAGGCTCAACCGACATTAACCGATAATTGTTGAAAAAGAAAGGTGGGATGCCAACCGGGGCATCCCCAAGCTTAGATGCTTGAGACTTCTTGAAATATTAACTAGGGATGCCTTGGGCATCCCCAAGATTGAGCTCTTGTGCCTCCTTAATTCCTCTCATATCACGGTTTCCCTAATTCTTAAAAACTTTGTCCACACAAAACTCAACAAGAACTCGTCAGATAAGTTAGTATAAATAAATGCAAAACCTTATCATTCTCTACTGTAGAAAATCACTAAAATTATAATTTGACATTGCATACTAAATGCCTCTGCATATTTAATACTCATATCCTCAAATAGAATCATTAAACATGCAAACAAAACAACAATCTGTCTAAACATGACAGTCTGTAAAGAGTGCAATAATATTCATACTTCCCTAACTCCAAAATTCTGAAAAATTATGACATTGTATAAAATTTGTTATATCTCACCATATAAAAATTTCAAGATTTTATCATGTTCTGAGTATTCACAAATATTTAAAACATAACAACAAACTTTCTGTTTTCAAACAACAACATATAGACTTGCAAAATAAGCATGGTAAAGGCTATACTTGAAATTTTTATTGAAATAAAAGATGAATAACATTATTATAAATAACAGAAATCATGTCCTAATAAAAAAAAAGATGCTCCAAGCAAAACTCATATCATGTGACGAATAAAAATATAGCTCCAAGTGAGGTTACCGATAATGTTGGAGATGAAAGAGGGGATGCCTTCCGGGGCATCCCCAAGCTTAGTTGCTTGGATCTTACTTGAATATCACCTTGGGGTGCCTTGGGCATCCCCAAGCTTAGGGTCTTGTCACTCCTTATTCTCCTCATATCGATATCTCACGCAAAACTTGAAAACTTCAATCACACAAAACTTAACGGAACTTCGTGAGATGGGTTAGCATAGTAAAACAAATCATTCACTTGGGTACTGTCAAAGACAAGATTCATAATTGTTTCCAAATAATTCCTATTGTACTCCATAATTTCCACAATTTATATTAAGCAATATAAGCCATAGAAACCATAAAACAAGCAAACTATGCATTGCAAACAGAACCTGTTAAAAACAGAACAGTCTATAAAGATATGAATAATGACTATAATTCTGTCACTCCAAAACCTGTGAAAACTTAGGAAAACGTAGGAAATGATTATATAAATAATGTGTAAAAGTTGTAGAATTTTATCACATTCCAGTAATTATTAAGAATTCTGTTACTGGGCGCAAAAGTTTCTGTTTTTGCACAGAATCAAGTCAACTATCATCCACACTATCCCATAGGCTTTACTTGGCACTTTATTGAAACAAAAGCTGTAAAACATGATTACTATAGTAGCTTAACCATGTAGACACACAAAACAGTAGGTAAAGATATTGGGTTGTCTCCCAACAAGCGCTTTTCTTTAATGCATTTTTAGCTAGGCATGATGATTTCAATGATGCTCACATAAAAGATAAGAATTGAAACATAGTGGGAGCATCATGAAGAATATGACTAGCACATTTAAGCCTAACCCACTTCCTATGCATAGGGATTTTGTGAGCAAACAAATTATGGAAACAAGAATCAACTAGCATAGGAAGGCAAAACAAGCATGACTTCAAAACTTTCAACACATAGAGAGGAAACTTTATATTATTGAGATATGTAGAAGCATATATTCCTGTCTTATAATAATTTTCAGTAGCATCATGAATGAATTCAACAATATAACTATCACATAAAATATTCTTTTCATGATCCACAAGCATAGAATTTTTATTAATCTCCACATAAGCAAATTTATTCTCATTCATAATAGTGGGAGCAAATTCAACACAATAACTATCATGGGATACATGATTGGGATAATCCAATTGAAAATTGAAATCATGATGACAAGTTTCATGGTTATCATTATTCTTTATAGCATAAGTGTCATCACAATAATCATCATAGATAGCAACTTTTCTCTCATCAAAATCAATTTGAACCGCTTCCAAGATAGTGAAATCATTAATAAATAAAGTCATGACCTCTCCAAATCCACTTTTATCAATATCGTGAAAAGATTCCACACCCTCCAAATTAGCGGGATCATTGCTACCTTGGGTTGACACTCTTCCAAACCCACTTTCAACATTGTAATCATCATAAATAGGAGGCATGCTATCATCATAACAAATTTGCTCATCAAAACATGGGGGACTAAAAATATCATCTTCATCAAACGTAGCATCCCGAAGCTTAGGGCTTTGCATATCATTAGCATCATGGATATTCAAAGAATTCATACTCGCAACATTGCAATCATGCTTATCATTCATGGAATTTATGCAAAACATTTTATTGAATTCTTCTTCTATCAATTGAGCACACTTTTCCGATCCATCATTTTCAAGAAAGACACTATAAATGTGAATAATATGGAGCAACCTCAATTCCATTTTTTTAGTTTTCTTTTATAGACCAAACTAGTGATAAAACAAGAAACTAAAAGGTCCAATTGCAAGATCTAAAGATATACCTTCAAGCACTCACCTCCCTGGCAACGGTGCCAGAAAAGAGCTTGATGTCTACTACACAACTTGTTCTTGTAGACTCGTGTTGGGCCCTCAAGCGCAGAGTTTTGTAGGACACTAGCAAATTTCTCTCAAGTGGATGGTCTAAGGTTTATCAATCCGTGGGAGGCATAGGATGAAGATGGTCTCTCTCAAACAACCCTGCAACCAAATAACAAAGAGTCTCTTGTGTCCCCAACACACCCACTACAATGGTAAATTGTATAGGTGCACTAGTTCGGCGAAGAGATGGTGATACAAGTGTAATATGGATAGTAGATATAGGTTTTTGTAATCTAAAAATATAAAAATAGCAAGGTAACTAGTAACAAAAGTGAGCAAAATGGTATTGCAATGCTTGAAAACAAGGCCTAGGGTTCATACTTTCACTAGCGCAAAATCTCTCAACAATGAAAACATAATTGGATCATATAACAATCCCTCAACGTGCAACAAAGAATCACTCCAAAGTTCCTACCGCAGAGAACATAAGAAGAAATTGTTGTAGGTAGCAAACCACCTCAAAGTTATCCTTTCCGATCAATCTATTGAGTCGTCCCTATAAGTGTCACAAACAGCCCTAGAGTTCTGTGATGACCCCGGCTTAATCGTGCACTAACCATACACGCAAATGCACATGATCAAGCTTAAGGACTCACTTGAAGATATCACAACACAACTCTAAAACATAAATAAAGTCATACAAGCTTTATATTACAAGCCAGGGGCCACGAGGGCTCGAATACATAAGCTCACATACAAGCATCAGCGGAAGCATCAGATATCTGAGTACAGATATAAAAGTAAACACAGATAGGCCTTTAGAAAGGCGGGGCAAAATATAACACTATGATCGAAAGGCGCAGGCCTCCTGCCTGGGACCCTCCGAACCTACTCCTGGTCGTCGGTCGCCTCCTCGTAGTAGTACTCGCCGGGAGGGTAGTAGTAGTAGCCGTCGGCGGGGGCAGCTATCTCAGGGGCTCCGCCATCTGGTTGCACCACAAGGGTATGGGGAGAAAAAGCAAGAAAGCAAACATGAGTACTCATCCGAAGTACTCAGCAAGAAAGGATCTACACTACATATGCAACATTATCAAAGGGAGGCTGTATATGTGGACTGGGCTGCAGAAATGCCAGAATAGAGGGGAAAGCCTAATCCTATCAAAGACTAGCATCTTCAGCGGTCTTGCAGCATTAGAAGAGTGCGGATTAGCATAATGTAAAGTAGTAGTAGTGTTAACAACCTCGCCCAGAGATTCTTCCTCGACTCCCTACGAGAAAGCAATCCCAGAGCCATACTATCCAGTTATCATCTCAAGTGTCCAGTTCTAGTTGTACCGATCGGGATACAACTCCGAGTGTCCGTTACCGTGGGACAGGCTATCGATAGATGTCTTCTTCCCTGCAGGGGTGCACCAACTTACCCACCACGCTCGTTTTACTCCGGCCGAACACACTTTACTGGGTCATGCCCGACCTCGGCCAAACGATACGCCGCAACCCGACCTAGGCTTAAGAGAGAGGTCAGCACGCCGGACTAAACCTATGCCCCCAGGGGTCTTGAGCCATCGCCCCGGGAACTCCTGCACGTTACGGGACCGTCGAGAGCAGACCTGGCAACCCCTTAATACAAGCGCGGTTGCGTAACCAGTCCAACTCTATGTGCGCCGCTCAGTCGCTGACGTCCATTAAGCTTCGGCTGATGTATACGACGTAGAACGCCCATACTATGCCCACGTGATGGTTAGTGCTATCAGGCCAGAGGCCCCTTGGATCAAATATCCAAACCGTTAGTGGATTGGGGGATGCGGTAACGAGCAGAGACTCACGATCGATGTGACCCCGCCACCCCGTCTCGAGGACTTGCGGCAAGGGCTAAGAATGCCCGGCCACGCCTCGTATTCATCTCTCGGGCACCCTCCAGGTCCACCCGACTCCACATCTCTTGCAATTAAGCTCGCGCGAGTACCCCTTAGGGCCGACCCGTCTTTAGTAACATGGTTCAGTGTAAAGTCATAGTAACCATAGTAACCATGTGACTAACACCAAGGGGAACCCTGAGGAATCACCCTCGATGGAATTCCACCTGATGTTATCGTCAAGGTGAATGAAGGAGGAATCACCCTCGAGGTCCACTCTTGAGGAGTTGCACGACAGTGTCATCATCAGGAATGGAGAAGGAGGAATCACCCTCGATGACCATAACCGATGAACTAACCTACAAGGTTAACATCAGAATGCTGATGAGGTATCACCCTCGGCACTCGATAATAACCCAGTAGTGTCGAGCAACTAAGGGGGAAGTGATGTGCGGTGCCGGGGCCTGGTCTTCGATCCCATTGATCGGGTCTTCTGGTAATCCAGCGGGGTAGTCGGGATAAAGTGGGGTCTCTGATGGGTCTCTACCCAGCCTATACTAAACAGTTTAGGATAAGCAGGAAGGTAACAAAAGCAGGTTACAATAAACGGGCTATGCAGCAGAAATAGGATAACAGTAACAGCAGCAACTTCTAATGCAAGCATAAGAGAGAAGAGAATAGGCGATATCCGAATGTTCAAAAGGGGGGTGCTTGCCTGGTTGCTCTACGGCAAAGGCAAGGTCGTCAACTGAGTCGTCGGGCTCTTGAGCTGCGTCGGTCTTGGGAACTGCGTCGGTATCGGGGTCTAACAAGAGAGAAGAGGGGGGAGGAAACAAATAAATACACAGCAAACATATGCAACACAGAGCATGCTATGCTATGGTGTAGTGCAGGGTTGCCTAAAAATATGTCTAAGTCATTTTAGTTATTTTAGG
Organism: Thinopyrum elongatum; assembly: GCA_011799875.1. Lineage (NCBI taxonomy): Eukaryota > Viridiplantae > Streptophyta > Magnoliopsida > Poales > Poaceae > Thinopyrum > Thinopyrum elongatum. The sequence continues at coordinate 396,498,617 of CM022298.1, read as the reverse complement.
ATTAAAGTGGGATTTATTAACCGGTGTATATGCACTATTCATCTACCGGAAATGGAGAGAAAGTTGCGGGTTCACCTACGTAGAGGGTTTCGACATGGAAACAGACGACACGATCAGATTCATCTCGTCGTTCCGATCAACTTTCATGTATAAAGTTTTTCGATCCGAGCTACGGTTTATTTTCTACAAATTTTCGAAGATTAAATTATTTTCTGGAATTATCCAATTTAACAGAAATTGTCTAAATGAATTATGACGTCAGCTATGAGGTCATCACTGCGTCAGCAGTCAACAAGACGCTGACCAGGTCAATCCTGACCTGTGGGTCCAGTGGGACCCACATGTCAGCCTCTGTTAAGACTAACAGTTAATTAAACTAACTAACATGGTAATCAGGGGAGTGGGCCCGGCCTATCAGTGACTCAGCTAACTAGCAGGATTAATTAAATCACTAATTAGCTTAATTATCATAGGGGGCCCACATGTCAGCCACAGTGAGTGAACAGTGATCATCGTTGACCAGGTCAACATGGTCAACCGAGGCGTTGGGGCCCACTGGCAGCCTCACAGGGGTGGGCCCCATGCCTGCCAGCTTAGCGGCAGCGCCGGAGGAACTCCGACGACCATTTGCGTGGTGGCCGAACGCCAGAGTTTGTTGGAAATGCGCTACACGTCACCATTTGGCGTGCGGCTTGGTTCGTTCGAACGGCCTCTCGACGCCGCGTCGTTCTGTGGTGATAGTTTGGTCGGAAATGGCCGGAGACGACGGTGGCGAGCGGCGGAGCGCACGCCGGAGTTCGGGCATCGACGGATCCAGCGCTGCACAGCACGGGGAGGCACGCTAGGGGCCTCGTTGGACTCACACGAGCTCCAGGAGCTCGATGCGGGGTTTGGCTGTGCATGATGGTGACGATGGCCACGACAGCGAGCTCATCGGCGGCAGCGGGTTCGGGCACAAGCGAAGCAATGGCTACGGTGCGAGCTAGAGGGCCTAGGGGGCAGAGGAGGAAGGCAGCTCACCTAGCGGCTCGCACATTTGGCCGTTGGTGGTTTAGTAGCTGCAGAACGTCGCCGGGGAAAAAGGGGATCGCCGACGACCCAAGGAAGAAGACGACGCGTGCGGGCGATGCAGAGCTTCTCGGCTCCTTTTGGCGGCACCAGGGGTCGTGGCGGTCCACGGCGGTCCTCCCAGGAACGAGCAGGTGACGCAGAGAGGCCACTGGCCACGGCGGTGGTGAGGCGCGGCGACGGTGGCGCTCGGGCGCCGATGGATCTGAGGGTGAGAAGCGAAGGAGAGGGAGAGGAATGGATGGGGAGGCCAAGAAGGAGGCACTGGCTAGGCCTTATCCCCTCGACGGGCCGCGGGCGTTGGTGGAGAGTCGCGGTGTCGGCCGCTCGTCGGTGCGCGCCGGCGCAGCCATGGAGGAGACGACAGCGCGAGGGAGAGAGAGTGTCGTGGGCCTGGTGGGCTGGATTCAGGGCACTGTGCACTTAGGCCCAGCGCACAGTGCCTCTTTTTTCTATTTTTTGTTTTGCCTTTTCTTTTACAGAGCTGGGTTTTGATTTAAATGAGCTGCCAAATGAATTTGCAAAAATGTGTAACTTGCACACATTAGTTCATTGCAATATCCAGCACTGCCACAAAAAGTTTGGGCATTTTTGGAACCCATTTGAATTTATTCAAAAATGAATAGGGCATTTAAGTGCTGTTTTGACTCTGCTAAAATGCATTAGGCCTAGTTGGAATTGATGATGATGTTGTGTTCCTTAACAGTAAATAGTTTTGGATTATTTGCTATAATGTGAACATTTTTCCAACATGTTTTGGGCAACTTCATTTTGCACTTTGAATTTGAGTTGATTTTCAGAGAAGTATTTGAATTGTTTTGAATAACCACTATGACTAGGCACTGCAAATGAGGATGACTTGGCATATTTAGCAGAGTGTCACAGTGCTTATTACATAGGGGTGTTACAAATTCTCCTCCTCTAAAAGTAATTCTCATCCTGAGAATTTAGGAGGTAGAAGGTAAGAGGTCGGGATATTCTTCCCGAAGATGATCTTCGCGTTCCCAAGTGGCTTCATCTTCAGTGTGATTCGACCACTGCACTTTTAGGAACTTGGTCGTCTTCTGACGAGTCTGACATTCAGCTTCATCGAGCATGCGGATCGGATGCTCTTTATAAGAAAGATCATCTTGCAATTCGAGCATCTCGTGATCCACTGCGCGGTGTGGAGATTCCTTGAAGCATTTACGAAGTTCCGACACATGGAAGACGTCATGGATGTGAGAGAATTGCAGCGGCAACTCCAATTTATATGCCACCTATCCACGTCTAGCAACAATGCGGAAAGGACCAATATAGCGAGGAGCAAGCTTGCCCTTGATTCCGAAACGACGAGTGCCCTTCATAGGAGTGACACGAAGATAAGCTTGATCACCAGGTTGATAGGCAAACCCCATCATTTGCAATCATAGTTGCTCTTCTGGCAGTCCTGAGCCGCTTTGATATTTTCTCGAACGATACGGACTTGCTCTTCAGCGTGTTGGATAATATCCTGTCCCACGAGCAGCCGTTCCCCGGTTTCTGACCAATTCAGAGGGGTTCGACACTTACGTCCATAAAGTACTTCGAAGGGGGCCATTTTCAAGCTGGCTTGATAGCTGTTATTATAAGAGAATTCGGCATACGAAAGAGATTCCTCCCATTTCTTGCCAAAGGATATAACACAAGCCCGAAGCATATCTTTAAGCACTTGATTAACTCGCTGAACTTGGCCTTGGGACTGGGGGTGATAAGCCGAACTCCAGGTAATATGAGTTCCCATGGCTTCTTGGAAACTTTCCCAGAACATGGAAATGAAAAGACCGCCATGGTCTGAACTAATCTCCTTCACAATACCGTGGAGTGAAACAATTCTGGAGATATAAAGCTCTGCTAACTGACTAGCAGTGATAGTCTCCTTGACAGGCAGAAAGTGTGCAACTTTAGAAAGTTGGTCGACGACGACAAGAATAGCATCGTGACCCTTCTGTGACTTGGGAAGGCCAGTAATGAAATCCATTTGCACTTTATCCCATTTCCATAAAGGAATAGGTAACGGTTGCAGAATTCCAGCAGGCTTCTGATGTTCTACCTTCACGCGGCGGCAAACGTCACATTCAGCAACATAACAAGCAATATCCTGCTTCATTTTAGACCACCAGTACCTTTCTCGGAGATCATGATACATCTTGGTGCTACCCGGATGGATAGACAGCGGGGTATCATGTGCTTCCTTCATGACTTTGTCAGTCATAAGTTCAAAGCGAGGTACCACAATGCGGTCTCTGAAATACAAGGTTCCATCTTCGGACAGCGAGAATTCCCTGTACTTCTCATGGTGAAGTTCTTTCTTCATCAGATCAATTTTGACATCTTTGGCTTGCGCATTCTTAACAGCTTTCTCAAGATCTGGTTGTACCACAAGGTTATTAAGAGAACCCTGCGGAACAATACAGAGGTTCAACTTGCGCAGTTCTTCATAAAGATGGGCTTGAGCTTGCTTAACCATGAGGTTGTTGCAATAGGACTTGCGGCTTAAGGCATCAGCCATCACATTAGCCTTGCCAGGGGTATAAGAAATACCACAGTCATAGTCCGTGATTGTTTCCAACCATCGCTGTTGATGGAGATTAAGATCCGGCTGGGTAAACAAATACTTCAGACTCTGATGATCGGTATAAATCTCACACCGATTACCAAGGAGGTAGTGTCGCCACTGCTTCAAAGCATAGATCACAGCAGCAAGTTCGAGATCATGCACTGGATAGTTTTCTTCATGCGGACGCAATTGTCGCAAAGCATATGCAATTACTTTTTGTTCTTGCATTAGGACACAGCCTAATCCTTGATGAGAAGCATCACAATATATCACAAAGTCCTTGCGTGAATCCAGAGGAGCAAGCACTGGAGAAGAAGTTAGCCTGTCCTTGAGAGTCTGGAAACTCTCCCGAAATTTGTCTATCCACTCAAACTTAACACCCTTGTGAAGAAGATTAGTCAGGGGCTTGGCAATCTTGGAAAAGTTCTCGATGAATCGGCTGCAATAACTTGCAAGGCCGAGAAAACTTCTGACTTGCTTGGCATTCTTCGAAGGAGTCCAGTCAAGAATAGCCTGAACACACTCCAGGTTAACGGCGATACCGTCCTTGGAAATCACATGTCCAAGGTAGGTTACTTCAGAAAGCCAGAATTCGCATTTGGAGTACTTGGCATACAACTTGTGTTCTCGAAGCCTCTCCAGAACAAGACGAAGATGTTCAGCATGTTCTTCCTTATTCTTCGAGTATACCAGAATATCATCCAGATAAACCACGACGAACTTGTCGAGGTAATCCATGAAGATATAATTCATCAGGCGGGAGAACGTAGCTGGAGCATTGGTCAAGCCAAATGACATGACAGTGTACTCATAGGAACCATAACGAGTAACAAAGGCTGTCTTCGGAATATCCTCTTCGCGGACACGGATCTGGTGATAAACCAACCTCAAGTCAAGTTTAGAGAATACCGAAGATCCAGCAAGTTGATCATATAAATCATTGATCCGAGGAAGCGGATATATATTTTGAATGGTTGCCTGGTTGATAGGACAGTAATCTTGGACCAGCCTATTCGTACCATCTTTCTTCTTGACAAAGAGAGAAGGTGCTCCCCAGGCAGAGGAACTAGGGCGGATGAAGCCCTTCTTAAGTGACTTGTCGATTTCTTCCTTAAGCTTGAGAAGGTGGTGCAGAGGCATCTTGTAAGGACGCTTCGCAATAGGAGTGGTGCCAGGCTTCAAGTCGATAGCAAACTCGATAGCTCTAGCAGGGGGTATTCCTGGAAGTTCTTCTGGCAAAACATCCTGGAAGTCACAGATGACTGGAATGTTTTCGATCCCCTCAAGCGGAGAAGCGTTTAGCGCATTCAAGGCATAAATCGGAGCCTCGGCATTTTGAGTGAGGTGAGCATGATAATGTACTAGTTCATCTGATGGGTGCAGAAGATGAACAACTTTGGTGGCACAATTGATTGAGGCATAATGAGCCTTCAACCAATCCATTCCTAGAATAAGATCAATTTTGGAAGATTTCAGGATAATGGGAGAGACAAGAAATTTCATCCCTGCGATTTCAATGGGAATATTATAACTAACCACGGAGGTTCGGCAGCCGCCCGCGGGAGTATGTACCACTAATGAAGTGTTCAGGTGTTCACACTTATTGTCATGCATGCGTCCGAAACGTTTTGACATGAATGAATGCGATGCTCCTGAATCAAATAAAACAGATGCAGGTACTGAGTTAACAAGGAGTGTACCAATCATAGTTTCTGGTTGATCCTGAGCTTCAGCCATGTTGACGTGGTAGTACTGTCCACGTCCATGAGAAGGCCTGACATTGTTGTTATGCTGCTGAGGAATTCCACGGCCATTACCATGGCCAGCTGGAGGAAGTGCTAGCTGATTCTGACCCTGTGAACAGTCTCTGGCACGGTGACCTGGCTGGCCACACTTGAAGCAGAGTCCACTTTCTAGACATGGTGCAGGAGCTCGAGGTGGTGTAGCTTGAAGAGGCTGCCTCGGTGGTGGAGGAGGCAGACGAGATGCAGCATAAGCAGTTCTGTACACTGGAGCTGTTGGACGGTACATGCTCTGCAGAATCCATATGCGGCGCTTCTGAGAAGACGAGCCCGAAGATGATCCCGCTTGACGGGTGCGTCTGGTAGCTTCCTTATGCTTCTTCAGACCAGTCTCGACCTTGATAGCCTTGTTCACCAAGGTGGCAAAGTCGGGAAAGTCTTGGACGAGCAGGGCTAGCTGAATGTCATGGTGTAGCCCATCATGGAACTTCTCCTGCCTACGAGCATCAGTGGGAATGTCTTCTTCAGCATAGCGAGACAAGTCAAGGAACTCTCGCTGGTAAACTTCCACAGTCTTTTTGCCTTGAACGAGGCTACGAAACTCGGCCTTCTTCCGAGCTATAACAGCTTGAGGAATATACCGGGCACAAAAAGCAGCCTTGAAGTCCACCCAGGTGACGATAGTTCCAGGAGGTAGGGTCTATCTGTGAGTGGCCCACCATTGTGCTGCGGGTCCCTTCAGGAAGTATGTCGTGAAAGTGACATAGCTGGCAGGGACAACATCAGCGGACTCATCTCATAGAAGATGTCACGCAGCCAATCATCAGCATCCAGCGGATTAACAGTGTTGCGGAATATCGATGGGTTTGGACGCACAAACTCTGGCAGTGTGATTGAAGGTGGTTGCTGGTTGGCATTGGGACGAGGGAACTGGTCCATAATCCCAGTCATGAACTACCGGTTGAGCTCGAATTGTTGCATCATAGCTGCCATATAATCTGGCGGTGGTGGATTATTGTCACCCATCCTGCTAAATTCAACAGGGGTAGTTTAGTAGAAGCAATTGCGAGTGTTTAGCAACAAGCATGATGTATCACGACGATAATTAAGTAGTGTAATAGATGCTTAACAGTAGTCAATTAAGACATACAGGTCCATACACAGTCGGCTACAAACGGACAGCATAAATGCGCAATTTCAGAGTCTGCACAGGCTAGGCGGCAAGCAGGCACGCGGTAAAGAAGTACACAACGAGACATAGCAAAGGCTACATCAACGTCGGAGAAAACTGATGGAGCGAGGATTCTGCAAGTGACAACACAGGGTGCCCTCGATAAAAGGGATCATGTAAGCAGATCCTGGTCCATAATCTTGAAGAAAGGCGAGAAATTTCAGAACTTCGGGTGGATGTGAGCACGAGAACCTAAAGTTGGAGTTAGTGAAATTTTAACCCGAATAGAAGAGAGATCAGAGTCCCAGAGTATAGACGAGGAATAAAAGATCCTAATACCACCCAATTGGTGACGTGGGCCCGTAAGCCACACAGCCATGTTAGTAAAACAGTTTTTGGACGACTAGACTCAACTTCGGCCAAGGAGTTGGAAAGGGGGATTCCTAGAGGCAGTCGGGTCTGATACCAACCTGTGACGACCCCGGCTTAATCGTGCACTAAGCATACACGCAAATGCACACGATCAAGTCTAAGGACTCACTTGAAGATATCACAACACAACTCTAAAACATAAATAAAGTCATACAAGCTTTATATTACAAGCCAGGGGCCTCGAGGGCTCGAATACATAAGCTTGCATAAAAGCGTCAGCGGAAGCATCAGATATCTGAGTACAGATATAAAAGTAAACACAGATAGGCCTTTAGAAAGGCGGGGCAAAATATAACACTACGATCGAAAGGCGCAGGCCTCCTGCCTGGGACCCTCCGAACCTACTCCTGGTCGTCGGTCGGCTCCTCGTAGTAGTACTCGCCGGGAGGGTAGTAGTAGTAGCCGTCAGCAGGGGCAGCTATCTCAGGGGCTCCGCCATCTGGTTGCACCACAAGGGTATGGGGAGAAAAAGAAAGCAAAGCAAACATGAGTACTCATCTGAAGTACTCAGCAAGCAAGGATCTACACTACATATGCAACATTATCAAAGGGAGGCTGTATATGTCGACTGGGCTGCAGAAATGCCAGAATAGAGGGGAAAGCCTAGTCCTATCGAAGACTAGCTTCTTCAAGCATCTTCAGTGGTCTTGCAGCATTAGAAGAGTGCAGATTAGCATAATGTAAAGTAGTAGTAGTGTTAACAACCTCGCCCAGAGATTCTTCCTCGAATCCCTGCGAGAAAGCAATCCCAGAGCCATACTATCCAGTTATCATCTCAAGTGTCCAGTTCTAGTTGTACCGATCGGGATACAACTCCGAGTGTCCGTTACAGTAGGACAGGCTATCGATAGATGTTTTCTTCCCTGCAGGGGTGCACCAACTTACCCACCATGCTCGCTTAACTCCGGCCGGACACACTTTACTGGGTCATGCCCGGCCTCGACCAAATGATACGCCGCAACCCGACCTAGGCTTAATAGAGAGGTCAGCACGCCGGACTAAACCTATGCCCCAAGGGGTCTTGGGCCATCGCCCCGGGAACTCCTGCACGTTACGGGGCCGTCGAGAGCAGACCTGGCAACCCCTTAATACAAGCGCGGTTGCGTAACCAGTCCAACTCGGCGTGCGACACTCAATCGCTGACGTCCATTAAGCTTCGGCTGATGTATACGACGCAGAACGCCCATACTATGCCCACATGATGATTAGTGCTATCAGGCCAGAGGCCCCTCGGATCAAATATCCAAACTGTTAGTGGATTGGGGGATGCGGTAACTAGCAGAGACTCATGATCGATGTGACCCCATCGCCCCATCTCGAGGACTTGCGGCAAGGGCTAAGAATGCCCGGCCATGCCTCGTATTCATCTCTCGGGCACCCTCCAGGTCCACCCGACTCCACATCTCTCGCAATTAAGCTCGCGTGGGTACCCCTTAGGGCCGACCCGTCTTTAGTAACATGGTTCAGTGTAAAGTCATAGTAACCAAAGTAACCGTGTGACTAACACCAAGGGGAACCGTGAGGAATCACCCTCGATGGAATTCCACCTGATGTTATCGTCAAGGTGAACGAAGGAGGAATCACCCTCGAGGTCCACTCTTGAGGAGTTGCACGACAGTGTCGTCATCAGGAATGGAGAAGGAGGAATCACCCTCGATGACCATAACCGATGAACTAACCTACAAGGTTAACATCAGAAGTGCTGATGAGGTATCACCCTCGCCACTCGATAGTAACCCAGTAGTGTCGAGCAACTAAGGGGGAAGTGATGTGCGGTGCCGGGGCCTGGTCTTCGATCCCATTGATCGGGTCTTCTGGTAATCCAGCGGGGCAGTCGGGATAAAGTGGGGTCTCTGATGGGTCTCTACCCAGCCTATGCTAAATAGTTTAGGATAAGCAGGAAGTTAACAAAAGCATGTTACAATAAACAAGCTATGCAGCAGAAATAGGATAATAGTAACAACAGCAACTTCTAATGCAAGCATAAGAGAGAAGAGAACATGCGATATCCGAATGTTCAAAAGGGGGGTGCTTGCCTGGTTGCTCTGCGGCAAAGGCAAGGTCGTCAACTGAGTCGTCGGGCTCCTGAGCTGCATCGGTCTCGGGAACTGCGTCGGTATCGGGGTCTAACGAGAGAGAAGAGGGTGAGGAAACAAATAAATACACAGCAAACATATGCAACACAGAGCATGCTATGCTATGGTGCAGTGCAGGGTTGCCTCAAAATATGTCTAAGTCATTTTAGTTATTTTAGTGGGATTTATTAACCGGTGTATATGCACTATTCATCTACCGGAAACGGAGAGAAAGTTGCGGGTTCACCTACATAGAGGGTTCCGACATGGAAACAGACGACACGATCAGATTCGTCTCGTCGTTCTGATCAACTTTCATGTATAAAGTTTTTCGATCCGAGCTACGGTTTATTTTCTATGAATTTTCGAAGATTAAAGTTTTTTCTGGAATTATCCAATTTAACAGAAATTGTCTAAATGAATTATGACGTCAGCTATGAGGTCATCACTGCATCAGCAGTCAACAGGACGCTGACCAGGTCAAACCTGACCTGTGGGTCCAGTGGGACCCACATGTCAGCCTCTGTCAAGACTAACAGTGAATTAAACTAACTAACAAGGTAATCAGGGGAGTGGGCCCGGCCTGTCAGTGACTCAGCTAACTAGCAGGATTAATTAAATCACTAATTAGCTTAATTATCGCAGGGGGCCCACATGTCAGCCACAGTGAGTGAACAGTGATCATCGTTGACCAGGTCAACATGGTCAACCGAGGCGTTGGGGCCCACTGGCAGCCTCACAGGGGTGGGCCCCATGCCTGCCAGCTTAGCGGCGGCGCTGGAGGAACTCCGGCGACCATTTGCGCGGCGGCCGAACGCCGTAGTTCATCGGAAATGCGCTACGCGGCACCATTTGGCGTGGGGCTGGGTTCGTTCGAACGGCCTCTCGACGCCGCGTCGTTCTGTGGTGATAGTTTGGCCGGAAACGGCCGGAGACGATGGTGGCGAGAGGCGGAGCGGACGCCGGAGTTCGGGCGTCGACGGATCCAGTGCTGCACGGCACAGGGAGGCACGCTAGGGGCCTCGTTGGACTCACACGAGCTGCAGGAGCTCGATGTGGGGTTCGGCTGCGCATGACGGTGACGATGGCCATGGCAGCGAACTCATCGGCGGCAGCGGGTTCGGGCGCAAGCGAAGCAATGGCTACGGTGCGAGCTAGAGGGCCTAGAGGGCAGAGGATGAAGGCAGCTCACCTAGCGGCTCGCATGTTTGGCCGTTGGTGGTTTAGTAGCTGCAGAACGTCGCCGGGGAAGAAGGGGATCGCCGGTGACCCGAGGAAGAAGATGACGCGTGCGGGTGATGCAATGCTTCTCGGCTCCTTCCAGCGGCACCAGGGGTCGTGGCGGTCCATGGCGGTTCTCCCAGGCACGAGCAGGTGACGTGGAGAGACCACTGGCCACGATGGTGGTGAGGCGCGGCGACGGTGGCGCTCAGGCACCGATGGATCTGAGGGAGAGAAGCGACGGAGAGGGAGAGGAATGGACGGGGAGGCCAGGGAGGAGGCGCTGGCTCGACCTTATCCCCTCGACGGGCCGCGGGCGTCGGTGGAGTGTCGTGGTGTCGGCCGCTCGTCGGTGCACGCCGGCGCAGCCATGGAGGAGACGACAGCGCGAGGGAGAGAGAGTGTCGTGGGCCTAGTGGGCTGGATTCGGGGCACTGTGCACTTAGGCCCAGTGCACAGTGCCTCTTTTTCTATTTTTCTATTTCCTGTTTTGCTTTTTCTTTTACAGAGCTGGGTTTTGATTTAAATGAGCTGCCAAATGAATTTGCAAAAATGTGTAACTTGCTCACATTAGTTAATTGCAATATCCAGCACTGCCACAAAAAGTTTGCGCATTTTTGGAACCCATTTGAATTTATTCAAAAATGAATAGGGCATTTAAGTGCTGTTTTGACTCTGCTAAAATGCATTAGGCCCAGTTAGAATTGATGATGATGTTGTGTTCCTTAACAGTAAATAGTTTTGGATTATTTGCTATAATGTGAACATTTTTCCAACATGTTTTGGGCAACTTCATTTTGCACTTTGAATTTGAGTTTATTTTCAGAGAAGTATTTGAATTGTTTTGAATAACCACTATGACTAGGCAGTGCAAATGAGGATGACTTGGCATATTTAGCAGAGTGTCACAGTGCTTATTACATAGGGGTGTTACAAATTCTCCTCCTCTAAAGAAATTCTCGTCCCGAGAATTTAGGAGGTAGAAGGTAAGAGGTCGGGATATTCTTCCCGAAGATGATCCTCGCATTCCCAAGTGGCTTCATCTTCAGTGTGATTCGACCACTGCACTTTCAGGAACTTGGTCGTCTTCTGACGAGTCCGACGTTCAGCTTCATCGAGAATGCGGATCGGATGCTCTTTATAAGAAAGATCATCTTGCAATTTGAGCATCTCATGATCCACTGCGCGGTGTGGAGATTCCTTGAAGCATTTATGAAGTTGCGACACATGGAAGACGTCGTGGATGTGAGAGAATTGCAGCGGCAACTCCAATTTATATGCCACTTATCCACGTCTAGCAACAGTGCGGAAAGGACCAATATAGCGAGGAGCTAGCTTGCCCTTGATTTTGAAACGACGAGTGCCCTTCATAGGAGTGACACGAAGATAAGCTTGATCACCAGGTTGATAGGCAAACCCCATCATTTGCGATCATAGTTGCTCTTCTGGCAGTCCTGAGTCGCCTTGAGATTTTCTCGAACGATACGGACTTGCTCTTCAGCGTGTTGGATAATATCCGGTCCCACGAGTGGTCGTTCCCCAGTTTCTGACCAATTCAGAGGGGTTCGACACTTACGTCCATAAAGTACTTTGAAGGGGGCCATTTTCAAGCTGGCTTGATAGCTGTTATTATAAGTGAATTCGGCATACGGAAGAGATTCCTCTCATTTCTTGCCAAAGGATATAACACAAGCCCGAAGCATATCTTCAAGCACTTGATTAACTCGCTGAACTTGGCCTTGGGACTGGGGGTGATAAGCCGAACTCCAGGTAATATGAGTTCCCATGGCTTCTTGGAAACTTTCCCAGAACATGGAAATGAAAAGACCGCCACGGTCCGAACTAATCTCCTTCGGAATACCATGGAGTGAAACAATTCTAGAGATATAACGCTCTGCTAACTGACTAGCAGTGATAGTCTTCTTGACAGGCAGAAAGTGTGCAACTTTAGAAAGTTGGTTGACGACGACAAGAATAGCATCGTGACCCTTCTGTGACTTGGGAAGGCCAGTAATGAAATCCATTTGCACTTTATCCCATTTCCATAAAGGAATAGGTAACGGTTGCAGAATTCCCACAGGCTTCTGATGTTCTGCCTTCACGCGGCGGCAAACGTCACATTCAGCAACATAACAAAGCAATATCCTGCTTCATTTTAGACCACCAGTACCTTTGTCGGAGATCACAATACATCTTGGAGCTACCCGGATGGATAGACAGTGGGGTATCATGTGCCTCCTTCATGACTTTGTCAGTCATAAGTTCAAAGCGAGGTACCACAATGCGGTCTCTGAAATACAAGGTTCCATCTTTAGATAGCGATAAATCCCTGTACTTCTCATGGTGAAGTTCTTTCTTCATCAGATCAATTTCGACATCTTTGGCTTGCGCATTCTTAACAGCTTTCTCAAGATCTGGTTGTACCACAAGGTTATTAAGAGAACCCTGCCGAACAATACAGAGGTTCAACTTGCGCAGTTCTTCATAAAGATGGGGTTGAGCTTGCTTAACCATGAGGTTGTTGCAATAGGACTTGCGGCTTAAGGCATCAGCCATCACCTTAGCCTTGCTAGGGGTATAAGAAATACCACAGTCATAGTCCGTGATTGTTTCCAACCATCGCTGTTGATGGAGATTAAGATCCGGCTGGGTAAACAAATACTTCAGACTCTGATGATCGGTATAAATCTCACACCGATTACCAAGGAGGTAGTGTCACCACTGCTTCAAAGCATAGATCACAGCAGCAAGTTCGAGATCATGCACTGGATAGTTTTCTTCATGTGGACGCAATTGTCACGAAGCATATGCAATTCCTTTTCGTTCTTGCATTAGGACACAGCCTAATCCTTGACGAGAAGCGTCGCAATATATCACAAAGTCCTTGCGAGAATCCGGAGGAGCAAGCACTAGAGCAGAAGTTAGCTTGTCCTTGAGAGTCTGGAAACTCTCCCGACATTTTTCTATCCACTCAAACTTAACACTCTTGTGAAGCAGATTAGTCAGGGGCTTGGCAATCTTGGAAAAGTTCTCGACGAATCAGCGGTAATAACTTGCAAGGCCGAGAAAACTTCTGACTTGCTTGGCATTCTTCGAAGGAGTCTAGTCAAGAATAGCCTGAACATGCTCCGGGATAATGGCGATACCGTCCTTGGAAATCACATGTCCAAGGTAGGTTACTTCAGAAAGCCAGAATTCGCATTTGGAGTACTTGGCATACAACTTGTGTTCTCGAAGCCTCTCCAGAACAAGACGAAGATGTTCAGCATATTCTTCCTTATTCTTCGAGTATACCAGAATATCATCCAGATAAACCATGACAAACTTGTCGAGGTAATCCATGAAGATATAATTCATCAGGCGGGAGAACATAGCTGGAGCATTGGTCAAGCCAAATGACATGACAGTGTACTCATAGGAACCATAACGAGTAACAAAGGCTGTCTTCGGAATATCCTCTTCGCGAACACGGATCTGGTGATAACCCAACCTCAAGTCAAGTTTAGAGAATACCGAAGATCCAGCAAGTTGATCATATAAATCATTGATCTGAGGAAGCGGATATTTATTTTGAATGGTTGCCTGGTTGATAGGATAGTAATCTTGGACCAGCCTATTCGTACCATCTTTCTTCTTGACAAAGAGAGAAGGTGCTCCCAGGCAGAGGAACTAGGGCGGATGAAGCCCTTCTTAAGTGACTTGTCGATTTCTTCCTTAAGCTCGAGAAGGTGGTGCGGAGGCATCTTGTAAGGACGCTTCACAATAGGAGTGGTGCCAGGCTTCAAGTCGATAACAAACTCGATAGCTCTAGCAGGGGGTATTCCTGGAAGTTCTTTTGGAAAAACATCCTGGAAGTCACAGACGACTGGAATGTTTTCGATCCCCTCAAGCGGAGAAGCGTTTAGCGCATTCAAGGCATAAATCTGAGCCTCAGCATTTCGAGTGAGGTGAGCATGATAATGTACTAGTTCATCTGATGGGTGCAGAAGATGAACAGCTTTGGTGGCACAATTGAATGAGGCATAATGAGCCTTCAACCAATCCATTCCCAGAATAAGATAAATTTTGGAAGATTTCAGGATAATGGGAGAGACAAGAAATGTCATCCCTTCGATTTCAATGGGAATATTATAACTAACCACGGAAGTACGGTAGCCGCCCGCGGAAGTATGTACCACTAATGAAGTGTTTAGGTGTTCACACTTAATGTCATGCATGCGTCCGAAACATTTTGACATGAATGAATGCGATCCTCCTGAATCAAATAAAACAGATGCTGGTACTGAGTTAACAAGGAGTGTACCCATCATAGTTTCTGGTTGATCCTGAGCTTCAGCCATGTTGACGTGTTAGTATTGTCCACGTCCATGAGAAGGCCTGACATGGTTGTTACGCTGCTGAGGAATTCCACGGTCATTACCACGGCCAGCTGGAGGAAGTGCTAGCTGATTCTGACCCTGTGAACAGTCTCTGGCACAGTGACCTGGCTGGCCACACTTGAAGCAGAGTCCACTGTCTGGACCTGGTGCAGGAGCTCGAGGTGGTGTAGCTTGAAGAGGCTGCCTCGGTGGTGGAGGAGACAAACGAGGTGCAGCATAAGCAGGTCTGTACACTGGAGCTGTTGGACGGTACATGCTCTGCGGAATCCATATGCGGCGCTTCTGAGAAGACGAGCCCGAAGATGATCCCGCTTCACGGGTGCGTCTGGTAGCTTCCTTATGCTTCTTCAGACCAGTGTCAACCATGATAGCCTTGTTCACCAAGGTGGCGAAGTCGGGAAAGTCTTGGACGAGCAGGGCTAGCTGAATGTCATGGTGTAGCCCATCACGGAACTTCTCCTGCCTACGCGCATCAGTGGGAATGTCTTCTTCAGCATAGCGAGACAAGTCAAGGAACTCTCGCTGGTAAACTTCCACAGTCTTTTTGCCTTGAACGAGGCTACGGAACTCGGCCTTCTTCCGAGCTATAACAGCTTGAGGAATATACCGGCACGAAAAGCAGCCTTGAAGTCCACCCAGGTGACGACAGTTCCAGGAGGTAGGGTCTGTCTGTGAGTGGCCCACCATTGTGCTGCGGGTCCCTTCAGGAAGTATGTCGCGAAAGTGACATAGCTGGCAGGGGCAACATCAGCAGACTCCATCTCATAGAAGATGTCACGCAGCCAATCATCAGCATCCAGCGGATTAACAGTGTTGCGGAATATCGATGGGTTGAGACGCACAAACTCTGGCAGTGTGATTGAAGGTGGTTGCTGGTTGGCATTGGGACAAGGGAACTGGTCCATAATCCCAGTCATGAACTGCCGGTTGAGCTCGAATTGTTGCATCATAGCTGCCATATAATCTGGCGGTGGTGGATTATTGTCACCCATCCTGCTAAATTCAACAGGGGTAGTTTAGTAGAAGCAATTGCGAGTGTTTAGCAACAAGCATGATGTATCATGATGATAATTAAGTAGTGTAATAGATGCTTAACAGTAGTCAATTAAGACATACAGGTCCATACACAGTCGGCTACAAACGGACAGCATAACGGCGCAATTTCAGAGTCTGGACAGGCTAGGCGGCACGCAGGCACGCGGTAAAGAAGTACACAACGAGACATAGCAAAGGCTACATCAACGTCGGAGAAAACTGATGGAGCGAGGATTCTGCAAGTGACAACACAGGGTGCCCTCGATAAAAGGGATCATGTAAGCAGATCCTGGTCCATAATCTTGAAGAAAGGGGGGAAAATTTCAGAACTCCGGGTGGATGTGAGCACGAGAACCTAAAGTTGGAGTTAGTGAAATTTTAACCCGAATAGAAGAGAGATCAGAGTCCCAGAGTATAGACGAGGAATAAAAGATCCTAATACCACCCAATTGGCGACGTGGGCCCGTAAGCCACACAGCCATGTTAGTAAAACAATTTTTGGATGACTAGACTCAACTTCGGCCAAGGAGTTGGAAAGGGGGATTCCTAGAGGTAGTCGGGTCTGATACCAACCTGTGACGACCCCGGCTTAATCGTGCACTAAGCATACACGCAAATGCACACGATCAAGCCTAAGGACTCACTTGAAGATATCACAAAACAACTCTAAAACATAAATAAAGTCATACAAGCTTTATATTACAAGCGAGGGGCCTCGAGGGCTCGAATACATAAGCTCGCATACAAGCGTCAGCGGAAGCATCAGATATCTGAGTGCAGATATAAAAGTAAACACAGATAGGCCTTTAGAAAGGCGGGGCAAAATATAACACCGACATGGAAACAGACGACACTATCAGATTCGTCTCGTCGTTCTGATCAACTTTCATGTATAAAGTTTTTCGATCCGAGCTACGGTTTATTTTCTACGAATTTTCGAAGATTAAAGTATTTTCTGGAATTATCCAATTTAACAGAAATTGTCTAAATGAATTATGACATCAGCTATGAGGTCATCACTGCGCCAGCAGTCAATAGCACGCTGACCAGGTCAAACCTGACCTGTGGGTCCAGTGGGACCCACATGTCAGCCTCTGTTAAGACTAACAGTGAATTAAACTAACTAACAAGGTAATTAGGGGAGTGGGCCCGGCCTGTCAGTGACTTAGCTAACTAGCAGGATTAATTAAATCACTAATTAGCTTAATTATCGCAGGGGGCCCACATGACAGCCATAGTGAGTGAACAACGATCATCGTTGACCAGGTCAACATGGTCAATCGAGGCGTTGGGGCCCACTGGCAGCCTCACAGGGGTGGGCCCCATGCCTGCCAGCTCAGCGGCGGTGCCGGAGGAACTCCGGCGACCATTTGCGCGGCGGCCAAACACCGGAGTTCATCGGAAATGCGCTACACGACACCATTTGGCGTGCGGTTGGGTTCGTTCGAACGGCCACTCGACGCTGCGTTGTTCTGTGGCGATAGTTTGGCCGGAAACGGCAGGAGACGACGGTAGCGAGCGGCGGAGCGGACGCCGGAGTTCGGGCGTCGACGGATCCGGCGCTGCATGGCACGGGGAGGTGCGCTAGGGGCCTCGTTGGACTCGCACGAGCTCCAGGAGCTCGATGCGGGGTTCGGCTGCGCATGACGGTGACGATGGCCACGACAGCGAGCTCGTCGGCGTCAGCGGGTTCGGGCGCAAGCGAAGCAATGGCTACGGTGCGAGCTAGAGGGCCTAGAGGGTAGAGGAGGAAGGCAACTCACCTAGCGGCATGCATGTTTGGCCGTTGGTGGTTTAGTAGCTACAGAACGTCGCCGGAGAAGAAGGGGATCGCCGGTGACCCGAGGAAGAAGACGACGCGTGCGGGCGATGCAGAGCTTCTCGGCTCCTTCCAGCAGCACCAGGGGTCATGGCGGTCCACGGCGGTCCTCCCAGGCACGAGCAGGTGACGCGGAGAGGCCACTGGCCACGGCGGTGGTGAGGCGCGGCGACGGTGGCACTCGGGCGCCGATGGATCTGAGGGAGAGAAGCGACGGAGAGGGAGAGGAATGGACGGGGAAGCCAGGGGAAGGCACTAGCTCGGCCTTATCCCCTCGACGGGCCGCGGGCGTCGGTGGAGTGCCGCGGTGTCGGCCGCTCGTCGGGACACGCCGGCGCAGCCATGAAGGAGACGACAGCGCGAGGGAGAGAGAGTGTCGTGGGCCTGGTGGGCTGGATTCGGGGCACTATGCACTTAGGCCCAGTGCACAATGCCTCTTTTTTCTATTTTTCTATTTTTTGTTTTGCTTTTTCTTTTACAGAGTTGGGTTTTGATTTAAATGAGCTGCCAAATGAATTTGCAAAAATGTGTAAGTTGCTCACATTAGTTCATTGCAATATCCAGCACTGCCACAAAAAGTTTGGGCATTTTTGGAACCCATTTGAATTTATTAAAAAATGAATAGGGCATTTAAGTGCTGTTTTGACTCTGCTAAAATGCATTAGGCTCAGTTGGAATTGATGATGATGTTGTGTTCCTTAACAGTAAATAGTTTTGGATTATTTGCTATAATGTGAACATTTTTCCAACATGTTTTGGGCAACTTCATTTTGCACTTTGAATTTGAGTTGATTTTCAGAGAAGTATTTGAATTGTTTTGAATAACCACTATGACTAGGCACTGCAAATGAGGATGACTTGGCATATTTAGCAGAGTGTCACAGTGCTTATTACATAGGGGTGTTACAAGTTCGTACTAAAATAACACCATATGAAAACACATCAATCAACCCTAATGTCACCTAGATACTCCAATGTCACCACAAGTATTCGTGGGTCAATTATACAATATACATCAAACAACTTTAGATTCATAATATTCAATCCTACACAAAGAACCTCAAAGAGTGCCCCAAGATTTCTACCGGAGAAACAAGGACGAAAACGTGCATCAACCCCTATGCGTAGATTACCCCCAATGTCACCTCGGGAATCCGCGTATTCAATCCGATAATAACGAAATCTCAAAGGTAAAACTCAATTCATCAAAAGAAGGTAGAGAGGGAAGAACACCATAAGATCCAACTATATTAACAAAGCTCGCGGTACATCAAGATCGTGCCAAATCAAGAACATGAGAGAGAGAGAGAGAGATCAAACACATAGCTACTAGTACATACCCTTAGCCCCGAGGGTGAACTACTCCCTCCTCATCATGGTGGCCGCCGGGATGATGAAGATGGCCTCCGGTGATGATTTACCCCTCTGGCAGGGTGCCGGAACGGGGTCCCGATTGTATTTTCGTGGATACAGAGGCTTGTAGTGGCAGAACTTCTCATCTAGGGTTCTTTCTTGGGGTTTGGGTATTTATAGGAATTTTTGGCGTCAGTCTCACGTCAAGGGGGTGCCCGATGGGCCCACAAGCTCGTCACTAACGTCCTAGGGGGTAAGGTGTGCCTAGCGAGCTTGTGGCTTCCTCGTCCACTTCCTGGCCCAGCTCTGGTGCTTCGGGGGTCTCTTTTGGTCCATAAAAAATCACCGTAAATTTCAGCCTATTCTGAGAACTTTTATTTCTGCGCAAAAAACGACACCACAGTAGTTCTGCTGAAAACAACATTAGTCTGGGTTAGTTCTAAACAAATCATACCAAACCATATGAAATTGTTGTAAACATGGCATGAATACTTCATAAATTATAGATACGTTGGAGACATATCACTCATCTTCTCCGTGGTTCATGATGAACATTTAAGCTAGTGTTGGAAACTTTTGAAAACATTATCTTTGTGCCTAGCTCATGAAGACTATGTTTGATGCAAGAAGTGTCTTCTCTAAGTTCACATGCATCGGATGCAAGTTACTGCCATGAAAATGAGAAAAGTTGTTTCGCCTCCTCTGGGATCATCCCAAATCATTCATGCATGTGCGAAGTATTCTATGTTTGATAGATTTGCTACCTTCACTCCATATGTATTTCCTAGCACACCAAGCCCCTGATTGATTTGTTCGAGGAAAAGGAGTTCATTCGTAAGAGCTAATCTGTACATACACATGGACTTTGATATCCTTGACGATGGTTCCTAACCAGAACTCGGTTGCCTTTTCGTTGTAAGACTTCCATATGGTCATGATTGTCTTGGGAAATGTGATCATGTGTGTCCTGCAATCCAACTAATGTTTCGGAACTTGCTTCCATAGTTCATTTCCCGAGAATCTTGCAATGTCATATCATCAATTCGTGTTGCGCCCTTTCCTTCTCAGGCATCCTGAGTCTGAGGTATCCTGACACCAATCAGATCTGAATCTCGAGCATATATGATGGTTGGAACTCTTTCCAAGGATTAAAACATTGGTCCTTATGTAACATGGTAAGATGATGTCATGCCTAGCACACCTGGCCGGAGGACCTATTGTTATAGTATCTTCTTTAGTAAGGTTAGCCATTCTTCCATGAGGAAATGGTAAGACTTATTCTATAAGTTGTTCCTGATGGATCCCTTGTGTATCCAAAGTCTAACGTTTACCTGATGACCATGTCAATGCTATCCCGAACCATGTCTGTGGTACTCCGATCATGAACAAGAACATTTGAAGCACAATGCTGAATTTTCTTGATTAATTATCCAAACACCGTCGTATGGGTAAACATCATAAATTCCTTGCCCCTTTGACTAAATGGTTACATACTTGGAGTCCTATCATGAATATCATGCTCTGCTTGTTCTTGTGAAGGATAAACTCCTAATACTTGTGTTTCAACACATTTTCCTTTCCATTGTTTCGTTTAACCTCTCTTATAATTTATATGATCTAAGCAGTGATAATTCCCTACTTATGTAAACACCTCGGCGTACAACTCTGTCAGTAAAACCCTGTTACTATTGTTGTTGACATTCCGGTAACCCCGATGGACGAGAACTTAGCCTATTGGTCTGCCTCATCTTAACGAGCAGGAAAATGGTTCTCTTCGGCCCCCGCCCTTGGTATCGACGTTGTTGCCGACATAACTGACAGGCTATCCTCTGACATGCCTTGCTATCATGACCGTGCAAGATGTCAGCGCCCTTCCTACTTATAACCCACATGGTGGGCCCATAACCCACAGTTCCACGGGATCGAAACCTGACTCTCCTATACATCCCTGTTTCCAAAGTTATTCCTCATGCTTGGCTTCATATGTAAATCACGAGCCACCTTCCTAGAAATGATCTATTCTGGTATCAGACACAATACTTATTCCCGTTGCTCTGAACCCCTTTCACATTCTGTTTCAGGAACCGAACGATTTCCTATCCGCTTGAAACTTCTTATTGTACCTTCTTACTTTGATCTTGATGTTTTTCTTAAGTTTCAATTCGAGAGATACCTTGTGCCTCATTCCCTGAGCTAATTGCCGAATATCAGTCCTGATGTCTACTACACAACTTGTTCTTGTAGACTCGTGTTGGCCCCCCAAGCGCAGAGTTTTGTAGGACAGTAGCAAATTTCCCTCAAGTGGATGACCTAAGGTTTAACAATCCATGGGAGGCGTAGGATGAAGATGGTCTCTCTCAAACAACCCTACAACCAAATAATAAAAAGTCTCTTGTGTCCCCAACACACCAAATACAATGGTAAATTGTATAGGTGCACTAGTTCGGCGAAGAGATGGTGATACAAGTGTAGTAATGATAGTAGATATTGATTTTTGTAATAGTAACAATAAAAAATAGCAAGGTAGCAAGTAACAAAAGTGAGCGCAAATGGTATTGCAATGCTTGAAAATGAGGCCAAGGGTTCATACTTCCGCTAGTACAATCTCTCAACAATGCTAATATAATTGCATCATATAACAATCCCTCAACGTGCGACGAAGAATCACTCCAAAGTTCTTATCTAGCGGAGAACATAAGAAGAAATTGTTTGTAGGGTACGAAACCACCTCAAACTTATCCTTTCCGATCGATCTATAGAGCTATCCCTTTAAGTGTCACAAACAGCCCAAGAGTTCGTACTAAAATAACACCATATGATACACATCAACCAACTCTAATGTCACCTAGATACTCCAATGTCACCATGAGTATCCGTGAGTTCATTATACGATATGCATCAAACAATTTCAGATTCATAATACTCAATCCGACACAAAGAACTTCAAAGAGTGCCCCAAGATTTCTACCGGAGAAACAAGGACGAAAACATGCATCAACCCCTATGCATGGATTACCCCAATGTCACCTCGGGAATCCGCGAACTGAGTGCCAAAACACATATCAAGTGTATCAATATGATACCCCATTGTCACCATGGGTATTCATAGCAAGACATACATCAAGTGCTCTCAAATCCATAAAAGTATTCAATCCGATAATAACGAAATCTCAAAGGGAAAAATCAATTCATCACAACAAGATAGAGAGGGGAAAACACCATATGATCCAACTATATTAACAAAGCTCACGATACATCAAGATTGTCCCAAATCAAGAACACGAGAGAGAGAGAGAGAGAGAGAGAGAGAGAGAGAGAGAGAGATCAAACACATAGCTACAAGTACAAACCCTCGGCCCCGAGGTTGGACTACTCCCTCCTCATCATGGTGGCCGCCAGGATGATGAAGATGGCCTCCGGTCATAATTTCCCCTCCGGCAGGGTGCCGGAAGAGGGTCTAGATTGATTTTTCATGGCTACAGAGGCTTGCAGCGGCGGAACTTCTGATCTAAGGTTATTTCTCGGGCTTTCTGTATTTATAGGATTTTTTGGCGTCGGTCTCACGTCCAGATGGGCCACGAGGTGCCCACTACCCACAAGGGCGCGCCAGAGGGGGGTGGCATGCCATTGTGCCTAGTGGGCAGCAGGGCCCCCGTCCAATGGTTATTTGCTCCAATATTGTTCATTTGTTCCATAAAAAATCTCCAAAAAGTTTCGTCCAATTCTGAGAACTTCTATTTCTGCACACAAAAAACAACACCACGGTAGTTCTGCTAAAAACAGCGTCAGTCCGGGTTAGTTCCATTCAAGTCATACCCAAACCATATAGAATTGTTGTAAACATGGCATGAATACTTCACAAATTATAGATACGTTGGAGACATATCAGCATGCCCAAGTTTAATTCCTACTCGTCCTTGATTAGGTAAATGATAAAATAAATAATTTATGAAGTGTGAATGCTAGCATAGTGCATAAGTTTGATCAATGATAATTTCAATCACTTTTCCTAGCATCATAACAGCAACTCTTTCTCATAAAACTCATCAAGATAAAGTGGCAATTGAAAACGGAATTTTTGATATCGAATGCTACCTATCATATTCCTCATATACTATTTTCTTTTATAGCATAGACATTTGGACTTGAATGATTCAAAGCAATAGTCTATAATTTGACATGAGGACATCAATACTCAAGCATATCGACAAGCAACCATGTATTTCAAAATAGCAACACTAAAGAAAGCTATCCCTAGCCCATTATGCTCAATCATTGATCCATTCATGAAACACACTCGAATATTGGCTATGCCCAATGCACAAGTATGATAATAGTGTTCCCTAGTTGGTGCTTTATAAGGGAAGATGGAGACTAAATAAAAATAAAAATTGCATAATGTAAATAGATAGGCCCTTCGCAGAGGGAAGCAGAGATTTGTAGAGGTGCCAGAGGTCAAAGCTTAAATTGAGAGACAAAATTGTTTTTAGAGGCATGCTTTTCCTGTCAACGAAAACGACCGAGAATTTACAATACTTTCCATGCTAGATAAATCATAGGCGGTTCCCAAACATAAAATAAAGTTTATTCCTTTTTCCACCATTCTTTCACAATCCATGGCTAGCCGTATCCACGGGTGCCTTCCATACCAATGCTTTCCAAGGAATTTATTATTGACAACATAAATAAAATTTCTTTTCATTTCGGGACTGGGCATCCCTATTACCCGCCACACTCTCGTGCAATGACAAGTGAATAAATACTCATATTGAGATTAACACATCTAGCATGGAAAATATTGGCCACCCCTGCCGCTTCATGAGTGGTACGGGCACACAAAAAGGAAACTCATTTTGAAAATTAGAGTTGGCACATACAAATTTACTTGGAATGGCATGGAAATACCGCATATAGGTAAGTATGGTGGACTCATTTGGCACAACTTGGTTTAAGGAGTTTGGATGCACAAGTTGTATTTCTGCTTAGTACACATGAAGGCTAGCAAATAGATTGAGAAGTGACCAACCAAGAAACAAAAACAATCATAAACGAGCATTAAATATAACTAACACCGAATAATGCATCACAAGTAGGATATAACTTCATTGCATAACTATTGACTTTCGTGCTTGCATAGGGAATCACAAACCTTAACACCAATATTCCTACTAAAGCACAATTACTCACCAACATGACTCACATATTATTATCTCCATATCACAAAACTATTGCAAGGAATCAAACTTATCATATCCAATGATCTATATGAAAGTTTTTATTATATCCTTCTTGGATATTCATCATATCAGGACCAATTTCATAGCTTGTGCAAATTTTCATCATTATTATAAACTCTCAAAAATAATATAAGTGAAGCATCAGATCTTAAGTATTTTATTCAAATAGCAAACAAAACAAAATAAAATGGTATTCCAAGAATAGCACATCTCATACGAAGAAGCAAAAAACTTAGGTTCAACCAATACTAACCGATAATTGTTGATGAAGAAAGGTGGGATGCCTACCGGGGCATCCCCAAGCTTAGATGCTTGAGACTTCTTGGAATATTGTTAGAGCAAGCACCTGTGATGGTGGAGTAGGGGAGATGTGATCATCATCTACATAGCTACGTTGACTGTCCAGCCTTGTGTTGTCTTGCGAATCTTGTTAGGAGGATGGCGGGGTAGAATCTATAGAGACCCTCTGTTTGAGTTGCTCCGAAGGACCACCATCATCCACTGCCTTAATAATTTCCTTCAGCTGTATGTATTTTGCATTGTGAAGTCAAACCGATAAGAAAAAGGAATAAAATTCGCTCTTCAAAACTTATTCATGCATGATACTGACAAACACTACTCGGATGAAAGGCAAACACATGATACGAGGATGGAATATGTACGAAAAATAGGACGGCGTGACATATTTAGACCTATGATGTGGTAACTAAGCAGAAGACATTTGAACAAATTAGAAGCACTGCAAGCTAGACACCATATGAAAGATGCAACCAATATCACTCTGCCAAGTTCAAACTGTCTGGTGTTTCAACAAATTAGAAGCAGTACATGCTAGAAATCGTATGCAAGACGCAACCAATATCATAGTGCCGACTTAAAGGTGCCTCATCATAAGTGACTGATGCGGGATACGCAAGAATAGTAGTCTGATGTAAGAACATGGTGTGATCAGATATAGTATGTTCTAGAAACAGGAACACGTGTCATATTCACAGGTATGACGTGTAAAGTAAGCAGATGCAATACAACAAAGTTAGAAGCAATACAAGCTGGACATCATACGCAACATGCAGCCACATATAATAGTGCCAAGTTAGAGCAAACACATGTGATGGTGGAGTAGGGGAGATGTGCTCATCATCTACACAGCTACGTTGACTGTCTAGCCTTGCGTTGTCTTGCGAATCTTGTTGGGAGGATGGCGGAGTAGAATCTGTAGAGACCCTCCGTTTCAGTTGCTCGGAAGGACCACCATCATCCAATGCCTTACCAATTTCCTTCCGCTTTATTGATTTTGCATTGTGAGGTAAAACCGACAAGAAAAAGGAATAAAATTCACTCTTCAGAACTCATTCATGAATGATACTGACGAACACTACTCTGATGAAAGGCAAAGTCATGGTACGAGGATGGAATATGTACGAAAAACTAGACGGCATGACATATTCACACCTATGATGTGGTAACTAAGTAGAAGGCACTTAAACAAATTAGAAGCACTGCAAGCTAGACACCATACGGAAGGTGCAACCAATATCACTCTGCCAAGTTAAAACTGTCTCGTCATAGGTGGGGTTTATCAAATTAGAAGCACTACATGCTAGAAATCATATTCAAGACGCAAACCAATATCACAGTGCCAACTTAAAGGTGTCTCATCATAAGTGACTAATGCAGGATACACAAGAAGAGTAGTTTCATGTAAGAACATGGTGTGATAGACAGATATATTATGTACCAAAAACAGGAAGGCGTGTCATATTCACATGTATAATGTGTAAGCTAAGCAGATGCAGTTTACACTAATTAGAAGCAATACAAGCTAGACACCATATGCAACATGCAACCAGATATCACACTGCCGAGTTAGAGCAATCACTTGGGATGGTGGAGTAGGGGAGCAGAGACTTGGAACTTGTAATGCACTAGCAGTACGAGGAGAATCCATACAGATGCTCCGTTTACGTTGCTGCAGAGGACCACCATCATCGCCTTCCTTACACTTTTCCTTCCTCTTTTTTGATTTTGCCTTGTCAAGTCAAACCCACAAGAAAAAGGAATAAAATTGCTCTTCAGAACTCATTTATGCATGATACTGATGAACACTACTTTCATGTAAGCCAGCCGCATGATAGGAGGATGGAATATGTATGAAAAATAGTACGACATGACATATTGACATGTATGATGTGTAAAGTGTAAAGTAAGCACAAGGTGTTTGAACTAATTAGAAGCAATGCAAGCTAGACACCATGAAAGATGAAACCAATATCACTCTGCCAAATTAAAAGGGTGGCCTCATAAATGTATTTGACCAAATTAGAAGCAATACATGGCAACATGCTAGAAATAATATGCAATGAATAAAGGTGTCTCATCGTAAGTGATTGATGCAGGATACAGAAGAGCGGTAGTTTCATGTAAGAACATGGTTAACAGATAGATGTAGTTTGTACCAAAAATAGGAAGGCATGTCATATTCACAGGTATAATGTGTAAACTAAGCAGATGCAATTTACCCTAATTAGAAGCATTACAAGCTAGACACCGTATGCAACATGCAACCACATATCACACTGCGAAGTTAGAGCAAGCACCTACGATGGTTGTGTAGGGGAAATGCGGTCTTCAAGTACAGAGCTACGTTCAATATCTTCATTTAGACTTGTTGTTTCTTCAGAATCATGTGGGGAGGATGAAACTGCACTCTTTATAAGAGTAGCGTGTGTCATACTAACCCACGGGCGTGACTGTCTCATCATAAGTGATAGATGCAGGATACACAAGAATAGTAGTTCGATGTAAGAACATGGTGTGATAGGCAGATGTAGTATGTACCAAAAATAGGAAGGCGTGTCATATTCACATGTATAATGTGTAAGCTAAGGAGATGCAATTTAACAAATTAGGAGCAATACAAGCTAGGCACCATATGCAACATGCAACCAGATATCACACTGCCATGTTAGAGCAAGCACCTGGGGTTGTGGAGTAGGGGAGATGAGATTTGGAACTTGCACTGCAGTAGGAGTAGCAAGAGAATCTGCAGAGATCATGTGTTTCGGTTGCTCTAGAGGACCACCATCATCCCGTGCGTTCATCCTTTTAGATTTTGCCTTGTCAAGTCAAACACACAAGAAAAAGGAATGAAATTCGCTCTTCCAAATTCTTTGATGCATGATACTGACGAACACAACTTTTCTGTAAGGCAACCACATTGTAGGAGGATGGAATATGTACAAAAAACGGTAAGCAGAAGGCATTTCAACAAATTGGAAGCAATGCGAGCTAGACACCATATGAAAGATCCAACCAAAATCACTCTACGAAGTTAGAAGTGTCTCATTATAAGTGGCATTTCAACAAATTAGAGGCAGTACATGCTTGAAATGATATGCAAGATGCAACCAATATTACACTGTCAATTTGAAGGTGTCTCGTCAGAAGTGATTGATGAGGGATACACAAGAAAAGTAGTTTGATGTAAGAATATGGTTAATAGAAAGACGTAGTATGTACCAAAAACAGGAAGGCATGTCATATTCACAGGTATAATGTGTTAACTAAGCAGATGCAATTTACCCTAATTAGAAGCATTACAAGGTAGACACCATATGCAACATGCAACCACATATCACATAGCCAAGTAAGAGCAAGCACCTGCGATGGTGGTGTAGGGGAATTGCGGTCATCAACTACAGAGCTACATTGACTATCTTCATTTAGCCTTGCTGTTTCTTGAGAATCATGTGGGGAGGATGACACTGCACTCTTTAAAAGAGTAGCGCGTCTCATAGTAACCCACTGGGGTGACTGTCTCATCATAAGTGATTGATGAGGGATACACAAGAGCATTAGTTTGATGTAAGAACATGGTTAATAGACAGATGTAGTATGTATCAAAAACAGGAAGGCATGTCATTATCAAAGGTATAATGTGTAAAGTAAGCAGATACAATTTAACCAAATTAGAAGCAATACAAGCTAGACACCATATGCAACATGCAACCACATTTGACAGCGCGAAGTTAAAGCAAGCACCTGGGATGGTTGTGTGTGGCAATTGAGATCATCAGCTGCAGAGCTACGTTTACTGTCTCCATCTGCTGACACTACACCCTTTAGAGCGCTGAAACGCTTAGTGCTTATCGTCGAACTACACAGGAGCAACTTCTGTCTTTTCTTTTGTGTATTCATCAACAGTGCGTCATAGTCTGAAATACCCATGCATAAAAAAACAATAGTGTGAGTATGGGTGAAGTGTGTGCACAAGTAGTACAGTGTAAAAGTAGCAAATAGCAGGTGGGTGAGAAATAAATGATGGGAGACATATGATAGCTCTACAACATGCATGCCACACGAAATTAGATTCTAGGATTTTGAAATATGAGCACAGGGATGGCTGGGAAATGCAGATACTCCTCCAGCACACCACAAGGTGTGGTCCTATGAAAATAACAGTCGACTAAAAACAAATAGGTCAGTCCATTTTTTCTGCACCGTCCGATGTACAAAGAACGGGTAGATCGCCTTCATCTACCTCCAGCCAGTCAGTGTTGATGTTCTTCCTCGAAACGCCAGCGACCACCGGCCTAGTCCCCTGCCTCCGCCCTCCCCTCGACCTCACCGCATCGCCGTGCTTGGCACCGCCCCCCGGCCATCCCTTCAAGCCCCGCCGACCTCCAGATCGGGCGCAAGCAGCTCCTGCGCCCCACACCCGTATGATAGACACTGATGCGCCGCTTCCCCGGTGAACAGGCGGACTAGGTGATCCGTGCGCGTAAGCGGGTGCTGCTTCTTTTAATTGCGAATCAACTGACCCTGAATTGAAATCCAGGCGGGCAACTGACCTCTAGCTAAGGTGAAATAGTAAATGGGAGGAAACCTTGTGCATTTATTATCACGAAGAAGGTGTAGTAAGAAGCGCTCAACTAGTTTCTTTCGTGGGATGATTACGGTGTGAGCAGAGACGTAAGATTTGCACAAATAAGGGAAGTGGAGTACCTCTTTCTGCTGGCAGTGCTGTATCCTCCTTCTGTTTTTCCAATGATCTTCTTGTGCTTCACTGGAAACAAGAAGTTCTGGAGGACGGTGGAGCCTTGGACGAACCCATGGCCAAGTTGTTGAGTGTGGTGTGGCGGCCGTCTGTCGGCGGCGGGGAACCAGATCTGAGGCGGCGAATCATGGCATAGCGGGAACAGCTCCGATGCGGTAGACGGTTGCGACAGTGGAGCGGCAGCGGTGAGGCGCAGGACGGCGTGGTCAAAGTGGTTCTGGTACGGCGCACGTCAGCGTCGGCATCATGGAGGCAGCTCTGCCTCAGCTTCAGCTGCTAAGTCCTTGAGGGCGTTGCGGTTGCGTTGGACGACGACATGGGGGTACCGGCTCCGGCGTGATGGAGGAGGGCGGCGGTGGATTGGGCGTGATGGGGTGGAGGACGGAGGAGGCTGGGGTTTCGCGGCTGGTGGAGAGGGCGTTTTGGCACCCACGGAGTATGAATGGGGAAACGGAGGGAGGGGGAACTAAGGGGGAACAATGTTTCGGTTTGGGACGCGCTTGTTTGAAATTTGGGGAAAGTTACAAACTTTGCTCCCATCTAAAATTTCGGACATATTGCGGGTCGGGGGTAGGACAGTAATCCCAGGTGTCCCAAATAGTGGGCGGGATAGATTTCCGCTGAGCGCATGAGTGTTTAGGCGCCCATGGTGTATGAATGCTTCTCGGAGGTGGTTGACTGGCGTCTTGGTGAAGTTACAAACCTACCCCGGTTTAGACCTTTGGACATCGGCCGATAGGCCACACGGGTCAGAGTCAGGACAGTAATTTCCTACCACCAAACATTAGTCTCGTGCGGTTTCGGGCGACCAGAGGCTTATTTGGCGCTTTGTTCAATATTTGGGAGCAGAAGCATTAACATTTACAGTTCTCTTGAATTGAACTTTCAGGATTTGTCAAACTTCAAAAATCTTGACTCTTGAAAATCCTAAAACTATGATTATTTTGGAATGGAGGGGGTACATTTGAATATACATTGTACACGAGTATATATTAAAAAATATGCAGCTTAGCTCAATTCATGCATGGTTCCAGATATAATCTCCTTGGTTGCAAAAAAATAGTTAGACATGCGTATGAATATATAGCATGTTCAAACACAAAACAAAGATTGATGCCCCCTTTTAGATATGATTTACAAATGCCATTATCTTGAATTCAAATAGATGAATGCACTTCCTATGAATTCGAATCTTCGAAACCATTTTTTTTTGCGGGGATCTTCGAAACCATCTTTATGTTGAATTGAACATGTATTCTATTTCGTAGCTAGCAATTTGGAATGTATCCATGTATGTGACAAATGTATAAAGTCCCTGACACTAACAACACGGAGTGCACTAATTAATGTTTATATATGAATTTCAAAAGCCATGCATTGTCTGTATTTCAAACCACTCTCACTCTATGGATCGATAATATGAAATAAACCCATACACATGCTCGAATTCAATAGAGTATGGGTGTCTGATAGACCAATGTTCGTTCATACGCAAATTGCAAAATTCATGATCTCATCGAATTTTTTTAATGCAATTTATATTTTAATTTAATGTGTAGAACCGCCTTTTACGCGTAGATGCACTATGCCTCGACCTGTCCTCACAAACGCACTATATATCTCTCTATCTGACGCATAAGTGCACACACTTTATATACATCGGCATTTCTCTCTCACACATGCTCACACTCTCTCGCGGGGTGTCTCGCACACACACTCTCTATATATGTCCCCCTCTCTCTCTCTCTCTTACTACCATGTACCACTCTTTTCAGTAATCTCAGTTGGAAAACACTATTTCTCTCACATGCCTATATACACACGTACGGTCTCTGCTGGCCCTCTATATGCACATACATGTGCCTAAGTGTCTCCCGCACACACATTATCTTTAGGCCTCTCTGGCACACATTGCCCCCACCCACACTCACACCTCTCTCTTGTTGGCGGATATGATTCCATTATATCATTCGGTAAGATATCCCTGACTGTTAGGCTGGATGGTAATACGAGGCAAAGTTTTACCCAAGTCTGGGCCCTTGCCGTTGAGGAAAAAGCCTACTCCTGGTATTGTATATTTGTGATAGGGGTGTGTACAAAGTACACGTGAAAACCAGGCATTGTGTGTGTGTATACTATTGACGAACTAGCCCCCGGGCTTATATAACATACTCGGGGCCTATGGTTACAAATCATATATAGTCGGCTTATCATCAGTGGGGATAGAGTCCTCCACGACTCTGGTAGCTTCATCTTGTACGCCGAGTCCTCCATGGGCTTCGTATAACGCGTCTCGGCCCAACCTATGTGGCGCAGGATGGAACCGACCCATGAGTCCTCACGTCGACCCACCACAACTAGAAATGATGTGCCCACCACACCCCACACACAATCGGCCACTAAGAAAATAAGCATATACAATATTACAAAGTTATACGGAGTACATGAAAATTAATTGCATGGTGCATTCAATAACATTTGTTCCGCATTGTGAATGTTTATATCTTCTCCTAAAAAAATAGTCACGGGAAAGAGAAACGAAGGGCATATCTCTCTTTGTCTCCACCGCACCCCCCTCTCTCTACACCACTTTCACATACACACTCAAACTATCTCTCGCCCTCTAAAAGTATGCCCCTGACACATTCACGCGTGAAGGTCACTGTATTTCAAGCGAAAGCACTATACGATCACTGGACTTCAAAATATGCTTATTACAGTCACCGTATACATTCTTGTGGTCATCATACGGTATGTAGCTTACCATATGTCTCTGTATTTTTTTGATGACACTGACGGTCATTGTATTTGATGCGTGCTCCGTATTTTGTGGACGACACTTATGGTCATTGTATTTGAAGCGAAAGCATGATATGGTCACTGGACTTCAGAATAAGCTCATCGGTCACCATATACATTTTGTGGTGCTAACCAACCTGTGGTTGGATGCTTAGGAGGACAGTGGTATCCCCAACCCACCAGGGTTAAAGTCCTGCTGCTCACATTTATCCTGTATTAATTTCAGTATTTCCGCCAATGTGCGTTCAGTGGGAGGAGACGTTCCCCTCGACTACGAGGCGCCTATGGTTACTTCGTAAAATGTCAAGATGATATGCTGGCTCACTCTCTCGAAGGTGCTCATAGAGGTAGGGTGTGCGTGTGTGCGCTTATAGCGGTAAGCGTTTGCACGTATATATGAGCGCTTGCGTCTGTACTGTGTTAAAAAAATACATGTCGTGATTATATGGTCACTGGCTCACCGTACAACTCCGTAATTTGTCGATGACACGATCAATAGACCAGTCAAATGTTCCACCTGGCGCAACTAGTGTTGCACCATCAGCGCACGTAACCGTGGGGCCCACCTGTCAGCGCGTATATGAAAGAAAGAAATGGTAGCTTGCATCTATACTGTGTTAATAAAATACATTTTGTGGTGATCATACGGTCACCGGCTCACCATACAGCTCCGCAATTTGTTGATGACACGATCAATTGACCAGTCAAACGGTCCACGTTCATCAGCGCACATTACCATAGGGCCCACCTGTCAGCGTGTATATGAAAGACAGAAATGGTAATAAATTAGTGGTCGGTGGGGATTCGAAGTCATGAGACCTCTGGTTGGCAGCCCGCGCGCCCTAACCACAGCGGACAAGGTCGCCTTGTGATGATATGCTGAGCCGGCCGTTTTAGTTGCACGCACGCACGAGCCACTGTGGTGAATACAAACACATCACACATGTGCACAACCACGCCCGCAACGCCCACATGCATGCATGCAATACTCACACGTACACACGCATGCATACAACACTCGCACAAACACACGCACGCATGCAGGCGTGCAACACTGACACGTACACATGCACGCACGAACACACGCATGCATGCAACACTGAAACGAACACATGCACGCACGCAACACTGAAACGAACACATGCACGCACGCAACACTCGCACGCCTGCATGCACACAACACACGATGCAAGACACACGCTCAACCTATACGTGCATGCACCCTTTGTTTAGGACATGGATTGTTACGAGTATTAATCAATCTTATCTATGATAAGCAGAACATTGATGTTTGCAGCGGTCTTTATGAATCACAACGTATCGAACGGGCTATCAATGTATATACAATATGAAAAAAAAAATCTCTTACATTATATAGTAGGCTTATCAACCTACATGAATTAGATGACGTCACACTCAATGAACATTCATCGGTTTATGAAATGCCCGCTTCTCACCGTGCTGGCCCACCAAAAGCTCCTCTGCCGTGCGCTGCCAGCGTTGGTTCACTGACATGCAGGCCAGGTACCCAACGAGCCCACGCGTTAGTGGAAGAACGACGCGGTGTTGTACGTCAGAGTCGAGGGCGCCGCTTGCTGCACGCCCGGCTGAACACGCCTCCTTGCCGCATTCAAACGCCTCCATGAAACCCGTGTGGAAGCCGAGAAACCCACTCCGGCCACACATCCGTTTATTACCGGGCCGGCATTAAACGCAACGCCGGCCAAGCTCCTCCTGTCCGTTGTCTATTTAATCTCCTATTTAAACGAGGCCAGACACCGGCCAAGAATCGCACACCTCCGCCGCTCCCCTATCTCGTCCTTCACCATTTTCTCCACTCTTACAATGGCTTACGAAGAGTAGTTATCCGGCATCCAAGCTGGCTGGGTGGCCAGCTGAGCCCGCCGGATACGAGCTATGCAGCTCGCTGATCCACCTCCCTCCTCTCGCCCGACGGAGCCAGTTGCCGCCCCAAGCCGGCGCGTGGTTAAGCAACTCGCCCCTCCAGGCCAGCTCGACGAGGAGCGGCGAGCTGCTCCACGTCGGCACGGCGGGGAGCACGGGCGTTGTCGCTGCCGTCGATGCCGCCGCCTCGTACCACGCCTCCCGTGTCTGCAACCGCGTCTCCCATGTCTGTGGACGAGACTCCCATGCCTGTAGCTGCGCGATGCAAGCAGAGACAGAAGCCGGGTGCGCGGAGAGCGATGAGTCGGTGGCCAGTGCCTCCGCGTCCGCCGCCATCATCGAGGAGAAGTAGAACACGGGAGGCCGCCGCCACTTGGGTCCCATGAAGGCCACCACCGAGGCGACGCCGGCGTACACAGCAGGTGTCTTGCCGGATCCTTCTGTTGCCGACAAATGGATCCGCGGGTGACCATTTAGGCTAGGTATTATTATACCTGTGCTGTTCAGGAGTAGCACCGCTTAGTTGATTTAAATGTAATGAAATCCATCATGTTTATATGAAAATCCGGTATTTTATATGAATTCCGTCATTATTTATATGAAATATCGCCGTGTTTGCATGAATTTACTCCGGTTGGTTGAGTTGCTGTCAGAATGTGTGCGGCTACGGTTGCATGGCATAATTTGCGGGTCGCCGGTCGGTCTGCGGCTGGCTCAGGTGGCGAGGTGGGACAAAAAAAGCACAGCTCATGCGAGCTCGTCTCCAACGCATGCGCTGGAGGATGCATGAGCACCCGAGCTCTACCTCGTTCATCGGTGGCAAAGGCACGGGTGGACAAAAAGGTCACCAATATTTTGGCTACCCCGGGCAAGATCCAAACAGCCCCTTCCAGCGCCACCCCTCCTAGCACATTCAAATCCCTCGTTCACCGTGAAATTTTGCCATGTGTTGTTTTCATGGATATTTTGCTGTGTGAAAAAAATTTAAATATGAACGAATAATCAGTGCCCACGGTCTTCTGCCGGGACACAGTTGGATGGCCTCATAGTAGTAGTAGTGTAGAGCACTAGTACTACTAGATAGTGAGTGTTTACTACTGTATCATGTACGTACTAATTGCAATGCATGCATGTGTTAGCAGTACAATGACCACGTACGAATTTGATGGTAAGATTTGTGTAAGTTGGATGTCATATTATTGCTCTAACATGTGGTCAAAGTTAGCCTCCAAAACGCATTTTAGACCCTATATGGATTGAGGGAGTACATGCATTGCTGAGGTTTCTCTTAATCCTTGCATGCAACATTTTTATTGAAGCTTGAAATGTGAACATGTGAATGGGAGGGACTACTACAACCCTTCCAAAAGAATTGTAGTACCAATGGTATCGTACTCCCTCCGTTCACCATCTCACATGCTCAGTAGTTTTGCGAACTATGGAAGTAACAAATTTATTCCACCACTCAGCATATATTATGGTTAGGGAGATTTCAAATTGAGTCATATAGACCAGAAAGTAGGCACTTAGGGCATCCACAATGTATGCCTTTTGTTGCCTCCAAGCCCTCTCTCTCCTCTTAGAGGCAGACCTCTATGCATTGCATGAACTGCCTCTAACAAAAAATTGGCTAGCATCATGTCTAACCTTAGAGGATGCCTCTAACAATGTGACAATCCATCTGGTCCCACTTGTCAGCCTTAGGAAGCATAAGAAAGTACAAGAGAAATATTACTGATTGGACAAATGTGGTGCTAATCAATACTTTTTAAATTTCTGCTAGGGCCCACCTTAGAGGCTGGTTAGAGTCTTTATACATTGTGGTTTTTCCATTTGATAAGAGGCAAACCATGTGGGGCCTACCTTAGAGGCAAGGCTCTATACACTGGAGATGATCTGTAGTACTACTTTTGACTAGTAGACTGCCCGTGCGTTGCCACGGGCCAAAAATTAAATTTATAAACAATGCTCATATTTCTCTTCCCGAATGAAGACATTGCACACAATGTTCAACCACAACACAAACGCAAGTATCTTCTCTCTATTCCAACAAACTCCATGCACCCCTCTAGCCTCTAATTTCTGTTGAAGTTGTTCTCCCTAGCCCTCTTTGTCCATACATCAACCATCCTCTCAATCTATTGCCCCTTGACTCTGCATGTGGCTTCTATGTCGTTGCTTTGTTGTCTCGCTCTACTACGTATGTTGTGCAACATGGAACATGATAAACAAAGGATGAGATACAAGGCACCTCACCTTAGTACAAATCACAAGAAAATGTGGCATATGAACATGAAAACATTATTTCCACCACATGTTCATTCACAAACTAATAATGCTCTGTTTAACTGGGCTCTGCTATCATCTCCACCTAAGATGCATCTCCGTCACTTTATCTCAATAATACTTATTTTCCCATGGACCTCAAATATACATACAAGAATCACATGACAAGGTTGCATCATTGTCATTCCATCTCTTCTTTCACTTCAGCTCTTTTGGTCATTGTAACACCAGTCTGCTCCATCATCACCCTACTCCAAATCTGCCCATGTTTCCATCCGGCTCCAAATACGGCCATTTTTTCTCCAAGTCTTTCATCTCTTATCAAGTTTGTACATTCAACCTTAGAATTTTCATTGTTCAGAATGAGGAAGGTTTTCAGAGTTCACTTCTCTGAGAGAGAACACAACACATATTGATACAGATTAGTGATGAACAAAAATTTCTTTGTGTTATTTATAACGATGAATACCAACACATGGTATGTTATTCAATGGAGTAGCTAAGTTGTTGTGTTTGGAAAAATAAGTCTAACGTGCGTATATTGAAGTGAATCCCTGAATTAACAAACGCAAGAGGAAAAGATGACTACTCCCTAGTTTAGGAAAAGATAACAACACAAAAACTATATGTTTAGGAATTTTATCCGAATACGAATTCAGTGTCTATTGCCCGCACCCTAGTCATTCCAATCATTGCCCCCCTTACATCATATCACTTTCACCTTTTTCCCTCTCCCCCACCTCTCTCTCTCTCCCATTGCATCTCATCCTAACGTTGTCCCCTACAACCATCCATCCACTAACATCGTCTCCGACAATGGGCGAGGGCTATGGTGCCTCTACTTGCACGAGGAAAACCCCGGGTGGGCACGAAAATGTATCCAACTTCTATTTTGGCACCATCTCCTGCTCCTCCCTCTCCTACTTCGGGGAGTTCGGAGACAAGCCAGTTGCAATGCGAGCGATGTGCCATGCCTGGACACCGTGTGTTGCAACGGGGGCATAGATATTCTATTGGTTCAACATCAATCTTGTCCGACATATACCTTACATCCACCATATTCTAGATTTTGATAACA
The DNA here is from genome assembly GCA_011799875.1 of Thinopyrum elongatum. NCBI lineage: Eukaryota > Viridiplantae > Streptophyta > Magnoliopsida > Poales > Poaceae > Thinopyrum > Thinopyrum elongatum. The sequence goes on along the minus strand of CM022298.1, from coordinate 396,461,383 downwards.
TTTAATTTGATTATATTATGATAAGAGAAGGCAAGGAAAGTTTTGATTCAGTTAAAATTCTGGTAAGATTGATTTGATATGATTGAGTTAATGTAGGACACGGTTATGGAAACGTATCGATTTCGTTTAGATTATTCCAATTTACTATATTTATGTTGGTTTTTATTTTGTGCCGCATCGGTTGGGGATACCAAAAACCAACAGGAAACCAAAGAGGGGAGGGGAACGTGGGGAGGAAAAACCGAGAATGAGGGGAGGCGACGGAACAAAGTCCCCTTTAAGAGTAGAGATATCATACATTTCGCTTCCATAGGTGTAAATTACTTCTCTACAAAAATATATTTTGTTTCAAATCTTGATAATCCTTGCTTCTGGAACTTTAGTTTCCTTCCTATGGTTTTTCACTTCCTTTTTTATGGTAATTTTTTTATTTCCGATCAAATTACTTCTATGGCATTATTTCATTATCTCAACTCATTTTATGACTTCGAGGATATGAGAATAATCTAACATGTAAAATAATTCTCTCGGGTTCCAAAGAAGTCACCAGTAGGTCAAAAATAGAGGTGACCTTGCCAGGCAGGCAGACACACAACAACAGCCGATGATTGCCGCTTAAGGTCCAATGAAAATAACATAAGTAGTGGAAAACAAACACACATCAGCAAGCAAGCACACATACCTCCATCTTGGGGTCCGGCCGCCTAACGTTAACTTGCCCGTCTGGACAATCTGGTCGCTGCCATGCTCACTGTAGCCGAATCCACTATCCCCGGCCAGGCAACCATAACCTCACCCATGCCCATGTACCTCACGGGCACAAAACCTCACCCATACCATGCCCACGGGCCCGAAATCCCACCCATACCAAAACCCACCGGGTACCCATACAGGGTGGGTACCCATCGGGCAACTCGACAATATGCGATATTATACCATCAAAAATGGCAAATTAAGCAGAAAACAATGATTTTAATTCACAGTTGACAAGCTCACAATCACAACCACATATAAATAGCCTGACCATAGTAAATAACACGTTTACATGTGTAACCAAGGGGAAAATAGCAACCGAAAATTATTTAAAACAAAGTACAGCTCCAAGTCTCCAAACATGATTTTAGTAAATAACAAGTGCACTGTCCACACAACCGCCAACCAGTAGCTCCAAGTCTTCATTCTAGAGTGATGATTGAAGTAGGTTCATCCTACACGTGGTACAGACCAAAAGTACATGATTTAATTAATTACGCAGAGAATCTTACAATTTAAGCGAAAAATATCTGAAGTGCAAACAACAAGGTTGTAATTTTTTTTACCATTTGTTCTTCGTCATCCTCTAGAACACTCTGAAATTCTGCAAAGCGAGTGGAATTCCAATCACCTAATGTCTAACCAACAATTATTATATAAATAACAAGATATTTGCACAATAAAAATAAGAGGCAAGTGCAAATATTGAGTACCTAACAGATCCGCATGAGACCAATCTTGCGTACACTTGAGAGCTTCTGAAACATTAGGAGTAAGACTTGAGATTCAGACGCTGGAGTGACTTGAGATTCAGACGCTCCATCTTGAGAAGCCAGTCAACCTTTCCTTATCACAGCTGAGCCTTGCGCTCCATCTTGAGAAGCCAGTGAGCTGTACATAATACACAACAAATAAGTTTAAGAATTGTACAGAAAATAGTATTCAATTTTAGTAAAAGTGAACCAAATACGTAGAATGTAAAACTCGAATTATGGTGATCCCACAGCAGTCTTCACAATCATAGGTACCAAACCAGTCACTAATTAATTTTCTTTCGAGCAAACATGCAACACCTGAATCTTAATTGAAGATGATAGTAATTGATTAATTAACCAAACATGCACACATGGATAGATCCACGTACTTGCATACAGTAGTACAGGAATAAGATCCCTCAAAAAGTAGTACATGAATACGAATCTGTACTACTACGTATTGATATTACAGGAATATAAGCAAGAATCATGCCTTGAATGAAGCCTGGTCCTCGATGCGGCCATGCTCTCCGCCATGGTACATGCTCCCAGTCGGCCTTGCTGGTGTGGCCTGCCTTGTCGTCTCTGAACCCTTGTACCTCGCTTGTCGTCGCAGCCATTAACTTCTTCATGACCGTGAATGGTGATCTATGAGGGGTATCTATAGATGGCTGGCAATCAGATGAGAAGGATTCGAGGAGACGAGGAGAGGAGAATGAGATTAGGAGAAGATACGGTGGACTAATGGAATAATTTACGATGGGGAAATTTACTTTCCACTTTTAATAAAAAACATATGGTGGGATAAGGAAAGTTAAGATTTTTGCCATATTTTTTTTGTGATTTGGGAGCGTGGCCCACAACCACGCTTGATTGTTAGAAAATCAGTAAGACGGAGATCTTTATTCCAAGAAGGAAAGAATAGTACGTAATGAGGAAATACCATTGCCAAGATGGAAAAACGAAAGGAAGGGTTATGGGAATTGATTTGGTTTTTAATGCGAAGGGTGGAGGGATGCGAGATGAAAATAAACCAGACAAAAATAAACAGACGAAATTAAACCAGATGAAAAAAAACCGTGGATACTATTCTACCAACTGAGACATTAGGAGTAGAGATGTGTCCCGTCAACCCGCAGAACGTCGAGAAGCTTGCTTAGTACGCCCTCTCCCCCGCCCACGGGTGCGGTGGCTCGCAGAGTCGCAGGACGAGGAGAAGCTTGCTTACTACGCCTACGCCCGCTCCCTCGCCCAGGCGCACGGTGGCTCACAGGACGAGGAGAAAATTCTACTACTCCCTCTATTAGGCATATACTCCTCATCCCTACCTTGGTTAGAGAGATTATCATATTGTTTGAAATATATGTCTTTTAGTAGTAGGAGTATTACAGTAGTAGGAGTAGTACTACAGCAATTTCCTTGGAGTCCGTGCTGCAGCAAGCTACCCTAGGCTATGTTACTACTCCCTCCTTTCCAGTTTATAAGGCTAAATTTCAAAATCTCTCCAACCAAGGTAGACGGTGAGTGGTGGAATTAATTTCGTAGTTTGCACAAGTACTTAATTAGTACGCTCATTTTTCTCAAAAAGTTATGTTTATTGATCCATTAATTACAATGAATGCATGCATGACCACTAAATTTCCATGAACTTCTACATGCAATGGTGAGTTTTCTCTGGATACTGCTCGCATCGGGTGATTTAATGCACCTCGAAATCCAAACATGTGATGGTAAGTACTACCTCCGTCCTAGTTTATTGGTCCCCATTGTATTTTGTGTCAAATTTTGACTATAGATTGAACTAACAAAATGTTCATGCATGATACCAAAAATTATATCATTGAAAACTATGTTCAAATATGAATCCAACGATATAATTTTTGTTGACATACATTAACATTTTGTTAGCTAAATCTTTGGTCAAAATTTGGCACAAACTACAAAGGTGACCTATAAACCAGGATGGAGGTAGTACTAGTAGAATTGAGACTTATAAAACGGAAAAAAGGAATTTTTTTAGATGAGCCCTATAAACTGGAAAGAAGGGAGTAGTAAGTAGTACTACCTCCATAGTGTGTACATACTCCGTAAAATCAGATTTTCCCAAAACTGAGTCACTCAACCTTTATTTGCTTGTTTCTCTTCCTTCCTGCCTCATTGCCTCGAACAGACTATATGCCAGACTCCCCTGCCTGCCGCGCGGGAAAAGACCCGCCCTCGCCTTTTTTAGTCCGGGTTTGTATCGATGGATCACGCAAAGCAGCAAAAACCAAGCCGTGTCTTGTACTCCTCCATCGTACTAAAAGAGTGGAGACGCTTGCTTTCATGAATGTTGTACTTCCTCTCGCCGACTTGTGGGTCATATAGCAACCGGGTCGACGTGTCATGCACCAAATAACAGTGCAAAACAGCAGGGGGACGCACCCCAGTCGTAGCGCCCCAGTAGTAGTAATGAGCAATGAGACGTCAAATCACAAAGCCGCACCTTTCCCCCAGACGGACGAAGCAACCATTATTTCACACTTCGTTGAATCCGCTTCTCCATCATCTCCTTCAAGAAAATCATGTATTGCTTCTGCCATTGTTCCGCCTCAAGAGGGACGCGCATCGCCTTGGTACATCATGACATGTGGGACCACATGACAGGCCATGCTCCCCCGCCCACCGCTCGGTAAAATCGCCTCATTTTTACTAATCTAGATACTATCTTTTTAGATCAATACTAGCAAGATGCCCGTGCGTTGCACGGAACATCAAAATGCATTTGTATGAGTAGTTTATCTTGTGGGAGAAAAAGATGAATGAGGGAAGGCCTTATTTGCAAATGTGGAGAGGGGTGTGGGTATCTTTTTGCAAAATTGCCATAGTTTCCTTCCTATCCATTAGATATAAATCGGACGGCCTATATTGCAGGATGGCAGGCACACCATCATCACCAACTCTATTTTTCATAAGAGTAGGGATAGTCGGGATTCACCAAGGAGCAAAACCAAGTGGTAGGCTGCTCCTGTCGCGTTGGCATAGCAACTCAGCAGGGTCAGTCCGCACACGAAATGGCGACACACTTACAGGACCCCTTTGGCCGACGTGTGGCTCATCCACCATCTTGTTCCACCGTCCAGTTCGGAGCAGTGGTTGGACTTGGAGGCACCCGGGTCGTAGTGCCGCATTAGTAGTAAACGAGCGATGAGGGGTCAAATCACAAAGCCCCACCTTTTCGCATTAAGCTAGACGGACAAAGCAACCATCATTTCACTCTAGGGCGTAAGAGCATAAAGAAAAAAGAAAACCAATGATGCGTGCGGCAGCTACCTAGGGCGCCCTAGGGTAGGAGCCTCCGCTACAAATCCGCTTCTCGCTCGTCCTCTTGAAGAAAATCGATGATGTGTGCGGCAGGTAGGGTTTGTAGGAGTAGGATTAAGGAGCCACGCCGTAGTAAATGGGAGAGGGATTGAGTTCGAGTCGACACCTTAATATGGGTGGGCCACTCGGTTTTACCGGAACGAGGCAGGATTTTGGGTTCGGGGAGCAGTGGAGATATACGTATAAAAAATTGTGGATGTATGTTCAACCGAAAGGCAATGAAGCATGGGCCCCGCATTTTGATATACCCGCGGCCGCATGAAATTTGCTACTCAAAATAATGCATAAAAGTTCCTCCAAAAACATCTATAACTAATGGGAAGTGAATGTATGCTTAAAATGAAAATGTAATACAAAGAGAAAAAATGAATTGCAGTTAAAAGAATGACATTTCTAACAAAAATGTGAATGTGAACTACATATGTGTGCACGTGACCAACACATATATTGTCAATACAAAATCTAATGCAAGAAATAACTTATGAGTAACATGCACGAATTGATGATGTGGTGCTTGCATGCATAGAGTACAAAAACAATGTGATTTATGACTTGCATGCATGACGTGTTCATGTGCCATAGTTGCATGTCCAGGAAAAAAGCTAGTGGGTTGTACTAGCTATTTAGGAATAGAAGATGTATATATGGAAGTTGTAGGGAAAGAGATAACATGTATCTCAATTCCTATGAGTACGGATTGGAAAAGAGATGTCATTTGGTTCACATCATAGGAACTTTTCTATTGCATCTAGAGATGACATGTATCTCAATTCCTATGAGGAGGGATTGGAAAAGATATGTCATTTGGTTCACATCATAGGAACTTTTCTATTGAATCTAGGCTAATGTTTATTTTCCTTTGAAATTGTGGGAGTATAAGAATCCATTCGTATGAACGAAGTGGCTCTAAAGCTATAAAAATGATATCATGTTTATTTTCCTTTGAAATGTGGAGTATATGAATCTATTCCTACGAACCAATTGGCTCTAAAGGAAAAATTCCTATAAAAATCATATCATATAGAGTTCCTATGATATTCCTCCACACCAAAGGATGGTTGAAATTGCTGTAGGTGATACGACGGTCTTTCTTTGTACACTCCTCCCCCATTTTTATAGTTACCTCTCGAAGATGAATGAAATGATATATATACTGGGTATTCTATATGTGCATTTTGGTATACGAAAACACGGTAAAAGTTTGCGAGGTTCAAATTTTCAATAAAGCTATATGCACTACATTTCGGAACGGAGGGAGGAGCATACGGCAGTTGCTAACACTCACGTGGAAGATTTGTGTGTCGATGGAGTGGCTGTTCTGTTAAATGCCATGGCAAAACTGACACTATCGGATGCCGATCTAATGGTTCTTACGGCGTTCGTCAGGAAACTGCTTGTGGCGAACGTTTGTCAGATATGATTTATGGACACATGCATTGCATTGATACGTGCCCCCCCTCTCTCTCTCACGCACACACACACCCTCACGAGTCACGACTCTCCCGAGTCCTCTCGCACCCACCGTCTATCTGTAGGTAGACGTCACACACATATGTGCTCTTCACACCCTACCCTCAGAACTTCTAAAAAATAAAAGACGTCGCGCACCTTATGTTTTAAGTCACACGTCACACATTTATACTGTTACTCTTGTGGTGAACGTTCTTTGGGTGTAGTATATTGTACTCTCACGAAGAGAAGCGGTGCACACACGCACTAGTTCTCTGACACCCACTCGCGGGTACATGTAGGAGCGTATTTTTTGAAGCTAGGAGCGCATTTGTTTACAAAGAGGCATCCCAATTGACATTTTGACTAGTCTAGTTTTCAACTTGATGGAGGGTCGGGGACCGCACGTGAATGATACAGTACATAGTGCGTCCTGGACGCGGTGATTTGATAGTGCAACCTGGAAGCGGTGGCACGTTATTGATCGAGTTTTATTTTTACTTGAACTTTAAATGAAAATAGTGGTTTGCGCATATTCAATTTAATAACGGTTGCTACAACAAAATCATTCCACTATATATATAAGCAGGAGCCTCGGCGCTTGCTTTACTAGGGTTCCTCTCTTTCACTCTCTCATGCTCTCCAGATCTAAGCAAGACATAGGTGACCACACACTCTCTCTTTGCTCACCGCTAGTCACAAATCCTGCCGGACTACCTCGGCCGGGGCAGGGGTGTAGGTGCATCGTTGATGCGGTCGTCGGCGGCGAGGGAGGAGACCAACAGCTTCCCGCGCGCCCCGATCGGCTGTGCCGTTCTCTCCGAGACAGCATCGTCTCGGGAGGGCCTCCGACCCCTTCTTCCTCCCTGCGGTATTGTGGACAAGATGCGGCCTCCCGACGCTGTCTTTGCCACATCCCGACGACCCTTAGGTATATATTCCTTCGAAACCTGCCTTGCTCTACTGCCCCAGCTCCCCACGTGGCTGCGTGTGGATCTTTTTCTACTTTCGTCGGCTGTTCCAAAGCCACCTAGACTTTTACTATTATTAGAGGTAAAGCTAGTTCACACAGTCGAATCTAAGAGTTGGTTCAAACAGGGAAGAAAGTGGGAAATCTGTAGCACGAATCTAGGACTTGGTTCTAAGAGGAAACGGGGGAAAGTAGTAGATACTGGCTACCCAACCGGTCTCTTGGTTGAAAAGGCGAAGAAAGCGGGGTGGATGGCGAAGGGTGGGGGGAAGTGGACTTGTCTCTTGGTCGAAAAAGGAAATAAAGTGAGGGGTGTTGGGGGGACAACGCAAATGAGAACGAGCAGGTCTAGATTTCCTGTGCTCACATAGGAAAATGTCACCGAGGAGATAAAAAATGGGACAAATGCAAACATGCTGCCTGAATGTTTGCCGCTCTCGGCAACCACATCTGCCTCACCACTTTATGGCCCTGCTGTCCCTACGGCCATATCGCCACCGTTAATGTAAAATCACATGAAGCATGAAGCAATGCCACCTAATGTCACTATTAAGTAATGGTCTAGTGTCGTCGATAAATTGAAGCAATGCCACCTAATGTCACTATTAAGTAATGCTGCTGTCGGTCTAGTGCTGTCGATAAATCGAAGCAATGACACCACCATTTTATGAAGTGCTTCCGTCTTGCTTTATTTCCCATGAATTGTATTTTTGCAGTTACACTTAAATCTCACACCGCTAACATTGCTTCATCCCAGTGGAACTGCACAAATTTGATTGCACATTTACTGAACATGTGCTACTCTCATGACAATAATACTAATGCTATTGTTCTGCATGTTAATCTAGTGGCAGTGTTGATGTGATGTGATGCTACTTCTTACTTAATGACACTTTCATAGTGTCAATGTAGTGCCAATTATAACACAATAGATGCTGCTTGTAACATCCCATGTATCAACTACAGTGATCACCTCTTAACCCTGCTCTGTCATCATCATTTGCAGTGCATGATCATAGTGATAATTCAACTCATTTCAATTCCCCTCTCTGAAATCAATTCAAATTAAAAGTGCAAAATAAAGTTGCCCAAAAGTTGCTGAAAAAATGTTCATCTCATAGCAAATATTCCATAACATTTATTTGTTCAGGAATACAACATCACTACTTTGCAAAAATGGGCAGTAGCGTTTAAAACAATGCTATTCCAGCAATTTTTATTGCTAATTCATTTATGAAAAATACAAATGAATTCCACTGGTCTCCAAAATATTTGTGGCACTGTCTAAAATCACCAGGGAATTAAAGGGGCACTTCCCATATTTTTCCTAAGTGAATAGGGTGACCAAATATTCTCTTACCCATCTCTGTTTATTAAATAAAAAAAGAAAAACAGAAAACAGAGAAATAGAAAAGGCCAGAGGCCACTTACCTGTTGCAGGCCCAGAGCCGGCCCAACCCAGTTTACCTACCTTCCCCTCCGTGTCGTCGTCTCCATGGACGACCGCGGTCGCGCTAGCCACCGCCGACGTGGCGCCCACGTGGCCTCCCCTATGAGGCTGACGGGTGGGCCCGGTGGGTCCCGTTGACCAGTTGACCTGGTCAACACGCGCGCACTGTTCACCGTGGCCCACAGACATGTGGGTCCCGCGCCTAATTAACCCCGTTTAAATTTAAATAGAAATTAAATAGTTTAATCTGAGACTGACAGTGCGAGCCCACCAGTTAATTAGGATAATTAGATTAATTAAACCATGTTTAGTTAGTTCAGTCACTGACCAGTGGGACCCACTGGTCAGGTTTGGCTCTGGTCAGCCATCCTGTTGACTGCTGATGTCACCTAATCATCATGCTGACATCACCTTTCACTATTCTGGATAATTCAGGATTTAATTAATTACAATAATTCCAGAAAATGTCTAAAACCTTTGAAAATTCATAGAAATTAAACCGTAGCTCAGATCGAAAAACTTTATATATGAAAGTTGGTTAGAACGACGAGACGAATCCGAATATGCCCTCCTCATACCTGTCACATGCCTCTAGCATGATGAACATGGAACTTTCCCCTCCGTTTCATCTGTCCGATAATCACCCGGAGTTGGGAGAACACTCCCGGATAATTTCCCGCTCCCACTAACTTGCGTAGTACTACCTTTGGGCACCCCTCGAATAACGTGCTGCTGTGTCATGCTTGTGTGATTGCTTTTACTACCATGTATTTATTTGTTTCCTCCCCCTCTTCTCTCCGATAGACCCTGAGACCGATGATGACCCGATGATCGTCTACCTCCTCGAAGACCCGTTGATGACTGCAAAGGAACCAGGCAAGCACCCCCCTTTTGAACATGCCTATATCGCCTATTCTTTCTCTCTTAAGCTTGCATTAGAAATGATTGCTGCTACTGCTTATCCTATTTCTGATGCATAGCCTGTTTTTGTAACTGCTATTGATACCTACCTGCTTATCCTAAACTGCTTAGTATAGGCTGGATAGAGACTCCAGTGACCCCACTTGTCCCGGTTGCCCCGCTGGATCATCGGAAGACTCGACGACCAGGCCCCAACACAGCACATCACCCCCTTAGTTGTACGACACTGTAGCGTTACTATCGAGTGCCGAGGGTGATACCTCATTTAGCACTTCTGATGTTAACTCTGTAGAGTAGCTATTCGGTCGTGGTCATCGAGGGTGATTCCTCCTTCACCACTACCGATAACGACGCCGTTGTGCAACACCTCAAGTGTGAACCTCGTGGGTGATTCCTCCTAAGTTCACCTTGATGACTACATCAGGTGGAATCCATCGAGGGTGATTCCTTGGGTTTCCCCCTGGTGTTTGGACACACAGTTACTATGACTTTAACCATGAACCATGATAAAGTCGGGTCGGCCCTGAGGGGAACCCACGCAAGCATGTAATGCAAGTGATGTGGAGACGGGTTGACCCGTAGGGTGCCCGCGAGATAATTACGAGGCATGGCCAGGCATTCTTAGCCCTTACCGCAAGTCCTCGAGACGGGCGACGGGGTCACATCGATCATGAGTCTCTGCTCGCTGCCGCGCGCTGCTAATTCACTAATGATTTGGATATTTGATCCGAGTGGGCCTCTGGCCCGATAGCACTAACCATCACGTGGGAACAGTTATGGGCACTCTGCGTCGTATGCATCAGCCGAAGCTTAATGGACGTCAGCGACTAAGCGGCGCGCGCCGGGTTGGATCACGTAACGCAACCGCCTTGATAGTGTGGGTTGCTAGGTCTGCTCTCGGTGGACCCGCAACGTGCAGGAGTTCCCGGGGCGATGGCCCAAGACCCCTGGGGACATAGGTTTAGTCCGGCGTGCTGACCTCTCTGTTAAGCCTATGTCGGGTTGCGGCGTATCGTTTGGCCGAGGCCGGGCATAAGCCAGAAAAGTGTGTCCGGCCGGAGTTAATCGTGCATGGTGGGTAAGATGGTGCACCCCTGCAGGGAAGAACTAATCTATGCATAGCCGGATCCTCGGTAACGGACGCTCGGAGTTGTATCCCGATCGATACAACTAGAACTTAATGATGAGATGAGAAATGGATACTAGGGCTCTGGGATTGCTTTCTTGCTGGGAGTCGAGAAAGGATCTCTGGGCGAGGTTGATACTTAATACTGTTACTACTTTATACTGTACTAATCTACACTCTTCTAATGCTGCAAGACCGCTGAAGATGCTAGTCTTCGATAGGACTAGGCCTTCTCTCTATTCTGGCATTTCTGCAGCCCAGTCCATATATACAGCCTTTCTTTGATAATGTTGCATATGTAGTGTAGATCCTTGCTTGCTGAGTACTTCGGATAAGTACTCACGGTGCTTTGCTTCCTCTTTTTCCCCATATCCTTTTGATGCAACCAGATGATGGAGCCCTTGAGACAGCTGTCCCCACTGACGACTACTACTACCCCGAGGGTGATTACTACTTCGAGTTGACCGACGACCAGGAGTAGGTTCGGAGGGTCCCAGGCAGGAGGCCTGCGCCTTTTCGATCGTAGTGTTTTGTTTTGCCCCGCCTTTTCAAGTCCTTTCTGTTTTATCTTTTATATCTCTACTCAGATATTTGATGCTTTCGCTGACGCTTGTAAGCGAGCTTATGTATTCGAGCCCTCGAGGCCCCTGGCTTGTAATATAAAGCTTGTATGACTTTTATTGTATTTTAGAGTTGTGTTGTGATATCTTCAAGTGAGTCCTCAGGCTTGATTGTGTGCATGTGCGTGTATGATTAGTGCACGGTTAAGCCGGGGACGTCATAGGTTGGTATCAGAGCCGATTGCCTGTAGGAAGCCCCCTTTCCAACTCCTTGGCCGTAGTTGAGTCTAGTCGTCCAAAACTATTTTACTAACTTGGCTGTGTGGCTTACGGGCCCACGTCGCCAATTGGGTGGTATTAGGATCTTTTATTCCTCGTCTTTACTCTGGGACTCTGATCTCTCTTCTATTCGGGTTAAATGATTTTGCTAAGTCTAACATTAGGTTCTCGTAACCACTTCAAACCGGAGAGCCCCTTCACTACAGATGATCGCTTGCTTCGCCAGAAGATTCTGCAGATACTCCTCAATGTTTCCCGAGACCCTTGTGCCCACTGCCTTGCAGTTCCTGACCACCGATAATCCCCGTGAATAACATCCTTGCCGCTTGTACCTTCATTCCCAGTTGCTCCTATTGTTACAACCCCTACTCTCCGTTGTTCCGAGAATCCTTTGTGCCTTCTGCTTTGCAGCTTCTTTTTGCACTGCGGATAATTCACTTACCCGGGGTCCGTTCCTCCCCAGTTGTTCTTATGCTTTCCAAAATACTTGGAAATGCTATCTGATCTCCCAAAAATCCTCTATAGCCTACCGCTCTTGATTTTCCTTGCCTGCTTGCATTATGGTTAATTCCACACATCTAGCAATATTTATTAAAATCCTTTGCGATTGTCATTCTGTTCCCATGGATTTAACGTGTGTGCGAATACTCACAATCATCAATTAACCCTTAGAAATCTTCTTTCCGGCTCAGACATCATTTTAGATATGAGCTGGTTCTTGCCTAATCAAGATTTGATAGGGTGTGCCTCTAAGTCTGTTCAACCTATCCATCTTCGATCAGAGCATTTGATTCTATTACACCGATCTAAAAATCAAAAATTTCTTTGTATTTTAAGCATCGAATTATTCAGATGTTTCTATAAGCCAATGCCTTTGCATTCCTTCTTCCTCTAATTGATTACCGATACTCACATCAACTCCGTCATGAATCGCCAGATCCATTGTTGGGTTGCTATCCGACAGTCTCCTTAACATCTGAAATCTTGTAAGTTCTCCCCTGATACATAATGCCTTTGGTAAAATGTATCCTCTCCTTTAGTCAGCCATGCTCTACCATCGAGCTTGAGTTATGTACTCCTGAAGTTCGTGGCATATGTTTCTAAGATGCCCCGATGGGTTGAACCTATGCCTTCTTAATCCGTGTGAACCCGATAAATTTTCACAGGTCATACTCCTCTGGTATTTCACCAGGTAGTTCTTCACCTTCATATAATTTTTAACAGAGTAGTGAATGAAAGGTTATGCATTGAAGAAGTGGGAGTCAACCTTGAACCTTTGTGTTCATGCCCATGGACCCGATGTAGAACTCATCATGGAAGCTGCTCGTAAAAATAATTGTTTCCTTGGTATAAGTTCATCTTGTATCTGTGAATTGTTCCTTTGCAACTCTTATGCTCTTCAGATCCAACCTTTTACTTGAAACACCATACCAATGCTACCTCGAAGCATGATTGTGGTATTTTGAATTTCAAAAAGAACATTGGAGGCACATTGTCAAATGCTTCTTGATCTATTATCCGGACACCATTGTATGGATAACATCATGAATTCTCTTGCCCCTTTATCTAAATGGTGATGTACTTGTTGTTCTGACATGTATATCACGCTCTACTTTTCCTTGGGAAAAGATACACTCCTAAATCTTGTGTATAAACACATTTTTCCTTTCCATTGGTTTGTTTAACTTTTCTTGTGATCTACATAATATAAGAAGAAATAATTCCCTGCTTATCAAACACCCCGATGTACAACCTTGTCAGTGAGACCCTGTTACTATTGTTGATGACATTACGGTAACCCCCGATGGACGAGAACTTTGCCATATTGGTCCACATCATTCTTACAAGTAGGAAAATGGTTTTATTCGTCCCTCGCCCTTGGTACCGATGTTGACACCGACATAACTGACAGGCTACCTTCTGACATACCTTGTTGTCGTGACCGGTAAGATGTCACTGTTCTCCCTACTTTTGTTCGACCCTCATCACAGTCCCACAGGATCGGAACCTGACTCTCCTGAACAACCTTGATTCTGAAATATTCTTGGATTTGGCTTCGTATCATATCACGAACCACCCTCCGAGAGATGATCCGTTCCCGATGCTCTGAACCCTTTTCACACTCTACTTCAACCATCGAACGATTGTTTGTCCGCTTGAAAACTCTTACTGTAACTTCTTACCTTGCTCTCGATGTTTCCCTAAGTTTCAACTCGAGAGATTATTTCTACCACATTCTTTGAGTTATCTGCCAGATAAGCGATCTTGCAAAGGTCAGTTCTCCTAAAGTTACCCTCTACTTCCCCACTTAAATCTCGGGACGAAATTTCTTGTAGTGGAGGAGATTTGTAACATCCCATGTATCAACTACAGTGATCACCTCTTAACCCTGCCCTGTCATCATCATTTGCAGTGCATGATCACAGTGATAATTCAACTCATTTCAATTTCCCTCTCTGAAATCAATTCAAATTAAAAGTGCAAAATAAAGTTGCCCAAAAGTTGCTGGAAAAATGTTCATCTCATAGCAAATATTCCATAACATTTATTTGTTAAGGAATACAACATCACTCCTTTACAAAAATGGGCAGTAGCATTTAAAACAATGTTATTCCAGCAATTTTTATTGCTAATTCATTTATGAAAAATACAAATGAATTCCTCTGGTCTCCAAAATATTTGTGGCACTGTCTAAAATAACCAGGGAATTAAAGGGGCACTTCCCGTATTTTTCCTAAGTGAATAGGGTGCCCAAATATTCTCTTACCCATCTCTGTTTATTAAATAAAAAAAAGAAAATCAGAAAACAGAGAAATAGAAAAGGCCAGAGGCCACTTACCTGTTGCAGGCCCAGAGCCGGCCCGGCCCAGCCCAGCTTACCTACCTTCCCCTCCGTGTCGTCGTCTCCATGGACGACCGCGCTCGCGCCAGCCACCACCGACGTGGCGCCCACGTGGCCTCCCTGTGAGGCTGACGGGTGGGCCCGGTGGGTCCCGATGACCAGTTGACCTGGTCAATACGCATGCACTGTTCACCGTGGCCCACAGACGTGTGGGCCCCATGCCTAATTAACCCCATTTAAATTTAAATAGAAATTAATTAGTTTAATCTGAGACTGACAGTGCGGGCCCACTAGTTAATTAGGATAATTAGATTAATTAAACCATGTTTAGTTAGTTCGGTCATTGACCAGTGGGACCCACTGGTCAGGTTGACTCTGGTCAGTCGTCCTGTTGACTGCTGACGTCACCTAATCGTCATGCTGGCATCACCTTTCACTATTCTGGATAATTCAGGATTTAATTAATTACAATAATTCCAGAAAATGTCTAAAACCTTTGAAAATTCATAGAAATCAAACCGTAGCTCAGATCGAAAAACTTTATATATGAAAGTTGCTTAGAACGACGAGACGAATCCGAATATGCCCTCCTCATACCTGTCACATGCCTCTAGCATGATGAACATGAAACTTTCCCCTCAGTTTCATATGTCCGATAATCACCCGGAGCTGGGAGAACACTCCCGAATAATTTCCTGCTCCCACTAACTTGCGTAGTACTGCCTTAGGGCACCCCTCGAATAATGTGCTGCCGTGTCATGCTTGTGTGATTGATTTTACTGCCGTGTATTTATTTGTTTCCTCCCCCTCTTCTCTCCGATAGACCCTGAGACCGATGACGACCCGATGATCGTCTACCTCGTCGAAGACCCGTTGATGACTGCAAAGCAACCAGGCATGCACCCCCCTTTTGAACATGCCTATATCGCCTATTCTTTCTCTCTTATGCTTGCATTAGAAATGATTGCTGCTACTGCTTATCCTATTTCTGATGCATAGCCTATTTTTGTAACTGCTGTTGATACCTACCTGCTTATCCTAAACTGCTTAGTATAGGCTGGATAGAGACCCCAGTGACCCCACTTGTCCCGGTTGCCTCGCTGGATCATCGGAAGACTCGACTACCAGATCCCAGCACCGCACATCACCCCCTTAGTTGTACGACACTGTAGTGTTACTATCGAGTGCCGAGGGTGATACGTCGTTTAGCACTTCTGATGTTAACTCTGTAGAGTAGCTATTCGGTTGTGGTCATCGAGGGTGATTCCTCCTTCACCACTCCTGATAACGACGCCGTCGTGCAACACCTCAAGTGTGAACCTCGAGGGTGATTCCTCCTAAGTTCACCTTGACGACTACATCAGGTGGAATCCATCGAGGGTGATTCCTTGGGTTTTCCCCTGGTGTTTGGACACACAGTTACTATGACTTTAACCATGAACCATGATAAAGTCGGGTCGGCCCTGAGGGGTACCCGCGCGAGCATGTAATGCGAGTGATGTGGAGACGGGTTGACCTGGAGGGTGCCTGCGAGATAATTACGAGGCGTGGCCGGGCATTCTTAGCCCTTTCCGCAAGTCCTCGAGATGAGGAGACGGGGTCACATCGATCATGAGTCTCTGCTCGTTGCCGCGCGCTCCTAATTCACTAACGATTTGGATATTTGATCCGAGTGGGCCTCTGGCCCGATAGCACTAACCATCACGTGGGAACAGTTATGGGCACTCTGCGTCGTATGCATCAGCCGAAGCTTAATGGACGTCAGCGACTGAGCGGTGCGCGCTGGGTTGGACCACGTAACGCAACCGCCTTGATAGTGTGGGTTGCTAGGTCTGCTCTCGGTGGCCCCGCAACGTGCAGGAGTTCCCGGGGCGATGGCCCAAGACCCCTGGGGGCATAGGTTTAGTCCGGTGTGCTGACCTCTCTGTTAAGCCTAGGTCGGGTTGCGGCATATCGTTTGGCCGAGGCCGGGCATGACCCAGAAAAGTGTGTCTGGCCGGAGTTAATCGAGCGTGGTGGGTAAGATGGTGCACCCCTGCAGGGAAGAACTAATCTATGCATAGCCGGATCCTCGGTAATGGATGCTCGGAGTTGTATCCCGATCGATACAACTAGAACTTAATGATGAGATGAGAAATGGATACTAGGGCTCTGGGATTGCTTTCTCACTGGGAGTCGAGAAAGGATCTTTGGGCGAGGTTGATACTTAATACTGTTACTACTTTATACTGTACTAATCTACACTCTTCTAATGCTGCAAGACCGCTAAAGATGCTAGTCTTCGATAGGACTAGGCCTTCTCTCTATTCTGGTATTTCTGCAGCCCACTCCACATATACAACCTTTCTTTGATAATGTTGCATATGTAGTGTAGATCCTTGCTTGCTGAGTACTTCGGATGAGTACTCACGGTTGCTTTGCTTCCTCTTTTTCCCCATATCCTTTTGATGCAACCAGATGATGGAGCCCCTGAGACAGTTGTCCCCGCCGACGACTACTACTACCACCCCGAGGGTGGTTACTACTTCGAGTTGACCGACGACCAGGAGTAGGTTCGGAGGGTCCCAGGCAGGAGGCCTGCGCCTTTTCGATCGTAGTATTTTGTTTTGCCCTACCTTTTCAAGGCCTTTCTGTTTTATCTTTTATATCTGTACTCAGATATCTGATGCTTCCACTGACGCTTGTAAGCGAGCTTATGTATTCAAGCCCTCGAGGCCCCTGGCTTGTAATATAAAGCTTGTATGACTTTTATTGTATTTTAGAGTTGTGTTGTGATATCTTCAAGTGAGTCCTTAGGCTTGATCATGTGCATTTGCGTGTATGATTAGTGCACGATTAAGCCAGGGGCGTCACACTGCTGTTAATCATATGCCACTGGAAATAACTGTCACTACTTAAGTAACCGTATTTCATATTTGCGCAAACAGGGATGTCTGTCTCCATATCGTTTCTATTTGTGCAATCAAAAGTACACACCTCAGTTTTAGTAGAACTGCACAAAATGAGATGGCTATTCCTAGCTGTCGTCGTCTAACCTCCCGTCTTCCAGGTATTCCTACATTGGTAGTAACTAGGTAGAATGACCAATGCAATCTAAAATAAGCTGATTCGTACGTTTTACTTCCTGATTGTAGTGCAGGGACGAGCAAAAACAACTGCATCCTAGTCGGGAATGCACTTTCTCCCAATTCACGGATGGACAGAGGACTAGTTGGCACGGCTGCGCGGAGGTTTTTGGGACAGGAGCACGGACAAGAGGCATTGTGGTCTACTTATTTCTGCAAATAGTGGTGCTTAAATTTAGTGGAACTGCACAAGAAGTTGAGATGTTCAGTACACTACATGGTTCAGTTCAGCATTCCAACGGAGAACATAATTATAATTGGTTATTCTGGAATGAGAGAACCTAACCCTGGATGGTGGCAACAAGAAAAACCAGAGTGAACTCCAGGAAATTAAAGCCTGCCTAGGGAGGCTCTTTGCTCAGAGAAGCCTTGCTTGATTTTTCCTGATTTGTAAACCTTCTCACAACTTTTTCTTTTGCTGTGAACTAGTAAATGTTTGTTATGTTCTATGAATCATTGAGATGTATAAAATTGCTTAACTTATGCTTTTCAAGTATTTTATGAAGGCGAGTTTAATGTGAATGTTCCACATGAACGCTGCGCTAGCGTGTGAACGTTTGGAATTTACATTGTGGCCTCAGTTAACTGCATGAACCACTGTAACAAGATACATAGTTGCTTATATGTCAGACAGCAGATTATTGATTGTTAGTTGGTCGATAGCCGACTTTTCTAGTGTTGAAGCGAGCTGAGCCAATGTGCCGTGTTTTGCACAACTGCTTACAAGTGGGGTAGCACCAACAGTGTTTACAAGTACTTAACCAGCCTTACGTACCCTATGTACACGTCGGCGCACAGTTCTCGAACTAGTACTCTATTTCATCAAACACACACTGCTCGTATGATAAACCGTGACAACTTATGTCTTACCATGCCATATTACATGAAAAAACTAGTGAGGACGCATCTGTTTCGACAACAATTAGGATGGTTCTTGTGACGCCCCCGACTTAATCATGCACTAATCATACACGCAAATGCACACGATCAAGCCTAAGGACTCACTTGAAGGAATCACAACACAACTCTAAAACATAAATAAAGTCATACAAGCTTTATATTACAAGCCAGGGGCCTCGAGGGCTCGAATACATAAGCTCGCTTACAAGCGTTAGCGGAAGCATTAGATATCTGAGTACAGATATAAAAGATAAAACAGATAAGACTTTAAGAAGGCAGGGCAAAACAAAACACTATGATCGAAAAGGCGCAGACCTCCTGCCTGGGACCCTCCGAACCTACTCCTGGTCATCAGCCAACTCGTAGTAGTAACCACCCTCGGGGTGGTAGTAGTAGTCGTCGACGGGGGCAGCTGGCTCCGGGGCTCTGTCATCTGGTCGCATCAAAAGGATATGGGGAAAAAGAGGAAGCAAAGCAACCGCGAGTACTCATCCGAAGTACTCAGCAAGCAAGGATCTAGACTACATATGCTACATTTTCAAAGAAAGGCTGTATATGTGGACTGGGCTGCAGAAATGCCAGAATAGAGAGAAGGCCTAGTCCTATCGAAGACTAGCATCTTCAGCGGTCTTGCAGCATTAGAAGAGTGTAGATTAGCACAGTATAAAGTAGTAGCAGTATTAAGTATCAACCTCGGCCAGAGATCCTTTCTCGACTCCCTGCGAGAAAGCAATCCCAGAGCCATAGTATCCATTTCTATCCAATTCTAGTTGTATCGATCGGGATACAACTCCGAGTGTCCATTACCGAGGATCCGGCTATGCATAGATTAGTTCTTCCCTGAAGGGGTGCACCAACTTACCCACCACGCTCGATTAACTCCGGCCGGACACACTTTTCTGGGTCATGCCTGGCCTCGGCCAAACGATACGCCGCAACCCGGCCTAGGCTTAATAGAGAGGTCAGCACGCCGGACTAAAACTATTCCCCCAGGGGTCTTGGGCCATCGCCCCGGGAACTCCTGCACGTTGCGGGGCCACCGAGAGCAGTCCTAGCAACCAACACTATCAAGGCAGTTGCGTTACGCACTCCAACCCGACGCGCGCCGCTCAGTCGCTGACGTCTATTAAGCTTCGGCTGGTGCATACGACGCAGAGTGCCCATAACTGTTCCCACGTGACGGTTAGTGCTATCAGGCCAGAGGCCCACTCGGATCAAATATCCAAACTGTTAATGTATTGGGGTTGTGCGGTAACGAGCAGAGACTCACGATCGATGTGACCCCGTCGCCCCATCTTGAGGACTTGCGGCAAGGGCTAAGAATGCCCGGCCGTGCCTCGTATTTATCTCTCGGGTACCCTCCAGGTCAACCCGTCTCCACATCACTCGCGGGTACCCCTCAGGGTCGACCCGCCTTTCCAAGTAATAGTCGTAAAGTCCAAGTATCCGTGTGTCCATAACATCAGGGAATCCGAGGTATCACCCTCGTTGGATTCCTACTCGATGTATCCGTCAAGGTGAACTTAGGAGGAATCACCCTCGAGGTTCACACTTGAGGTGTTGCACGACAGCGTCGTTATCGGGAGTGGTGAAGGAGGAATCACCCTCGATGACCATGACCGAATAGCTACTCTACAGAGTTAACATCAGAAGTGCTAAACGAGGTATCACCCTCGGCACTCGATACTAACGCTGCAGTGTCATACAACTAGGGGGTGATGTGCGGTGCCGGGGCCTGGTCGTCGAGTCTTCCGATGATCCAGCGAGGGCAACTGGGACAAGTGGGGTCTCAAGTGGGTCTCTATCCAGCCTATACTAAGCAGTTTAGGATAAGCAGGTAGGTAACAATAGCAGGTTACAAAATGAGGCTATGCATCAGAAATAGGATAAACAGTAGCAGCAGCAATTTCTAATGCAAGCATAAGAGAGAAAGAATAGGCGATATCAGCATGTTCAAAAAGGGGGGTGCTTGCCTGGCAGCTCTGCTGCAAAGGGGGTCATTGGTGTAGCAATCCTCGGGGCTTCGTCGGTACCGGGATCTATCGAGAGAGAAGAGGGGGAGGAAATAACTAAATACACGGCAACAAAAGCAATCACAAAGCATGGCATGGCAGCATGTTATTCGAGAGGTGCCCTAATGCAGTACTACGCAATTTAGTGGGAGCGGAAATTATACGGAAGTGTTCTCCCAGCTCCGGGTGATTATCGGACAGATGAAACGGAGGGGAAAGTTCCATGTTCATCATGCCAGAGGCATGTGACAGGTATGCAGAGGGCGTATTCGGATTCGTCTTGTCGTTCTGAGCAACTTTCATGTAGAAAGTTTTTCGATCCGAGCTACGGTTTAATTTCTATGATTTTCTAAAGTTTTAATCATTTTCTGGAATTAAATTAATTATTTAATTACAAATTATCCAGAACAGTGTGGGATGATGTCAGGATGATGTAGGTGTGACGTCTGCAGTTTGCTGACCAGTAAAACCTGACCAGTGGGTCCCACTGGTCAGCCTCACAGTAGTTTAATTAGGTTTTATTTAAACTAATTAGGATTAATTAAGGGTGGGGCCTAATGGCCAGTGTCTAATTTACTTATTAAATTAATTAACCAATTTAACTAACATTTTAACTAATTATGTGGTGGGGCCTACACGTCAGCGGCTCAGGGGCTAATCCCGGTCAAACCTGACGCTGACCGGGGTTTGACCCCGCGGTAGGGCCCGCTGTCAGTGGCTGTGGGAGGTCTAATTAGCGGTGATTAGGCCTAATGACAGTGCCACATTGGCACTCGTCGGAGCTCGGCCGGCGACGATCAAAGCAGCGGCGGCGAACTCGTCGGACTTCGCTACGGACAGCGGCTGGACGCGCAAAGTCCACCAGAAGGTAGCCCGCGCTCGTGCGGATCCAGGGGAGTAGGCGGCTGGGAGAGCGGTGGCCGGAGCTCGCCGGAATTGAGCTCACGACGGCCGCCGGAATTTGGGTGAGCTCGGTTTCGAGCACACAGGGCACGAGGGGAGGAGTTGGTGAGCGCGTTCGGTGCTGGGGAGCTCCAAGAACTCGGGGCAAAGCTCGGTTTCGAGCTTAGCGTATGGTGGTCACGGCGGAGCCATGGCCAGCGGTGAGAGCTTTCGGGTTCGAAGGAAAACGGCGGCTATGAGGCACAGCGAGCCAATGCAGAGGGGGAAGGAGGAGTCAGGGGGGCTCACTGGCGCTGCAGAGAAGGCCCGGGGACGGGTCGAGGTGGCCGAAGATGACCGAATCGGCGGCGGCAGTGGCGGACGGTGTCGGGGAAGACGAGCTCGAGGGCGTCGCCTCGTTGCTTCTCCGGGCGAATGAGCAGGTGGAGGCGATGGAGTCGAGTTTAGGGAGGTCGTCGAACCGGTCGGAGCGGCGAAAGGGAGGCGGTGACCGCATGCAATGTCGAGGCAGCGGCGACGGCATTCGGGCACGGCGGATCTGAGGAGGGGAGAGGAAGGAGAGGGCGAGCGAGTGGGTGAGGGGCTAGGGTTGCGCCAGGTGGTCCGCGGGGTCTTATCCACGCTATGTAACAGCCCCAAAATTGGGTTATCATATTTTGTGCTGTTATTCTTTCCTGGCAATCATTTTTTAAATTTTTCTCCTGAGTTTGCTGGATGACTCTGATAATTCTTGTCATTTTCAACTTTTCTAAATCTTGCTCGTGTCTTTGTTAGTGGGCAAGACCCCAGTTGCACCATCTCAAACTCTCTCATAATTCAAATTCCAAAATTTGGAATTTGGATATGTCCTTTGTGATTACAAAGGAGCCATCACTTCTCTTGATCTATTGATCTTCCAAATCTTCTCAGAGATCCTCCTACACCTCTAAACCTTGGATATGCAAAAATATTGCTAAGTCTTATGCAATATTTTCCATTTGGGATTTATTCCTTCTTTTGCCTTTCTGAGGAATTAAATCCAAAGGCATAGCTAGCCATCTCCAAAATTCATGAAAATTTGTGGAGATGATATTTATGCCTAATCCAAGCTCTTGCAAAAATATTGGCCATATTTAAATGAGGAAAATTGCCTTTTCCTATTTTAAGCCAATATTCCATTTCTGCAAATTTTCAAAGGATCTACCATTTTTATAGCAAGAAAAATTCCCAAATAATTTTTGGAGCTTATCCTTGCTGTATCTTCACCATTTCCATCCAAACCCATCCTTCACAGTCCATAATTCGAGCACATGATCCAATGCAAGTTTCTGCTCTGTCTGAATTTTTTGCAAAGGAAGTGCTTGACCCCTTGATCTTTTTGATCTGAAATTTTTCTGGGTGATTAACATTGATAAATCACCCATGGATACCAAAAATCAGCTCAATCCATCTATCCAATCTTCCCCTGCAATTTTTTTCAAGTTTCTGTTTAGATTGCTTGTTTGTGAAGGAAGTACCTTCATGGATGATCAAAATGAGCTGAAACTTTTCCAACAGTCTCTCGTGATTATATCATCACCCTCTACCAAAATTCAGCTCATTCCATCTAGCCATTTTTTCCCAGCACCCTCATTTGCATTTCTGGTCAGTGGGGCAGTTTGCACAGCAAGTGCCAGCTGGCCTTATCTTTTTGGGCTAATATTTTGGCACACTGGTCACCTCAGTAGATTAAAACTCTCACCCAAATCCCATGCCTAATGGAGCTGTGCACTGCCCAATATTTATATCAAACAGGTTGCTGCTGTTTTGGACTTGAGCAACATACAGTCACACCGTGAGCCATGTGTGTTGTATCTTTACACCAAGCAGCTAGTGGGGGAGTGATCGACTCGCCAGACATAACCGGGGTATCCAGAACGCGTGTCGACGCCAAGTTTACGTGGTGACCACGGGTGTAGCCGGCCAAATCGGTGGTCTGCGCACTGTAGTCGCCGGCAGTCCTGCTCCGACCAGCCCTGGCTCGCCCCAGCGTGTCCAACATCCCCCCCTCAGCATCCTCTTCCCCCTGGACCCCTCTCCCCCTCCGATTTCTTCCCCGACGAGCCGTCCCCGCCGCCGCACAGTACGCGCTCGTGTGCGCCATCGTCTTCCTCCTCTGTCCTCTTCCTCCTCGTGACCCCGGGCACTCCTCGTCTCCGTGAACCTCTGCAGCTCGTCCGCTTCCGCCTCGTCGCCTTCCCGCTCCTCCCCGTGACCTCTGTGGCCGCCTGAAGCTTTGGCTGGACTCACTCGGCGGAGCTCGGCTCGGGTGCCCTCGCCCCGGCTATTTATAGCCCGCCCACGACCCTCTCGAGCTCACCAGGAGCCCCTCCTCCCCTCTCTACGCCTCCCCGAGCCACTCACCCCTCCCCGGAGTCCCTCCCTGATCCCCACCATTGCCATGGCCGCCGCCTCGGGTCCCTCTCGATCCTGGCAATCCCGAGCACTCCTCTCTGTTCCAACACCACCAATGCATCACCCGGAGTCCGGCGGACCTCCCAGTGGCCTCGACCCCTCCTCTCCACCACCGTAGCTCCACCTCCTTCGGCGGCCGAAGCCCCTCTCCGCCGCGGGCACTACTGCTTCCTCTACAGAGCTCCTCGGTGGAAGAGCTCACCACCCCTCGATGCGCCTCGCTCTCCTGAGAAGATCGGTAGGCCACACACCTCCAGCGGTGGCCGGAGGC
This sequence comes from Thinopyrum elongatum, assembly GCA_011799875.1. Lineage (NCBI taxonomy): Eukaryota > Viridiplantae > Streptophyta > Magnoliopsida > Poales > Poaceae > Thinopyrum > Thinopyrum elongatum. The sequence continues at coordinate 396,437,271 of CM022298.1, read as the reverse complement.
GCCGGCAATCGCCGTCGGGGCGGACGCCTCCCTCGGACAGGCGCACACCGCGCGGGAGGAAGAAGAAGACCGGCCAGGAGGGCCCCACCCCGCGCGGGCCCCACTTGTCATGGGCAGAGGGGATGCCACCTCAGATAAGTGGAAACGACTCCGCCGTTTTACGCTTTCGGTTAACTGAAGGCGTATTGTCTGAAATACGCTTTCTACTCACCGAAAATGTATTCTGAGCTATGCGCTTTCTCTTTTTCAGCCCGCCGGCCGAATGCACTGTTTTGTGAACGTTCACAGCTTTAGTTGCTTTTCTGCCTAAAAAGTGAACGGCCACAACTTTGCGCTCGTAACTCCGATTGAGGTGATTCCAGTGCTCACGTTCTCTGTTCGTCGAGCTCTTTCCGAGGGTACCATTTTCTTGATGTTTGCACATTCTGAAAATACCCATTTTTTCCTTGCCCTATATCTAGCCCCTTAGAGAGAGAACCCTTTTCCGGCGAATTCTTCCGTGAGGTGATCACACTTCCTCCCGGAGCATTCCTCAACCCCCAGGCAAGCCAACCTCTTATCATGAGCCCCGAACTTGCATGTTGACTTTGCTTGCACCCTGCGTGTGTGTAGTTGCAGTAGTTTCTTATCTGTTTTGTCTGCAGTTATTTCAGTTGTGGTATATGTTGTATTGCTTGCCATGTCATGTTTGCCCTTCATGATCTCTTTTGCCATGCTAGTTAGAATGTTGTTAGTGATTATGTCATGTCACTGTTCTGCTTTAGTTTCATGCCATTGCTATAAATACTATGATGTTTTTGGTACACCGTTGATATGCTAGTACCTTGTATTGCCAAGTTCCATATGCTATAGTTGTTCACTCGAGAAGCTTGGTATTTTGTTCACGCATTTGTATGCTGCATGCTCATTGTTGCATTCACGTTAAACCTGCTCATATGTTGATTATGATGGAGAAGATAATAATATGACTTAATAATAACAATCCTCCTCCGTCATCGATGGGATCGAGTCATAGTGCCACCAAATCGAGCTTCTCCAGTGCAGCCACACTTGCCTTTATGGGAGGGCCTTAACATGATCTATTGTCATGCCTCTCGCCGGTGCCTCCAAAGAGGGAAGGTTATGGGCGCGCGCTACCCTGATCAGGTAGGCGGACATAAGCCTTGTGTGCCTGTGTTTGGTTTTGTGCTCATGTCCCTGTTTGGGACCGTTTATGTTTTGCCACGACGGTGGCCGTTGGATGTCACGGGTTGACATCGGGGCCACCCAGGACTTAGCCCAAAGGGGAGTTGGTCAGAGTGGCTGGGAGGGTGTGATGGCAATAGATCGGTTTTGTTGGAATGCCGTTGGTCCACCCGAATGGGAGCACGAGGCCATGGGTTCCGTGGTGTGGGTACAGTGTACTAACCTCTGCAGAGTGTGTGTTTAATCTATAGATAGCCGCGTCCTCGGTCATGGACACAGTTCGTAGTAGGTCACACTATCGGGTCTTGGTCGAAATGGAGGATAAACCTAATATAACTAAGCTGATAAATGAGGTGCTATAAAGAATGTGGTGACTTGGACTAAGAGATAGTCGTGAGAGGTCACGGATTTGTTTCGGATATGATCACGAGATGAGATCTCGGTGAGTCATGATTTTGCCTAGAGAGGCAGTGGTTAAGTAAGTGATCACGAGATGAGATCTCGGTGTCGGGGACGAATCCGCGATCACCTATGGGACCCAGGGAAGGACCCCTTTACGTTCGGCAGGGAGAGACGGTCGCACGAAGAGCAAATCTAGCGAAGAACACGACAGTGCACGAGAGAGATTTACCCAGGTTCAGGCCGCACGGATGCGTAAAACCCTACTCCTGCTTTTTGGTTTATTATCTGTATGATTGTTCTAGCTCCAGGAGCGCTACAGTACAGAGTAGCTGCGTACAATACTGGAGTTCTCCATTTCCCTGTTCCTCCCCCTCCTCCACGTTGCCTATGGGCCTCCTTTTATATGCACAAAGGGGTCACCAACAGGTGGCAAACACTAAAGGTAGAGGTGGAAAGTTGCTACATTAAGGCCATTATTACCAAGATGACATGTCCTACCTACCACTGACGGCAGGGGACAAGGGCATTAAATGCCCATGCCTTAGCTGTCCAGATACATGTACCCGGACGTCTTGGACGTGGGAAAAGCCTATCCCACCTGCTCCTGCACCGCTAGCTACAGTGTACCGCCGTCTACACAGTGCCCTGCCACACACGCTTGGAAGGACCCAGAGCGCCACGCTGGCAGAGGCACCGGAACAGCACAGTAGCACAGTGGTACAGTAACGCTTGCCGCGGCAAGACCTTGCCGCACCTGACAGCTTGCCGCAACCCATAGCTTGCCGCGCAAGGTAACTTGCCGGGGCAAGTACCTTGCCGCAGCTGCTATCTTGCCGCAGCCAATACCTTGCCGCAGCCAATGACTTGCCGGGGCAAGTACCTTGCCGCGGCAAGTACTCTGCTACAGCAAACCTCAGGCTGGGCCTCAGCTGTCCCTCCCGGCAAGCTCCTCTTGCCGGGGCCTTAACTCTTGCTTTGTATACTTTGTTCTTGAATGGCTTAATAATCTTGAGCTTCTCTCTGGCTGTCCTCCCGCAAGCCTGGCCGCGGGATGCTACTACTGCCCGTGCACAAGTACGGGGTACTAGGGTACCCCTATTCTAGTACACCGACAGGAGCCCCCGGGCCTGGGCCACACACGGTGCCGGGCGTTGTTGGGCCAGGCCCAAACAGTGCACGGGCACGCGTGGCTGGGATAAGCCGAAACGTCTCTATGCTGTTTAATTGCACGCTCTCCCACGCGTCGCGCGTTGAATGCGGAGCGTGGGAAGCGTGCGCAGTTATCTCGAATGACGAAGGGGCGGATGGTTCCGCATCTTTCCCCATAAAAGGAGGGACCTGCAGAAGCACTTACACACCCCTCTCACCATTCTCGATCTCCAAATCTCCGCCTTCTTCTTCCTCCGCTCCAAAACAAAGCGGTTTCCCAATCCTCCGCCACCGTGCGCGTCCGCATCTCCCTCGGTCCTCAGCTCCGCCTTCGCCATGCCTCCCAAAGGAGAAAAGGGGAAGACGGGGAAGTCCTCAAGGACGGAGACCCAGGCGCAGTTGAAGAGGCAGAAGTACGCGCTCTTTGCTCCGACGCTTACGGGGGCGGATCTGAAGGCCAAGTTCCAAGGCATGTGGGCCGTGAGGACCAAGGCGCATCCAGCCACCCGCGTTCGCCCAGCCACCGACGAGAGCGAAGTGAGCAAGTACCCCTTCTTCGCTTGCTACTTTTGGTGCGGGCTCTGCCCACCGTACTCGGATTTCTTCAGCGACGTCATGTACACCTTCAATCTTCGTCTGCTGGATCTCACACCGAATGCCGTATCCACCATAGCAATATTTGCGCATCTGTGCGAGAACTTCGTCGGCGTCGCACCCAACACCGCGCTGTTCAGGCATTACTTCACTCCCCGTGCTGAAAAGGGGGAGCCTCTCACTGTTGGCGTCTCGTTCGTTTCAAGATTGGGCGCCAAGGAGCATTATCTGAAGGGGGATCTCCGCCCAAGATGGGGAGAAATCCGGTCTGAATGGTGTTGGATCATTGACGACGAGCCGCCACCATACTGTGAGCTTCGCAAGACCCCAGCAGCGCGTGGCACGGACTGGAGCGATCTGGATCCCCAGGACAAAAAGCTGGAGATTGCCGCTACCAGGATCATACGGCTCAGGGAGGCCGGGCTCACCATAGGGATGGTTGGCGCAGACTTCCTCCGCCGCCGTATTGCTCCTCTGCAGCAGAGAGGAAGGCCGGCCTCTGATTGGAAGAACCCAGCCGATATCATGCGGCTGCGCCCTGGACTGATCAACAACTTCACAGTTCTGCAGCACGACTTCTTCATGCGAGAACTGTTCAAGCAAGAGACAGATCCAGAGAAGCGCGACAAGGCGTTCACGCTGCCGAAGCACATCGTGCCCCTTTGCAACAACTCCGCATTGAGTGCAATCATCGCTATGATGCCGCTCTGCAATGCGCACAGCGTTGAAGCAACTTGGGACGTGCCGCTCGAAGAAGACGTGCGGCGATTCTTTGGCTCCACGGTCGAAAAGCAGGTCCGGGTGGAGGAGTGGCTCGTCCGCAACACCACTGAGCAAGAAATAGAATTCATTGCTCGAAGAGTGGAGGAGGACAAGCTCGCCAGGGAAGCTGGCGATTTTGGTTATACTTTGGTGGAGCTCGACGAGGCACAAAAGGAGAGCCTTGCCGAGCAGGGGATGCTTGCCGGGAAGGGCGAGCTCGCCGCACCCGGCAAGGATGTCGGGCCAAGCCAGCCTGCCGACGAGTCAGGCAGCTCGGAGGATGAGGGCTCCTCTTCCGAGGAGGGCACCGAAAGCCCACCGCAGTCAGAGTCCCCAGCCCCTCTGAGGAGGAAACGCCTTCGCAGGCTTGGCAAAGTGGCTGAGCGGCAAGAAGTTCAACAACCGCCGGAGCGCCGTTCGACGCGCTCGACTGCGGCAAGGGCTGGTGCTGCGGGAGCGTCTCATGCGGCCCCGGCAACTGGAGCAGGGTCATCAAAGACCGCTGCTACTACCCCCGCCCAGCGGCCAAGGAGCCCAGCTCCCCCTCCTCCCCCTCCTCACACGGAGGCGGACTTTGATTTTTCCGCTCTCAGCGAAGAGGACGACGAGGAAGAGTAAGTTCCCTTGCCGCGACCCTCAATCTTTGTAAGATTTTGTTTCTGTCCTCACTTGTCACGCACCGGCCTTGCTTCCGCAGGGAGGAAACCTTGGCGGAGAGGATAAGGAAGAGAGCTAAGGTCTCGACGAGCAAGACCGTGGTGGTCGTCGAAGATGAGCCCACGGCAACCGCCGGGGGAGCGTCTGAGACCATCCCGACCAGCTCGGAGCCCAGCCCTCGTCGCAGCCCCCAGCGCAGCCCCCAGCGTAAGTATTTCAACTACCTTTCGCTGGCGGTCGCTGAGGAACAAGCATTTGTCACTGACATCTTTGGGCGTGTAGGAGAGGAGCAGCAAGTGGAGCCATCTGAAGGTGCTCCAGAAGTACCACCCCCCTCGACCACACCGCCAAGGAGAAGATCTCCGGTAAGGGCTCCCACTAGCGAGCCGAGCCACGAAGAGGAGCCGGCAAGCGCTGAAGCGCCAAGCACCAGCGCTGGCGACCCCACCCCAATGACAAACGTTGACGGGGGAGGGGAGCCCACCGCTCCTGAGCTCAACACGGGTAAACCCACTTGCCGCAAAACTCTTTCTGCTTTCTTTCTTTTGTCTTCTTGAATTTCTTCCTGAAGCTCTTTTTGCTTTACTTCTCGGGTTGGCAGAGCCCTCCTCGGTGGAGCCAATGAACATTGACTCTTCTGCCGAGGAGAACACCGCAGGGGCCGTCGACGACGAGGCCGCCAAGGCCGCCGCTACCAAGGCCGACAAGCTGGCAGCCGACAAGCTTGCCGACGAAGAAGCTGCCAGGGCTGCCGAAGAGGCCGGCAAGGCCGCCGAGGATAATACCGCCAAGGTGCCCACCGATGAAGCCGCCAAGGCTGCTGAAGCTGAGGCCGCCCAGAAGGCTGCTGAGGAGGCCGGCGAGGGAGCCGGTGGTCTTACTGACGGCCCTGAGGCCACAGGAGCGCCAGGCGCTACTCCGACCACGGGTCCCTCAACCACTGACGAGGCGGCAGCGCCCAACTCGCCTCCGCCAAGCAAATACATCCGGGTCGGCGAGAACGTCTACGTCAGCCTCCCCTGGACGGTGGGCTCCAGAGCACCAACCGAGGAGGATGTTGTGGACGAGGAGATCCTTGCCGCTGCCGGGCTCCAGCTTGTGGATGCGCCAGGCGCCAGCAGCAGCAGCACGTCTGAAGAGGAGCAACTGCTCCAAAAGCTCCTGAATCTTCATCGCGCCCGACGGGAGAAGCTAGCTTCCAGGGAGGTGCTCATCGAGAAGGCCGAAGCTGACATGTTGAGGCGCGCGGAGATCTTGGCGGACGTCCGCGCGCGATCTCTTAATGCGTTAGAGGTCAAGCGGGCACAGCTGGCCGAAGAACGGCAGGCCCTCCTCCTGATGAAGCAAGACATCGAACAAAAACAGGAGGAGACCGCCAAGGAGTTGTCTGCTCAGGCCGGTGATCTGAACCAGCAGAAAGTGGACCTTGATGCCCACGAAGAGGAACTTGCCGAGCGCAAGAAGAAACTTGCTGAAACCCTCCAGCAGAAAGACGAGGAGGTGGCAAGACTTGTCGCAGAGCGGACCCAGGGGCAGGCACAAAAACACCAGAAGGAAATCGAAGCCTTGGCCCAAGAGTACGCCAGCAAGTTGGTGGAGGCCACCAACGCTGTCGCTGCTGCAGAAGTGAACAGGAAGGAAACGGAGGAGAAAGTGGCAAGACTAGAGGCTGCCCTCAAGGCAAACGGTGACAAGCTCTCAATGCTTGAAAGTGAGAGGGCAAAGGTGACCCACACTTTAGCGGAGATGCAAGTTACCATAGCCAAGAAGAACAATCTGCTTGCCGCCGCCAACGACTCCAAAGCAGACCTGAAGCTGAAGCTGACCACGCTGAAGGAGACGCTCGACACCACCAGAAAGCGCGAAAGGCTTCTAATGACAGAGCTCCAGAAGGAAAAGGGTCTGCTTCAAGACGCTATTGCAACCCACAAGAAATTCAGGGATAACGTGGGGATCTTCACAGACAGGCTTGCCAGCGCCGCCGAGGACATCGACAAGGAGCTGACTGCCCTGAAGGTGCCGGACTTCGGGTACTCCACCGACAAGAACACGCAAACTAGCGTCAAGCTAGCCGAGTTCTTCGACGGAGTAGTAGAAGCACTCCAACAGCTCCAAGTCAATCACAAGGCTCAACTGGCCGACGAGTCACGCAGGCTTTGCCAGGGAGTTCTCCGGAGGTTGTTGGTGAAGATAGCATACAGAAACCCGGGTGTCGACTTCAGCAACATCTTCAAAAGCTTGCCGAAGGGATACGACCCCGCGCCACTAGAGGCCCTTGTCGCGCCCATCGTGGAGAGGGTGGACCATATCCAGAGAGTCGAAGGCGAGCACCGCAATTAGAGAGCCCATTCTTCTCCCTCCTTGCCGCCGCTAGACATGTTAAAGAACAATCTGTTTAAGCCGCGGCAACTTATCTTGTAATATAACTTGCAATGTTTTGGAGTTAATGCATGTCGTCTCCCTTGAGCAATTTCTTTCTTTGTGTGTACTTGCCCTACGCTTATAGGGAACTTGCCGGTGCGTGCACCATTGCCGCGAGCGCTGGGTGCGGGACTTCAGTAGCCTGCTGGCGGTGCCGCTGCCGGCAAGCAACCTTGTCGCGCTCAGTGCAGCCACTTAGGTTGTTGAGCAGACTCGAAACAAGGTAAGGGCGCGACCGATTACGCTTAGGTTCCGTCGCGCATAGGTTTTCCATACAAAGAGTAGTATCGTTCAAGGAAAATAACCTTGAAAATAAAAAAGAATTTGATTGTTCAAACTTTGGTACTTAGCTTTGTCGCTGATCTCTCCGCGGCAAGGTCTTGTCACTGCTTGCCGCTGCCTTCTTCCCGGCAAGGCAAAGTTTCTTTGAACGACGCCTGGTCCATATCATTATCCCACCCCCCCGCCAAACTTGTGCGCGAGGGAAGCTTCTGTCTCTTTGAGAAAAAGAAAGAAGAGAAAATAAAGATATAGGAGCTTGGCGGCTCGTTAATGCTTACCGGGGAGGCTGTACTGCACAGTATGTCAGATAATCATGCAAAATAAAAGTAAACATGAAATCGTCAAAAACTGTGAAATACAAAAGCTTTATTTATGCACAGGGTCTGCGCCTGGCTTTGTACAAAGGATTACATGCAACAGCGGCAAGACTTGTACAAAAGGTGGTTGCCGGGGAAGAGCCCGGCAACCGCGCCTTATGGAAAAAACTTACGAAGATGCTCAATGTTCCAGGAATTGATCACTGGAATGCCATCCCCGGTCTCCAGGCGGACAGCGCCGGGCCTGGTGACTCGTTTCACCCGATAAGGGCCTTCCCACTTTGGCGTCAACTTGTTTGAATTCTTGGCCGACTGAACGCGCCGAAGAACAAGGTCGCCTTCCTCGAGACTTCTGGCATTAACTTTGCGGCTATGGTAGCGACGCAAAGCTTGCTGGTAGCGAGCAGCTCTCACAGCAGCCTGAAGACGATCCTCCTCGAGGAGCACAGCGTCATCTTGCCGCAGTTGCTCTTGCTCAAGCTCATCGTAAGCGAGCACTCGAGGTGACCCGTATACGAGTTCCGTGGGGAGAACTGCCTCTGCTCCATAAACTAGAGCAAAAGGCGTCTGGCCAGTAGCTCGATTTGGCGTCGTCCTGATCGACCAAAGAACCACTGGCAGCTCCTTGATCCAGTTCTTGCCGCACTTGCGCAGCCTGTCGAAAGTTCTCGTCTTGAGCCCACGCAGCACTTCAGCATTTGCCCTTTCAGCTTGACCGTTGCTTCGCGGGTGAGCAACAGAAGCGAAACAGACCTTGGCGCCAAGGTCTTCGACATACTGCATGAAGGCGTGGCTCGTGAACTGGGTACCGTTGTCGGTGATGATCCTGTTAGGAACACCAAAGCGACAAACAATTCCCTTGAAGAACTTGATGGCTGATTGTGCTGTCACCTTCCTCACTGCTTCCACTTCCGGCCACTTCGTAAACTTGTCGATGGCCACATACAAGTACTCGAAGCCCCCGGTGGCACGGGGAAAGGGGCCGAGGATGTCGAGCCCCCAGACCGAAAATGGCCAGGAGAGAGGGATTGTCTGGAGAGCTTGAGCTGGCTGATGAATCTGCTTGGAATGAAACTGGCACGCTTCACACTTGGTTACTAGTGCAGTTGCATCCTGGAGGGCGATGGGCCAAAAGAAACCTTGCCGGAAAGCCTTTCCAGCAAGGGCTCTTGACCCTATGTGGTGACCACATATGCCTCCATGAATCTCCGCCAACAGCTCCTGTCCTTCTTCCCGGGGAATACACTTCAATTTCACACCGTTTGGTCTTTTTCTGCACAGCATGTCATCGACAAATTGATACATATTGGACCGTCGGGCTACTTTCTCCGCTTCTTCCTGCTCTTCGGGAAGTTCTCCTGTCTGAAGGAAACGGACGATCTGCTGAGCCCACGCTGGAGCCTGTGGCTCGACAACGAGGACTAAAGGCATTTCTTCTGCTGCGGGAACATCAGGCCCTACGGCAAGAGCTTGTCGCTCTACCAGAGCCGGCCGTTCCCCGACGAGCTTGGCGGGAACAGCCGCTTCAACGACAAGAGCCTGGGGCCCTGCTAGAGCGTGCTGTCCTTCAACAAGCTCGTCGGGAGCAATTGCTTCAACGACGGAAGCCCAAGGCCTCGTCGGAGCATCTTGCTCCTCAGCGCTTCGATCAGGAGCGCCTGCTTCAACGACAAGGACCCGAAGTCTTGTCGGAGCAAGTTGCCCCTTTGCCTCTTGCCTAGGAGCACCCGCTTCAATGACAAGAGCGTGAGGCCTTGTCGGAGCAAGTTGCCCCTCTGCATCTTTGGCGCTGGCTTTGGCAGCCTTCTTGCCGGCGGCTTCGGGGAGCCCTGCCGGGAAGTAGTCGCCAGAAGCCAACTCCCTCTTCCTGCCTTGCCCTACTGATGGCGTCACGGATGGCTGAGTTAGTTGGAGCACAAAAGTGCCTGGTTCCACAGGCAATTTGAGTGCGGCGCGCTTTGGCAAACCATCGGCAATGTCATTCTCAGCATGTGGGACGTGCTCCATTTGTAGGCCGTCAAAGCGTTCCTCCAACTTCCTCACCTCATCTACATAAGCTTCCATCAATGGGCATTGGTAGTTCTTGTTCACTTGCCTGACGACAAGCTGCGAATCTCCCCTGACAATAAGCTTCTTAATCCCAAGGTCTGCCGCGATCCTGAGACCGGCAAGCAACCCCTCATATTCTGCAGTATTGTTCGTCGCCTGTTCCTTGGGAAAGTGCATTTGGACCACGTACTTGAGGTGCTCTCCGGTGGGTGCGACAAGCAGTACGCCAGCACCGGCGCCTTGCAGCGAAAAGGCACCATCAAAGTACATGAGCCACTCTTTGCTTGTCTCCTTGCCGGGGAGAGTCGTCTCTGGGATTTCTTCGTCTGGCGTTGGTGTCCATTCTGCGACAAACTCTGCCAAAACTCGGCTCTGTATGGTTGATGTACTCTCAAACTTGAGACCAAAGCTCGACAACTCCAACGCCCACTCGACAATCCTGCCTGTTGCTTCTGGATTTTGCAAAATCCTTTTCAGCGGGAAGCGAGTGACGATGGTAACTTCATGTGCTTGAAAATAATGGCGCAGCTTTCTCGAGGCCATGAGAAGGCCGAAAAGCAGCTTCTGCACACCAGAATACCTTGACCTAGCTCCCTGCAGAAGAGAGCTCACAAAGTAGACCGGGCGCTGCACCATTTTCTTCTTTTGTATCACTTCGCCTGACTGCGCAGACGAATCCTTGTCGGCAGCAAAACTTGTCGGGGGAGCCCCCAGCTTGTCGCTGGACGTGCTTGCCGCAGTTACTGCCTCCTCATCCACCTCTCTCTCCGCTACTAGCGCAGCACTAACCACTTGATTGGTTGCCGCTAAATACAGCAACAACTTCTCTTGTGGTTTAGGTGCGACAAGTATTGGAGGAGAGGAGAGGTATCTCTTCAAGTCTTGCAGCACTGCCTCCGCCTCCGGAGTCCATTTCAATGGACCTGCCTTTTTTAAGATTTTGAAAAATGGCAGGGCGCGCTCAGCTGACTTGGAGATAAACCTACTGAGAGCAGCAACACAGCCGGCAAGTCGTCGTACATCCTTGACGCGCTTTGGTGCTTCAATTTGCTCAATGGCTTTGATCTTGTCAGGATTGGCTTCAATTCCACGTTGAGACACAAAGAACCCGAGAAGCTTGCCGGAGGGAACTCCAAATACGCACTTCTTGGGGTTGAGCTTCAGGTTGATCTTGCGCAGATTTACAAAAGTTTCTTCTAGATCTTGAACCAAAGTAGCCCTGTCTTTGCTTTTGACCACTATATCATCCATATAGGCTTCCACATTTCTGTGCAGCTGAGGCTCAAAAGCAATCTGGACGGCTCTTGCAAATGTCGAACCAGCATTTTTCAAACCAAATGGCATACGTACGAAACAGTATGTGCCACAGGGTGTGATAAATGCGGTCTTTTCCTCATCTTCCTCAGCCATGAAGATTTGATGATACCCTGAATATGCGTCAAGAAATGAAAGCAAATCACATCCTGCCGTGGAGTCAACAATCTGGTCTATGCGGGGCAAAGGAAATGGGTCTTTGGGACAAGCTTTATTGACATCAGTGAAATCAATACAAAGCCTCCATTTTCCATTCGCTTTGCACACGACAACAGGATTGGCCAACCACGTAGGATGGAGCACTCCTCTGACAAGGCCTGCTGCTTCCAACTTCTTGATTTCTTCCGCAATAAACTCTTGCCGCTCCACAGCTTGCTTTCTGGCTTTCTGCTTGACGGGCCTCGCGTGGGGACAAACGGCAAGGTGGTGCTCAATTACTTTCCTGGGAACACCGGGGATGTCGGACGGTTGCCATGCAAACACGTCGACATTCGCCCGCAGGAAAGCAACGAGCGCGCTTTCCTATTTGTTGTCAAGTGTGGCACTGATGGTGAAGGAACCACCAGTGCCGTCCTCCTTGGCGGGCACCTTCTTTGTCGCCGGCGGAGCGGCTTTGTTCTTCTTGCACTTGCCGGTGGAGCTCTCTGGTGCGTCCTCGACAGCAGCGCAGCACTCCGAAGAGGTGCGCTTGCCGGAGTGGGCACAGGAGCTCTTGCCGGACTTCCTCTTGTTCTCCCCCCCCCGAGAGCTTCAGCGGCAAGTGCCTTGGCGGCAGTTGCGGCAGCTGCTTCCCGGTAGATCTTGTCGGCGCAAATAAGCGCATCCTTCTTGTCGCAGGGAACGGTGATAACACGTACTGGGCCTGGCATCTTCAACACGTTGTAGGCAAAATGAGAGGCTGCCATGAACTTGGCGAGCGCTGGACAACCAAGTATCCCATTATAAGGCAATGGAATATCGGCAACGTCAAAGGTGACCTTCTCGGTCCGGTAGTTTAGCTCGCCGCCAAATGTCACTGGCAGCGTGATCTTCCCTTTCGGCTTGCTCCTTCCTGGATTGACTCCTTGGAAAGTACCAGTTTCCTCAAGCTCGCCGTCAGGGATTTGAAGTTTCCGGAGCACAGCGGGCGAAATCAGATTCAAGCCGGCCCCACCGTCAACTAACATCTTCGTGACCTTGAGGTTGCGGATCGTTGGTGAAACCAACATCGGCAAGCACCCGACCGCCGTTGTGCGGTCAGGGTGGTCCTCAATGTCAAAGACGATAGGCGTGTCGGACCACTTCAGAAGCTTTCTGGCGTCAACAGATGGTTCCGCCGCATTGATCTCTCGCGCCCACTGTTTAAGTTGGCGGTGAGAAGAATGCAACGAAGCACCACCGTCAACACACAAGACTTCTGCGGCTTTCTGAAATTCATGCTCACTGGATTCTTCATCATCTAGATCATCATCATCATCATCTTTGTCGCGGCCACGAGGAGGCCTGTCTCTCTGCTGCTGCTTGGCCTTGCCGCGACGCCCTCCTCGGGCAGTGCGCTTCTTGCCGGACCCGCCAGCACCTTCTGGGGCCTTCTCCTTGTCGCGCCTCTCATACTCAGCTTTCTGCTGTTCGACAAGCTGCTCGACTCGTCGGCAGTTCTGGAGATCGTGTCCCTTGGTGCGGTGGATCTTGCAATATTGCTTGTCGGAGCCGTCCTGCTTGTCGGAAGCCGCCAAGGCCTGACAGTTGGCGCACGCGGCAATCTCCTTTCCAGAGCCCTCGACTTTGGCCTTGTCGGTGCTGCCGTTGCCGCTGGACTGCTCGACGGCAAGCACAGCTTTGCCCTTTTTCTTCCTGTTGTTCCGCCGCCGGCCCTTCTTTGCCGGGGCGGTACCTTCGCTGTCAGAGCTCCCCCCTGCGCCAACACCTTCACCGGGAAGTTTCCTTCCCTCTTCAGCACGCGCACATTTGTCGGCGAGAGCATATAGCTGGCCAATGTCTCTGACCTTGGTCATCGCCATTTCCTCCCGCATCTTGCGGTTACGCACGTTCTGATGGAATGCGCTAATAACCGCAGCGGGGTGAACATCTGGAATGTTGTACTGTACGCGGCTAAACCTTTGAATGTATTTGCGCAGGGGCTCTCCTTCCTTCTGGGGGATGAGATGAAGATCACTCTCCTGGCCATGAGGTTGATGACCGCCAGTAAAGGCACCAACAAACTGATGGCACAGGTCTGCCCATGAAGAAATGGAGTTCTCCGGCAAGTGCATGAGCCATGAGACGACGTTGCGCTTTAACACGAGCAGGAAGTAGTTAGCAAGAATCTTGTCGTCTCGTCCCCCGGCAGCTTGCACCGCAATGGTGTAAATGCTGAGGAACTCCGACGGGTGTGTCTTGCCATCATACTTCTCCGGCACGTCAGGCTTGAAAGCCTTGCGATTGGGCCACTGGACCTGCCGCAGCTCACGGGTGAACGCTGGACAACTTACCGCGTACGGCAAGTCGCCAGGATCCCCTGGCGCATGCATGTCAACAGCGGGCCCTGCGCGTCTGTCGGACTGACGATGCGCTTCTCTCCTTCGCTCGATAGTGGTACGAGCGTCTTCTCCTCTGCGTTCCTGAAGAACGAGGTGCCGGTCACAACGAGCTCGCGGCTCAGACGACGCCGTGGAACCATCACCACGGGCGTCGTTTCGACGTGTCGGCGACCGAGGCCGTCTGGGCGGTGAGTGTACGGTTGTTGCCCCCTCGCCGTTCTTGTTGGTGACAGCATTGTCACCAGTTCTCTTGTCGGCCGCGCGCACCGGGTCGGCATCAGCGAAGCTGAGAAGGCTCTGAATGGTTGCCCTCCACTCGTCAAGCTTATCTGCTGGTGGAGGGAAGTTCAGGAGCAGCTGCGCACGCGCCAACGCTTCTGCTGGTGAGGGAGGTATCGAGTGGCGTGAGGACTGTGGGATGCTCTTACTCCTAACAGTGTTAGAAGGAGCATCTCCACGCCCAGGCGACCGTACCTCGACCCCGCAACGTGTTGTTGCGTATGGTGACCCAGGGAGCGCCTGGCACCGGGGGTGTCAGGACGCTGCCTGTCACGGGCTTCTTGCGAAGGCCGCGGCGTGTGAACCGGCGCAGGCGTTCCAGAATGCGCAGCACCGTTTCTGGAGCTTGCAGGGCCAGCAGCAGCGAGCAGCGCTGCGTTCCCAGACCCAGCAGCGCCAAGATTGGCGTTGCTGGCCCGGTTTTGGACAGGTGGAGGTAATAGGAGCTCTCGCTCTCCAGTCCCCCCAGCAGCCGCAATCACGTCGGCACCCTCCTGCATGGGAGTAGGCGGGTTGGACGTAGACGCACCGATGGCCGAAGTCTTCTTTTTTGGAGCCATAAGGCGGAGGATGGCCCAAAAACTAACGCGCAAATCGCTAGATTAGGTTCACACAACCTCCTTTCCCCTATCTGGCGCGCCAAAGATGTCGGGGACGAATCCGCGATCACCTATGGGACCCAGGGAAGGACCCCTTTACGTTCGGCAGGGAGAGACGGTCGCACGAAGAGCAAATCTAGCGAAGAACACGACAGTGCACGAGAGAGATTTCCCCAGGTTCGGGCCGCACGGATGCGTAAAACCCTACTCCTGCTTTTTGGTTTATTATCTGTATGATTGTTCTAGCTCCAGGAGCGCTACAGTACAGAGTAGCTGCGTACAATACTGGAGTTCTCCATTTCCCTGTTCCTCCCCCTCCTCCACGTTGCCTATGGGCCTCCTTTTATATGCACAAAGGGGTCACCAACAGGTGGCAAACAGTAAAGGTAGAGGTGGAAAGTTGCTACAGTAAGGCCATTATTACCAGGATGACATGTCCTACCTACCACTGACGGCAGGGGACAAGGGCATTAAATGCCCATGCCTTAGCTGTCTAGATACATGTACCCGGACGTCTTGGACGTGGGAAAAGTCTATCCCACCTGCTCCTGCACCGCTAGCTACAGTGTACCGCCGTCTACACAGTGCCCTGCCACACACGCTTGGAAGGACCCAGAGCGCCACGCTGGCAGAGGCACCGGAGCAGCACAGTAGCACAGTGGTACAGTAACGCTTGCCGCGGCAAGACCTTGCCGCACCTGACAGCTTGCCGCAACCCATAGCTTGCCGCGCAAGGTAACTTGCCGGGGCAAGTACCTTACCGCAGCTGCTATCTTGCCGCAGCCAATGACTTGCCGGGGCAAGTACCTTGCCGCGGCAAGTACTCTGCTACAGCAAACCTCAGGCTGGGCCTCAGCTGTCCCTCCCGGCAAGCTCCTCTTGCCGGGGCCTTAACTCTTGCTTTGTATACTTTGTTCTTGAATGGCTTAATAATCTTGAGCTTCTCTCTGGCTGTCCTCCCGCAAGCCTGGCCGCGGGATGCTACTACTGCCCGTGCATAAGTACGGGGTACTAGGGTACCCCTATTCTAGTACACCGACACTCGGTGAGTCATGATTTTGCCTAGAGAGGCAGTGGTTAAGTAAGTGATTGATGAACAGTATGTCTTCACGGGAGGTAAGTGGTAGTTCATTTGCAGCATAGTAGTTCATGCATGTATCCATGTCTCGTAGATACATCTATGCCATGTCATGTTATGATTGAGATGCTATGCTATGCCATGTTATGTTGTTGCCATGTTAGAAATATGTTTTGATATGCCATGTTATTGCCATGTTAGTAGATGCTATGATGTTGTCCATGCGTAGTTTGATCGATGTCATGCCATGCTTAGTTACGGTTGTGAGGTAGATTGTTGCATGCGCTTGGTTCTTGCTTTGTCATCTGCTTGTTTGGATGCTATGTATTTGGTTGTCTTGCGAGTACATTCAAAGTACTCACCTGGCCTTGCACGTGGCCAGATTGCAGGAGGAGATTCATCGCGCTAGGCCGTAACCTTGCCAGTCCTGTGAGTTGTGGAGCCCAGCCAGAGTCGATGTGCTGCCAAACCAAGACTTCCGCCGCCATTTAGATAGCCTTAGAGCTATGCCAGATGATTGTATTCATCAATGATGTAATACTTCATACATGTATTTGATGAATATTCTTGTACCTGGAATGCTGTATCATGTACCTGTCGTGCGTCAGGTGTTATCCTGGGCTGACGTGCGAAGGACCCTGTTCCATGCGGATCGGGGTGCCACACGCTAGGAGCACGGCGGATGGCCAACGCGTGCGGCATCGGCGACGTGTCGACGGGTGCCGTTGACAGCGCGAGGGAGACGGCGGGAGATCGAGGAAAGGCCGTGGTGGGCCGGGCCTAATCTTACTGTACACTGAAAGCCCAGCGCGCCAGTAAGTTCATTCCCTTTTTCTTTTTCTATTTTCTGTTTTCTGTTTCTAATTCTGTTTTGCAAATTCTTAGGCCACTAAATGACTTTTACAAAATGTGTGACTTAGCTCATAAATTGCAGTGCATTATTCTCTACCACCAAAAACTTGTTCGGGTAAAATACAATTTCATTTGTAAATTGGGTTATTTAAAATGGATTAAAATGTGTTGTTTGACTACTGTTTTAGGTTGTTAGAGTCACTTAAGTATTTTAGGTGATGTTGTTTTCCTGAACATAATTAGAAAGAGATTATTTACTATTTAATGAACATTTTAGTTTCTGATTTGAACGACTTTTATTTTTCACTTTAAATCTGAATTGGAATTTGCATTGGAATTTGAAATGAGATATGATGCAATGATGATCAAACATTGTTTAATCCTGCTGACATGGCATTATCAAAAGGTATTACTGTGGCTAATGACATGGGGTGACACCATGCACAGTCAGGATAGCAAGGCCTGTCAGAGGATAGCCTGTCAGTTATTTCGCCAACAACGTCAGCACCAAGGCGAGGGACGAAGAGAACCATTTTCCTGCTCGTTGAACGAGGTGGACCAATAGGCAAAGTTCTCGTCCATCGGTGGTTACCGGAATGTCATCAACAATAGTAACAGGGTCTCACCGACAAGGTTGCACATCGAGGTGTTTTTCATAAGCAGGGAATTATTTCTGCTTATATCATATATATTACAAGAAAGGTTAAACAATCCAATGGAAAGGAAAAATGAAATTATCAGATTAAATAGACCAATGAAAAGTAAAAAATGTGTCTATACACAAGAATTAGGAGTATATCCTTTCCAAGGAAAAGCAGAACATGATATACCTGACAGTACAGCAGGTACAAAATCATTTAGATAAAGGGGCGAGGAAAAATCAAGACGTTACCCGTACAACGGTGTCCGGATAATAGATCAATAAGCATTTGGCAATGTGCTTCCAATGTTCTTGTTGATATTCGGAATACCACAATCATGCTTTGAGGTAGCAGTAACATGGTGTTTCAAGCAAAGATAATGGTGAAGCGAAAGGTTATTGGAACCATAGGTATGACACAAGCTCGAAATCAAGTTTGTTGTTCGAGGTGAAATGATAAGATGAGACGAACGACGTAAGCTTCGCTCATCGTCGAAAATTGTGCTCCGGGAAGAAGGGCCAGGTAGCACAGGTAGAATTTAGCATGACAAGCATATAGCTGATCAGGCTAGGAATGATGTGATGGAGTATCCAACTCCCCAGCAACAATGTACTAGGAGTGTTGAATCACCGAGCGGAATCGTTTCATTGTTCGGTGGTCTCGGTTGAAGACAACCCAGAACCCATGGAGTGACTATGACAGGGAATGGTATCACTCCATCAGAAAAATTCATAGGACGTAGTACAATAGGATGATATCCTCGAGATAGTAGGGGGGGTAATGCTCGAGGTAGTTCAATGTAGAGGTTGGACAGGTATATCGATTCGTAGAAGATAAGTGCTTTAGCTTGTCCGCGAAATGGGATCAAAGAAGAACAATCATGGTCGGAGCTACGATTGCAAAGGATCAAAACAAAATACAAGATGAATTTATAACAAGTGATTATTATTTTTACTAGTAGCTTCCATGATAAGTTCTACATCGGGTCCATGGGCATGAACACAAAGGTTCACGATCGACTCCCACTTCTTTAATGCATAACCTTTCATTCACTTCTCGTCTTTGAAGAAGTTGTAGAGTTGAAAATTTATCCGACGGAACGCGAGTAGATATATTCCGCATAACTTTTGATTCACACAGATTAGGGAAGGCGTATATTCAACCCATCGGGGCATCTTAGGAACATATACCTCAAACTGCAGGAGTAATGAACTCAAGCTCGGAAGCAGAGCAAGGTTGACAAAGCAGAAGATACCATTTACCAAAGGCGTTACGTATCCAAGAAAAGGACTCGCAAGATTATTGAATATGAAAGACTCTGTCAGATAATAACCCAACAAAAGATCAATTGGTCGGCAAAGGATCTGATGTGATTACCAGTACTCAAAATAGAAGAAGAAGAATGCAAAGACATCGGATTGTAGAAGCAACTGAATAATTCGGTGTTCAATTATAAAGGGTTTATGATTTCCAAAGCAAGGGATCAGAAGGAGACGCCCGAATCAAAAGATGGGTAAGTAGAAGGGAACTAGATGGACAATTATTTGCAACTTGATTGCCCGAGAACCCACTCATGTCCAAAATGACGTCTGAGCCGGAAGGACGAATTCTAGGAATCGACGAATGATAGGGATTTATTCTCATTCATATTGAATCAATAGACTCGGAATGACAATGACAAAGAATGCTAATGAATATTGTGAGACATATGGATTTAACCATAATGCAAGCAAGCAAGGAAAATCAAGAGCAGTAGGATGTAGAGGATTTTCGGGAGATCAGATAGTATTGCAAAGTATTTTGGAAAGCATATGAACAACTGGGGATGAACGGACCCCGGTTAAGTGAATTTTCCGTAGTGCGAAAAGAAGCTGCAAAGCAGAAGGCACAAAGGATTCTCGAAACAACGGAGAGTATTAGGGGTAACTCGTAACAACAAGAGCAATTGGAAATGAAGGTATGAGCGGCAAGGATGTTATTCACAGGAATTATCGGTGGTCAGGGACTACAAAGCAGTGGGCACAGGGTCTCGGGAAACATCGAGGAGTATCTACAGAATCTTCTGGCGAAGCAAGCGATCAACTGTAGTGAAGGGGCTCTCCAGGATGAATTGGTTACGAGAACCTAATGCCAGAGTTAGTAAAATCTTTAACCCGAATAGAAGAGAGATCAGAGTCCCAGAGTAAAGACAAGGAATAAAAGATCCTAATACCACCCAATTGGAGACGTGGGCCTGTAAGCCACACAGCCATGTTAGTAAAACAGTTTTCAAATACTAGACTCAACTTCGGCCAAGGAGTTGGAAAGGTGGATTCCTACAGGCAGTCGGCTCTGATACCAACCTGTGACGCCATTGACTTAATCGTGCACTAATCATACACGCAAATGCACACGATCAAGCATAAGGACTCACTTGAAGGAATCACAACACAACTCTAAAACATAAATAAAGTCATACAAGCTTTATATTACAAGCCAGGGGCCTCAAGGGCTCGAATACATAAGCTCGCTTACAAGTGTTTGCGGAAGCATCAGATATCTGAGTACAAATATAAAAGATAAAACAGATAAGCCTTTAAGATGGCGGGGCAAAAGAAAACACTACGATCGAGAAGGCGCAGGCCTCCTGCCTGGGACCCTCCGAACCTACTCCTAGTCGTCAGCCAACTCGTAGTAGTAACCACCCTCGGGGTGGTAGTAGTAGTCGTCGACGGGGGCAGCTGGCTCCGGGGCTCCGTCATCTGGTCGCATCAAAAGGATATGGGGAAAAAGAGGAAGCAAAGCAACCGTGAGTACTCATCCGAAGTACTCAGCAAGCAAGGATCTACATTACATATGCTACATTTTCAAAGAAAGGCTGTATATGTGGACTAGGCTCCAGAAATGCGAGAATAGAGAGAAGGCCTAGTCCTATCGAAGACTAGCATCTTCAGCGGTCTTGCAGCATTAGAAGAGTGTAGATTAGCACAGTATAAAGTAGTAGCAGTATTAAGTATCAACCTCGGCCAGAGATCCTTTCTCGACTCCCTGCGAGAAAGCAATCCCAGAGCCCTAGTATCCATTTCTATCCAGTTCTAGTTGTATCGATCGGGATACAACTCCGAGCATCTGTTACCGAGGATCCGGCTATGCATAGATTAGTTCTTCCCTGCAGGGGTGCACCAACTTACCCACCACGCTCGATTAACTCCAGCCAGACACACTTTTCTGGGTCATGCCCGGCCTCGGCCAAACGATACGCCACAACCCGACCTAGGCTTAACAGAGAGGTTAGCACGCCGGACTAAACCTATGCCCCCAGGGGTCTTGGGCCATCGCCCCGGGAACTCCTGCACGTTGCGGGGCCACTAAGAGCAGACCTAGCAACCCACACTATCAAGGCGGTTGCGTTACGCGGTCCAACCCGGCGCGCGCCGCTCAGTCGTGATGTCCATTAAGCTTCGGCTGATGCATACGATGCAGAGTGCCCATAACTATTCCCACGTGATGGTTAGTGCTATCGGGCCAGAGGCCCACTCGGATCAAATATCCAAACCGTTAATGTATTGGGGTTGTGCGGTAACGAGCAGAGACTCACGATCGATGTGACCCCGTCGCCCCGTCTCAAGGACTTGCGGCAAGGGCTAAGAATGCCCGGCCGCACCTCGTATTTATCTCTCGGGTACCCTCCAGGTCAACCCGTCTCCACATCACTCGCGGGTACCCCTCAGGGTCGACCCGCCTTTCCAAGTAACAGTCATAAAGTCCAAGTATCCGTGTGTCCATAACATCAGGGAATCCGAGGTATCACCCTCGTTGGATTCCTACTCGATGTATCCGTCAAGGTGAACTTAGGAGGAATCACCCTCGAGGTTCACACTTGAGGTGTTGCACGGCAGCGTCGTTATCGGGAGTGGTGAAGGAGGAATCACCCTCGATGACCATGACCAAATAGCTACTCTATAGAGTTAACATCAGAAGTGCTAAACGAGGTATCACCCTCGGCACTCGATAGTAACGCTGCAGTGTCGTACAACTAGTGGGGTGATGTGCGGTGCCGGGGCCTGGTTGTCGAGTCTTCCGATGATCCAGCGGGGGCAACTGGGACAAGTGGGGTCTCAACTGGGTCTCTATCCAGCCTATACTAAGCAGTTTAGGATAAGCAGGTAGGTAACAATAGCAGGTTACAAAATCAGGCTATGCATCAGAAATAGGATAAACAGTAGCAGCAGCAATTTCTAATGCAGGCATAAGAGAGAAAGAATAGGCGATATCGGCATGTTCAAAAAGGGGGTGCTTGCCTGGAAGCTCTGCTGCAAAGGGGGTCATTGGTGTAGCAGTCCTCGGGGCTTCGTCGGTACCGGGATCTACCGAGAGAGAAGAGGGGGAGGAAACAAATAAATACACGGCAACAAAAGCAATCACAAAGCATGGCATGGCAACACGTTATTCGAGAGGTGCCCTAATGCAGTACTACGCAATTTAGTGGGAGCGAAAATTATTCGGAAGTGTTCTCCCAGCTCCGGATGATTATCAGACAGATGAAACGGAGGGGAAAGTTCCATGTTCATCATTCTAGAGGCATGTGACAGGTATGAGGAGGGCGTATTCGGATTCGTCTCGTCGTTCTGAGCAACTTTCATGTAGAAAGTTTTTTGATCCGAGCTACGGTTTAATTTCTATGATTTTCTAAAGTTTTAATCATTTTCTGAAATTAAATTAATTATTTAATTACGAATTGTCCAGAACAGTGTGGGATGATGTCAGCATGATGTAGGTGTGACATCAGCAGTTTGCTGACCAGTCAAACCTGACCAGTGGGTCCCACTGGTCAGGCTCACAGTAGTTTAATTAGGTTTTATTTAAACTAATTAGGATTAATTAAGGGTGGGGCCTACTGTTCAGTGTCTAATTTACTAATTAAATTAATTAACCGATTTAACTAACATTTTAACTAATTAAGTGGTGGGGCCTACACGTCAGCGGCTGAGGGGCTAATCCCGGTCAAACCTGACGCTGACCGGGGTTTGACCCCGCGGTAGGGCCCGCTGTCAGTGGCTGTGGGGGGTCTAATTAGTGGTGATTAGGCCTAATGACAGTGCCACATTGGCACTCGTCGGAGCTCGGCCGGCGACGATCAAAGCAGCGGTGGCGGACTCGTCGGACTTCGCTACGGACAGCGGCTGGATGCGCAAAGACCACCAGAAGGTAGCCCGCGCTCGTGCGGATCCAGGGGAGCAGGCGGCTGGGTTAGTGGTGGCCGGAGCTCGCCGGAACTGAGCTCGCGGCGTTCGCAGGAATTTGGGTGAGCTCAGTTTCGAGCACACAGGGCACGAGGGGAGGAGTTAGTGAGCGCGTTCGGTGCCAGGGAGCTCCAGGAACTCGGGGCAAAGCTCGGTTTCGAGCTTAGCGTACGGTGGTCACGGCGGAGCCATGGCCGGCGGTGAGAGATTTCGGGTTTGAAGGAAAATGGCAGCTATGAGGCACGGCGAGCCAATGCAGAGGGGGAAGGAGGACTGGGGGGCTCACTGGCGTTGCAGAGAAGGCCCGGGGAGGGCTTGAGGTGGCCGGAGATGACCGAATCGGTGGCAGCAGTGGCGGATGGCGTTGGGGAAGACGAGCTCGAGGGCGTTGCCTCGTTGCTTCTCCGGGCGAATGAGCAGGTGGAGGCGATGAAGTCGAGCGCGGGGAGGTCGTCAGACCGGTCGGAGCGGCGATAGGGAGGCGGTGGCCACATGCAATGTCGAGGCAGCGGCGACGGCGTTCGGGCGCAGCGGATCTGAGGAGGGGGAGAGGAAGGAGAGGGCGAGCGAGTGGGTGAGGGGCAAGGGTTGCGCCAGGGGGTCCGCGGGGTCTTATCCACGCTAGGAGCACGGCGGATGGCCGACATGTGCGGCATCGGCGATGTGTCGACGGGCGTCGTTGATAGCGCGAGGGAGACGGCGGGAGGTGGAGGAAAGGCGGTGGTGGGCCGGGCCTAATCTTACTGTACACTGAAAGCCCAGCGCGCCAGTAAGTTTCGTTCCCTTTTTCTTTTTCTATTTTGTGTTTTCTATTTCTAATTCTTTTTTGCAAATTCTTATGCCACTAAATGACTTTTACAAAATGTGTGACTTAGCTCATAAATTGTAGTGCATTATTCTCTACCACCAAAAACTTGTTTGGGTAAAATACAATTTCATTTGTAAATTGGGTTATTTAAAATGGATTAAAATGTGTTGTTTGACTATTGTTTTAGGTTGTTAGAGTCACTTAAGTATTTTAGGTGATGTTGTTTTCCTGAACATAATTAGAAAGAGATTATTTACTATTTAATGAACATTTTAGTTTCTGATTTGAACAACTTTTATTTTTCACTTTAAACCTGAATTACAATTTGCATTGGAATTTGAAATGAGATATGATGCAATGATGATCAAACACTGTTTAATCCTGCTGACATGGCATTATCAAAAGTGATTACTGTGGCAAATGACATGGGGTGTTACAGTTCTCACATGATTCTCGTGCACACAAAAGTAGTAGTAGTTCCCGTAGACAGATTCAAACAGAGTACTAGCCCCAGAGGGCTCGATAATAGGCAAGGTTCAGATAATTAGACACAATCCAAACTAATTTTAAACACTAGCTAGGCCAACAATTTCATGCCTCGATCTAATTTGGGATGGACACAAGACGGACCTTGCCATGAACATCATCGAGGACGTCCGGCAGCAGCTCAATCCTATGAACCTTATTGAAGATAACCTTGTGGCCTTGCCACTCATAAACTTGTTTGTGGAGGCATGCCGCGTCATCTTCCTGCGTAAGCTTGACAAGAACAGTATGCCTCACAAATGAAGGAGTACCTTTGAACTTGTTGTGCTTCAGTACACCCTGGACAACACGCCTGACAACAGTGTGGCTGGAATACATCTCGACTTTGGTATAAGTGCAAATGGCTTCCAGGTTCCAATAGCCTAAGAAGGTTGTTTTCCCAGTGCGTATATTCAGGTCATCCGCCTCATAGTGAGTGACATGTACAACCACACAATCCTTGTCTGTATCAGGGCTCTAATTGAAACAAAAATGAATTCTGAATTACTTTCCAATATAAAAAACACAAGTTGTTTAAACCACTATGTAGAGTCAAAAGTATGCATGACAGGGAAGGTAGCATGGCATCGAAGCTAATAAAATTTTGCATTATTTATCACCACATACTTAGATGAAAAACCACAATCGAGATCGGCAAATAAGAAAATCACCTTGGGTAGCTCAGCGGGGGGGACACATCTTCGAAGGGGGAAAATTGCTCCTGCAGGGCCACGAGGGATGTAACCTCAAACGGGGCGTTGACCATCTCAGTAGTGGCCGTGAGCATATCTGGGGTCGGCTCGGTGGCGGCCTCCATCTTCTTGGAGCTCTCTATCTCTTGGGGATCAACCTCCCACGTCTGCTCCAACATCAGGAGATCTTTGCCTGGTTCTCCTTGGTCTGTCATGAAACTGATGAATACTAGGAGACAACTAAAAGGAAAACACAATCGCAATGACAATGAAACAAAAAAGAGAGTGAGGATCGGTTACTGCTTTGCAAAAGTTCTTTTTTTCTGAAAGAAAATATACCAATATCACAGATCCGCTTACCTTCCATTCGTTGGGCGAGAAGAACAATGGCAGATGCGAGTGTTGGCTTTCTTGAAGACGGTGAGGGAGAAGGGGATTCAGCGAAGAGTGCAATGATGGTTGCTTCGTCCGTCAAACTTAGACTGCGGGGAGGTGGGGTTTTGTGATATGATGGCTCGTTACTGCCGTGCTATGACCGGGGTGACTCTCCGCCTGCATACCGCCTTCTAAAATGCTGGATGGCATTTGGGCCCGCGCGCTGCATGGCCCGCATGTCGGTGAACTAAAGTAAAACGGCATTCAGTAGCGGGAGACGTTTCGATGACCTCGGAGGAGCCAGAAGCGGTAGTGTATCCACTGTACTAGTAGTAATTGTTTTTCTAGGTAGCTGTAGAGTGTCTCCACTGTCCTAGTAGTAGTAATTGGTTCTCTGGGCCCAAGACAAAAGATCCCATCCACCCTAGTAAATAATAAAAACAATTCAAAAGCCCATATATTTACTTAATGAGAGGCGCTACCCAGCACACCGCCCCCAAAAAAACATGGGTGATCTTCTTCCTCCTCACTCCCACCCACCTCACGTCAGCTCGCTCCACTCGTACCCCCAAATTCCTCACCTCACTCCTACAGAAAACCCCAGCTCCCCTTCTTCCTCACTACTACAGAAAACCCCAGCTCCCCTTCTTCTTCACTCGCACTACAACTAGGCTCGTCATTCATTACTCTGCTCAAATCCATGAGCTCGACGCGACGCCCTCGAGGACAATGGAGTCGGCTGACCCCAGCACCAAGAAGATGAGGCTCCCGCCAGTGGCGATGCCTGTTGTAGATCCCGCACCCGGCAGTGCGGGCAGAAGCGGCGAGCCCCCCCCCCACACCGGATCAGAGGAACCCGTAGAATCTCGGGTGGACCGCATTAGCGATCTCCCGGACGCCATCCTTGGGGAGATCATCTCGCTTCTCCCCACCAAGGATTGCTGCCGCACCCAAGTCCTCTCAACTCGGTGGCACCCTCTATGGCGCACCGCGCCCCTTAATCTCGACTATCGTCAGCTATCTATCTTCAATGATTTTGAACTCCCCGGAGCCATCATCTCCTTCCACCAGGGCTCCGTTCAAGGCCTCTGCATCCCGGCATGCTACCTGAGCATGCCCTGCACAGTGGACTCCTAGCTAAAATCCCCTAAATTCACAGAACTACAGCTGCTTGAGTTCTACTATTGCCCCAAAAATCACATACCACATACCGAACGCCATGTACTTGCCCTCAGCACCGATGTCCATCTCGCGGTTTTCCTCCTCTCTCCACACCGCCACCTTTGCGCTGTGAAACCTACCAGACAATTTGGTACTAAACCTTCGACTCCCATTTCTCAAAAAACTTTCACTTGTGCGGGTTCGTATGTCGGAGGCCTCATTGCACAGCACCATCCACTCCAGTTGCCCTGCCCTGGAGTGCTTGGTGCTTGTTTTCACAGTTAGAATCGGTTGTCTCCAAATAATGTCGCCTAACCTTGTAAGAATTGGAATTTCTTTTGACGGAAGGCAACTAATCATCGA
Organism: Thinopyrum elongatum; assembly: GCA_011799875.1. NCBI lineage: Eukaryota > Viridiplantae > Streptophyta > Magnoliopsida > Poales > Poaceae > Thinopyrum > Thinopyrum elongatum. The sequence goes on along the minus strand of CM022298.1, from coordinate 396,411,025 downwards.
AGATGCCCCTTCACTTCAAAGGTTGATCCTTGATTCTCGTTATTCACCGTCGGAAATAACTGTCGTCTCTGCGCCTAAACTGGAGACCTTGGGTGTAATACATGATCTCTATGCTCATTTCAAGATGGTGTTTGGCTCCACAGTTCTTCAGGTACTGTATATTATCATCTACACTTGTAATCATAAGCTGCATTTTAAATTTATGCGCGTAAGTTATATATCATCTTGGAGTACACTTTTTGTACTAATATTATGTTCTATGCTCAATGAAGAGTTTGTCCATGGATAGCCTATCAATGGTGCTGGATTCTGTCAAGATCTTATATATCCATATGAATAGTTTTGATCTGAACAAGATTATTGGCTTGCTGCAATGCTTTCCATGTCTGGAGAAGTTGTATATAAAGGTGATAATTTCACGCACATTGGAAGCCCGCATATAGTGTACTAGAATTAACCGTTCAACTGTTGCTCTTTCGACACTCTTTTTTTAGACCTTAACTGTTTTCAATCTTCATGTGTATTTAGGCAACATGACGGGGTAAGAAAGTTATAACCAATCGGTGGATTCGTAAGCACCGTGATTTTCTCAGTTCTCATGACATTCAATTGAAGACAATAACGCTGGAACGATATGTAACCAACCAAGCAAACACTAGATTTGTCACATTCTTCTTGCTGAATGCGAGGTTACTATTGTCCAGCAGGCTTAAGTTTATCAGCAGCATGGTTTTGATGGATGGGTATGTCGAAGAGCAAAAAAAGGAGTTTTAGGTGGACAAAAGGGCTTCTGAATGTGCCGGACTTCTATTTACAACATCTTGTGGTCATAATCCAGTAAATTTTATGACCCAGGATGTTCATTATATGGACCTGACCGATCCATTTGATTGTGACTGCCGAAAACAGTGCTGGAATTAGATGTTGTTACCCTTTTCAATATGTGTTTTGTCTAAACCTGATGAACAATTAACCCTCGTGCTTTTGTACAGTTTGTAATCTGGAGTTAGATGTTGTTACCCTTCTCAACTCGGCTGTGACTGTCATATTTTCTTTGAAACAAGGCAAATGGCTTGCCATTTGTTTAATTAAGAGAGAAATATTGTAACAAATCCCAACCAAGGGAAATAACATCACTCTCGCCGGCTGCTTGAGCTCACTGTGCATTATAGAACCCAAGTGATTAGCCCCCACCAGCACCCACGCAAACTTATTTTGAACTAGCACACGAAATGGGCTGTAAATTTTCATAAGAAAGGCTGCATGGCCGTGACAGATTTGGATTCTGACATTTGGGACCCACGAGGAAAAAGCCTATCCAAGGTGGTGTCGACTTACTAGTCAACAAACAATTCTGCCTACCAACCATTGGATTGACATCTAACATCTGTCGTGTATCTTCTATCTCTTGTCTTCTTCCTCCAGCTGCCCAAACCAAAGCACCCCGTCGGTCCCGCCTGCTCATGCCTCCCATGGCTGGCTGCGCCTCCGCCACCCTACCGTACCCTCAAACGTTGGCCAGTCCATCCCTCTATTCCCCCACACATCCTGTTATTCTCCGGCGACGTCAGCCCCAACATGCACCCGCACCCAAACCAGTCAACCCTCGTACTCCCCTCCACCTATGACTAGACTGCCACATCTTCCACGGCTCCTATTTGTTCCCGTCCGAGGCCTCGCCGTTGTTCTCCACCTTGGTTCGCTCGCCGTGCGTGGTGCGCCGCTGTCTGGCGTTGTGAACATGGTTAACAACCGAGAGGAATAAGGAGATGACTGTACGTGGAGAGGATGATAGTAGGGACCTACCAGGGTCATGGCAGTACGCAAGCAAGTGCCTCGTTATTACAAGCGCAAAAAATGGTTCTCCTAATTGTTGGACATCTGGGTCCCATGCCATTGTCAATGTAGTCAATAAATGAGAGAATTACACAACGAGCGGCTGACACCAGGGACCCAGCAGGTCGCGCAGTTGTTATTTACTTTTTTTAGGAACAAGCAGTTGTTATTTAGTGCTACTAGTTTTAGAGACGGATCAGGGTAACAACGGGGCTGTGCGGGGGCTGTGGCCCGTCTAGCCAGGGTTTTATTTTATGTTTACCACATGATGAGCCCAGTTGTGTTTTTTTCTTTCTGAAAATAGCTAGCCCATTTCTACTTTTTTTAAAGAAATACCCAACGGAGGCCTACTTGCTTTCTCAGCCCTGCTGGGCTGCAAATCTTTCAAGACGAGAGCGATGTATTGGCTTGCCCAGAAAATGAAGTAGTATGAAATGGGATGTAAATTTTAAAAACACAGCAAAGCGGCAATTAGTTTCAAATATCTTTTTTTAAGATTTTGATATTTCGAATTTAATTGTTTTTTTGTGGGAAAAATTAGGTGGGATTTTAAATTGATATAAATTTATTATTTTTAAATTAGTTTGAACGTGATTCGAAATTTCAGGATTAAAAATAGTTCGGACCGCACCAAAATATGAAAATTTGGTTGAATTTTTAACCGTGGCCAGAATATGGGCTGTAATGGTAACAAAAAGAATATGGGCTTCAAAAAATCCTTAAGAATTAGCCAATGGGCTGTACATTTATTGTGCTATTTTCCACATATTTGAGGTTGAGTTGTGGGCCTACTGGGTTGACGCGTAGGCTTTCCTAAAAAAAGGTTGACGCGCACGCAAGGCCTTGTCAACTTAGTCAACACACGAGAGCAGTGACTGTTGGATGTCCATCCAACGGCCGCCGTGCTTCTTCAATCTCTGCTCTTCCTGCTCTAGCCGCTCAAACCAGCGCCGGTGGGACTGCCTGCTCCCTCCTCCCGTGGTCGGCTGTGTTGCCGCGCAGGCCTCACTGCCCCACGCTACTCCCATCGCTGGCCTAGCCATCCCTCTACTCACCCACACCTGCTGTATTCTCCAGCGACGGCAGCCGCACCAGTAAACCCTTCTACTCCCCTCCACGTGGCAAACAACTGCCGAGTCTTCCCTGGCTCTGTGTCGTTCCCTTCCTAGGCCTCGCCGTCGTCCACCGCCCTGGTGCTCTCGGCGCGGCGTGGTCAACGTGGTCAACGAACGACATCCATCGGAAGAGGATCGTACGTGGAGAGGCTGACAGCTGGGTCCACGGCCGCACACAAGGAAGTGCCTCCTTATTACGCGCAAAATAATGATTCCTCCACCTGATAGCGGGGACCCACCGGAAGGGCCTCTGTATTTCACGAAAAAATGTACCTCCTGCTGACAGCTCGGACCCACCAGCTATATCTTCGCATGCAAGGAAGTGCCTCCTTATTACGCACAAAAAAATAAATAATCCCCCTGCTTGCTGGGACCCACCATATTTGGAGGCTGACTTGTGGGCCTACTAAGTTGACGCAGATGGAGGGATTTGTCAACTTAGCCAATATAAACGATTGTAGCTGCAGTGACCGTACTATGTCCATCCAATGGCCGTCGTGCTTCTTCAACCTCTGGTCTTCTTGCTCCAGTCGCCCAAACCAATGCCGGCCGTGTCGCCTGCTCCTGCCTCTCGTGGCCGGCTGTGCTGCCGCGCAGTCCTCACCGCCCCACCCTACTCCCATCGCTGGCCTGGCCATCCCTGTACTCACCCAGACCTCTTATTATTCTCCGGCGATGGAGCCTAACACTGCAGCCGAACCAGTAAACCCTCGTACTCCCCTCCACGTGGGAAACAACTGCCGAGTCTTCCCCGGCTCCGGGTCATTCCCTTCCTAGGCCTCGCCGTCGTCCACCGCCTTGGTGCTCTCGCCGCGGCGTGGTCAACATGGTCAAGGAACGACTTACATTGGAAGAGGACTGTACGTGGAGAGGCTGACAGCTGGGTCCACGGCCGCAGCAAGGAAGTGCCTTCTTATTACACGCAAAATAATGATTCCTCCACCTGACAGCGGGGGCCTACAGGAAGGGCCTCTGTATTTTGCGAAAAAAACATTTCCCCCCTGACAGCTGGGACCCACCAGCTATATTTTCGCACGCAAGGAAGTGCCTCCTTATCCTCCCTGACAGCTGGGACCCACCCGGTCGAACCATACATAGGGTTGTCTGTCTGGTCGCGAACGTATATGTACATACTGGTTGATCGGTCTCTCTACAACGATGAACCATGGTCGAGCAAGCAGTGGCACGTGTAGTAGTAGAGCCCCCGACGTAGCAGTTCAGGCAGTCCAGTCAAAACCGTGTACATGTACGTACATACGGGCGGGGTCTCGAACACGTACTCGCGCATACGTACGGCCAGGGCTCGTGTACATGGAGAGGCAACGGATGGCAGCAATGGCTTCCTGTTCATCGGAAGCCAACCGGCTAGGTTAGAATGGAGAAACTGTGTCGTGTTCATCGGGAGGCAATGGAATGCGTCGTGTTCATCGGGAGCCAACCGGCTTGGACAGAACAGCCGAAACAGGGTCTGGTGTACCGCAAAGCAGAGCAAACGGCCTTCTGTTCGAGCACCTGCGGTCGAAATGGGGTGCTGTTGATCGGGAGGGGTGTGGTGTACCGCAAAACGGAGGAAACGGACTTGTGTTGGAGCGCCTATAGTCGAAACGGGGTCCTGTTCATCGGGAGGGGTGTAGCGTACCGCAAAACGGGACTCAATGGGCTACTGTTCATCCACCGTCTACTGCCTCGCTCCAGCCTCCACGGGCTACTGTTCATCCACCGTTGACTTCCTCCAACCTCCATGGGCTACTGTTCATCCAACATCGACTTCCTCCTGCCTCCTGTAACACCCCTATGTAACCTAGCACTGTGACTCTCTGTTAAACATGCCAAGTCATCATCTATGCAATGCTTGATCACAGTGTTAGCTCAACTCAATTCAAATTTCTCTCTGCAAAACAATTCAAATTCAAGTGCAAAATAAAGTGGCTCAAAGTTTACTGGAAAAATGTTCACCATATAGCAAATATTCCATAACATTTATTTGTTAAGGAATACAACATCACTCTTATGCAAAGATGAACAGTAGCAATTAAAACAGAGCAATTCCAGCATTTTAAATGCCTTTCCATTTTTGAAAAATTCAAATGGATTCAAAAACTCACCAAACTTTTTGTGGCAGTGAGGAATATTGCATGTCAATTATTGAGGCAAGTGCCACATTTTACAAAAGTCGTTTGAAAGCAAAAGAAATAGAAAACAGAAGGTTTAACAGAGAAACAGAAAAAAAGGCCTGCACTACTGGGCCTAAGTCAGCCAGTCGGCCCAGCCCGCTCCTCACCGACTCCCTCATCTCTCTCTCTCTCTCTGCGCGTGTCGGCGCGCCCGTGGACGCACACGCGCGCTCCGTCGAGCGGCCGACACGGCGATGCTACAGCGACGGGGAGGCGATAAGGACGCCCCCGTCCATCTCCCCTAGTCGACTTCGCCATTCTTCCCCTTTCCCTCGCATGCGCTCGCCCTCTTCTCTTCTGCCCCGAGCGCCGCTGCTGCCGTTCGTCTTGCACCACCGCAGCGAGCGCCTCGTGGTGAAGCCGCCCGTGCCCTCCGCTTGTCCTCCCATGTCCCCTTGCACCGGATCTGTCTGCGCCCGACTCCAGCGCACGCGGACCTCGTCGTCGGTGCCAACTTCGGCCTCCCCAATGCCGCCCAGTACCACCGCTGGATGCGGCCCCTTCCGCTCGCTCGAACAGTACCTCCCGCACGTCGAATGGACGCCAGACGATGATTTCCGACGCCGGCCGTGGCCTCTCCGCTGCATTTGAGGTCACCGGAGTAGTTCCGGCACCGGCGCCGATGTGGCGACGACGTGGCCGTGCCTGGGTCACTGGCCACTGGGTCCCGCGAGCCCAGTTGACCAGGTCAACCCCGCTGATGTGGCAGCTTCTGCCACTGACAGGCAGGCCCCACCGCCTAATTTAGTTAATTAAAACACTAATTAGAGACTGACAGGTGGGGCCTACTGGCTAATTAACCATATTTAGTTAAAATAAAACTCTGTTAGCCCCTCTGTCTATGACATGTGGGCCCTACTGGTCAGGTTTGACCTGGCTAGCCGGCTGTTGACTGCTGACATCACCCATACGTCATGCTGACATCATAATTAATTTCTGTTAATTTACAAAATTCTAGAAAATGCTATAAACTTTAAAAAATTCCTAGTAATTAAACCGTAGCTCGGATCGAAAAACTTTCTACATAAAAGTTGATCAGAACGACGAGACGAATCCAACCGTGCCATCTGTTTCCGTGTCGGGTCCCTCTACGAAGGTGAACCAACAACTTTTACCCTGTTTCCAGTAGATGAATAGTGCATATACACCGATTAATAAATCCAACTTTAATCCTAAAATAACTAAAATGATTTAGACATATCTGTAGGCAACCCTGCACTGCACGTTAGCATAGCATGCTCTGTGTTGCATAAGTTTGCTATGTATTTATTTGTTTCCTCCTCCTCTCCTCTCTCGGTAGATCCCGGTACCGAGATAGTCCCCGAGACTGACACAGCTCCGGAGGTTGACTGCACCGTTGACGACCTTACTTTGCCGCCGAGCAACCAGGCAAGCAACCCCCCCTTGAGCATGCCTATATCGCCTACTCTCTTCTTTCTTATGCTTGCATTAGAATTGCTGCTGCTACTGCTTTACCTATTCTGATGCATAGCCTGTTTATTGTAACCTGCTATTGATACCTTACCTGCTTAACCTAAACTGCTTAGTATAGGCTGCATAGAGACCCCAGTGACCCCACTTGTCCCGGTTGCCCCGCTGGATCATCAAAAGACTCAACAACCAGGCCCCGGCACCACACATCACCCCCTTAGTTGTACGACACTGCAGCATTACTATCAAGTGCCGAGGGTGATACCTCATTTAGCACTTCTGATGTTAACTCTGTAGAGTAGCTATTCGGTCATGGTCATCAAGGGTGATTCCTCCTTCACCACTCCCGATAACGACGCCGTCGTGCAACACCTCAAGTGTGAACCTCGAGGGTGATTCCTCCTAAGTTCACCTTCATGACTTCATCATGTGGAATCCGTCGAGGGTGATTCCTCAGTTTTCCCCTGGTGTTTGGACACACAGTTACTACGACTTTGACCATGAACCATGATAAAGTCGGGTCGGCCCTGAGGGGTACCCGCGCGAGCATGTGATGCGATTGATGTGAAGTCGGGTGACCAGAGAGAGTACCCGCGAGATAATTACGAGGCGTGGCCGGGCATTCTTAGCCCTTGCCGCAAGTCCTCGAGACAGGGCAACGGGGTCACATCGATCGTGAGTCTCTGCTCGTTATCGCGTGCTCCTAATTCACTAACGGTTTGAATATTTGCTCCGAGTGGGCCTCTGGCCCGATAGCACTAACCATCACGTGGGAACAGTTATGGGCACTCTGCGTTGTATGCATCAGCCGAAGCTTAATGGACGTCAGCAATTGAGCGGCGCGCGCCGAGTTGGACCGCGTAAAGCAACCGCCTTGATAGTGTGGGTTGCCAGGTCTGCTCTCGGCCGTGAACGTAACATGCAGGAGTTCCTGGGGCGATGGCCCAAGACCCCTGGGGGCATATGTTTAGTCCGGCGTGCTGACCTCTTTGTTAAGCCTAGGTCGGGTTGCGGCGTATCCTTTGGCCGAGGCCGGGCATGACCCAGAAAAGTGTGTCCGGCCGGAGTTAATCGAGCATGGTGGGTAAGTTGGTGCACCCCTGCAGGGAAGAACTAATCTATGCATAGCCGATCCTCAGTAACGGACGCTCGGAGTTGTATGCCGATCGATACAACTAGAACTGGATACTTGTGATGAGATGTGGATACTAGGGCTCTGGGATTGCTTTCTCGCAAGGAGTCGAGAAAGGATCTCTGGCCGAGGCTGATACTTAAAACCAATACTACTTTAAACTGTACTAATCTACACTCTTCTATTGCCGCAAGACCACTGAAGATGCTAGTCTTCGATAGGACCAGGCCTTCTCTCTATTCTGGCATTTCTGTAGCCCAGTCCACATATACAGCCCTTCTTTGATAATGTTGCATATGTAGTGTAGATCCTTGCTTGCTGAGTACTTCGGATGAGTACTCACGGTTGCTTTGCTTCCTCTTTTTCCCCTTTTCCTTTTGATGCAACCAGACGACGGAGCCCCGGAGCCAGCTGCCCCCGTCGATGACTACTACTACCACCCCGAGGGTGGTTACTACTACGAGCTTGCCGACGACCAGGAGTAGGATCGGAGGGTCCCAGGTAGGAGGCATGCGCCTTTTCGATCGTAGCTTTTGTTTTGCCTCGCCTTTCTAAAGGCTTATCTGTTTCTGTTTCATATCTGTACTTAGATATCTGATGCTTCCACTGACGCTTGTATGTGAGCTTATGTATTCGAGCCCTCGAGGCCCCTGGCTTGTAATATAAAGCTTGTATGACTTTATTTATGTTTTAGAGTTGTGCTGTGATATCTTCAAGTGAGTCCTTAGGCTTGATCGTGTACATTTGCGTGTATGATTAGTGCACGATTAAGCCGGGGCCGTCACACCTCCACCAGCTACTGTTCATCCACGGGGTCCTGTTCATCCAGCCTCCACCGGCTATTGTTCGACCAGCCCTCCACGCGGGCCTGTTCAACCAGCCCTCCACCGGCTACTGTTCAACCAGCCCTCCAAGGGGGTCCTATTCATCCACCCCCAACCAGCTCGATCGGGTGGTGTGTGGCGGCCTCCTCTCGATCGGGGTCCTGATCATCCAGCGCCAATGGCCTCTACTACCACGGGGTCCTGTTCATCCAACCCCCAACAACGGTCACTGTTCCTTCAGTTAGCAGCAGTAGCGAAGGAATCGCTCAGGTTCAGTTAATAGCCAAGGGATCGATCGCTCGGGTTCAGTAACGTAGCTAGTGCAATCGCTCGGGTTTAGTAAGCGAACGCCTTGCTCGGGTTCAGTTAGAGCCCAATGCCTCGCACACATGCATGTACATATGTGTACGAGAGAAACGCGCAATCCCTCCATGGATCGCTCGGCCCCGACCACCCACCATAACCAGGAACTCCCCAAAATTTTCATCGCCCTTGCTTCTACCATGATTTTTTCCATCATGGATGGCCCAAAGAATGTCATGCGGGTGCGTCCCCGGCCCGCCCAGGACGAAAAGCCCATTTTCTGTCATGATTTTTTGTCATAGAAGTAGGAGCCCACCACATCTATGATGATACGTGGTTTTGTCACAATTATCGTCATAGAAGTGTCATAAGCATGATAGAAAAAAAATCATTCGGGCCAAAATGTCACGGATGTGTGTTTTTTTTGTAGTGTATGCAAACAAGATTGCAAACAAAAAAATAGATCTGACGAGAAAAATGCGAACGAAAAAGGAGGTGAATAAAACGGCAAATTTTGTGAAGTGGGGGAGATGAAAACAAGAGGCAAATGACAAATAATGTAAATTGCAAGGAGATGGGATTTGTGATTGGGAACCTGATAGATGTTGATGATGTCTCCCTGGCAACGGCTCCAGAAATTCCTTTTGATGCGGCTTGAAACTACCTCGGTATTTCCCCAAAGAGGAAGAGATGATGCAGTATAGCTACGGTAGGTATTTCCCTCAGTTATGAAACCAAGGTATCAATCTAGTAGGAGAACCAAGCAACACTATGTAAATGGTACCTACACACAAAGAACAAATCCTCGCAACCCAACGCGTAAGAGGGGATGTCAATCCCTCCTCTGTAAAAAGATAGATTGGTTTGTATGTGTTTGGATAAATATATCTGAATAAAACATGAAATAAAAGATGCAAATAAAAAGTGCAGCAAAGTATTTTTGGGTTTTTGGAATAATAGATCTGAAAACAAATGCGGTGAAAAATAGATCTGAAAGCAATATGATAAAAGATAGACCCGGGGACCGTAGATTTCACTAGTGGCTTCTCTTGAGAAAATAGCATACGGTGGGTAAACAAATTACTATTGGGCAATTGATAGAAGATCGAATAATTATGACGATATCCAAGGCAATGATCAATATATAGGCATCATGTCCAAGATCAGTAGACTGACTGAAAGGACATGCGGTGCCCCCATGTGTGGTTTTGGTAATTGATGACATTCTCTATGGACTAATGGTTGCATTGAGTTATATTTGAAGGATTTGTCCATAGGCATTTCTTGAAGTCCATGTGTTGGTTTCAAGGAGTTTATGAGTTGACCAAGGTGCTATTAAGGAATTATCCAAAGATTGGTCATGTGAGTGTTGAGCTTATTGCAAGCATGTCTTGAAGAAGAAGAGTGTGTGATCATTCATGTCTACCTTCAAGACATCATCCAAATGAAGAGAGTTGGAAAGATTCAAGGTTGATCAAGACTAAGTCAAAGAGTGAATCAAGTTGATCAACACACAAAGCGTAGAAGATGTACCGAGAGGGATAAAGTGATCCCATGGTATGGTAAGCATTGTCAATTACGCTTTGTGTACTAACCCATGGTCTTCGTGAGAGTTCTTTGTGGGGTTAGGTTGCGGTGTGCATGTTCAAGTGATGCATCATGAAGAGATCAAGTGCTTGAAGATTGCCGTCCATTGTGGTGACAATGGACTTGTGAAGATGTGCCGAAGAGTGGCTCACCCATAGTGGAGTATGGGGGAGCAATCTACTAGTCTTCACCGAGCCAACGCAATCAAGAAAGGTGGTCCTACTTAAGGAAGTCAAGATCGTCTACATCTAGCTCAAGTGGACTTTGTGCAAGGAAAAGGTTTGTCCTTGATAGGTTCTCTATTTTACCGGTCTCATGGTGGTAGTTTGGAGACCGGGTTATAGGATCGATTGCCGTACTATCAAGGGGGGCTCTCAAGTGAGTAGCTTGATCGTATCGTTCGTAGAGAGCTCAAACCATTGCATCCTTGCATCATCTTTCTTGGTTCTTGTTTGGTTCTCTTGTAGAGTCTTAGAGCTTATGGTCATCTTGATGACAAGCTCGAGTTCATCGAAAACGGAGTTCACATGCTTCTTCTATTGCGTTTTCGATGTTGGAGGTTTTACCGGTCCTATTCGAGGAAGGGTTCTCACCATTTTATTATCGGCCTTTTCTATTCTCCTTCTTATTGTTATTTCTATCAAGATTGTGTTAGCCCTTGTCGCTAGCTTTCCAACAAACTTGGTTTCGTTGAATTCGGAGCCCGTTTGTAGAAGTTGTGTCAGTTTTGGTGTCCTTAAAAAGGCTGCAGCGGTACTACCGCTCATGGGAGTGGTACTACCGCTTGGAGGGGATGTAATTTTTTACTAGCGCTCTTGGGAGCGGTACTACCGCTTGGAGCGGTACTACCGCGGCTACTTCCGTGGCTACTTCCGCTCCGGACCAAAAACTCGTCTTAAGTCCAGCGGTGGTAGGCACGGATGTATTTTTTTAGTACCGCTCGCAAGCAGTAGTACCGCTACCCTTAGCGGTAGTACTGCTACCCCTAGCAGTAGTACCATGAGGACGAGTGGTAGTAATGCTCCGGTGGTTCTACCAGCCTTTTGCCTCCTCGCTGTTGTTTTTCAAAGGGCTTCCACCGCCCTAGCGGTAGTACCGCTCCTTGGAGCGGTAGTACCGCTCGGTGCGGGCTGTAGGATAACGATTGGATTTCTCCCCTCCTATAAAAGGGGGGCTTCTTCCCCAATGAACCCAATCCTTTGGAGCTCGTGTTCTTCCCCCATTGTTGACCTTCTTCGACCTTGCTATCTCTCAATCCCTCCATGGATTCTTGCTAGTTTTTAGGGGAAAAGAGAGAGGAGATCTAGATCTATGTTTCCACCAATCACTTTCTCCTCTAGGTGAGGGGAACCCTTTGGATCTAGATCTTGGAGTCCTTCATGTTCTCTTCTTCGTTCTTCCTCTCATTTTCCTCCCTAGCATTAGTTGCTTTGGTGGGATTTGAGAGAGAAGGACTTGGGCACTCCGTGTGCCCTTGCCATTGCATTTGGTGCATCGGTTTGAGTTCTCCACGGTGATATGTGGAAGTGAAGTTGAGTAGCTTATTACTCTTGGGTGCTTGGTACCCTTGAGCTTGTTCCTCTTGGGTACCTTGGTGCCCTAGACGGTTGGTGGTGTTCGGAGCTCAATCATTGTGGTGTAAAGCTCCAAGCAAGCGTCGGGGTCTCCAATTAGGTTGTGGAGATTGCCCCGAGCAATTTGACGGGTTTCGGTGACCGCCCCCAAGGGTTGCCAAAGTGTACGGGTTCGGTGACCGCCCCCAAGGGTTGCCATTTGTATGGGTTCGGTGACCGCCCTCAAGGGTCCCTTAGTGGAATCACGACATCTTGCATTGTGCGAGGGCATGAGGAGATTACGGTGGCCCTAGTGGCTTCTTGGGGAGGATTGTGCCTCCACACCGCTCCAAACGAAGATTAGCAACCGCAAGGTTGTGAACTTCGGGATACATCGTCGTCTCCGCGTGCCTCGGTTATCTCTTACCCGAGCCCTTTACTTATGCACTTTACTTTGTGATAGCCTTATTGTTTCTTGTCATATATCTTGCTATCACTTAGTTGTTTATCTTGCTTAGCATAAGTTGTTGGTGCACATAGGTGAGCCTAGTTGTTGTAGGTTTTGTGCTTGACAAATTAACCGCTAGGTTTATTCCGCATTTGTTCAAGCCTAAACCATAATTATTTTAAATCGCCTATTCACCCCCCTCTAGGAGACATCCACGATCTTTCAATTGTTATAAGAGCCTCGTCTCTCTTTGTCAGGCTTAACCGCCTAGAGAGTAAGGATGTCGACTAGGGGATTAGGATTCTCTGACACTCTTAGTTTCGATGGCACAAAGTTTGATTTTTGAGTTATTCGCATGCTTAATCATTTTCGGGCCATTGACCCATGTTTAGAGTGAATTGTAGATATGGGTTTTTCTCCTCCGAAGGATCCTCAAAGATTATCTATAGAGGATGAGAAAAACTCTTATCTCAATGCTCAAGCTTCTAATGTGCTTTTTGATGCTTTGATCAATGTAGTTATATTTCAACTCATGCCGTTTCGGGATGCTCATGAGTTGTGGACAAAGCTTCAAGATAAATATGGTGTGTCCAAGTTTTGTGGGGATGATTGTTCTCCCTCCTCCTCCGGCCGTGTTGCTTTCTCAACTTCTTCTACTTCACCTACATGTGGATTGCCACAAGGTAATGATATGGTGAGTAGTGGTGTTCATTGCAATGATGATAGTGTGCTTATCGTTGATGATCCCTCATCACTATCTTATTGCAATGCTCCATCTTTGGACTTCAACACTTCAAGCTCTCTAAATGTTTCACATGCTTGTGTTGATAGTCCTTGCATATCATGTAGAAATTGCTTTACTAAATCTCATGATGATATGCTTGCTATGTCTTGTTGCCGTGATAAAAATGCATCTATTTCCTCGAATTGTTGTGCTAACAATGTAGAGGAAACCCAACACCCCATGGAACAAGATGTGGTCTTGAATGGTGCCTCAAGGGATCCTACATCATCATCGATTGCGTTTTGCCTTATGGCTAAGGCTTCAAAGGTATCTCCCAGTTTGAATCCCAATATATCTTGTGATGATATTGATGATGACAAGAATGATGATGATGATGTTGATAGTGATGAAGAGAATGATAATGTTGCCTCCTTAAAAATTAAGGGGGAAATGATTTTTAAAGCTCTTCATAAGAATAAAATTGCTCGTTCCAACTTCATGGAAATCATGTCCATTGCTATTGAGGGCAAGAAATATATTAATGAGTTGGAATCTCGTCTCGAGGAGCATGAGGTCACCATTGAGAAAATGGAAGGTCATGAGCATGATTATGCTAATGAGATCGCGGACCTCTCTCAAGCTCTTGAACTTGAACAAACCACCAAGGAATCTCTTGAGGAGACTTTTGCTCTAGAATTATCTAGAGTGAGGGAATCTCATGATAGAGCACTTGAGGTGGCCAATGTTTTTGAAACTAAAAATGAGAAGCTTGAAGTTGCACATGTTAAACTCCTTGAAGACTTTGAGCACCTCGAAAATGGCTCAAGGGTCATTAAGAGTGAGCTCGTCAAACTCACCGAGTCTCATGCTCAACTTAAAGCTTCATATTCTAAAGAGCTTGCCAAGTTGCCTTCTCCTCTTGCTATTATTGATGATGCTTGTGCTACTAACTCTATTTCTAGTGAAGCATCCATTTTAAAGGAGAATGTTGAGCTACGAGCTCAACTTGAGTTGCTATCTAGCAAATATGAGAAGTTGGAAGAAAATCATGTAAAGCTCACAAGCTCTCATGATGATCTTCTAGTATCCCATGATGTGCTAAAGATAGCTCATGAGGCTATGTCTAAGGTAACATCTAGTGAGTCTCATGTGGATACTAGCACTACTTCAAGTCAAAATGTTATCTTGCCATATGCTAGTCCTTGTAATTCATCTACTCATAACATTGGTACTTCTTGTGATGAATTACTCTCCTTGCCTTGTTGCTCTAACGATGAAGCGTATACTTCCTCTAGTACTTGTGTTGATACTAACCATGTAGAGGAAATTAAAGAGTTCAAGGCTCAAGTCACTTCTTTGAAGAAAGACTTGGAAAAGTGTCATGAAGGGAAGTCCACACTCAACAATATCTTGAGTGTGCAGAAATCCCCAAATGACAAAGGTGGACTTGGATTCAACTCCAATAAGAAGAAGTCCAAGAGAAACAAGAAGAAGGGCCAAGAACAAGTCAAGAATTCGGCCAAGATTATTTGCTTCAAGTGCAAAATTGAAGGGCATCATGTTAGATCTTGCCCACTGAAGAAGAAGCCCATTAATGACAAGCAACAAGGGAAGCGGCCACAAGTTCATTCTCATGCTCAACCTCAAGTTGAAGAAAGGCCTCTTCCTAGGAAGACTCAAGCTAATGCTTCTCAAGTTGAGAAATCAAGTGAGAAGAAAGTGAAGAGTAGACGTTGCTACTTATGTCGTGAGAAAGGTCACGTCGCTTCTTCATGCACTAGTGGTAACTTATCCAACCCAATTATTATTGATGATATATATTCTCTTGGGAAGGATAAGGTTGGCAATGTGTTTGTCAAGTTTGTTGGTACTCAAAGTGGTGTCAAGAAAAGAACCATTTGGGTAGCTAAGCCTATTGTGACTAACCTCTTAGGACCCAACTTGGTTGGGGACCACCAAGCTCAAACTTGATCAATAGGTGTTGTTGGAGGGCATTGGGGACTTGGCTACATTATGAAGAGTTAAGGGGTCTTCATCATTCATATTTGTCTCAAGCCAAGTCATTCGGATTATCAAGTTTCTATCTTATATCCAATGTTCCTCCTTGTGGTAACTCGTGCTTAAATTGTTTACATTGAAAGTTACTTGCCCCTTTTGCATGTTTTGGTTTTGTACCATGCATGTGTTTGTATATGTTGTGCTTCCAACATGCTTATCTTGAGCAATCAAGTATGTGTGTGTTGGTTTGCACAGCATGTACGTGTGTGTCGTGCGTTGAGCCTTTATGCTTCTTGTTTGTATCCTAGTTGGCTCGTGTGAGAGATTAATGGAACATCCCATTTTGGGGGAGTGATGTGCTTTGTGCACCTCACAATCCTATAAATGTGTGTACATGAGGAATACCATCTAGTATTGATATTACAAGATTATCTAGTCGCTAGATGGTATCTCTATCATGAGAAATTCAAATTCTAAAAAGTCCTTTAATTATCTCTTGTTGGATACTCTTATTGCCTCTTGTTAAGTTTTTCCTTGGTATCATATTATGGGGGAGTAATATGCTATGTGCGTATTACAAGCCTAGAAAATGTGTACATTTGAGATATTGTCACTTAGAGTTGATATTATTAATAATCTTATTCCTAGGTGACATGTTAGCTCTACAAGTTGCAATTTGCTTGTGTTTGTTGTGAAGATGATGTTGGATATCCTTGTTATCTACCACCGGGAATTATTTCCAAATACTTCTTGTCTTTTGACAATTGGTACTCACTTATGTGTGGTAGAATTTATTGATCATCTTTACATTGGCTTTTGTTTTTATTTGCCTTATCGCTTGCCAAGGATTGTGTCCACTCCCGTTGTCTTCCATACCACTTGTGGATCTTGTTAATTTCTTGTTCTTGTCTAGTGTTTTCTAGATATAGTGAAAGTGGTGATCCCACCTTGTGCATTTTGTATTCAAATGCAAATTCTCTATAATGCACAACTCGTGGGGGAGCTATCCTATTTTCTTTAGAACACTCTTCTTGTGATCCTTATCAAGTGTGTTTTGGTGGAAGGCAAGCCGTTTCTTTTTGGTACTTTGTGCCATCATGAAACTTTGTAGAGGCCATGGTTTGTTTGGAACCATCCTCTCTTTTGAGAGTTTGATTTCTTTCATTTTGAGTGTGCCAAATGGATATCTCATTCCTTGATGTATCGTTTAATGATATCTTCCAAGTGATGATTTCTCCATTTGGTTATCTATTTTCTCTTGGTATTTCTTTCTCATTTGGTATCGCTTCTTGAAAGTCTTGAGCATGCATAGTCACTTCGTGTATTTTATTTGGCATGTTTTCTTTCTTTGATCCAATATATAGGGGAAACTCCACCAAGTCTCAATTTGGATGAGATGTGCATGAAATTCATTTCCATTTCTATATGCACATATGTTTGTGGAGTTTGTCCTATGTATTGGTGTTTCTAACTCTTTGGTCCCAATGAGTTTGGGTACCATTTTGTTTGTGTTGTTGTTCTAGGAACAATTGGAGATACATTGGATGCTCGGCTCACTCACAAGGAAGGTGGTGTCACCATGTGCTTATTGGAGTCAAGCTAGGATGTTCAATGAACTACTATCTAATACCTTCAATTGGTATCTTCTGCATCCTTCCAATGCTATCTCGGTAACAAGTATCTATTCATGCTTTCCTCTCTTGCATTCAACCTTGTGTAGGTTGCATCTTAGCATGATATTCATTTCATATCTTGTGATACTTGTTTCCTTTCTCAAAGCATCCCAACGATGATCTCTTGTTGCTAGTTGTGATGTCTTTGATGGATGTGTGGTTGGACTTCATTTATATACAATAAGACCATATCTAGCCAAGTGCTATGCTTTCAAGCAAATATCTTATTGGTATATTTATGACTTCCTTGTGGATATCTTGTTCTTTCCTTTTGTAACTATTTCGTGTGTACATCCTTCTTTGTGGATTGATATCATCATGATCTTCATCTACCTAGAATCTTATACACTTGAGAGAAGTTGCATATCTAGTTGATATCCCTTTCTTTCACGTCCACCATTTCTTTCTCATGTTATTTCTTTGGTGGCTCCGTGAAAGTGTGTGCCTTGAGTGCGGGTCATATCTTGTTGCATCTTGATGCACTCTTGTGTGGTGAAGATCATTTTTCTCATGCTTGTCTTGACGAGGCTTTTTGCCATCTTAATTGGTATCCCTCGTCTTGATGAGGCTTTCACTTTCTATCTTCACCATGGGTTGTCACAAGCTTGGTTGTTATTTCGCTTTTTAGTAAGCTTGTGTATCCATTTGCTTGTTGTTTGTGTGTGGGAAGGACATGTATTGCACCTTGTATCTCATTTATCCAAGACTATGTTGATGCTTAATGCTCATCCTTATATTAGCCTTCTCAAGTGCTTTGCCATGACTCACACACATCGGTTTTGGTTGAACCTATTCTTAAGTTGCCTCTTTTACATGTTGCTCAACCATGTGTTCATTGCAAGTGCTAGGCTTTGTTTCCTATATGCTCACTTGCACTTGTTGTAAGTTTCTATTGATTTTGGGGGAGCTATGATCCTATTTTGTGCACTTTGTATCCAAATACAAAAATTCTTACTTGTGCACAAATCATGGGGAGCTTCTCTAGTTTCTTTAGAACACTCCTTTGCTCATATCATAATATCCTTTATTCATGTGGCTCATAGGATCTTTGGTCTAGTTGGTCAAATTGATATCCGTTGATTGCTTGCTTCAATTGCTATCTTTTGATTGCGTGATTGCTTGTGTCTCTCTTTGTTATGTCTTTGTGGCATATCATTCTTTAGCAATCTTTGTTCCTCAATATAGTTTGTCTTCCTCCAAGTATTTACCTTTGGATATGTGTATGGCATTCCACTCTCTTGTTGAGAAATACACAATTTATGGAGGAACACTTTTTATATTGGTCTTCTAAGCTTTTCGCCCATTTTGGCAATCGATGCCAATGGGGGAGAAGTTTCAGAGAGTTTTGTGGAGAAGTTTTCAGAGTTTCTCCTTGCTTTGATTTTGTTCCTAAGCATTTGCATCTCATACTCATGCATCATTGGTTGTTGCATTGCATGGTGATGCATAATTCCTTATATAAACTTTCTTGAAAGTGATTGTCATCAATTACCAAAATGGGGGAGATTGAAAGGACATGCGGTGCACCCATGTGTGGTTTTGGTAATTGATGACATTCTCTATGGACTAATGGTTGCATTGAGTTATATTTGAAGGATTTGTCCATATGCATTTCTTGAAGTCCATGTGTTGGTTTCAAGGAGTTTATGAGTTGACCAAGGTGCTATTAAGGAATTATCCAAAGATTGGTCATGTGAGTGTTGAGCTTATTGCAAGCATGTCTTGAAGAAGAAGAGTGTGTGATCATTCATGTCTACCTTCAAGACATCATCCAAATGAAGAGAGTTGGAAAGATTCAAGGTTGATCAAGACTAAGTTAAAGAGTGAATCAAGTTGATCAACACACAAAGCGTAGAAGATTTACCGAGAGGGATGAAGTGATCCCATGGTATGGTAAGCATTGTCAATTACGCTTTGTGTACTAATCCATGGTCTTCGTGAGACTTCTTTGTGGGGTTAGGTTGCGGTGTGCACGTTCAAGTGATGCATCACGAAGAGATCAAGTGCTTGAAGATTGCCGTCCATTGTGGTGACAATGGACTTGTGAAGATGTGCCAAAGAGTGGCTCACCCATAGTGGAGTATGGAGGAGCAATCTACTAGTCTTCACCAAGCCAACGCAATCAAGAAAGGTGGTCCTACTTGAGGAAGTCAAGATCGTCTACATCTAGCTCACATGGACTTTGTGCAAGGCAAAGGTTTGGCCTTGATAGGTTCTCTATTTTACCGGTCTCATGGTGGTAGTTTGGAGACCGGGTTATAGGATCGATTGCCGTACTATCAAGGGGGGCTCTCAAGTGAGTAGGTTGATCATATCGTTCGTAGAGAGCTCAAACCATTGCATCCTTGCATCATCTTTCTTGGTTCTTTTTTGGTTCTCTTGGTGAGTCTTAGAGCTTATGGTCATCTTGATGACAAGCTCGAGTTCATCAAAAACGGAGTTCACATGCTTCTTCTATTGCGTTTTCGGTGTTGGAGGTTTTACCGGTCCTATTCGAGGAAGGGTTCTCACCTTTTTCTTATGGGCCTTTTCTATTTTCCTTCTTATTGTTATTTCTATCAAGATTGTGTTAACCCTTGTCGCTAGCTTTCCAACAAACTTGGTTTCGTTGAATTCGGAGTCCGTTTGCAGAAGTTGTGTCAGTTTTGGTGTCCTTAAAAAGGCTGCAGCGGTAATACCGCTCATGGGAGCGGTACTACCGCTTGGAGGGGATGTAATTTTTTACTAGCGCTCTTGGGAGTGGTACTACCGCTTGGAGTGGTACTTCCGCGGCTACTTCGGTGGCTACTTCCGCTCCGGACCAAAAACTCGTCTTAAGTCCAGCGGTGGTAGGCACGGATGTATTTTTTTAGTACCGCTCGCAAGTAGTAGTCCCGCTACCCTTAGCGGTAGTACTGCTACCCCTAGCAGTAGTACCATGAGGACGAGTGGTAGTACCGCTCTGGTGGTTCTACCAGCCTTTTGCCTCCTCGCTGTTGTTTTTCAAAGGGCTTCCACCGCCCTAGCGGTAGTACCGCTCCTTGGAGCGGTAGTACCGCTCGGTGCGGGCTGTGAGGATAACGATTGGATTTCTCCCCTCCTATAAAAGGGGGTCTTCTTCCCCAATGAACCCAATCCTTTGGAGCTCGTGTTCTTCCCCCATTGTTGACCTTCTTCGACCTTGCTATCTCTCAATCCCTCCATGGATTCTTGCTAGTTTTTAGGGGAAAAGAGAGAGGAGATCTAGATCTACGTTTCCACCAATCACTTTCTCCTCTAGGTGAGGGGAACCCTTTGGATCTAGATCTTGGAGTTCTTTGTGTTCTCTTCTTCGTTCTTCCTCTCATTTTCCTCCCTAGCATTAGTTGCTTTGGTGGGATTTGAGAGAGAAGGACTTGGGCACTCCGTGTGCCCTTGCCATTGCATTTGGTGCATCGGTTTGAGTTCTCCACGGTGATACGTGGAAGTGAAGTTGAGTAGCTTATTACTCTTGGGTGCTTGGTACCCTTGAGCTTGTTCCTCTTGGGTGCCTTGGTGCCCTAGACGGTTGGTGGTGTTTGGAGCTCAATCATTGTGGTGTAAAGCTTCGAGCAAGCGTCGGGGTCTCCAATTAGGTTGTGGAGATTGCCCCGAGCAATTTGACGGGTTTCGGTGACCGCCCCCAAGGGTTGCCAAAGTGTACGGGTTCGGTGACCGCCCCCAAGGGTTGCCATTTGTATGGGTTCGGTGACCGCCCTCAAGGGTCCCTTAGTGGAATCACGGCATCTTGCATTGTGCGAGGGCGTGAGGAGATTACGGTAGCCCTAGTGGCTTCTTGGGGAGCATTGTGCCTCCACACCGCTCCAAACGAAGATTAGCATCCGCAAGGGTGTGAACTTCGGGATACATCGTCGTCTCCGCGTGCCTCGGTTATCTCTTACCCGAGCCCTTTACTTATGCACTTTACTTTGTGATAGCCATATTGTTTCTTGTCATATATCTTGCTATCACTTAGTTGTTTATCTTGCTTAGCATAAGTTGTTGGTGCACATAGGTGAGCCTAGTTGTTGTAGGTTTTGTGCTTGACAAATTAACCGCTAGGTTTATTCCGCATTTGTTCAAGCCTAAACTGTAATTATTTTATATCGCCTATTCACCCCCCCTCTAGGCGACATCCACGATCTTTCACCGACTGCTGCCTGCATCTACTACTATTACTCCACACATCGACCGCTATCCAGCATGCATCTAGTATATTAAGTTCATGGAGAAACGGAGTAATGCAACAAGAACGATGACATGATGTAGACAAGATCTATTCATGTAGGAATAGACCCCATCTTGTTATCCTTAATAGCAACGATACATACATGCCTCGCTACCCCTTCTGTCAGTGGGTGAAGACACCATATGATCGAACCCACCACAAAGCACCTCTTCCCATGGCAAGAAAAATCGATCTAGTTAGCCTAATTAAACCAAAGATTCGAAGAAGAAATACGAGGCTATAAATAATCATGCATATAAGAGATCAAAGAAACTCAAATAATATTCATGGGTATAGATCTGATCATAAACTCAAAGTTTATCGGATCCCAACAAACACACCGCAAAAAAGGTTTACATCAAATAGATCTCCAAGAGACCATTGTATTAAGAATCAAAAAGAGGGAATAAGCCATCTAGCTACTGCCTACGGACCCGTAGGTCTATGGTGGACTACTCACGCATCATCGGAGAGGCACCAATGAGGATGATGAACCCCTCCATGATGGTGTTAGATTGGATCTCGTGGTTCTGGAACTTGCGGCGGCTGGAATTGTGTTTCGTCTGCTCCCCTAGGGTTTCTGGAATATTTGGGAATTTATAGAGCGAAGAGGCGGTGCAGGAGACCCCCGTGGGCCCCACAACCCACCAGGGCGTGCCTGGGCTCCTGGGCGTGCCCTGGTGTCTTGTGGGCCCCATGGGCCTCCCCTCTGGTCCTTCCTTGGCACCCATGTTGTCTTCTGGTCCAAAAAAAATCTCCAAAAAGTTTCGCTACGTTAGGACTCCATTTGATAGGGATATTCTGTGAAGTAAAAAACAAGCAAAAAACAACAACTGGCACTGGGCACTATGTCAATAGGTTAGTCCCAAAAAATGATATAAAGTTGCTATAAAATGATTGTAAAACATCCAAGAATGATAATATAATAGCATGGAACAATCAAAAATTAGAGATACGTTGGAGACGTATCACCTAACTCCAAAAATTCTGAAAAATTAGGACAGCGTAGAAAATTTGTATATCAATCAACTGAAAAAAAAACTCAGAATTTTTTGACACTCCAGTGATTTGTAACAATTCTGTTATAGGGTGCAAACGTTTTTGTTTTTGCATAGAATCAAGTCAACTATCATCCACACTATCCCAAAGGCTTTACTTGGTACTTTATTGAAATAAAAGCTATAAACATGATTACTAAGTAGACTAATCATGTGAACACACAAAAACAGTAGGGGTAAATGTTGGGTTGTGTCCCAACAAGCGCTTTTCTCTAATGCCTTTTTAGCTAGGCATGATGATTTCAATGATGCTCACATAAAAGATAAGAATTGAAACATAAAGATAGCATCATGAAGCATATGACTAGCACATTTAAGTCTAACCCACTTCCTATGCATACGGATTTTGTGAGCAAACAATTTATGGGAGCAAGAATCAACTAGCATAGGAAGGCAAAACAAGCAAAACTTCAAGATTTTCAACACATAGAGAGGAAACTTGATATTATTGAGATATGTAAAATCATATGTTCCTCTCTCATAATAATTTTCAGTAGCATCATGAATGAATTCAACAATATAGCTATCACATAAAGAATTATTTTCATGATACATAAACATAGAGTTTTTATTACTCTCCACATATGCAAATTTATTCTCATGAATAGTAGTGGGAGAAAACTCAACAAAATAACTATCATGAGATACTTGGTTGACATAATCCAATTGAAAATTAAAATCATGATGACAAGTTTCATGGTGATCATTATTCTTTATATCATAAGTGTCATCACAATAATCATCATGGATAGCAACTTTGTTATCATAATCAATTGAAACCTCTTCCAAAATAGTGGAATCATCATTAAATAAAGTCATGGCCTCTCCAAATCCACTTTCATAATTATTGCAATAAGATTCAACACCCTCCAAAATAGTAAGATAATTACTTCCTAGAGTTTACACTCTTCCAAACCCACTTTCATCAATATAATCATCATAAATAGGAGGCATGCAATCATTATAACAAATTTGCACATCAAATCTTGGGGGACTAAAAATATCATCTTCATCAAACATATCATCCCCAAGCTTATGGCTTAGCATATCATTAGCATCATGGACATTCAAATAATTCATAGTAGCAACATTGCAATCATGCTCATCATTCAAAGATTTTATGCCAAACATTTTATTGAATTCTTCTTCTATCAATTGAGCACAATTTTCCTTTCCATCATTTTCAAGAAAGACATGATAAAGACGAATAATATGAGGCAACCTGAATTCCATTTTTTTGTAGTTTTCTTTTTATAAACCAAACTAGTGATAAAACAAGAAACTAAAAGATTAAGTTGCAAGATCTAAAGATATACCTTCAAGTACTCACCGCCCGGGCAACGGCACCAGAAAAGCGCTTGATGTCTACTACACAACTTGTTCTTGTAGACTCATGTTGTTCCCCCAAGCGCAGAGTTTTGTAGGACAGTAGCAAATTTCCCTCAAGTGGATGACCTAAGGTTTATCAATCTGTGGGAGGCGTAGGATGAAGTTGGTCTTTCGAATACAACCCAGCAACCAAATAATAAAAAGTCTCTTGTGTCGCCAACACACCAAATACAATGGTAAATTGTATAGGTGCACTAGTTCGGGGATAGTAGATATTGATTTTTGTAATAGTAACAATAAAAACAGCAGGGTAGCAAGTAACAAAAGTGAGAAAAAATGGTATTGCAATGCTTGAAAATGAGGCCTAGGGTTCATACTTTCGCTAGTGCAATCTCTCAACAATGCTAATATAATTGAATCATATAACAATCCCTCAACGTGTGACGAAGAATCACTCCAAAGTTCTTATCTAGCGGAGAACATAAGAAGAAATTGTTTGTAGGGTACGAAACCACCTCAAAGTTATCCTTTCCGATTGATCTATAGAGCTATCCCTATAAGTTTCACAAATATCCCAAGAGTTCGTACTAAAATAACACCATATGATACACATCAACCAACTCTAATGTTACCTAGATTCTCCAATGTCACCACGAGTATCCGTGAGTTGGTTATATGATATGCATCAAACAATTTCAGATTCATAATACTCAATTCAACACAAAGAACTTCAGAGTGCCCCAAGATTTCTACCGGAGAAACAAGGAAGAAAACATGCATCAACCCCTATGCATAGATTACCCCAATGTCACCTCGGGAATCCGCGAGTTGAGTGCCAAAACATATATCAAGTGAATCAATATGATACCCCATTGTCACCATGGGTATTCATAGCAAGACATACATCAAGTGCTCTCAAATCCATAAAAGTATTCAATCCGATAATAACAAAATCTCAAAGGGAAAACTCAATTCATCACAACAAGATGGAGAGGGGAAAACAACATATGATCCAACTATATTAACAAAGCTCGTGATACATCAAGATCGTGCCAAATCAATAACACGAGAGAGAGAGAGAGAGAGAGAGAGAGAGAGAGATCAAACACATAACTACTAGTACAAACCCTCAGCCCCGAGGGTGGACTACTCCCTCCTCATCATGGTGGCCGCCGGGATGATGAAGATGGCCTCCGGTGATGATTTCCCCCTCTGGCAGGGTGCCGAAACAGGGTCTAGATTGATTTTTCGTGGCTATAGAGGCTTGTGGCAGTGGAACTTCTGATCTAGGGTTATTTCTGGGGTGTTTGTATTTATAGGATTTTTTGGCGTCGGTCTCACGTCTAGATGGGCCACGAGGTGCCCACTACCCACCAGGGTGCGCCAGAGGGGGTGGCGCTCCTTGGTGCCTGGTGGGCAGCAGGGGCCCCCCTCCAGTGGTTATTTGCTCCAATATTGTTCATTTGTTCCATAAAAAATCTCCAAAAAGTTTCGTCCAATTCCGAGAACTTTTATTTCTGCACAAAAAACACCACCACGGTAGTTCTTCTGAAAACAGCGTCAGTCCGGGTTAGTTCCTTTCAAATCATACCAAAACCATATAGAATTTTTTTAAACATGGCATGAATACTTCATAAATTATAGATACATTGGAGACGTATCAAGTCCTTGCAAACATCTATCCTTATAGTTCCCCTCCTACCCTTTTCGTATGTATGATGAAGATCCTGAAGGAAGAATGACAACTTCATCATGATGCATTGATGCCGAGAAATGAAGACATCAACACAATGGATCGACCTCTTCGAGAAGAGCAGCCAAGAACGAGAAGATCCGTTAGAATTTCGTAACTAGAACTTTCCCCCTTACTCCACCTCTTAAATCTCGGGACGAGATTTCTTGTAGTGGAGGAGATTTGTAACACCCGAGGATCATGCTATAGTAATCTCCCACTAATGGTGCCATGTCATCAGGTTTGACTAAGCCAAATTGCCCCTTTAATAAATCAAAGCCAATTTCAAATTTAAAATAAAGTCAAATAAATTATTTCTACAAACAGTAAAACTAAAATGTTCAAATAATTCTATAAATTCCCCTGATCATCTTCATGTTGAAACCAACTTCATTTGAATCACAAATAAATTCCTAGTAAAATATTAACTGGTCCAGCAGCAAATAATTTGGCCTTTTCAAATTAAACAAATGTTTTAACATTTCAAAATAAATTGAAACGGTTTGTGCAACCCCAAAATATTGCATCTTATTTATGTGCCAAGTTTCATGTTTGACAAAAATTAAATGATAGCAGAAAGAATTAGAAAACAGAAGAAATAAAAGAAAACAGAAAATAAAACAAAAGAAAAAAAAAAGAAAAACTGCACTGCGCACTTGGGCCCAAGTGCATAGTACAGTCGGCCCAATCCACCCCAGCCCACCACTGTGTCTCCTTCTACCTCTCGCTGTGGACGCATCTCCTCTGTCTAACGCACGGATGTAGCACGCTGTGATGATCCTACAGCTCCGAGGAGGGTTAAGAGCAAGCCCCGAGCAACCCTCGCCCCTGGAACGAACCCTAGATGCCTCTGTTTACCTTCCCCCGCGCCTCTTCCCTCTCTCCCGCAACACCCGACACTGCAGCCTCCATGATTCCCCTCGCCCAGGAGCTCTCCAGCACTCCCGTGCCCTAGGACCTTGTCTGGATCCTTCCTCGTCATCGACCACGTCGTCTGCTGCCACCAGCTCAAGCCGACGAGCGCTGCAGAGCAGGGATCAAGTCATCTTCCTCCTTCAGTCTTCATCATCCGCCACTCCGATCCGCCACCGCCGACGCTCCCTCGCCTTCCCCGAGCACCCCACTCCTCTGTTATGAGCTCCCAGTGCTCGTGCACCTTCTTCCTCTCTCTCTCTCTCTCTCTCTCTCTCTCTCTCTCTCTCTCTCTCTCTCTCTCTCTCTCACTCTTGCGCACCCTGCCGATGGCCGAAGCTCCCCCATCATCGTGCTTGTCATGGTCGTGGTTTGGGTTAGCATCCGTCGGGCCAGAGCATTGCCGCGGGCTGCTGGTGACCCGTGGTTGCCACCTAGCCCCTCCGCATGCTCTCTCGTGCCTTATAGCACTGTCGCCGCCGCGCACATGTGCTTCCTGCCGCTCAGCTCATCGCCGCCGTCGATTTAGCTGGCCTCAGCTCAAACCACTGCCACCGTCTGGCGCGCCATGATGTGCTCATTCGAATGCGTCCAACCGCGGCCAATTTTGTCGCCCGTGGGCAAGACCCGCGCCCGCCGCCGTGCTCTATCGTTGTCGGAGCATCATCGGTGCGTGCGCATGCAGTTAAACTTCCCTAGGACACTGCCGGTGGGCCTAGGCCGTTAGGCCGGTTAGATTAGCCACTAATGTCCCACTAACATGTGGGGTCCGCCATAGCATTAATTTAAATAAATCAATTAAGTTAGTTAAACCCCCTAATTAACTTAGTTAACTAAAATAACCCCTAGGTTAAACTAAAGTCACTGTCAACTGGGTCCCACTGGACCTAGTTGACCAGTCAAACTACTGACTGGGAAACCCCCAGTCTATGACACATGGGTCTCAGTTGACCCAGTTGACCAGTCAATCAGTCAACTGTTGACCTGCTGACTCAGCCCCTGGTCCCACCTGTCATCCTCTGTAGCACATCTCTGGGTACACTTTTGTGTACCCATAGCATTTAAGTTTAATATATTTTAGAATAAAAATAATTCTAGTAATTTTAGAAAATGTTTAACACTTTGAAAAATCATATAAAATAATCTATAACTCAGATGAAAATAATTTATATATGAAAGTTGCTTAGAAAAATATGACGAATCTGAATATGCTATCCACATACCTGTCACATGACCCCAACATAGCAAACATGGATTCTTCCCCTCCGATTCATCTGTCCAAAAATGCCAAACATCGGAAAAACATTCCTAGATGTTTTCCCGCTTCGTCGGTAACTTGTAGCACTGCGTTAGGTCACACCTAGCACTGCATATTGCCATATCATGCATCGTGATGCATTTTTTTGCTTTATATTTATCGTTTCTTCCCCCTCTTCTCTCTGGTAGAACCCCAGACTGACGCTGCTCCCGGGTACGACTACACACTTGATGACCAGTCCCTTTCTGCAAACCTTCAAGGCAAGCAAAACCCCCTTGATCATTCCTATATCACCCATTCCTTCTCTCTCATGCTTGCATTAGATTTTGCTATTGTATTTGATTGATCCTATTCTGATGCATAGCCTGATTTTGTAATCTGCTATTGTTACCTACCTGCTTATCCTATATGCTTAGTATAGGTTGGTTAGTGATCCACCAGTGACCCCTCACCTTGTCCCTGTTGCCCCCGCTTTATGATCGATGACTCAATCAACGTGATCGACGTCCAGAGCCTGACACATCACCTCACACCCCCTTAGTTGTACGACTCTGCAGAGGTACTACTGAGTGCCAAGGGTGATACCTTGTAACGTACTCCTGATGATATCTCTGTAGTGTAGCTAATCAGTCGTGGATTATGAAGGGTGATTCCTTTTTCACCACTCCCTATAATGACTCTGTCATGCAACACCTCAAGTGTGAACCCTCGAGGGTGATTCCTCCTAGTTCACCTTGACGGTTACATCAAGTGAAATCCATTGAGGGTGATTCCTTGTATTCCTCCCTTGATGTTATAAACACATGTTTACTTTGACTTTACCCCAGAACCATGTTGAAATCGGGTCGGCCCTCAGGGGTACCCGTGAGAAATGGAAGTCGGGTTGACCATTAGGGTACCCGTGAGTGTTAATGAGTTGGGTTGACCTGGAGAGTACCCGCGAGATAATTACGCGACATGGCCGGGCATTCTTAGCCCTTGCCGTAAGTCCGTGAGGCGGGGCAATGGGACCACAGATCATGGATCATGGATCATCTCCGCGAGCTCCCAAGACACTAACAATTTGGATATGTGATCCGAGCAGGCCTCTGGCCTTTTCGCACTGACCACCACGCAGGAATAAGTATGGGCACTCTGCGTCGTACGATTCTTCCGAAAGATCACAGACATCACCTGTTTAGCGGCACGCGCCCGGGTGGTCCGCGTAAACACCTGCTTTGTATAAAGAGGTAGCCAGGACTGATCCCGGCAGTCCTCGCAACACGCAGGATTACAAAGGACAGTTGGCCCATGACCCCTTCGCATTTAGGATGTAGGCTGCTACTTCTTGACCTTGCATTGGTTCTTCCCTTGAAGAGGAAAGGGTGATGCAGCAAAGTAGAGATAAGTATTTCCCTCAGTTTGAGAACCAAGGTATCAATCCAGTAGGAGGAACACACAAGTCACCAATGGTTGCACCTACACAAACAAACAAATACTTGCACCCAACGCGATAAAGGGGTTGTCAATCCCTTCATGATTACTTGCAAGGATGAGATCTGATAGAGATAGGTATAAAAGATAAATAATAGTGCAAAATAAAGTAAAGGTAAATAAATTGCAACAAGGTATTTTTGGGTTTTTGGTTTTATAGATCTGAAAATAATATGATAAAAATAGACCCGGGGGGCATAGTTTTCACTCGAGGCTTCTCCCTTGAAAGAACACATACGGTGGGTAAACAAATTATTGTTGAGCAATTGATAGAAAAGCGCAAATTTATGATGATATCTAAGGCAATGATCATGAATATAGGCATCACATCCGTGACAAGTAGACCGACTCCTGCCTGCATCTACTACTATTACTCCACACATCGATCGCTATCCAGCATGCATCTAGTGTATTAAGTTAACAAGAACGGAGTAACGCCTTAAGCAAGATGACATGATGTAGAGGGATAGATCCAATCAATATGAATAAACCCCACCTTTTTATCCTGAATGGCAACAATACAAATACGTGCCTCGCTACCCCTTCTGTCACTGGGTGAGGACACCATAAGATTGAACCCATTACGAAGCACCTCTCCCATTGCAAGAAAAATCAATCTAGTTGGCCAAACCGAATCAATAGATCGGAGAGAAATACAAAGCTATCTTAATCATGCATAAAAGAGTTCAGAGAAGACTCAAATAATATTCATAGATAATCTGATCATAAATCCACAATTCATCAGATCTCAACAAACGCACTGCAAAAGAAGATTACATCGAATAGATCGCCAAGAACATCGAAGAGAACATTGTATTGAAGATCAAAGAGAGAGAAGAAGCCATCTAGTTACTAGCTATGGATTCGTAGGTCTGTGGTAAACTACTCACACATCATCGGAAGGGCAGCATGGTTGATGTAGAGGCCCTTTGTGATCGAATCCCCCTCCGACAAAGTACCATAATAGGTCTCTAGATGGGATCTCACGAGGACAGAAACTTGCGGTGGCCGAAAAGTATTTTTGGTGTGCCCTCTGGTATACGGGAAATATTTGGGTATTTATGGAGCTGAGATTAGGGTTAGAGGAGCCACGGGGGGCCCACAAGCTCATAGGGCGCCCCCTAGGCGCGCCTTGTGAGCTTGTGGCTCACCCATGGACCTTTTGGCCTTCTCCCGAAGCTTCCTAGGTGTCTTCTGGTCCAAGAAAAATTGTCAAAAGTTTCGTTCTGTTGGGGAACGTTGCATGGAAAACAAAAAATTTCTATGCACATGCAAGATCTATCCATGGAGATGCATAGCAACGAGAGGGGAGAGTATGTCTATGTACCCTTGTAAACCGTAAAGCAGAAGCATTTATTAACGCAGTTGATGTAGTTAAACACCTTCGCGATCAACCGATCAAGTACCGAACGTACGGCACCTTCGCGTTCAGCACACGTTCAGCTCGATGACGTCCTCGCCTTCTTGATCCAGCAAGACTGGAGAAGTAGTAGATGAGTTCCGGCAGCACAATGACGTGGTGACGGTGATGGTGAACTTGTTCCACAGGGCTTCTCCGTGCATTGCGGAAAATCTGGATGGAGGACTAAACTGTGGAGAGGGGCGCTGCACACGGCTAAGAGATTGTCGTGGGTTGTGTGGTGCCCCTCCCTCTCATATATCTAGGTAGGGGGAGGGAAGGAAGCCTTGAGTGCGCCCCAAGGTGGCCGGCTGCCCCCCTTGGGCGCCTGCCCTTTGGCGCCCCCTTCCTTGTTTGCCTACGGGGGGAAGGCAGGAGGGAGTGGCGCCCCCCCCCCTTCCTTCCTCTTAGGTGGAGGGAAGGAAAGAGGGGCTAGCCCTCCCCCCTTTCCATCCATAGGGCCGACGGCCAAGAGAAGGGGCACGCCAGCCCCTTGTGGGCTGGTGTGTTCCCTCTCTTGGCCCATAAGGCCCATTAACCTCTCGGGGCTTCCCGGAACCCCTTCCGGTGATCTGATGACAACCCGATACACTCTGAAACCTTTCCGGTGTCCAAATAGCATTGTCCTACATATCAATCTTTACCTCTGGACCATTCCGGAGCTCCTTGTCATGCCCGTGATCACATCCGGGACTCTGAACAACATTCGGTCACTAAATCACATAACTCATATAATACTATATCGTCAATGAACGTTAAGCGTGCGGACCCTACGGGTTCGAGAATGATGTAGACATGACCGAGACTCCTCTTCGGTCAATAACCAATAGAGGAACCTGGATGCCTAATGTCTACTATGCAACCTTTCTTCTTGTAGACGTCATTGGGCCTCCAAGTGCAGAGTTTTGTAGGGCAGTAGCAATTTTCCCTCAAGTGGATGACCTAAGGTTTATCAATCCGTGGGAGGCGTAGGATGAAGATGGTCTCTCTCAAACAACCCTGCAACCAAATAACAAAGAGTCTCTTGTGTCCCCAACACACCTAATACAATGGTAAATTGTATAGGTGCACTAGTTCGGTGAAGAGATGGTGATACAAGTGTAATATGGATAGTAGATATAGTTTTTTGTAATCTGGAAATATAAAAACAGCAAGGTAGCAAGTAACAAAAGTGAGCAAAAAATGGTATTGCAATGCTTGGAAACAAGGTCTAGGGTTCATACTTTCACTAGTGCAAATTCTCTCAACAATGATAACATAATTGGATCATATAACAATCCCTCAACGTGCGACAAAGAATCACTCCGAAGTTTCTATCGGAGAACGTAGGATGAAAACGTGCATCAACCCCTACTCATAGATTAACCCAATGTCACCACGGGAATCCGCTAGTTGAGTGCCAAAACATAAATCAAGTGAATCAATAGAACATCCCATTATCACCACAGATATCCCATCGCAAGACATACATCAAGTGTTTTCAAATCCAATACTCAATCCAACATAACGAAACCTCAAAGAGCAAGACTCAATTCATCACAAGAAGGTAGAGGGGGAGAAACACCATATGATTCAACTATAGTAACAAAGCTCGCGGTACATCAAGATCGTGCCAAATCAAGAACACGAGAGAGAGAGAGAGAGAGAGATCAAACACATAGCTACTGGTACATACCCTTAGCCCCGAGGGTGAACTACTCCCTCCTCGTCATGGAGACCATCGGGATGATGAAGATGGCCTCCGGTGATGATTTCCCCCTCCGGCAGGGTGCCGGAACGGGCTCTCGATTGGTTTTTTGTGGCTACAGAGGCTTGCGGCGGCGAAACTTCCAATCTAGTATTCTTTTCGGAGGTTTCTATATTTATAAGAATTTTTGGCGTCAGAAACAAGTCAAGGAGGTGCCCAAGGGGCCCACAAGCCCTCAGGGCATGCCCGGGGGGGTTAGGGCGCGCCCCCTGGCTTGTGGACTCCTCAGGACTCTTCTGGTCCAGATCCGATGCTTCGGGGGTCACTTTTGGTCCATAAAAAATCATCGTAAATTTTTAGCCCATTCCGAGAACTTTTATTTCTGCACAAAAAAACGACACCACGGTAGTTCTTCTGAAAACAGCGTCAGTCCGGGTTAGTTCTAATAAAATCATACCAAAACCATATAAAATTGTTGCAAACATGGCATGAATACTTCATAAATTATAGATACGTTGGAGACGTATCAGCATCCCCAAGCTTAATTCCTGCTCGTCCTCGAGTAGGTAAATGATAAAAGAAAGAATTTATGAAGTGTGAATGCTACCTAACATATTTATCATGTGATATTCGTTATTGTGGCATGAATGTTCAGATCCATAAGATTCAAAACAAAAGTTTAATATTAACATAAAAACAATAATACTTCAAGCATACTAATAAAGCAATCATGTCTTCTCAAAATAACATGGCCAAAGAAAGTTATCCCTACAAAATAATATAGTCTGGCTATGCTCAATCTTCATCACACAAAGTATTTTATCATGCACAACCCCGATGACAAGCCAAGCAATTGTTTCATACTTTTGATGTTCTCAAGCTTTTTCAACATTCACGCAATACATGAGCGTGAGCCATGGATATAGCATTATGGGTGGAATAGAATATGGTGGTTGTGGAGAAGACAAAAAGATGGAAGTGTCACATCAACTAGGCAAATTAATGGGCTATGGAGATGCCCATCAATTGATATTGATGCAAGTGAGTAGGGATTTCCATGCAACGGATGCACTAGATCTATAAGTGTATGAAAGCTCAAAATGAAAACTAAGTGGGTGTGCATCCAACTTGCTTGCTCACGAAGACCAAGGGCAATTTGAGGAAGCCCATCATTGGAATATACAAGCCAAGTTCTATAATGAAAAATTCCCACTAGTATATGAAAGTGACAAAATAGGAGACTCTCTATAATGAAGATCATGGGGCTACTTTGAAGCACAAGTGTGGTAAAAGGATAGTAACATTGTCCCTTCTCTCTTTTTCTCTCATTTTTTTATTTTTTTATTTTCTCCTTTTTTGTGTTTGGGCTCCTTGGCCTCTTTTTTTTATTTTGGGCTCTTTGGCCTCTTTTAATTTTTTTTAAAGTCCAGAGACTCATCCCAACTTGTGAGGGAATCATAGCTTCCACCATCCTTTCCTCACATGGGACAATGCTCTAATAATGATGATCATCACACTTTTATTTACTTACAACTCAAGAATTACAACTCGATACTAGAACAAAAGATATGACTCTATGTGAATGCCTCCGGCGGTGTACCGGGGTGTGCAATGATCAAGAGTGACATGTATAAAAAAATATGAACGGTGGCCAAGCCACAAATACTATGCCAACTACATGATCATGCAAAGCAATATGACAATGATGGTATGTGTTATAATAAACGGAACGGTGGAAGTTGCATGGCAATATATCTCGGAATGGCTATGGAAATGCCATAATAGATAGGTATGGTGGCTGTTTTGAGGAAGGTATATGGTGGGTTTAATGCACCGGTGAAAGTTGCGTGGTACTAGAGAGGCTAGTAATGGTGGAAGGGTGAGAGTGCGTATAATCCATGGACTCAACATTAGTCATAAAGAACTCACATACTTATTGCAAAAATTTATTAGCCATCGAAACAAAGTACTACACGCATGCTCCTAGGGGGATAGATTGTAGGAAAAGACCATCGCTCGTCCCCGACCGCCACTCATAAGGAAGACAATCAAAAAATAAATCATCCTCCGACTTCATCACATAACGGTTCACCATACGTGCATGCTTCGGGAATCACAAACTTTAACACAAGTATTTCTACCAATCCACAATTACGCACTAGCCTGACTCTAATATCACCATCTTTATATCTCAAAACAAATGCAAGGAATCAAACTTCTCATATATTCAATGCTCTTTATGAAAGTTTTTATTATATCCCTCTTGAATACCCATCTTATTAGGACTAAATTCATAACTAAGAAAATTGCCATTTTATTTATAAGACTCTCAAAATAGTATAAGTGAAGCACGAGAGTTCATGACAAACTACTCCAAAAAGATATAAGTGAAGATCAATGAGTAGTCAAATAATTAAGTACCCCGCAAAAAAAATTAAGTAACTATGTGAAGACTCTCTCTCATTTAAGACTTTCAGATCTTAAGTATTTTATTAAAACAGCAAGCAAAACAAAATAAAAATGACATTCCAAGGATAGCACATATCATGTGAAGAAGCAAAAACTTGGGCTCAACCAAAACTGACCGATCATTGTTGAAGAAGAAAGGTGGGATGCCAACCGGGGCATCCTGATGCGGAGCATCCCAAGGTCATCCTCATAGACTTATCATCATCTCACCAAGTGCCAAGTGGACCCATGACATGAGCACGTGCAAGAGCTCTCGAAACCGAGGTGACATCACTCCTCTCGCAACTCCCTTTCGAATCACATGAGACATGGCTACTACCTCAAACGGAGACACTTTGCATACTCAGTTACCAAGGAGTTAGCCATGGAGAAGCTAAGGAGCAAGGAGGTGTGGCGCCCCCGACTCAATCATGCACTAATCATACACGCAAACATGCACGATCAAGCACAGGGACTCACGGGAAGATATCACAACACAACTCTAACACAAATTAAACGGAGATCCACAATATTACAGACCAGGGATCCGAAGATCCGAATACATAAGTCAGACATACAAATATTATCTGAGTATAGACATAGTTAGAAAAGTTTTGCCTTAAGAAGGCTAGCACAAACAACGACTCTAGATCGAAAGGCGTTGGCCTCCTGCCTGGGAGCCTCCGATCCTACTCCTGGTCGGTTGGCTCGATCCAGTAGTACGTGCCCTCTGGACCCTCCTGGCAGTAAGCTCTTGAGGTGGCATCTGGCTCCGGGGCTCCATCGTCTGATGTATCATCAAGATGGGGGTATGGGGAAAAAGAAAGTAAAGCAACCGTGAGTACTCATCCGAAGTACTCAGCAAGCAAGGATCTATACTACATATGCAACATTGTCAATGGAGAAAGGCTGTATATGTGGACCGGGCTGCAGAAATGCCAGAATAGAGAGAAGGCCTAGTCCTATCAAAGACTAGCATCTTCACGAAGCCATCATCTTGCAGCAGTAGAAGAGAGTAGAATAGCATTTTATTTAACAAACATGTTGAAGTACAGCTCAAAGATCCTTCCTCGACTCCCTGCGAGAAAGCGATCCCGAAGCTTCAATTAAGTAACAAGTATCCAGTTCAAGTAGTAGATCGGGATACACAAACTGAGCGTCCTTTACCGTAGGACCAGCTATCAAAAGATCATTCATCCCTGCAGGGGTGCACTACTATTACCCAACACGCTCGATCAACTCTGGCCAGACACACTTGCTGGGTAATGCCCGTCCTCGGAAGATCAACACGAAGCAACGCTCTACCTAGGCTCGGCAGAGAGGTCAGCACGCCGGACTAACCTATGCACCCAGAGGTCTTGGGCCATCGCCTTGGGCACCCTGCGCGTTGCGATACTGGCCGGGGTGTAGGCGCGACACTGAACTCGTCAGTGAAGTATCCAGCCCAATCCCGAAAATCAGCCCGCACGGTGAATCGTGACGTCTGACAAGCTTTTGGGAGAAACGTACATCGCAGAGGGCCCCATAACCATAATCCTGCGTGGTGGTAGTGCGTATAGGGCACGTCGACCCACTCAGATCACACACCCAAATCCAATAGGCTCATTTAGTATCACGCGGAGACAATCAGAGTCTCTGAAGCTCCGCCACAATATCACACTCGAGTGCCCTTCCGGCACACTCGATATCACAGATCCCCAGCGGGTACCCACCAGGGTGGACCCGCCTGTAACAAAGGTCAAAGTAACTGTGTGGTCATAACATCAAAGGGGAAACCCGAGGAATCACCCTCGGTGAATTCCACTCGATGAAAACATCAGGGTGAACGTATGAGGTATCACCCTCGAGGTTCACACTGAGGGGTTGCACAACAGAGTCGTATCGGAAGTGGAGAAGGAGGAATCACCCTCGATGACCACGACCGAACAGCTACACTGCAGAGTATTCATCAGGAGTGCGTTACGAGGTATCACCCTCGACACTCGATAGTAACTATGCAGAGTCGGACAACTAAAAGGGGGGGGTGAGGTGATGTGTTGGTCTCTGGTCGACGATCACATTGATCGAGTCGTCGACGATCAAGCAGGGGCAACAAGGGAAAGGTGGTGGGGGTCACTGATGGTTCATTAACAACCTATACTAGACAGTTTATCATAGGCAGGTAAGGTAACAATGAACAGGTTACAACAGCA
Organism: Thinopyrum elongatum; assembly: GCA_011799875.1. Classification (NCBI taxonomy): domain Eukaryota; kingdom Viridiplantae; phylum Streptophyta; class Magnoliopsida; order Poales; family Poaceae; genus Thinopyrum; species Thinopyrum elongatum. The sequence goes on along the minus strand of CM022298.1, from coordinate 396,374,514 downwards.
GGCTATGCATCAGAATAGGAGCGTACATTAACAGTAGCAAAATCTAATGCAAGCAGGAGAATTGGAATGGGCAATATCTGGATGCTCAAGGGGGGCTTGCCTGGTTGCTCTGGCAAGAGAGAGAGGTCGTCAACGGGCTGCTCATCGGTAGTGTAGTCGTACCCAGGTGCAGCGTCGTCGGTCTCGGTGTCTATCGAGAGAGAAGGAGGGGGAGAGAAACAATAAATTCATGGCAATAATGCAAACAATATGTATGACATGCCTAAATGATATGCCGGGGTGTTCTACTGCCTAACTAAATGATTTAGTTAATTTAGGAATTTATCCGGATTTATTTAATCAACATTGGGCACTATTCATTTATCGAAATCAGTCTAAAAGTTCAATGTTCATATAGCTAGGGGCATCTGACAAGAATACAGAGGACATATTCAGGTTCGTATCAAAATTCTGAGCAAGTTTCATATATAAATTATTTTCATCGGAGTTACGGTTTATTTAATATGATTTTCTAAAGTTTTAAACATTTTCTGAATTTAATTATTTATTTAAATTCGAATTATCCAGAACAGTGAATGATGACGTCAGCATGAGGTCAGTGTGATGTCAGCAGGTCAACTCTGGCTGACCAGAGTCAAACCTGACAAGTGGGTCCCACATGTCATACACTATGGCTTTAACAGAGAGGTTAAAATCAACTAATTGGGTTAATTAGCAGGTGGGGTCCAGCAGTCAGTGTTTGTTTAGGGTTTTAATTAACTAATTAACTAATTATCTATTTATTTAAATTCATTTAAATGGGGTGGGGCCCATATGTCAGTGACTGGGCCTGCCCAGTCAGCAGGGTTGACCCAGTCAACGGGTCAAAGTGGGGCTAGGAGGCCCACTGGTCAGTGACCCTGAGGGTGGGACCCACCGGCCACGTCAGACGCCGGCCGGAGAGCGCTCCGGCGAGCTCCAATGCGGCAGAGCGAGCCGGCGAGGTTCGGGGTTTGCCCACAGGGCGTCTCCGGGGCTGGGGGAGGGTGCATTCGACGCGGCTCGACATCGCGCGTCGAATGGTGGCGGTGCGGGGTGCTGGGGAGGCCGGAGTGGAGCGCTAGGAGCTCCTCGGCGGCGAGGTTTCTCGGGCGAGCTACGGCAATGGCGCCACGATGTGTTTTGCGAGCGAAGCAAGGGGTAGGCGAGGCCTATGCAAGGCGGCGAAGCGAACGGACAGCAGCACATGACCAAATGGTCGCCGGACGGTCGCCGGCGACGAGGTCCGCGGCGGTGGACTTGGGCAACTCGAATGCGGTCACTATGGCATCGATAGCGAGAAGAAAAGAGAGGGGGACGACGTCGACTGCTCATCGGGACCTGTAGGTGTGCAACAGCGGGCTCGGGGAAGGCTTGCCGGAGCGAATCGACGGTGGCGACGTAGGCGGCCGTAGGGGAAGAAGACGATGCAGGCCGGCGATGCAGAGGCGTTCGGCTCCAGCTCATTGGCGCAGGCGGCGTAGCGGAGCACGGCGGTGACGCTGGACTAGGCGGGACGGCGTGGCGGAGGCGGTGGCTACGCGGGCGAGGGAGCAATGGCGATGGCCGCGTCGGCCATGGCGGTAAGCGAGCGAGGGAGGGGAAGAATGAGGCGGGAGAGAGCCAGAGAGGGCGTGGGGGATACTCTTATCCTCCAGGGAGGCGCGGGCGCGTTGTCGCGCGAGGGAGAGGGGGCCCCGGTGCGTGCGCGCGGCGCGCGTGGGGTGTTCGACAGCGGCGCAGGGGAGCAGTGCTGGAGGTGGGAGGAGCAGCTGCGCGGGCTGGGCCGGGCACTGTGGCACTTAGGCCCAGTGCTGTGGGCCACTTTTCCTTATTTTCTATTTTCTCTTTTCTGTTTCTTTTCTTTTCTGTTTTGTCTTTTGTTTTTACTCCAAATGACTTTTGTAAAATATGGCACTTGCCCATATAATATCAGTGCAATATCCAACCCTGGTATAAAATGGTTTTGGGGCAAAATGTATTCACATGGATTTTATTTAAATAAAAAGGTGTTAACCAACCCTGTTTTTCTATTGTTAGGGCCACTTAGCTAATTTATTAATTGCTGATTACAATTTTAGAGTTGTCTCTGTAATATTTGTTATTTATTGAACATTTTAGTTCCTATGTTGAACAACTTTTATTTTCCACTTTCATTTAAATATTGAATTTGAGTTAGGAGTTGAATTGCAATATGATGCTAATGATGATCATGCACTGTTGAACTTGCTGACTTGTCATTATCAAAAGTGACTACTATAGCTAATGACATGGGGTGTTACAGGAGGATCGGAAGAGGAAGACATGCGCGAAGACGGAGAAGAATTCAGCCAAGTCCCAGGCTGGTCGGACAATCCGAACAGAGCCCGGATGATCCGTAGCCCGGTCTGGACGATCCGGCAAATCCACCCGAGAGCACCCGAAGCTGCACCCCGAAGCCGGATCATCCGGACGGAGTCCCGGATCATCTGGACCTAGTCGGACGTCCGGACCCCCCTCCGGACATCCAGGCCGCCGCCTGCCTCCTCGCCACGTCCGGACCATCCGGTCCATCTCCCGGATCATCCGGGTCCCTGAAGCCCGGATTGTCCGGCTCCCCATCTGGATCATCCCGACCCCCGCCTGTGCACGCGTGTAGGACCGAGGCCCATGTACCCCTTCGTCCCCTTAGCCTATATAAACGACTCCTCCTCCATTTTTCTAGGGTTAGCATAGGTTTAGCTCATTTGAGAGATAGAGCTTTGCTCATCCATTCGGTTCTACTCCATCTAGAGACCACGGCCTCTATGGAGAAGATCCATTGATTTGATTCAAGACCCCTCACGGGAAGACCCCTCAAGACCTCCTCACGGAGAAGAACTTGCTACTTGTATCGTCCTTTGTTGACTTTGGATTGTGTATCTCTTCGTGTATTCGGATCTATCACATGTGTAATCAAATCTCGTTGGTTTGAGTGAATCCTCTCGTGTTTCCCCTCGTGTTCTTTGTGTTCTTCGCGGGATCCGCTCCAATCGTGAAAGATCGGGCATGTAGGGTTCTACTGTACATCATCTTGGTATCATGAGCCATGTTGATCACGAATTTGGAGTCTCCCCCACTGTTTTCTAGCCTTGTTTTGTTTGATTTCATCCTAAATCCGAAAATCCTTACAAAAATAGCCCCAAATTTTTTTGTGATTTGTTGGTATGATGAAGTTTTGTTGATTTTGATCCGTGGATTCTTTGTGTTGCAAGTGGATCTTACCTCTCCCCACCATCTCCACCATGAAACCCATCAAAAAACCCCGAAATCCTCGAATTTCTCGCCATTTTCGAGTTCATCCTGAGCCATCCCCGTGTGCAGTTGACCTGCCCGGATCATCCGGACCTTGGCCCAGATCATCCGGCTCCTGGCACGGATCATCCGGCTACCTCTGCTGAAACTACATTTTCTATAGTTTTTCTTCACCGCCATTTCCGCCACCGCATACCTACCCCTACCACCACCATACTACTTCCGCTACCCCACTCAACATACCCGACCATACCATCGCTTTCCGTTACCACCATTTGACATTTGCTTTGAGAATTTGAGTTGTGGTCCATCATTTCCTATGGTGTTTTGGCTAACTAGGAACGGTTCGGTTTCGTCATCACCACCGCTCATCTTCGCCAAGGACTCGACATCGACAACGACCACTTCTCAACCTTGACACCCTCAACCATAAGCAAGGATGGTAACTTCGACGACACCTTTGTGTACTCCTTGCCATTACATTGATAACCCCATAGCCCATTTTGTGTCACTTTCCCATCAAGACTAGCCATTTGAGTATTACCGGCAATGTTACTTGTGCACATTAGTGATCATAGTTCCCATTGCATACATACCACATCATATTGGTACAAGAATCTTGATATCATCTCTTGTGTCACAAGGTTGTCACCGCCTATACACAATTGCTATCTTGGTTCGTGAAGTTTTGCATAAGTGACCACCAAAAGAGCTCAAAAGAGAAAGAGCCAACAAGCTTTTAAGCAAAAGAGAAAGATAAGCAAAGAGCTTCTAAGCAAGAACCATAGCATCATACTACATTAAGATTGTCATACTCGATCATCTTGGATCATATCACCGGAACACCATACTTATAGCATACTTGGGATAGAAGTTGTTGCATTTTTGCTTTATAGGTTGTGCACAAGTCTCATATCCGCCTATTGTGCAATCGTGCTAGCATCTCTCTTGTGTTGTGCAACAAGAGCATTTTCCGTGGAATCCACATTTTGAGCTCATTTTTTGTTGCACGACCCCACTTATCTATCCGTGTGTGTGTTTCCATGTGCCACATCTTGCTATTGGTCTACTTGTTGCATTTGTGAATTTGCGAATATTTTTCAACATTATTGATTCTTGCTAACATTCACATAAATTTTGAGCCACCATCCTCACCAAGCTCCACCAAAGGCTTTATTTGTGTAGGTGTGAGAAATTGACGAGATACGGTACCAATTGTGCTAGTTCCTTGCTACACTATTTAGTGATCATTGATCCATTCTGAACATCGGTCAAGGTACATTTGGTATAGTTCTTTCCTTTCTTCCACTCACATATTTGCTTGGAATGATGGATAGCCCAAGTACTTCTACCAACCCACTCTTCATAGAGCAAGACAAGGACCCGAACAACTACGTCAGCAAGAACCACCTCTTCGGCGTGCAACGAGCTTTGCATCAAGAATAACAAGCATTGAGCGACCGCATCGACAACCTCGCCACTGACTTGCGACATTCCGAACAACGTACAAGAGACTACTTTGACCACAAGCTCGACAAACAAAAACAAGAAAGCAAGGCAAGAATGGACGAGATTCATGCCTTGTTGGTCAACCGCTCTTCTACCACTTCGTCCTATTCAAGACGGAGCCCCTCGAGTAGACACTCCTACGACACAATGTCCGATTCAAATACACCAACATCGAACGCTCTTCACCGTGCCGCGCGCCAAGACTATCAAGCAAACCGCAATCCTCTACACGGCAAGGATCCACAAGAGCAATTTGAAGTGCAAGAGCGTCGGCATCAAATCAATCAAGCTACCCTTGCGCAAGCACAAGAAAGACAACGCCAACGCCAACAAGAGGAAGCGCAAGAACGCCAACGACTACGAGAGCAAATGCAAGAGCGCCAACGCCAACATCAAGACGAGCAAGACGCCGAAGCTCTCTGTCTACAACAACAATGGCGTGAAGCACAAGCTCTTGAGGCGCAACGTGCACTCCGTGACACCAATCGTGCCGTCGTCGCCTGTAACCGACGTGTTCGAGAAGAAGAACAAGCACTTCGCGAGGAAGTCCAAGAGCAACGACATCAAGCACGATTGCAACGACAAGCTCCACAAGCTCGACAAGAACCACAAGTTCGCCATGAGCAACAAGAAAATGGAAATCCTCCACACCAAGGGCGTCATCACCCTCGACCACAACACAATGAAGAGCAACGCTATGGCAAGCTCAAGTTCACCATGCCCAAGTTCACCGGAAGCAATGATCCCGAAGAGTATCTTTCATGTGCATTGAAGGTTGACAAGATCTTTTGGTAGCACAACTATGAGGAAGAGAAGAAGATCGCCATGGCATCCCTTGAGTTCAAAGACTACGTCCTAATTTGGTGGGAGCAAGTCATTGAGCGCCGTGAGGCAATAGGTGAACCACCCATCACAACTTGGGCGCAAATGACGGATGTCATGAGAGCGCGCTTTGTACCAACCTACTACAACCGTGACCTCTTCAAGAAATTACAACTAGTCAAGCAAGGAACAAAGAGCGTTGAAGAGTACTACAAGGAAATGGAGATTGCCATGATACGAGCCAATGTCACGGAAGATGATGAGCAAACTATGGCATGTTTCTTGAATGGACTAAATCACCCTATCAAGAAGAACGCCGACTTTCAACCTTACTCCAACCTCATCTAGCTAGTGCATCAAGCCACAAAAGCGGAGCAACAAGTGCAAGATGACTTCAAGTACGCCAAGTACTACGGCTCCAACAACCAAGCTTCAACGACTCCAACACCTTCTACCTCAACCAAGCCTTCTACAAGCAACGGCGACAAGTCAAGTTACAAGAAAACTTCGACATCCTCAAGTCGTCCTTCTACTACAAGCAACTTCAAGCCTAGAGCTTCATCATCTACAACTCCACCGGATGAGACCATAAAGAAAAGTTCCATCAAGTGTGTCGTGGGAAACCACGGCCACCTATGGGGCCATCAGCCCCTTTTGGTTCGACGGGGGGATGGACACATTGCACAAAGAGCGGAGAAGCGTCGCGCAGCACGGCAGAGATCACACGGGCAGTATTTACCCAGGTTCAGGCAGCCGAGAGGCGTAAAACCCTACTCCTGCTTTGGTGGATTGATGGTGGATAATGGTGGTCAAACGTAGCACACTTGCCCGGCAAGGTTGCTCTGGGGGCGAGAGTGGCTACGCGCGTATGGATATGCGAGGATCCAACAACCCTTTCTACGGTCGCCATGGGCCTCCTTTTATAGATTAAGGGGTCACCACAGTGGCAATTCAGTCTTTGTGTACTGATTAGATAGCTACCAGTGCTATCATATCTAACCCTGCAGGCTGACAGAGCGCATTAAATGCGCCGCTCTATGTCACATCACAGCTCGCCCGGCAGGCCCTGCCGGGCTGTTTTGCCAGCTTTGCGCCTGCTTGCTTGACACGTCTCAGGACGGGTGTCATGTGGAGGTGTTTGCTGTAGGAAGTGGCTGCCATGTAGCAGAAAGCAGCCACTTAGTCACCTTGGAGCTTGACACCGCTTCGATTACTGACTTGCGTCGCTTGTGAGGTGGAGCGGTGGAGTGGCTTGCCTCCGCCAGCCCCGGCAGGCCTGCCGGGATGATCTGGGAGCTTGCTTCTGGGGCAAAACCCAACCCTGCCAGGCTTGCCTGCCTGGCAAGGTAGGCCCTTCCCTTAGCGATGCCTCGTTCCTCTGGCTTGCCTTGGCCTTCTTGACTTGCTCTTGGATCCTTCAAAGGAATTGATCCTTCTTGCTTGGTATGATCTTGGTCTTGCAATCTTGTCTCTGGCCTGTGCACAGTTCGCGCAATGGACCCAGGGTCTGTTGCACCGACAGGAGCCCCCGGGCCTGGCACGGACGCACCACTGGGTGTCGTCGGGGTAGGCCCTAACCAGTGCACAGGCAGAAATGTAAGGGCGGCTTCGCCCCTTGAGATCTTCTTTGCTTCTTCATTAACTTGAGCTCAGGTCAATTTCCGATTTCCCCGCGCGTCGCGTAGCACCAATTGTAGTGGCGCCATTCTTGTAATGGCCCGTGAATGACTTTAACGCACAGGCGGGTAACTGCCAATTCACCCTTCCCACCGTGCCCTTTTCCTCGGCCACGTATGCCGCATGCATTGAGTGGGGTAGGTAATGGAGGCACGTGGTGCGGGAGAGCATCAAAGCAGGGGCCCGATCTTCTTGGATTGGTGGAGGAGGACGGCGGGTACTCGCCAGGGAACCTGCCCCCATCCCCAGCTCGCCTATAAAAGGAGGAGCGGAGGCATTCATCCACATTCCACTCCTCCTCCGCCCTCTGTTTTTTCTGGGTATGCTGAAAGGAAGAGCTTGGGGCCAGCCCTCGGGCTCTAGCTTGGAGTTTCGTGTGAGCCCCATGGGGGCGCTCGGGCGGCGCGGTGGTAGCACCGGAGGTGGCGACTCTGGTGCGCTCGTCGCCGGGTCGCCCGTGGCTTCAACTTTAGTGAGAGGCGACGCAAATGACACCATGCCGAGGCCCAAAATGGGCAGAAGGTGTGGTAGTCGATTGCGGCCTATTCCCCCTTTTCCTGTGGCGTTGGAGGGAGGTTGCAAAAATGGTTCACCATTGGTGAGGGCGGACCCTATCTCCCCATACTCCGCCTGTCTGGTGCATGGGAGAGCCTCTAGTCCTTGTGCATGCTTCCTTAATGGGCGGGGTCTTCGTGTCATCGGGCCATCAGGGACACCCATGCTCTGTGTGGGGGTCTCCTGGGACGCGCGGCGTTCGCATCAAAGGTGGCGGCAACCCACGACGCGTCAAGAACGGGGGCGACCGTTCCGATGAGCCGTGTTTGTCGGTGACTCCGTCTGAGTTCCCGGCTGTGCCACCGCCCGTGCCTGCCCTCCGGTTTCTTCCTCTTAACCCGTCGGCAGTGTTCTCTTGATCCTGGGGAGGCGCCGAATCCAGGCCTGCCTTCCGCCTTCTCCGTCCCTTCCTGTGATTTTCTGAAGGAGATGGATAGGGGCAAAGGCATCACGGGGCACTTATCTTTTTTCAGTCTTAAATCTGTAGGCACTTGCCAAATTTTAGTTCAAATAATGTAATCTCTTGTATCCATGTTTATGTTCCGTGAGACTTGTACTTGTTGATCAGCTAATGAAAAAGATAAGCTTGCCGGGCACTTGTGCATGTATGATATCCATGCAGAGGTGAAACACCTCCATACTTTCACGTAAACAAGTAGGTCCCGGTAAGCTACATTGCCGGCACCCCATAGGACTGCTGCCGTGAGGCTGAGCCTGCCGGGCGCAGAACCTATTGGGAGAGACCAGCCCCCTGCCAACCCCTTTCAGCCAAAGGCCACTACGACCATCCTGACCGAAGCAACGTTCATGCCAGTAGATGGGAGCACCTTTGTTTCTGAGGCGGCGAGGTTTTCGTATGCACAAGTCCTACTCACGGAACATGTATGGATAAGAGATGGAACTTATCTATTTGGCTTGCCAGAGATCACAGTGTTGGCTTGTCTTCACATCCTCTTCCTAGGACTAAGTCCACGGCAGGAGCCTGCAGTTTATGCAAATGAAGATGATGCCAGATGCAATCTATCTACATGATCATGCAACCTATCTACATGAATCATGCAATGCTTATGAAATGCTTATGCATGCATGCAACTTGTCGGGGGCCCCCGGCGCTTCATTTATTTCTCTGTTGCTCAGGGTCTTCGCCTGGCTTTGTACAAGGGGTTACATGCAGCTAAGGCAAGGCCTGTACAAAAGGGTGGCTGCCGGGCAGGGCCCGACAGCTGCGCCTTACGGGTAGAACTTGCGGAGATGCTCAATATTCCATGAGTTTTGCAATTGAATTCCATCTCCGGTCTCCAGACGGACTGCGCCAGGTCTGGTGACTCGTACTACCCGGTAAGGGCCTTCCCACTTTGACGATAGCTTGTTTGTACCCTTGGTAGACTGAACACGCCTAAGGACAAGGTCGCCTTCCTCAAAACACTAGGCATGAACCCTGCGGCTATGATAGCGACGCAGGGCTTGCTGATAGCATGCAGCACGCGTAGCAGCCCAGAGACGGTTCTCCTCGAGAAGCACGGCGTCGTCACGAATGTGCTGTTCCTGCGCTACTTCATCATAGGCAAGCACTCGAGGTGACCCATAAATGAGTTCCGTGGGGGTAACTACTTCTGCCCCATAGACTAGGGAGAAGGGAGTCTGCCCGGTAGCTCGGTTTGGTGTCGTTCTGAGGGACCAAAGAACCACCGGCAGCTCATTGATCCATTGCCTGCCGTGCTTCCGCAGCTTATCAAACGTTCTTGTCTTGAGTCCTCGCAGCACTTCAGCATTTGCCCTCTTAGCTTGTCCATTGCTTCTGGGATGTGCGACAGATGCAAATGAGATCTTGCTTCCAAGGGCATGAACATATTGCATGAAGGCGCGGCTCATGAACTGGGTGTTGTTGTCGGCGATGATCCGGGCAGGAACCCCGAAGAGGCACACCAATCCTTTCAAGAACTTGATAGCTGACTGAGCAGTCACCTTTCTCACGGCATCTACTTCCGACCACTTTGTAAACTTGTCGATTGCAACGAACAAGAATTCAAAGCACCCGGCAGCTCGGGGGAAGAGGCTGAGGATATCGAGCCCCCAGACTGAAAACAGCCATGACAAAGGGATTGTCTAGAGTGCTTGGGCAGGCAGATGGATATTTTTGGAATGGAACTGACAGGTTTCACACTTGGTGACGAGCTCAACCGCATCTTGGAGGGCTGTGGGCCAATAGAATCCTTGCCGGAATGCTTTCCCAACCAAAGCCCTTGATCCAATATGGGAGCCGCACATGCCTTTGTGTATCTCTGCCAGCAGTTCCTTTCCTCCTTCCCAGCAAATGCACTTCAATTTCACACCGTTGGGCCTTCTTCTGTATAGTGTGTCATCGATAAACTGATACATACTGGCCTCCGGGCTACTCTTTCAGCTTCTTCTTGCTCTTCGGGAAGTTCTCCGGTTTGGAGGAAATGGACTATGTGCCTTGCCCAAGTTGGAGCCTGAGGCTCGGCAACGAGGACTAGTGGCACCTCCTCATTCGTGGGGGCGCATCCCTTGACTGCGGGGACCAATGGCCCGGCAGGAGGGTGCAGCCCGGCAAGCGAAGGGGAGTTGTTTCCGGCAGGGTCCCTGCCAGGAGCCCCGAAAGGCTCTACCGGGAGAGGCTTACCGGAGTCCAATTTCCTCCTCTTTCGGGCCATTGTTGTCGGGGATACAGAGGGCTGAGTAAGATGGAGAACAGAAGTCCCTGGTTCCACAGGAAGCTTCTGCGCAGCGCACTTTGACAGGTGATCAACAAAGCTGTTTTCCGCATGGGGTACGTGTTCTGTTTGCAACCCATCAAAGCGCTCCTCCAATCTTCTCACTTCCTCGACGTATGCCTCCATCAATGGGCTTTGGTAATCTTTGCTGACTTGTCTCACCACCAGTTGTGAATCTCCTCGAATGATCAGCTTCTTGATTCCCAATTCTGTGGCAATTCTGAGCCCGGCAAGAAGCCCTTCATATTCTGCTGTATTGTTGGTTGCCTCCTCCCGGGGAAAGTGCATCTGGACGACGTACCTCAGGTGTTCTCCAGTGGGAGCCACGAGAAGCATGCTAGCCCCTGCACCTTGTAGGGAGAAGGCACCATCGAAATACATGATCCATTCTTGGGGCGCTTCCTTGCCGGGGATAACTGTTTCCTGTACTTCTTCATCAGGGGTTGGCGTCCATTCTGCAATAAACTCTGCCAACGCCCTGCTCTGGATTGTTGATGTGCTTTCAAACTTCAGGCCAAAGCTGGATAACTCCAATGCCCACTCCACTATCCTGCCGGTGGCCTCTGGGTTTCAAAGTTTCCTTTGCAACGGGAAGCGGATGACAACCGTGATCTCATGGGCTTGGAAGTAGTGGCGCAGTTTCCTTGAGGCCATGACAAGGCCAAAGATCAACTTTTGCACGCCAGAATACTTGGATCTAGCCCCCTGCAATAGGGAGCTGACGAACTATACTGGGCGCTGCACCACTTTCTTCCTTGCCGTGTCCTTGGGTTTGCTTCCGCTGCGTGCTCTTCTTTGTGCTGATCCGTATCTGGCCTTGCCAGGACGCTCTCTTCCTCTTCTCGCTGTGCTACTAGGGCCGCACTAACCACTTGATTAGTTGCTGTCAGATATAGCAGTAACGGCTCTTGTGGTTTGGGTGCGACCAAAGTAGGCACAGAAGACAAGTAGGCCTTCAAATCCTGCAGCGCTGCATCTGCTTCTGGAGTCCACTTCATGGGTCCTGCCTTCTTCAAAATCTTGAAGAACGGCAAGGCACGCTCGGCAGACTTGGAGATGAACCTGCTAAGCGCGGCAACTCATCCTGTCAAACGCCTCACATCCTTAACTGTCTTGGGTGCCTGTATCTGCTCAATAACCTTAATCTTATCGGGGTTGGCCTCTATCCCACGGTGGGACACAAAGAAACCAAGTAGCTTGCTGGAGGGAACGCCAAACACGCACTTCTCCGGATTCAGCTTCAAGTTGATCTTGCGCAGATTAGCAAATGTCTCTTCTAAATCCTGAATGAGGGTTGATCTGTCCTTGGTCTTGACCACAATATCATCCATATAGGCTTCAATGTTCCTGTGCAACTGTGGTTCAAAGCCAATCTGGATTGCTCTTGCAAAAGTGGATCGGGCACTCTTCAACCCGAAAGGCATGCACACAAAGCAGTACGTGCCACATGGGGTGATGAATGAGGTCTTTTCTTTGTCTTCCTTGGACATAAAAAATCTGATGGTATCCAGAATATGCATCCAAAAAAGAGAGCAACTCACATCCTGAAGTAGAAACCACGATCTGGTCGATGCGCGGCAAGGGAAATGGGTCCTTTGGGCATGCCTTGTTCAGATCCGTAAAATCTATGCAAAGCCTCCATTTTCCATTAGCCTTGCGCACAACCACTGGGTTTGCTAACCATGTTGGATGCAATACTCCTCTGACCAAACCAGCTGCTTCAAGTTTCTTGATTTCCTCGACAATGAACTGCTGCCATTCCAAGGCCTGCTTTCGAACCTTCTGCTTGACGGCTTGGGCATGTGGGCAGACAGCAAGGTGGTGCTCGATTACCTCCCTGGGAACACCGGGGATATCAGATGGTTGCCAGGCAAACACATCGATATTCGCCCGCAGGAAGGCAACGAGCGCACTTTCCTATTTGTCATCATGGGTGGCGCTAATAGTGAAAGTACCATCAGCGCCAGCCAGCCCTGCCGCGACCTTTTTCACTTGGGGTGGAGTAGCCTTGGATCTCTTGCTGTTGGAACTCTCTTGTGTGTCATCAACGGGCGCGGCACATTCCACAGAGGTACGCTTCCCGGATTCCTTACCAGTGCCTCTGCTATGCTTTTCCTTGGCGGGAACTGTGGCTTCCGCGACCTCTGCCGCGACCGCATCCCGGTACATCTTATCCATGCAAATAATTGCGTCTTTCTTGTCCGACGGAACGGAAATGACGCCCATCGGCCTTGGCATCTTCAAGGTGTTGTAAGCATAGTGGGATGCTGCCATGAATTTGGCCAGGGCCGGGCGCCCAAGGATCCCGTTGTATGGTAGAGGGAGGTCAACCACATCAAACACAACTTTCTCAGTCCTGTAGTTCAACTCCCCTCCAAATGTCACTGGCAATGTAACCTTTCCCTTAGGACGGCTCCTGCCGGGATTGATTCCTTGAAACGTGCCTGTGGCCTTAAGTTCTTCCTCTGCTATCTGGAGTTTGCTGATAACCTTTGGGGAAATCAGATTCAACCCGGCCCCGCCGTCAACCAGCATCTTTGTGACCTTGAGGTTGCAAATTATTGGTGAGACCAACAACGGCAAGCACCCTACCACAGTGATGCGGTCGGGGTGGTCATCTTCATCAAAGATGATGGGCGTGCATGACCACTTGAGCGGCTTCCGGGAATCTGCCGCTGGCTCCATGGCATTGACTTCATGCGCCCACTATTTAAGTTGGTGGTGAGAGGAGTGCAAAGATGCACCCCCGTCAATGCACAGGGCATCAGTGGCCTTCTGGAATTCCTGCTCGCTGGTTTCCTCTTCATTCCCTCCATCACTCTCATTACTGCAATCCTCCTTCTCTCGGCCCTTGGTGGGTTTTCCTTGGTTCCAAGGAGCCTTGTCGGGGCGATTTGCTTCACCACCCCGGCCCTTCCCGCCAGCGCCATTCTGACCTTTTTCCTTATCATGCTTCTCATACTCAGCCTTCTGTCTCTTGACAAGCTGTTCCACTTGATAACACTCCTGGAGATCATGGCCCTTGGTTCGATGAATCTTACAGTACGGCCCATCACCTTTCCCAGCTTTCTCGGCAGTTGCCGCCTCCCGGCAGTCAGCGCATGCGGTAGCCTCCTTGCCAGGGGCTTCAGCCTTGGCCTTCTTGCCAATACTAGGCGTGCCTGACCCCTCAACAGCCATCACTGTCTTATCCTTGCGCTTCTTGTTGTGCTTCTTGTTCTTCTTCTTACTGATGGTTTTGTCGTCATCTTCTGAGTCGATGTCGACGCAGTCTTCCTCCCCAGAAGGCTTCCTCCCCTCCTCCACCCGAGCAGACTTGTCCACCAAAGTGTAGAGCTCCTTCACATTCTTGGGTAACCGAACGTTCATCTTGGAACGTATCTTGCGGTTGTGCACGTTTGATTGGAAGGCAGCTATCACGACAGCTGGGTGGATATCTGGGATATTTCTGTGGACTTGACTGAATCTCTGCAAATACTTCTGCAAAGATTCTCCTTCTTGCTGCCAGAGAAGCTGCAAGTCGCTGGGCCGCCCTGGTTCTTGATGGCCACCCGTGAAGGCACCAATGAACTCATGGCACAGGTCAGCCCAGGTCAAAATGGAGTTGTCTGGCAGGTGCATCAGCCAAGACCTCACATTTGACTTGAGGGCCAAAGGGAAGTAGTTGGCGAACACCTTCTCATCTCTTCCCCCGGCAGCTTGAATAGAGATGGTGTAGATGCTCAAGAACTCTATTGGGTTTAGTCTCCCATCATACTTCTTGGGTATCTCTGGCTTGAATGTGCGAGTGGACGGCCAACGGACTTGCCGCAGCTCACGGGTGAAGGCAGGGCACCCAACCTCGAAAGGCAGGCACCCGCCATCTCCGAGCGCGGGCTCGTCGATGTCGGGGCCATCGCACCCATTGATCTGGCGGGGGTTGTCGCGGTGCCGCTCGTCGATGAAGCGCGCGCCTTCCCTTTGCCTGCCCTCCGGGGCACGTTGTCGGCCTTGACGCGCTTGAGGATCTGACGAGGCCATCGAGACGTCATTGGGCGCCTGGACTTGCGGCTCCCGGGCGGCTTGCCATGGTGGGGATTGCACCATGAGGGTGGCCCCTCCCGCACGACCAGCCGCACGAGCCGTCGTTGCTGCCTGGGAAGGCCATGGCGGTCTGGACCGCTGTGATCCTTCCGCCTCGGCAAAACCAATCAAACTTTGGATGGTGGCTCACCATTCATCCATCTGGTCTGCCGCCGGTGGAAATCTCAACAGCAGTTGGGCTCGCGCCATGGCTTCGGAGGCGGTGTTTGGCATAGGTGATGATGATGTAGATTGTAGTGTCGCTCGGCTCCTGACGTTGCCGGTGGCGACTGCGCCGCGCCCTTGCTGCTATCAACCAGCCGTTTGGATGGCATGGTGATGCGGCGGAGGTGCCTGAGGGCCAGCGGCTCCATTGGGCACAGTAGCTGGGTCAACCCGCCTCGGGGGTGGCGCGTGCCCTATGGTCGTGCCCGCAGCGGGGACGGCCGAAGGGTTGCGATTCGCCTCGGAGCGAGCATCATCACTGCGGCTGTGCCCATTGGCAAGGAGAAAGGGTTTAGGCAGAACGACCCCTACATCCGTACCTCGTGGAGCATGGCCGTCGGGATGTTGCTGATGCTGTCCTTCCCCGGTACCTCCCGTTCCTGCTTGGGCCGTGGGGGAGGTGGCGACGGTGCCGCCTACGCCAACGATGTCCCCCGCAGCATCCACACCCTCGCGAGCCCCCGCATTCCCCGTGACGTCGGCAGTTGCGGGCGGCGGAGCCTTCGAGGTGGATGGGTGATTTGCAGCTCCGGGCTTCCTCTTGGGCGCCATAGTCGATGACGCTGTCGATGATGAAAATGTCGATGAAGATGACGCGCAGCGTACGCTCTCGGTTTTGCGCAAGTGATCCCCCTACCTGGCGCGCCAAAGATGTCATGGGAAACCACGGCCACCTATGGGGCCATCAGCCCCTTTTGGTTCGGCGGGGGGATGGACACGTTGCACAAAGAGCGGAGAAGCGTTGCGCATCACGGCAGAGATCACACGGGCAGTCTTTACCCAGGTTCGGGCCGCCGTGAGGCGTAAAACCCTACTCCTGCGTTGGTGGATTGATGGTGGATAATGGTTGTGAAACGTAGCACACTCGCCCGGCAAGGTTGCTCTGGGGGCGAGAGTGGCTACGCGCGTATGGATATGCAAGGATCCAACAACCCTTTCTACGGTCGCCATGGGCCTCCTTTTATAGATTAAGGGGTCACCGCAGTGGCAAATCAGTCTTTGCGTACTGATAAGATAGCTAACAGTGCTATCATATCTAACCCTGCAGGGTGACAGAGCGCATTAAATGTGCCACTCTGTGTCACATCACAGCTCGCCCGGCAGGCCCTGCCGGGCTGTTTTGCCAGCTTTGCGCCTGCTTGCTTGACACGTCTCAGGACGGGTGTCATGTGGAGGTGTTTGCTGTAGGAAGTGGCTGCCATGTGGCAGAAAGTAGCCACTTAGTCACCTTGGAGCTTGACACCACTTCGATTACTGACTTGCGTCGCTTGTGAGGTGGAGCGGTGGAGTGGCTTGCCTCTGCCAGCCCCGGCAGGCCTGCCGGGACGATCTGGGAGCTTGCTTCCGGGGCAAAACCCAACCCTGCCAGGCTAGCCTGCCTGGCAAGGTAGGCCCTTCCTTAGCGATGCCTCGTTCCTCTGGCTCGCCTTGGCCTTCTTGACTTGCTCTTGGATCCTTCAAATGAATTGATCTTCTTGCTTCGTATGATCTTGGTCTTGCAATCTTGTCTCTGGCCTGTGCACAGTCCGTGCAATGGACCTAGGGTCTGTTGCACCGACAAAGTGCTTCACATGCGGCGGCCGAGGCCACAAGTCCTTCGAGTGCACCAACAAGCGTACCATGATCCTCAACAACGATGCCACCTATGACTCCATGAGTGAAGAGGAAATGGAAGCCCTTGAGCAAGTGGCCATGCACCGGCGCGTGAATGAGGATGAAGATGATCAAGTCTTTTGTGACGAAGATTCGAGCCCCGCTCTCGTTGTCTCCAAAGTCTTGACACTTCAACAACAACAAGACAAATACCAAAGATGCCATATCTTCCACACCAAGGCAGGCATCAATGGAAGGTCTGTGAAGGTCATCATCGACGGAGGAAGTTGCCATAACTAGGCAAGTGAAGAACTATGCTCCAAGCTCCAATTGGTCAAGATGAAGCACCCTCGCCCCTACAAGGTCCAATGGCTTAGCGACTCCGTCACTATCCAAGTAGAGCACATGGTGCAAGTTTCCTTCAAGATAGGAGCATACGAAGACACTTTGGAGTGTGATGTCGTTCCGATGTCCGTTTGCCATCTCCTACTTGGACGACCATGGCAATTTGACCGAGGCGTCATCCACAACGGACGAACCAATCACTATAGCTTCAAGATGAAGGGAAAGGAGTACGTGCTACGATCTATGTCACCAAGCCAAGTGATTGCCAACAAGCAAGCAACCGCACATCATGGAGAGAATAGTGAGAGAGTGAGCCACCCAAAAGGGAGTGAGAGCCACAAGCCTAAAATGAGTGTCTCCACGATGAGCGAC
Organism: Thinopyrum elongatum; assembly: GCA_011799875.1. Lineage (NCBI taxonomy): Eukaryota > Viridiplantae > Streptophyta > Magnoliopsida > Poales > Poaceae > Thinopyrum > Thinopyrum elongatum. The sequence continues at coordinate 396,357,328 of CM022298.1, read as the reverse complement.
AAGAAAAATCTAGTGCTATTCGCTACCAAAAGTGAGATGAGAGAAGTGTGTGAGAACCCATCAAGTGTTATGCACTATGTCCTCTTGTGCAAGGATGAGGCAACAAAGACTAACACCTCTCACAATCTACCTTTAGTGTTATCTTCTCTATTGCAGGAATTCCAAGATGTATTCCCCGACGAGCTACCTCCGGGTCTACCTCCCCTTCGAGGCATCGAACACCGCATCGACCTCATCTCCGGAGCACCTCTTCCTAACAAGGCACCATACTGAGTCAATCCCGATGAAACTAAGGAGATCCAATGGCAAGTACAACAACTCATCGACAATGGCCATGTACGAGAAAGCTTGAGCCCATGTGTTGTCCCGGTAATCCTTGTTCCCAAGAAAGATGGTAGATATCGCATGTGTTCCGATTGTCGTCCTATCAATGCTATCACCGTTCGCTATAGATATCCTATTCCACGCCTTGATGATATGTTAGATGAGCTTAGAGGAGCCACTATTTTCTCTAAAATTGATCTTAAAAGTGTCCATTACCAAATCCGCATACAAGAAGGTGATGAATGGAAAACCGCATTTAAGACCAAATTTGGCTTATATGAATGGCTTGTTATGCCAATCGGCTTATCCGAAGCACCTGGTACCTTCATGCGAGTCATGCATTTTGTTATTAGGCCATACATTGGTGTATTTGTTGTGGTCTACTTTGACGATATTCTTGTATTTAGCAAATCTCTCAAAGATCATGTCACCCATCTTAGAACGGTTTTGCAAACTCTTAGAAAAGAGCGCCTCTATGCTAATATGGACAAATGCCTTTTTGGTGTTGATAAGCTTGTTTTCTTGGGTTTTGTCGTGTCTTCTAAGGGTGTTCATGTAGATAAATCTAAGATAAATGCTATTAAAACTTGGCCACAACCATCCAATTTGCAACAAGTGCGAAGTTTCCTTGGCTTAGCCGGTTTCTATCATCGATTCGTTAAGGATTTTAGCACCATTGCATCTCCCTTGCATACCTTGAGTAAGAAGAATGCACCTTTTGTTTGGGGACCATCCCAAGATACCGCATTTAATGAACTTAAAAATTTGCTTACTCATGCTCCCGTGCTTGCATTACCCAATTTTGACAAAACTTTCGAAGTACATTGCGATGCTAGCGGTAATGGCATAGGAGGTGTGTTAATGCAAGAGAAGCGCCCCATAGCTTAGTTTAGTGAGAAACTTTCCGGAGCGCAACTCAATTACCCCATCTATGATAAAGAGCTATATGCTTTAGTGCGAGTTTTGTGTGAGTGGGAACATTATCTTCGCCCACAAGAATTTGTCATTCATACCGACCATGAAATGCTTAAGTACCTTAAGGGTCAAACTAAGTTGAACAAGCGTCATGCTAAGTGGAGTGAATTCTTTGAGTCATTTCCTTATGTCATCAAGTACATCAAAGGCAAAGAAAATGTTGTGGCGGATGCGCTTTCACGCAAATGCATGCTTGTTACTAAACTTGAATTGAATGTCATTGGCTTTGAGCACATAAAAGATTTGTATGCGCATGATCCTACTTTTGCTATTCCATATGCCAAATGTTTGACGCATACATCTTGGGAACACTATTACATCAAAGATGATTATCTTATGAGAGCTAATAAACTTTGTATCCCCGAGTCTTCTCTTCGTTTGTTACTTTTGCAAGAATCTCATGGAGGAGGACTTATGGGACACTTTGGAAGCGACAAGACATTTGCTACACTCTCCAAGAACTACTTTTGGCCCAAGATGTTCCACGACGTCTCACGCTTCATCAACTTATGCTCTACATGTCGCAAAGCTAAGTCTAAAGCTCAATCCCATGGTCTATATATGCCACTTACTATTCCGTATCACCCATGGGATGATATTAGTATGGACTTTGTGCTTGGTTTGCCTAGAACTAGAAATGGCAAAGATTCCATGTTTGTTGTTGTGGACCGATTCTCCAAAATGGCTCATTTCATCCCATGCAACAAGATAGACGATGCTTCACATGTTGCAAATATTTTTTGTAGGGAAATCTTGCGCCTACATGGAGTGCCAAAGACTATTGTCTCGGACCGCGATGTCAAGTTCTTAAGCTGCTTTTGGAAGACTCTATGCGCCAAGCTCGGAATCAAGCTCTTGTTCTCTTCGACATACCATCCCCAAACCGACGGCCAAACGGAGGTCACGAAACGGACGCTATCTACTCTCTTGCGCGTATTGATTAAGAAGAACATGAAGGAGTGGGAAGAGTGCCTACCCATCGCCGAGTACGCCTACAACCGCGCAAGACATTCGACTACCGGCAAGTCCCCCTTCGAGGTCGTCTACGGCTTCAATCCTTTGTCCCCATTGGACATTCTACCTCTACCACTACAAGAGCGCATCAACATGGACGCGAGCGCTAGAGCGAGCTATCTCAAGAAGGTGCATGAAGATACAAGGAACACCATCGAGCGACAAGTACAACGACTCGCGACCAAGCTCAACATCAATAAGCAACCCATGGTATTCCACATTGGAGATCTTGTGTGGCTACACCTTCGCAAGGATCGCTTCCCCAATGAACGCAAGTCCAAGCTCCTCGAGCCGATGGACCCTTCAAGGTGCTCGAACGATACAACAACAATGCCTACAAGATCGACATCCCACGCGACAAGTACAATGTAAGCGGTATCTTCAATGTCAAGGATATTTTTCCCTACCATGGTGATGAAGATTTTGATCCGAGGTCGGATCTTTCCCAAGGGGGGGGGGGGAGATGATGCGGAGCATCCCAAGGTCATCCCTATGGACTTATCATCGTCTCACCAAGTGCCAAATGAACCCATGACACGAGCACGTGCAAGAGCTCTCGAACCCGAGGTGACATCACTCCTCTAGCAACTCCCTTTCGAATCACATGAGACATGCCTACTACCTCAAACGCAGACACTTTGCATACTCAGGTACCAAGGAGTTAGCCATGGAGAAGCTAAGGAGCAAGGAGGATCGGAAGAGGAATACATGCACAAAGACGGAGAAGAATTCAGCCAAGTCCCATGCTGGCTGGACGATCCGGACGAGGTCCCGGACGATCCGACAAATCCACCCGAGAGCACCCGAAGCTGCACCCCGAAGCTGGATCATCGGGACGGAGTCCCGGATCATCCGGACCCAGCCGGACGTCCGGACCCCCCTCCGGACATGCGGGCCGCCGCCTGCCTCCTCGCCATGTCCGAACCATCTGGACCATCTCCCGGATCCTCCGGGTCCCTGAAGCCCGGATCGTCCGGCTCCCCATCCAGATCATCCGGAACCCCGCCTGTGCGCGCGTGTTGGGCCGAGGCCCATGTACCCCTTCGTCCCCTTATCCTATATAAATGACTCCTCCTCCACTTTTCTAGGGTTAGCATAGGTTTAGCTCATTTGAGAGATAGAGCTTTGCTCATCCAATCGGTTCTACTCCATCGAGAGACCGCGGCCTCTACGGAGAAGATCCTTCGATTGGATTCAAGACCCCTCACGGGAAGACCCCTCAAGACCTCCTCACGGAGAAGAACTTGCTACTTGTATCGTCCTTTGTTGACTTTGGATCGTGTATCTCGTTGTGTATTCGGATCAAGCACATGTGTAATCGAATCTCATTGGTTTGAGTGAATCCTCTTGTGTTTCCCCTCGTGTTTTCCCTCGCGTTCTTCGTGTTCTTCGCGGGATCCGCTCCAATCGTGAAAGATCGGGCATCTAGGGTTCTACCCTACATCACATCCCCAAGCTTAAATGCTTGAGACTTCTTGAAATATTAATTAGGGATGCCTTGGGCATCCCCAAGCTTGAGCTCATGTGTCTCCTTAATTCCTCTTATGTCACGGTCTCCCTAAATCTCAAAAACTTCATCCACACAAAACTCAACAAGAACTCGTGAGATAAGTTAGTATAAATCCATGTAAAACCTTATCATTCTCTACTGTAGAAAATCACTAAAATTATAATTTGACATTGCATACTAAATGCCTCTGCATATTTAATACTCCTATCCTCAAATAGAATCATTAAGCAAGCAAACATATGCAAACAATGCAATCATAACAGCAATCTGTCTAAACAGAACAGTCTGTAAAGGACTAAGGGATATCCATACTTATTTAACTCAAAAAATTCTTAAAATTTACCACATTGTAGAGAATTTATCATTGCATATTGTGTCAAAATTTTAATCTTTTATCACATTCTGACTTTTCTAGGGAATTTTTGCAATAGCGGCAAACTTTCTGTTTTGAAACAGCAACTCATATAGTTGCAAATTGAGCATGGGGAAGGCTATCCTTGACACTTTTATTGAAATAAAAGATACAAAACCTTATTCTAAATGACAGCAAGAAAATCCTAACAAAATAAAATGACGCTCCAAGCAAAACACATATCATGTGACGAATAAAAATATAGCTCCAAGTGAGGTTACCGATAATGTTGAAGACGAAAGAGGGGATGCCTCCCGGGGCATCCCCAAGCTTATTTGCTTGGGTCTTCCTTGAATATTACCTTGGGGTTCCTTGGGAATCCCCAAGATTAGTGTCTTGCCACTCCTTATTCTCCTCATATCGACATCTCACCCAAAACTTGAAAACTTCAGTCACACAAAACTTAATAGAACTTCATGATATAGGTTAGTATGATAAAGACAAATCATTCACTTTGGTACTGTCAAGACAAGATTCATAATTGTTTCCACATAATACCTATTATACTCTATAATTTCAACAATTTATATTAAGCAATATAAGCAATAGAAACCATAAAACAAGCAAACTATGCATTGAAAACAGAATCTATCAAAAACAGAACAGTCTGTAGTAATCTGAACATTTACCATACTTCTGCTACTCCAAAAATTCTGAAAAATTAGGAAAACCTGGGAAATTTGTATATCAATCTTGTGTAAAAATTTCAGACCAAAATCACGCTTCTGTGATTTTTTAAAATCCTGGCAATGAGTGCAAAAGTTTCTGTTTTTCAGCAAGATCAAATCAACTATCACCATAGATCATCCCAAAGGTCTTACTGGGCACTTTGTTGAAACAAAAGCTATAAAACATGATTACTACAGTATCATAATCATGAGAACACACAAAAACAGTAGGGGTAAATGTTGGTTTGTCTCCCAACAAGCGCTTTTCTTTAATGCCTTTCTAGCTAGGCATGATGATTTCAACGATGCTCACATAAAAGATAAGAATTGAAACATAATGGGAGCATCATGAAGCATATGACTATCACATTTAAGCCTAACCCACTTCCTATGCATAGGGATTTTGTGAGCAAACAAATTATGGGAACAAGAATCAACTAGCATAGGAAGGCAAAGCAAGCATGACTTCAAAACTTTCAACACATAGAGAGGAAACTTGATATTATTGCAATATGTAAAAGCATATGTTCCTCTCTCATAATAATTTTCAGTAGCATCATGAAGGAATTCAACAATATAACTATCACATAAAGCATTCTTTTCATGATCCACAAGCATAGAAAATTTATTACTCTCCACATAAGCAAATTTATTCTCATCAATAGTAGTGGGAGCAAACTCAACAAAATAACTATCATGAGATACTTGATTGACATAATCAAATTGAACATTAAAATCGTGATGACAAGTTTCATGGTTAACATTATTCTTTATAGCATACATGTCATCACAATAATCATCATAGAAAGCAACTTTGTTCTCATAATAATCAATTGAAACCTCTTCCAAAATAGTGGAATCATTACTAAATAAAGTCATGACCTCTCCAAATCCACTTTTATCAATATTGTGAAAAGATTCAACACCCTCCAAAATAGTGGGATCATTAACTAGAGTTGACAGTCTTCCAAACCCACTTTCATCAACATAATCATCATAAATAGGAGGCATGCTATCATCATAATAAATTTTCTCATCTAAACTTGGGGGACTAAAAATATCATCTTCATCAAACATAGCATCCCCAAGCTTATGGCTTTGCATATCATTAACATCATGGATATTCAAGGAATTGATACTAACAGCATTGCAATCATGCTCATCATTCAAAGATTTTCTGCCAAACATTTTTTTTCACTTCTTCTTCTAACAATTGAGCAGAATTTTCCTTTCCATCATTTTCACGAAAGACATTAAAAAGATGAAGCATATGAGGCAAACTCAATTTCATTTTTTTGTAGTTTTCTTTTATAAACAAACTAGTGATAAACAAGAAACTAAAAGATTCAATTGCAAGATCTAAAGATATACCTTCAAGCACTCACCTCCCCGGCAACGGCGCCAGAAAAGAGCTTGATGTCTACTGCGCAACCTTTCTTCTTGTAGACGTTGTTGGGCCTCCAAGTGCAGAGTTTTGTAGGACAGTAGCAATTTTCCCTCAAGTGGATGACCTAAGGTTTATCAATCCGTGGGGGGCATAGGATGAAGATGGTCTCTCTCAAACAACCCTGCAACCAAATAACAAAGAGTCTCTTGTGTCCCCAACACACCCAATACAATGGTAAATTATATAGGTGCACTAGTTCGGCGAAGAGATGGTGATACAAGTGTAATATGGATAGTAGAAATAGGTTTTTATAATCTGAAAATATAAAAACAACATGGTAGCAAGTAACAAAAGTGAGCAAAAATGGTATTGCAATGCTTGGAAACCAGGCCTAGGGTTCATACTTTCACTAGTGCAAATTCTCTCAACAATGATAACATAATTGGATCATATAACAATCCCTCAATGTGCGACAAAGAATCACTCCGAAGGTTCTATCGGAGAACGTAGGACGAAAACGTGCATCAACCCCTATGCATAGATTACCCCAATGTCACCTCGGGAATCTGCGAGTTGAGTGCCAAAACATACATCAAGTGAATCAATAGAACATCCCATTGTCACCACAGAAATCCCATCGCAAGACATACTTCAAGTGTTCTCAAATCCAATACTCAATCCAACATAACAAAACCTCAAAGAGCAAGACTAAATTCATCACAAGAAGGTAGAGGGGGAGAAACACCATATGATTCAACTATAGTAACAAAGCTCGCGGTACATCAAGATCGTGCCAAATCAAGAACATGAGAGAGAGAGAGAGATCAAACACATAGCTACTGGTACATACCCTCAGCCCTGAGGGTGAACTACTCCCTCCTTGTCATGGAGACCGCCGGGATGATGAAGATGGCCTCCAGTGATAATTTCCCCCTCCGGCAGAGTGCCAGAACGGGCTCCCGATTGGTTTTTCATGGCTACAGAGGCTTGCGGCGGCGGAACTTCTGATCTAGGGCTCTTTTCGGAGGTTTCTATATTTATAAGAATTTTTGGCATCGGAAACAAGTCAAGGAGGTGCCGGTGATCCGATGACTACCCGATACACTCCGAAACCTTTCCGGTGTCCAAATAGCATCATCCTATATATCAATCTTTACATCCGGACAATTCCGGAGCTCCTCATCATGTCCGTGATCTCATCCAGGACTCTGAACAACATTCGGTGACCAAATCACATAACTCATATAATACTATATCATCAAAGAACGTTAAGCGTGCGGACCCTACGGGTTCGAGAATGATGTAGACATGACCGAGACTCCTCTCCGGTCAATAACTAATAGCGGAACCTGGATGCCCATATTGGTTCCAACATATTCTACGAAGATCTTTATCGGTCGAACCTTATGACAACATACGTAATTCCCTTTGTCTGTCGGTATGTTACTTGCCCGAGATTTGATCGTCGGTATCTTCATATCTAGTTCAATATCGTTACCAGCAAGTCTCTTTACTCGTTCTGTAATACATCATCTCGTAACTAACTCCTTAGTCATTTTGCTTGCAAGCTTCTTGTGATGTGTATTACCGAGAGGGCCCAGAGATACCTCTCCGATACACGGAGTGACAAATCCTAATCTCGATCCATGCCAACTCAATAGACACCTTCAAAGATACCTATAGAACATATTTATGATCACCCAGTTACGTTGTGACGTTTGATAGCACACAAGGTATTCCTCCGGTGTTCGGGAGTTGCATGATCTCATAGTCGAAGGAATATGTACTTGACAATAAGAAAGCAATAGCAATAAACTGAACGATCATATGCTAAGCTAACGGATGGGTCTTGTCCATCACAGCATTCTCCTAATGATGTGATCCCATTATCAAATGACAAATCATGTCTATGGCTAGGAAACCTTAACCATCTTTTGATCAATGAGCTAGTCTAGTAGAGGCTCACTAGGGACATGGTATTTTGTTTATGTATCCACACATGTATTTAAGTTTCCGATCAATACAATTCTAGCATGAATAATAAACCTTTATCATGAATAAGGAAATATAATAATAACAACTTTATTATTGCCTCTAGGGCATATTTCCATCAGTCTCTCACTTGCACTAGAGTCAATAATCTAGATTACATAGTAATGAATCTAACACCCATGGAGTTTTGGTGCTGATCATGTTTTGCTCGCGGAAGAGGCTTAGTCAACTGGTCTGCTACATTCAGATCCGTATGTATTTTGCAAATCTCTATGTCTCCATCCTTGACCTTTTCACGAATGGAGTTGAAGCGTCTCTTGATGTGTTTAGTTCTCTTGTGAAACCTGGATTCCTTCGCTAAGGCAATTTCTCCAGTGTTGTCACAAAAGATTTTCATTGGACCCGATGCATTGGGCATTACACCTAGATCGGATATGAACTCCTTCATTAAGACTCCTTCATGCACTGCTTACGAAGCAGCTATGTACTCCGCTTCACATGTAGATCCCGCCATGACGTTTTGCTTGGAACTGCACCAACTGACAGCTCCACCATTCGATATAAATACGTATCCGGTTTGTGACTTAGAGTCATCCGGATCAGTGTCGAAGCTAGCATCGACGTAACCATTTACGACGAGCTCTTCGTCACCTCCATAAACGAGAAACATATCCTTGGTCCTTTTCAAGTACTTTAGGATGTCCTTGACCGCTGTCCAGTGATCCACTCCTGGATTACTTTGGTACCTCCCTGCCAAACTTATGGCAAGGCACACATCAGGTCTAGTACACAGCATAGCATACATGATAGAACCTATGGCTGAGGCATAGGGAATGACTTTCATTTTCTCTCAATCTTTTGTCGTGGTCAGGCTTTGAGTCTGACTCAATTTCACACCTTGCAACACAGGCAAGAACCCTTTCTTTGACTGGTCCATTTTGAACTTCTTCAAAACTTTGTCAAGGTATGTGCTTTGTGAAAGTCCTATCAAGCGTCTTGATCTATCCCTATAGATCTTGATGCCCAATATATAAGCAGCTTCACCAAGGTCTTTCATTGAAAAATTCTTATTCAAGTATCCTTTTATGCTATCCAGAAATTATATATCATTTCCAATCAACAATATGTCATACACATATAATATCAGAAATGCTACAGAGCTCCCACTCACTGTATTGTAAATACAGGCTTCGCCGTAAGTCTGTATAAAACCATATGCTTTGATCACCTCATCAAAGCGTATATTCCAACTTCAAGATGCTTGCACCAGTCCATAGATGGATCGCTAGAGCTTCCACACTTTGTTAGCACCTTTAGGATCGACAAAACCTTCTGGTTGCATCATATACAACTCTTCTTTAAGATATCCATTAAGGAATGCAGTTTTGACGTCCATTTGCCAGTTTTCATAATCATAAAATGCGGCAATTGCTAACATGATTCGGACAGACTTAAGCATTGCTACGGGTGAGAAAGTCTCATCGTAGTCAACCCTTGAACTTGTCAAAAACCTTTTGCGACAAGTCAAGCTTTGTAGACAGTGACATTACCATCAGCGTTTGTCTTCTTCTTGAAGATCCATTTATTCTCAATGGCTTGTCGATCATCGGGCAAGTCCACCAAAGTCCACACTTTGTTCTCATACATGGATCCTATCTCAGATTTCATGGCCTCAAGCCATTTATCAAAATCTAGGCTCATCATAGCTTCTTCATAGTTCGTAGGTTCGCCATGGTCTAATAACATGACTTCTAGGATAGGATTAATGTACCACTCTAGTGCGGAACGTGTTCTGGTCGACCTACGAGGTTCAGTAGTAACTTGATCTGAAGTTTCATGATCATCATCATTAGATTCCTCTCTAGTTGGTGTAGGCATCACGGGAACGGTTTTCTATGATGTGCTACTTTCCAATTCGAGAGAAGGTACAATTACCTTATCAAGTTCTACTTTCCTCCCACTCACTTCTTTCGAGAGAAACTCCTTCTCTAGAAAGGACCCATTCTTGGCAACAAAGATCTTGCCTTCGGATCTATGGTAGAAGGTGTACCTAGTAGTTTCCTTAGGGTATCCTATGAAGACGCACTTCTCCGATTTTGGTTCAAGCTTATCAGGCTGAAGCCTTTTGACATAAGTGTCGTATCCCCAAACTTTAAGAAACGACAGCTTAAGTTTCTTGCCAAACCATAGTTCATACGGTGTCATCTCAATGGATTTAGATGGTGCCCTATTTAACGTGAATGCGGCTGTCTCTAATGCATAACCCCAAAACAATAGTGGTAAATCGGTAAGAGACATCATAGAACGGACCATATCTAATAAAGTACGGTTACGACGTTCGGACACACCATTACGCTGTGGAGTTCCAGGTGGCGTGAGTTGTGAAACAATTCCACATTGTTTTAAATGAAGGCCAAACTCGTAACTCAAATATTCACCTCCACGATTAGATCGTAGAAATTTAATTTTCTTGTTATGATGATTCTCTACTTCACTCTGAAATTCTTTGAACTTTTCAAATGTTTCAGATTTGTGTTTCATTAAGTAGATATACCCATACCTACTCAAATCATCTGCAAAGGTTAGAAAATAACGATACCCGCCGCGTGCCTCAACACTCATCGGACCGCATACATCAGTATGTATTATTTCCAATAAGTCATTAGCTCGCTCCATTGTTCCGGAGAACGGAGTTTTAGTCATCTTGCCCATGAGGCATGGTTCGCAAGTATCAAATGATTCATAATCAAGTGATTCCAAAAGTCCATCCGCATGGAGTTTCTTCATGTGCTTTACACCAATATGACCTAAACGGCAGTGCCACAAGTATGTTGCACTATCATTATCAACTTTGCATCTTTTGGCATTAATATTATGAATATGTGTATCACTACGATCGAGATTCAACAAGAATAGACCATTCATCAAAGGTGCATGACCATAGAAGATATTACTCATATAAATAGAACAACCATTATTCTCTTATTTAAATGAATAATCGTCTCGTAATAAACAAGATCCAGATATAATGTTCATGCTCATCGCTGGCACCAAATAACAATTATTGAGGTCTAAAACTAATCTCGAAGGTAGATGTAGAGGTAGCGTGCCGACGGCGATCACATCGACCTTGGAACCATTCCCGACGCGCATCGTCACCTCGTCCTTAGCCAATCTTCGTTTATTCCGCAGCTCCTGTTTCGAGTTGTAAATATGAGCAACCGAACCAGTATCAAATACCCAGGCGCTACTACGAGCATTAGTAAGGTACACATCAATAACATGTATATCAAATATACCTTTGTTCACTTTGCCATCCTTCTTATCCGCCAAGTATTTGGGGCAGTTCCGCTTCCAGTGACCATTCCCTTTACAGTATAAGCACTCACTTTTAGGCTTGGGTCTAGCTATGGGCTTCTTCACGGGAGTGGCAACTTGCTTGCCATTCTTCTTGAAGTTCCCTTTCTTTCCCTTGCCCTTTTTCTTGAAACTAGTGGTCTTGTTAACCATCAACACTTGATGCTCCTTCTTGATTTCTACCTCCGCGGCCTTAAGCATTGTGAAGAGCTCGGGAATCGTTTTCGTCATCCCTTGCATATTATAGTTCATCATGAAGCCTTTGTAGCTTGGTGGCAGTGACTGAAGAACTCTGTCAATAACACTATCAACTGGAAGATCAACTCCCAGCTGAGTCAAGTGGTTATGATACCCAGACATTTTGAGTATGTGTTCACTGACAGAACTGTTCTCCTCCATCTTGCAGCTATAGAACTCGTTGGAGACTTCATATCTCTCAACCCGGACATTAGCTTGAAATATCAACTTCATCTCTTGGAACATCTCATATCCTCCATGACATTTAAAATGTCTTTGAAGTCCCGGTTCTAAGCCGTAAAGCATGGCACACTGAACTATTGAGTAGTCATCAGACCGTGTTTGCCAGGCGTTCACAACGTCTAGATTAGCGGGAGCGGGTTTGTCACCTAGCGGTGCATCAAGGACATAATTCTTCTGTGCAGCGATGAGGATAATCCTCAAGTTACGGACCCAGTCTGTGTAGTTGCTACCATCCTCTTTCAACCTAGCTTTCTCTAGGAACGCATTAAAATTCAGGGGAACGGTAGCACGGGCCATTGATCTACAACATAGATATGCAAAACTATTAAGACTAAGTTCATGATAAATTAAGTTCAATTAATCAAATTACTAATGAACTCCCACTTAAATTAACATCCCTCAAGTTATCTAAGTGATACATGATCCAAATCAACTAACCCATGTCCAATCATCACGTGAGATGGGGAAGTCATCAATGGTGAACATCTCTATGTTGATCATATCTACTATATGACTCACGTTCGACCTTTCGGTCTCCAGTGTTCCGAGACCATGTCTGTACATGCTAGGCTCGTCAACTTTAACCCAAGTATTCTCCATGCAAAACTGTCTTACACCCGTTGTATGTGAACGTAGAGTCTATCACACCCGATCATCACGAGGTGCTTCGAAACGACGAACTTTGGCAACGGTGCATACTCGGGGAGAACACTTTTATCTTGAAATTTAGTGAAGGGATCATCTTATAATGCTACCGCCATTCTAAGCAAAGTAAGATGCATAAAGGATAAACATCACAGGCAATCAAAATATGTGACATGATATGGCCATCATCATCTTGTGCTTTTGATCTCCATCTCCAAAGCATCGTCATGATCTCCATTGTCACCGGCTTGACACCTTGATCTCCATCGTTGCGTCGGTGTCGTCTCGCCAACTATTGCTTCTACAACTATTGCTAACGCATAGCGATAAAGTAAAGCAATTACATGGCGCTTGCATTTCATACAATAATTAAGAGCAACCCTAAGGCTCCTGCCGGTTGTCGATATTACAAAACATGATCATCTCATACAACAACTTATATCACATCACATCTTGACAATATCACATGACAACATGCCCTGCAAAAACAAGTTACACGTCCTCTACTTTGTTGTTGCAAGTTTTATGTGGCTGCTACGGGCTTCAAGCAAGAAAGATTCTTAACTACGCAAAAACCACAATGGTGATTATCAAATTTACTGTTTTAACCTTCTTCAAGGACCGGCCATAGTCAAATTCGATTCAACTAAAGTAGGAGAAACAGACACCCGCCTGCCACCTTTATGCAAAACACGTTGCATGTCAGTCGGTGGAACCGGTCTCATGTGCGTGGACATGTAAGGTTGGTCCGGGACGCTTCATCCCACAATACCGCCGAATCAAAATAATACGTTGGTGGTAAGCAGTATGACCATTACCGCCCACAACTCCTTTGTGTTCTATTCGTGAATATCATCTACGCATAGACCTGGATCATGATGCCACTGTTCGGGAACGTTGCATGGAAAACAAAAAAATTCTACGCACACGCAAGATCTATCCATGGAGATGCATAGCAACGAGAGGGGAGAGTGTGTCTACGTACCCTCGTAGACCGTAAAGCGGAAGCGTTTATTAACGCAACTGATGTAGTCGAACACCTTCGCGATCCAACCGATCAAGTACCGAACGTACGGCACCTCCGCGTTCAGCACACGTTCAGCTCGATGATGTCCTCGCCTTCTTGATCCAGCAAGATGGGCGAAGTAGTAGATGAGTTCCGGTAGCACGACAGCGTGGTGATGGTGATGGTGAACTTGTTCCGCAGGGCTTCGCCGTGCATCGCGGAAAAACTGGACGGTGGACTAAACTGTGGAGAGGGGCGCCGCACACGGCTAAGAGATTGTCGTGGGTTGTGTGGCGCCCCTCCCTCTCATATATATAGGTGGGGGGAGAGAAGGCAGCCTTGGGTGCGCCCCAAGGTGGCCAGCCGGCCCTCTTGGGTGCCTGCCCTTTGGCGCCCCCCTTCCTTGTTTGCCTATAGGGGAAGGCAGGAGGGGGTGGCGCGCCCCCCCCTTTCCTTCCTCTTAGGTGGAGGGAAGGAAAGAGGGGCTAGCCCTCCCCCTTTCCATCCATAGGGCTGGCGGCCAAGAGAAGGGGCGCGCCAGCCCCTTGTGGGATGGTATGCTCCCTCTCTTGGCCCATAAGGCCCATTAACCTCCCGGGGCTTCCCGGAACCCCTTCCGGTGATCCGATGACTACCCGATACACTCCGAAACCTTTCCGGTGTCCAAATAGCATCATCCTATATATCAATCTTTACATCCGGACCATTCCGGAGCTCCTCATCATGTCCGTGATCTCATCCAGGACTCTGAACAACATTCGGTGACCAAATCACATAACTCATATAATACTATATCGTCAAAGAACGTTAAGCGTGCGGACCCTACGGGTTCGAGAATGATGTAGACATGACCGAGACTCCTCTCCGGTCAATAACTAATAGCGGAACCTGGATGTCCATATTGGTTCCTACATATTCTACGAAGATCTTTATCGGTCGAACCTTATGACAACATACGTAATTCCCTTTGTCTGTCGGTATGTTACTTGTTTTAGGGTGGAACCCTAGATGGAGATCTTTCACGAATTGGAGGGGAAATCCCCAAGAACAAGAGGAACACAACGGGGAAAACACAAGAGAACACTCAAAAACAAGTCCAATCACACATCCACTAGACTCAAATCCACAAGATACATGAACAATCAAAGGGAAACAAGATACATGATAGAGTTCATCCCAAATCCTATGAAGGAGATGAGGGCTTGATGATCTAGATAGATCCTTCCCACAAGGAGGTCTTGAATCCCTAGGGATCTTCTCCAATGGAGTGTCTCTCTCTCTCTCTCAAGAGGAGGAATCCCACAAGGGGAGGTACATGAGCTAAGCTATAATGTCTAGATCTATTCTTAGCTAAGTCTAAATGGAGGAGGAAGAGGAGTATATATAGGTCCAAGGGATGAAGGGGTAAGCAGGGGCGAAATGGGGATTACATGGGCAAAGCCCGCAGCAGCACTCAGGGGGCCCCGTGTGCACGAGGTAAGTGGAGCCCATGTGCACGGGGTCTCCAGAGACCTGATGCATTAGCCCGTGCGAACGGGGTCTGTGAGGCCCGTGGACACGGGGGTCCCGTGGGCACGGTACACGCCCGTGCGCACGGGGTCTTCAGGACCGTCCAGCCTGGGAGGCCCGTGGGCACGGGGTTGGGGAGGCCCATGCACACGGTCGCCTGGGAGCTTATGCCTTCTTATTGGTCAGTTCCTTCTCCGCTTCCAGGCTTCCCTCCTAGATGGTGTAGTTGTACTATTCTGCATGAACTCGTCCTTGCTATGTGTGAAGCTCCGACAATACCTATGAATGCACACGGAAGGAATGTCAAGTAGTATACCATCCTTGAAGGGGTCAAGTGAACACGTGTAAAGGAGATGATTAACCTTTGTGTATGTGAAGTAGATGTGGCACGTGTCACTTGCCAAATGAACTCTTGACATGGTGATGTCCATAGGATGCTCCGCATCATCCCCTCCCCCTTGGGAAAGATCCAACCTCGGATTGAAAACCAAATCACCATGGGAAAGAGATGATGTCGCCGTGTAGAAGTTGACGATCACCAAGCATTCATCATCTTGTATCTCAAAATGGGCACTCACCAATGTCACACCGTCTTGGAATTCCTTCAAAAGGAGCAAAGACAACAAACACTTGGAAAAATAAATGTGGTTAGTGTTAGTGCAAAACCAAGCATTCAAGAGGTGATTCACCCAACAAGTTTTGTCATCAAGCATAGCATATGGTTTGACAAAGAAGTGCGGCATGGCATTCATGCATATAAATTGAGCACAATCAAGGACATCATGGAAACAAGCATGCAAATATGTTTGACAAGTGGACAAGCATCTACCTCAAGAGCATAGCAAGAATGCACAAAGTGCTCAACAAAAGGTCTATGGTATGCATAGGAATCATTCACAACACTGAATAAAATGAAGTGTCTAAACACATGGGTCAAGTGCAAGACAATCCAAGCATAACATGCATAGGTGTAGTGAAGATAGTATGGCAAGCAACACAATGGAAAGAGCAATAGTTCATCATGTGTGAGGCAATCAAGTCAATCATGTGACAATCAAAGGTGCATGGCGTACGTGAAGAAATGACATTGTTGCAACCAAGCATATGATAGGAGCAAATAATGAACAAGTTGGATGCAACACACAAGGCATATATGTCATGAGGCATAGCAATGTGGAAACCATGAAGGAAAGCACTATCTCTAACATGTGTGCAATCAAGTGGTCCAAGATGACAAATAAGTCTCATGGTGCAAGCAACACATGAAGTATGATCCACAATATGCATGCTCATGGTTTTGTGTTTCTCAAAAGAGAAGGATATCACCTCGAAAGCATGTCCTTGTGTGTCCTTCACAATACCGAAGCACAAGCAAGTGCGATGTAGACTCGTTGTGGTAGAAGGTGGTTCACTCTCGAGAGCTCGAATTGTCAACTCACGTGAAGTGGAAGTCGACACGAAGTCCAAGTGTCCTACACATGCACACAACAAAACAAAGAACGTATGCGCATGGTAGATAAACACATCTTCCATCATGATGGTTCTCTTCTCTTGTACATAACCATTAGAAGCAAAAGTGCATGGATAATATGATGCAATGGCTATACTCATGGCACTAGGCATATGGTGCAAAGAAGGAAGATAAGCATGATTCACACGAAATATGTCAAAAGCTCCAAACATATGCGAGAGAGCTATGGGGGCAATCTCATTAGCAAGACTAAAAGCATTGTTGCACTCAATACAAGGCAAATCATCTAGCATGAGAGATGCAACATATGGAGACATATGACAACATGTAATAGCAATCATGTGCAAAGCATGGAAATGGATGCCATCAACCATATGAGATGAGCAAGTATGAATCGTGGGTGATGCACTACACGAAGCAAGCATATCAATCATGTCGTGCAAACTAGTGGAGCGAAGATGCAACACACTAGGGGAAATCATGGCAATCATGTCATGTGAGAAAATAGTAGGTATAGGTAATGCACATGACATATCGCAAGCACGAAAGCAAATCATGGTATCATCATAGGAATGGGTCATAAGTGGAACATGGCAATAACAAGCAATATCTCCACCAAGCTTGCGAATACACATACAAGTAGTAGAATCAATCATCATGTGTAATGCAAAGCATGGGTCATAAATGCATGGTAAAGGCCTAGGAATGAGCATATCATGCAAAGTGAACATGGCAATATGGGCAAATGATACATAATGGACAATAACCCATAACCATGTGAGGGCCATGTAGAATAAATGCGCGAAGGGAGCGGTGGTAAGGACAATCCACGGGATCCCAAATCATCATTGCTCTCTAGAGCTCGTTTTGTCAACTCATGGGATTGCGAGGTTGACGCGTATGCATGGGTTCCTACACAAAAGAGACACAAACCAAAGAAAGTGTGTGCGTGGTAAATGTACACATCATCCATCATGTTGTGTATGTGAACGTGAGAGTTAGCACAAGATAAACATCGCTCAAAGAAATTGGAAGCATGGTATATGAACATGTCATCTATCATGAAAGAATAGTTGTTATGTATAACATGATGGGGACACAAATTGTAGCAAGTGTATGGCACATCAATAGCATGTTTATTCATGGGATGCATATGGTGCACACAATCATGGGAATCATGCAAATCATAGGATGGATCAAAATCTCCTAATATGTTTGAGGAAACTATGGGGGTCTCCTCAAGATCAATAGTGGAAACATCATATGGAGAATATGAACAACATCCAAAACAATGCATATCCGAAGCTAGGTGGTCATGGCATGGCATATAAGATAAATGATGTGAACGGAGCATATCAATATCATCACAAGAAAAACAAATGCCAATAACCATGGGTTTGTCATCTATGCCATATGTGCAAATTGGGTTTATTTTAATGGCATATGCATAGTCACTATGATGAGATTGCAAATATGACATATGATTGATCTCATGCATAGCATATGACAAGTCAAGCGGATTGTCAAACATGATGTGACCAAGAGAATCATCACAAGAAATCATATGTAACATGGCATCACAACTAATAGACTCCACATGACAATCATAAAACTCATCATAAATGGGTAAATTATCGCATGGGGAAATCATACTAGCATGAAGCATGGTAATAGGTGGATCAACATCATGCAACCAATCAATGTCAAGATAGTCCACTAGTGGGACAAGAGCATCACCATCACCTATGTTACCTATGTTATTCCACTCATGTGGTGTAGGTGAGGTAGTAAGAACCAACTTGTGGAACCATGTGGGGGTGCATCATAGTCCACCATGGCCATCGTCTTGTCCAAAGGAAGGACGAAGTCGTCGAGGATCATGGCGTCTTCATATATGGGACCTAGCACCAAATGAGAAGACACAATAGAGGTAGAGGTTAAGTTGTTAGAAATAGGAATGGCCTCACATGCCCTATCAACTACCTCACTCTCTCTATGTGGTGGTGGCTCACTCACTCCCTCAAGGTAGGTGCACTCAATGTCACATATGGTGGAGTCACTCAAATCACTCAAGTAGTGGCGGTGGTGGCTCTCCTCACATGGGAATTAGGGCAGCTCATCATATATGGGGCTAGTGGTGAAGTCACTCTCACTCTCACTATGGTGGCAAAAGTCACTCAAGCCATCATATGTCGCCGTGGTCGAAGGGAAAATCCCATGCTCAACCATCTCGTAGTCGTCGTCGTGGATGAAGGCCGAAGATGGCACATCATCACTCTCGCCATGGATGAAGGCCGAAGATGGCACATCATCAATCTCGCCGTGGATGAAGGCCGAAGATGGCACGTCATCAATCTCGCCTCCAAAGATGGAAGCATCATCTTGGAGCTCATCGGGCTTGGACATCTCGGTGGTACTAGCCTCATGCTCGCCGTCTTGGAGTGTGGTCATCGTGAAGTGAGCTCGGGGTCGAGTAGACTTGGCCTTCATGAGTTCTTGCTCCGCCTTGAGAGCACCAATGTAGTTGTCGTCGAGGGACTTGTAGTTCTCGAGGAAGATAGTCTTGGAGATGTCGTTATTCAATCCGATCATGAAGAAGAACTTCGTCCAAATGGGGTCGTCCACACTGGCTCGTCGCAAGGCTTTCTTCATCTCCAAGAAGTACTCGTCGAGGGACTTGGATCCTTGTATGGTGTTCTCCAATTCGTGTTGAAGATGTTCCATGTAGGTGGAAGGCACAAATTCTCGCCGCATCGCGTTCTTCATCGTGGGCCAAGTAATGGTGAACCTTGTCGAAGGTCTATGAAGCCACCATGTCGATGCGTAGTTGTGGAAGGTACTTGTGGTGCACTTCACTTGATCTTCGGAGGGGACTTGGTGTAGCTTGAGGTAGTCGTCCATCTTGCGCTCCCACTCGAGGTACTCTTCGTGGTCATGAGTCCCAAAGAATGGAATCTCATCGTTGTCGGTGAAGTCGAAGTAGCTCGTGGAAGTAGTGGACTTGAGCTCGAGGAGTAGGCGAAGATGCCGTACGTTCGAAGCCGAAGATGCCTTGAAGTCACTTGGCGAAGATGCCATCGTAGTCGAAGAAGCCGTAGTCTTGGGGTCTTCGTCGTTGTTCTGTATGGCCCGTGCGCACGGGGGTGCAAGAGGCCATGTGCACGGGGTCCCGTGTGCACGGGGGTCGCAGGCCCGTGTGCACGGGGGTGGTAGAGAAGCCAACTCTCGTCCAAAAGTGTGCTCTTCATGGTCTTGTCGATTTCGATGCTTGTGTGTACTTGCCAGAGATGGAAGCTCTTGAACCTTTGCACTTGAGTGTCTTCTCGAAGATGAGGAAGACCGCTTGCAGTTGTTGATGAGGACCTTGAGCTCCTCCATGTGCTTGTCCATCTTTGTGTCGATGAAGTTCTTCATAGCATCGAACTCGTCGTCGTGGTTGTAGACCGGAGATGATGTGATTTGCCTATCCATCACAAGACTCAAGCGAAGGTGAGTAGAAAATGAGATAAACAATACCAAGCTACCTTTTCCCAAAGTTGAGGATGTATCTCGTTCCACTCAATGTGAAATGAAAGAATAGTGGAATTGGTACCGGACTTGTTCACTCACACCTATAAAGTAAAGCTTATCGAGTGGCTTGGTTAGGACAAGTGGCACAAATTCATGCAAATTGAAGTCCAAGATATTGTAAATGTTGAAATAAATCCAAATGACTCAAAATGCAAAGCAAGTGATCACAAATATAGAGGAGGGCAATAAAGAAACACACACGGTGGGATAATGGGGCTTGTGCAACTATAGGGATGAGCAATACAAAAATTGCCTAACGAAGACTAAGCTCGTGTTGCACAAACACTGGGAGAGCACTAGCTTGATTGCACACTTGGGCACGATTCACCACTTGGCACCAACCTATATGTATGCAACAAGAATGTGTCCTATTTCATGTATCCTCATGCGCAATTATCTCTTGTCATGCTCAACTCTCTTTTGCTTATAAGCTTATGATCTTTCTTTTCTTGCTTAAAAGCTTTTTTTTGCTCTTCTCTTCCTTTCCACTTTTCTTATTGAGCATCAACCAATCACATGAGATAAGTATCACAAGATATGCATGGGAGCAAGCAATTGCACTATATGATATATGCAAGGATGCAACAATATGATATCGTATCACTATGGTGCACAAGTTTTCGCGAAGCCCGGCAATACTCGGATAGCTAGTCTCAATAGGTATGAAGGTATGAGCAAAGATGGTGGGGCTATCAAGATGTAATGTCAAGGAAGGAAAAGTTTATGACAGAATGGATACCTTCATCACACTTAACCTTTCACGAAGTCGGGGGTAACCGACCTTGCTTCCGGTTGAAGATGGTCTCAAAGGATGGATGGTCATCGTCGATGCGGAATCTCATGGCGGATGTAGTCGATGGAACAATACAAGTGGCTAGTGGTTGATGAAGATGTAACTGTCCCTAAGTAGCCGAAACACCTTAGGAGACTCAAATCACAACTCAACCAACCACAAATGCAATAAGAACCAAAATGGGTTAGTTTGCGGAAGTTTTATGTGGTGGTGCGGAAGTTATGGCGGAGGGCCTATCCAAAGATGTGAAAATGCACAAAACAATTTGGAGTCAAATGATGGTAAAACCAAAATGGGCAGCTCGGTCACGTTGCTAGCTTTTCAATGAGCCAAAGAACACCCAAATCGGAGTTCGGGAGTGGGAGTTATGGCCGAAAACGTAAAGCGTGCACGACTGTTTCTGGGAGGGCCATGCGCACGGGGTCAAAGGGCCGTGGACACGGGGTCCCATGTGCACGGTACACGGGCCATGGACACGGGGTCACCTGGGAGTTCGCGGGGGGCCGTGGGCACGGGGGTGGCGAAAAAAACGGGATTTCAAAGTCAGATTTGAGAGGGATAAAGAAAAATTAGGCTATGGGGATGCAATAGAAGGTGGATCTACTTGCTAAACACCAGATCCATGGATTGAAATAAACAAAAACTCACAAGAAACATCAAACCATAAAAAATTTGGTATGGCTCTTTTTGTGGGGATTTTTGAAATTGGGCAAGAACAAGCAGAATTAGGCTAGAAAACAAAGAGGGGAGACTCCAATTTTGTGATCAACCTTGCTCTTGATACCATAATGTTGGAGGGTGGAACCCTAGATGGAGATCTTTCATGAATTGGAGGGGAAATCCCCAAGAACAAGAGGAACACAACAGGGAAAACACAAGTGAACGCTAAAGAACAAGTCCAATCATACATCCACTAGACTCAAATCCACACAAGATCCACAAGATACATGAACAATCAAAGGGAAACAAGAAACATGATAGAGTTCATCCCAAATCCTATGAAGGAGATGAGGGCTTGATGATCTAGATAGATCCTTCCCACAAGGAGGTCTTGAATCCCTAGGGATCTTCTCCAAAGGAGGCCTTGAAATCCAATGGAGTGTCTCTCTCTCAAGACGAGGAATCCCACAAGGGGAGGTACATGAGCTAAGCTATAATGTCTAGATCTATTCTTAGCTAAGTCTAAATGGAGGAGGAAGAGGAGTATATATAGGTCCAAGGGATGAAGGGGTAAGCATGGGCGAAATGGGGATTACATGGGCAAAGCCTGCAACAACACTCAGGGGGCCCCATGTGCATGGGGTAAGTGGAGCCCGTGCGCACGGGGTCTCCAGAGACCTGACGCATTAGCCCATGCGCACAGGGTCTGTGAGGCTCGTGGACACGAGGGTCCCATCGGCACAGTACACGCCCGTGCACACGGGGTCTTCAGGACCTTCCAGCCTGGGAGGCCCGTGGGCACGGGGTTGGGGAGGCCCGTGCGCACGGGGTTGCCTGGGAGCTTCTGCCTTATTCTTGGTCGGTTCCTTCTCCTCTTCCAGGCTTCCCTCCTAGATGGTGTAGTTGTACTGTTCCGCATGAACTCGTCCTCGCTATGTGTGAAGCTCCGACAATACCTATGAATGCACACGAAAGGAATGTCAAGTAGTATACCATCCTCAAAGGGGTCAAGTGAACACGTGTAAAGGAGATGATTCACCTTTGTGTATGTGAAGTAGATGTGGCACGTGTCACTTGCCAAATGAACTCTTGACAGGGTGTAACCTTTGTCTGTCGGTATGTTACTTGCCCGAGATTCGATCATCGGTATCTTCATACCTAGTTCAAGCTTGTTACCAGCAAGTCTCTTTACTCTTTCCATAATACATCATCTCGTAACTAACTCCTTAGTCATTTTGCTTGCAAGCTTCTTGTGATGTGTATTACTAAGTGGGCCCAGAGATACCTCTCCGATACACGAAGTGACAAATCCTAATCTCGGTCCATGCCAACTCAACAGACACCTTCGGAGATACCTGTAGAGCATCTTTATGATCACCCAGTTACGTTGTGATGTTTGATAGCACAAAAGGTATTCCTTCGGTGTCCGGGAGTTGCATGATCTCATAGTCGAAGGAATATGTATTTGACATTAAGAAAGCAATAGCAATAAACTAAATGATCATATGCTAAGCTAACGGATCGGTCTTGTCCATCACATCATTCTCCTAATGATGTGATCCCGTTATCAAATGACAACTCATGTCTATAGCTAGGAAACCTTAACCATCTTTTGATCAATGAGCTAGTCTAGTAGAGGCTCACTAGGGACACGGTATTTTGTTTATGTATCCACACATGTATTTAAGTTTCCGATCAATACAATTCTAGCATGAATAATAAACCTTTATCATGAATAAGGAAATATAATAATAACAACTTTATTATTGCCTCTAGGGCATATTTCCATCATGTTCCGTTTGGACTCCAATTGGTATTGATTTTCTGTAGAAGACAAAAACATGCAAAAAACAACAACTGGCATTGGGCACTAGGTTAATAGGTTAGTCCCAAAAAATGATATAAAAATAGCATAATAATGCATATAAAACATCCAAGATGGATAATATAATAGCATGGAACAATAAAAAATTATAGATACGTTTGAGACGTATCAAGCATCCCCAACCTTAATTCATGCTCGTCCTCGAGTAGGTTAATGATAAAAACAGAATTTTTGAAGTGCAATGCTACCTAACATGTTTATCATGTAATATTTCTTTATGCGGCATGAATATTCAGATACATAAGATTCAAAATAGAAGTTTAATATTGACATAAAAACAATAATACTTCAAGCATACTAATAAAGCAATCATGTCTTCTCAAAATATTATGGCTAAAGAAAGTTATCCCTACAAAAATCATATAATCTTGTCATGCTCTATCTTCTTAACACAAAGTATTTATCATGCACAACCCCGATGACAAGCCAAGCAATTGATTCATACTTTTAACGTGCTTCAGCTTTTTCAACTCTCACGCAATATATGAGCTTGAGCCATGGATATAGCACTATGGGTGGAATAGAATATGATGGTGGAGGTTGTGTGGAGAAGACAAAAAGGGAGAAAGTCTCACATTGATGAGGCTAATCAATGGGCTATGGAGATGCCCATCAATTGATGTCAATTCAAGGAGTGGGGATTGCCATTCAACGGATGCACTAGAGCTATAAGTGTATGAAAGCTCAAAAGAAAACTAAGTGGGTGTGCATCCAACTTGCTTGCTCACGAAGACCTAGGGCATTTGAGGAAGCCCATCATTGGAATATACAAACCAAGTTCTATAATGAAAAATTCCCACTAGTAATATATGAAAGTGACCAAATAGGAGACTCTCTATCATGAAGAACATGGTGCTACTTTCAAGCACAAGTGTGGAAAAGGATAGTAACATTGTCCCTTCTCTCTTTTGCTCTCATTTTTTTCTCTTCCCTTTTTTTAATTTTTGGCTCTTTGGCCTCTTTTTTTATTTTGGGCTCTTTGGCCTATTTTTATTTAAGTCTGGAGTCCCATCCCGACTTGGGGGGGGGGGAATCATAGTCTCCATCATCCTTTCCTCACATGGGACAATGCTCTAATAATGATGATCATCACACTTTTATTTACTTACAACTCAACAATTACAACTCGATACTAGAACAAAAATATGACTCTATATGAATGCCTTCGGTGGTGTACTGGGATGTGCAATGATCTAGCGTGACATGTATAAAAAATATGAACGGTGGCCAAGCCACAAATACTATGCCAACTATATGATCATGCAAAGCAATATGACAACGATGGTATGTGTCATAATAAAACGGAACGGTAGAAATTGCATGGCAATATATCTTGGAATGGCTATGGAAATGCCATAATAGGTAGGTATGGTGGCTGTTTTGAGGAAGATATAAGGTGCCTTATGTGTGAAAGAGCGTATCATATCACGGGATTTGGATGCACCGGCGAAGTTTGCACCAACTCTCAAGGTGAGAAAGGGCAATGCACGGTACCGAAGAGGCTAGCAATGGTGGAAGGGTGAGAGTGCGTATAATCCATGGACTCAACATTAGTCATAAAGAACTCACATACTTATTGCAAAAGTTTATTAGCACTCGAAGCAAAGTACTAATATGCATGCTCTTAGGGGGATAGATTGGTAGGAAAAGACCATCGCTCATCCCCGACCGCCACTCATAAGGAAGATAATCAAAAATAAATCATGCTCCAACTTCATCGCATAACGAGAGACCATACGTGCATGCTTCGGGAATCACAAACCTTAACACGAATATTCTTACTAAACCACAATTACTCACTAACATGACTCTAATATCACTATCTTTATATCTCAAAACAAATGCAAGGAATCAAACTTCTCATATATTCAATGATCTTCATGAAAGTTTTTATTATATTTCTCTTGAATACCCATCATATTAGGACTAAATTCATAACCTAAGAAAATTGCCATACTATTTTTAAGACTCTCAAAAATAATATAAGTGAAGCATGAGAGTTCATCAATTTCTTCAAAATAAAACCACCGGCGTGCTCTAAAAAGATATAAGTGAAGCACTAGAGCAAATACCTAGCTCAAAAGATATAAGTGAAGCACACAGAGTATTCTAATAAATTCACGATTAATGTGTGTCCCTCTCAAAAGGTGTGTACAGCAAGGATGATTGTGGCAAACTAAAAAGCAAAGACTCATATAATACAAGACGCTCCAACACTGGTACAGCAAGGTGCTATACAAACGGTTTTTAACCCCTTTCCGCGACGACGTTCTGAACCGTCGCCTAGTGAGTGACCGCGATAGGGGGGTCCTTCCCACACGACCCAGAAACCGTCGGGGATATGCCCTCCTGGCACACACGCTCAGCAAAATGAGGTCGTGTGACCGACGAGCGATCAAATGTGGTTATACGTACAGTAGTGCTAAAAAAATACAATTATACAGGCAAAATCGTTTCCGGTCGTAAGTACATCCCACACAGTCAGTCCCCACTAAACATTTCCGTTCGTATATACATCCCACACAGTCGCTCCAAGGAAAACGTTTTCGTTCGCAGGTACATCACACACAATTTTTCCCATTAAATCGTTTATGATAGCGTTGCCATTGCACACGATATTAACAATTTTATCGTTTGCGTTATTGAATGCATCACACATGGTGCATAGAAGAAACTGTGTGGCAAAGGCTGTCCATCACACACACTTTTTATGTGGTAAACGTTTGCGCAAGGTGGCCTAACGCAAACAGTTTTCAAGAGGATGTCGTGTGTGATTGTTCATTGATCCAACACAGTTTATTCCTAGAAACTGTGTGCGTTGCCTAAGGTCATCGCCCACGGTGTTTTCTCAATAACCGTTTGCAATAGAAAAACCCAATTAGTAGGCTAATTGGCCATTAGCAGGCTAATTGCCCTATTATTAATAATCCATTTATTAATCTAATTGACATTTCATATTAAGCACACAATATATTTCATTTCCATATTAAGGAAGCAGGATTTCATAATTGAAATACATCATAGTACAACATCATATAGCTTCAGCACTCAGCTACCCCATTACACAACTGCACCAGCACCAAGTTTCACATGCAACATCTAGAACCTTTTGAAATTAGCATCATAGACGGTACATTGACAGATGCATCTCATCTGGAAAACTGCTAAAGCAGAAGGCGAATATTGAGCCTTCATTGATGTTGAAGGTCTTTGCAACTTTAGGCCAGTGCCTATGGATGATTGATCGTCCATCCTTCGTCCTCTTCAGGAACACTTCAATATTGAACCGTGGGTGTTGTATGAAAACCTTCCTCGCCTCCTGACCATAGAGGTGGTTTGAGAGGTAATCATCAGTGAACTACTTTGGAAAGGCCTGAAAACAAGGATGTGTATAAATATCTTCTCTATATTAGAAATGGGGCAAAGGAATAAAAAAAAGGCAAGGTATAATAGTTAGTACCATCTTGTAGTGAACTGATGTCTTCTTCATTGTGCAGACAAAGATCTTGTTGCTTTTTGTCGCTAATTTCTTTATCCTAACAATTTTTCTGAGTTTCTTGACTTGATTGATATTCATGGACAACTCATTTCCCCATATGCAAAAAGGGTCGAACAGTGGGTCAAAACCTCTGACAGCAGGACCTACATGTGCAAGACCGAATTGTTAAAAACCTAAATATTAGAATGGTTCCTGCCATTGCACAATAATGTGCTATTAGACAAAGGACCATGCATGTGCTAACCTCGATTGTAAACCTCAGCGCTTCCCATTGTTTCCCTGCAACACATATAAGGTACTTAGTCATCAGGTTAAGTGAGGGTTCGCATGCTATCAGTAAAATATGTTGATGAAAAATAAGCACATTGCAGATTCATCAGATTAATTCAAGCCACATGGAAAACCCATTTATCCAAACCAAGCATGATTATGAACTAGGAAATATAGCACTTGTATATGTTTCTCATGTATTAAGTGCAGCCAAATTCGATTTATTCCTCACATGCACAACAATACAAAATTCTACCCATGACAATTGGACATCGCATTGCAGAATTGAACCAAGCAGTTAACTAAACACCACAACAAATGAACCAAACATTAACTGAGCACCACATTGCACAATATAACATACTCCTAATAGAAGATCAGACAGTTAACCAAACCAAGCATGCTTAACAACTTGGAAATATAGAAATTGTATTTGTTTCTCATGTATTTAGTACAGCCAAATTCAATTTATTTCTCACATGGTATACAATAACAGAATGCACCCACAACAATTGAACATCGCATTGCAGAATTGAACCAAACAGTTAACTAAACACCATAACAAATGAACCAAATGTTAACTGAGCACCACATTGCACAATATAACATACTCCTAATAGAAGATCAGATAGTTAACCAAACCAAGCATGCTTAACAACTTGGAAATATAGCAATTGTATTTGTTTCTCATGTATTTAGTACATCCAAATTCGATTTACTTATCACATGGTATACAATAACAGAATACACCCACAACTATTGAACATCGCATTGCAGAATTGAACCAAGCAGTTCACTAAACACCACAACAAATGAACCAAATGTTAACTGAGCACCACATTGCGCAATGTATAACATACGAGAAGATCAGACAGTTAACCAAACCAAGCATGCTTGACAACTTGGAAATATAGCAATTGTATTCGTTTCTCATGTATTTTGTAAAGATAAATTCGATTTATTTCTCACATGGAAGACAATATAAAATTGCAGCCTGAAGAATTGAACATCATATTTGCATAATTGAACCAAACAATTAACTGAAGACGACAACTAATTAACCAAACAGTTAATAAGTGAGCACCACATTGCACGACATATAGAACATATACACTAGAGCAACAGATTGCATGGTAAAATTAGATAGCACAATTCATTAGAATTTGTTAAGGAAAGGCAGGAGCAGCACACGCAACGGGTAAACCGAGCATGCTTAACCGGCGTAGCTAGCAAATGGCAAGGTGCTCCTCCAAGATCTGGGGGTCGGCACGAATGGCAGCCATCGCGACCTCATCCGCGCGTGCGGCCGCAATTTGCTTCTTTGCTGCCAAATGCTCCTTGAGCTCCTGCCTATACTGCGTGCACCATGGCTTAGGGCGGCGCTTATTTGGTGGAGGGGTCGGTGATTTGGGTGGAAGGTCTCGCACCGGCGGTGGGGGCATGTGGGATGTGGAAGGAGGAGGAGGATGGGGGTCGGGTGTGGATTACCTGTCTGGATAGACGAGGCCGAGCAGCGTGAAGGAGAGTCGCCGGTGAGGAGGCGGCGCTGCAAGCAAGGAGTGAAGGTTTCAACTTGGAAAGGAAGGCGGAAACAGGGGAAATGTGGCTTTTGGTAAGGGGGAGGGGCAGGGAGGTAGATATTTCCGCGGAAGCTGAAAATTTTGAATCGGTTCAGCGAAAAAACTGGCGCGCAAAGTGTCATCAGACACGGTCCCTTATTCAGAACTGTGTACGATATGTGAACATCACAAACGATTCAGATAGCTTAACCCGTGTGTGATGAGTTTGAACGTCAAAAATTTTGGTTCAAATTTCCCTGGTTACAGTCGTCATCCACGTCATTGCATAATTTGGGTACACAAAGGAGACTACAGCACACCCATACTTCTTAATCGAGCAAGTTCAGCAATAAAACAGATCTAGCTGACCTAAACATTACTCTAACAAATTAAAGACCGGCGCGCTTAATTAAACAAAACAAAGAGTACTACTACGGCTGGTGCTCGTCGATCTCCGCCGCCTCCTCCATGTCCAGCTCACGCCCGACGGTCTCCTAGGGAAGGGGCTCCATGGCATCCATCACACCATACTCGGCAAGCATCTCGCCATCCGTGTCCGCCATCTCTTTGGAAAAGGCCGCCATGAGCTGGGCGTGGGCGGCTGCGATCTGGGCTTGGACGGGCTCCGTCGTGGCAAGGTATGCGGCGGAGGAACGGACGGCTGCTCGAACGCTCTCGGCAATTGCCAACTCTTTGGCCGTGGGTTGCCGACCGTTGTCGGAGAAGCTTCGTTCGATTTGTGCGGTGACCGCCACGAGCTGGACGTGGGCGGCCTCGACATGGTCGTGGGCGGCCTCCATCAGGGCTAAGGCCACCGCTGCGGAACGGACAGCTGTTGTGCCGCTCTCGCCAGTTGCTATCCCCGAGGCAGATGTTGTTGCCGCCACCTGAGAAGCAACAGCGGCCGTTTGGGCTGCCTTGGCCGCCTGGTCGCAGATTGTGGCCGCGCTCATGCACCTTGTTAGCACGTGCATGGCGGCTGCGGCCACGCTCTTGTCAGAGTGGGCCGCCGAAGTTGCCCTCATGACGCGGGTCCACGTCCCCATCTTTCACCGGCGACGATTGAAC
This sequence comes from Thinopyrum elongatum, assembly GCA_011799875.1. Taxonomy (NCBI): domain Eukaryota; kingdom Viridiplantae; phylum Streptophyta; class Magnoliopsida; order Poales; family Poaceae; genus Thinopyrum; species Thinopyrum elongatum. Next base: position 396,327,274 of record CM022298.1, on the reverse strand, counting down.
AGTGAAATGATATTCTGGGAGCGAGCTAGTGTGCTTGATACGCCGGCTGTGGACTGTAGCCGACGCACCTTCTCGCATAAGCCATATGCGTACTATACACCGACGGTGCTCCAAGATATTTTGTACTGCATCTCACACGGTTGGTGATAATAAACTATGTGCGATCTACTTGATTTTTCATCTTGATTTGAATTACATAATGGGGTCACAGCGGCAATGGAGGGTGTTTGAATTGCTAGAACTTTTATCTGCAGTGAACATGAAACTATATGTGTGTCGTAAAAACATTGGAATTATTCAGGGTTCGTTTGGACATTTTATACATTAAATTGGTTTTCTAGCCATTTCAGGTGCACAATTCAAAATTAAACTACATGCACATGCTCCGGTGCACCAACATGGGTTGTAAAATCATATATGTGTCCATGGGTTTATTCTTATGTCCCATGCAAGAAATGGAGATGAATTTCGAACACCACGGCACCGTGGCTCTCCGGCAAACGTTGAGGTACTTGCTTTTATAATTCTAGTAAATCCAAAACCCGTCTGAAATTCATGAACCTTGGCATGCTATCATGGAATGGCATCAACATGCTGGGGTAAAAAATATTGTCCCATTTGGGACAGGTTATGGTATAAGCTTCTCACAAACCTGAGCTTCTCACAAGAAGCCTCATGGTTCCGTTAGGGAAACGTGTCACCTTTGTGGACAAAACGATATTCGTCGCCTCTTCTTGCTTTCAATTTTTTCCTGGTGTCAACATAGAACAACAGGAGTGTCATGTTAAATTTTGGAATTTTTCGAGGATCGTTTGGACATTTTTATACGTTAACTGAGTTTTCTAGGCATTTATGTGCATAATTCAAAATTGAACTACATGCACATGCTCCAGTCCATAAAAATGGGTTGCAAAATCAAATGTGTGTCCTTGGTTGCAAGCTTAGGTCACATGCAAGAAATGAGAATGAATGTCAAACACCTTGACACTGTCGCTCGGCCGCTAACATTGAGATATGTGGTTTTAAAATTCTAGTAAATCGAAAACTCGTCTGAAATTCATGAAACTTGACATGATATCATGGAACGGCATCGACATGCCATGGTAAAAATATTGTCCCATTTGGGGCAAGTTTGGGTATAAGCTTCTCGCAAACCAGAGCTTCTCTCACAACAAGCCTGATGGTTTCGGTAGGGAACGTGCCATCTTGGGAGACGAAACGATATCTATTGCCTCTTCTTACATTCAAAAATTTTCTCGTGTCAACATAGAACAACAGGAGTGTTGTGTCAATTTTTGGGATTTTTCGGGGTTCGCTTGGACATTTTTATACATTAACTGAGTTTTCTATGCATTTATGTGCATAATTCAAATTTGAACTACATGCACATGCTCCAGTGCATATAAATGGGTTCAAAATTTAAATGTGTGTCCTTGGTTGCTTGCTTAAGTCCCATGCAAGAAATGAGAATGAATGTCGAAAACCTTGCCACCGTCGCTCGGTCGCTAACATTGAGATACATGGTTTTTAAATTCTAGTAAATCGAAAACGCGTCTGAAATTTATGAATCTTGACATGCTAGCATGGAACGGCATCAACATGTCGTGGTAAAAATATTGTCCCATTTGGGGCAGGTTGGGGTATAAGCTTCTCACAAACCAGAGCTTCTCACAACAAGCCTCATGGTTACGGTAGGAAACGTTTCACCTTTCTGGACGAAACGATATCCGTTGCCTCTTCTTGATTTCAATTTTTTTTCTAGTGTCAACATAGAACAACATGAGTGTTGTGTTAATTTTAGGAATTTTTCGGGGTTCATTTGGACATTTTTATACATTAACTGAGTTTTCTATGCATTTATGTGCATAATTCAAATTTGAACTACAGGCCCATGCTCCAGTGCATGTAAATTGTTTGAAAAAACAAATCTGTGTCCTTGGCTGCATGCTTAGGTCCCATGCAAGAAATGGGAATGAATGTCAAACACCTTGCCACCGTCGCTCGGCCGCAAACATTGAGATACATGGTTTTTAAATTCTAGTAAATCCAAAACTCGTCTGAAGTTCATGAAACTTGACATGCTATCATGGAGCGGCATCAACATGCTGTGGTAAAAAAATTGTCCCATTTGGGGCAGGTTTGGGTATAAGGTTCTCGCAAATCAGAGCTTCTCATAACAAGCCTGATGGTTTCGGTAGGGAACGTGCCACCCTTGGGGATGAAACGATATCCATTGCCTCTTCTTGCTTTCAAAATTTTTCTAGTGTCAACATAGAACGACAGGAGTGTTGTGTCAATTTTGGGGATTTTTTGGGGTTCGCTTGGACATTTTTATACATTAACTGGGTTTTCTAGGCATTTTATGTGCATAATTCAAATTTGAACTACATGCGCATGATCCAGTGCAGAAAAATGGGTTGACATATGAAATGTGTGTCCTTAGGTGCATGCTTAGGTCCTATGCAAGAAATGGGAATGAATTTCAAACACCAGGGCACTGTTGATTGCCGGCAAAACGTTGAGATACTTTGTTTTTAAATTCTAGTAAATCCAAAACTCGTCTGAAATTCATGAAACTTGGCATGCTATCATGGAATGACACCCGACATGAAACTTGGCACAGCTCGGGTACATGCCAGCGCCAGCGCCCGTGCCCCTGCCCGTGCGCGCCCCTCCACCCACCGCGGCGCAGGTCCCCGTGTGTTTGCCCGCACCCGCCGCGCCCGTGCCTGTGCGTGTGCCCCCCTCAGCGGCATGGGACGCCGCCGTCGACCGCTACCTCGCAACGCTGCCAGTTGTCGTCCTCCCGCACCTCGCCCGTCGATCCCGCGACAACATGATGTTTGATTTCCAAGTGAAGAACATTTTGTGCTGCCTTGAAGACTTCAACAACGGCGTCCCGGAGGACGACAACGACAACGCCGGCGCGGCACGCCGCCTCCGCCGCCGCTGGAAATAGTTTTTTTGGGGTTTAATATTGTATCTCGATCATATGAATATAAATTCGCAGTGTGACTGAGTGAAAGATATGGTTTGACCGAACTTGCGTTTTTCTCTCTTAATGTACAAACTTATCAAACGATTTTCTTTTGAAAAAAACGTCAATGGTTTTTAAATATAAAACACTCATCGCAAATGTTTTAGTTAGAACACCCGTATGCAAACCGACAGCTTCCCCAGGAAGCCAAGGGAAAATGTGCCGAGCAGGATTTGTGCAGCTCTTGATCGCAAACATTTTAGATAGAACACCCGCATGCAAAGTGAGAGCTATGGTCTTCCCCCTTAAGTCAAGGGAAAATTCGCAGCGCAGGATTTGTGCATCTTTTCAACGCAAACAGTTCAGATTGAATACGGTATGCAAAGCCAGACTTTGGCGCTAAGCCAAGAGAAAATGTGCCGAGCAGGATTTGTACATCCCTTCAACGCAAACGGTTGTTTTGGATGATCCATGTGCAACCACGTACAGATAATTTGGTAAGATTTGCATCTGTCATATTGGGTATATTGCCATTTGTCAAACTGGAAAGATTGACATTTGTTGATCTAGTAACATTGCCATTTGTCAACCTTGTAACACTGCGATTTGTCAAAATATGCAGCTAAAAATCACTAACACTATCTAATTTTTGTAACTAAAATTCAGTAATTAAGCATAGATTTCATTCATATATTAAGCAGTCGTTCTTTATACAAACAGTTCAACTCAACAGCTGAACCGACCAAACTTTTCCCCAATTGTTGCCAACCACGTGCTGAAATAGCTAGTTCAACTATATAGACTAGCTAATTTTAAGTACGTTGTACAGTTTCACCACATCTATAGTCAGATGAACTGAATAAAATAGCCCCTAAATACTACTACTACGGAGGGGCTTTGTACTACTTCCGGCAGCCTCTCCTCTGCCGAGCGCACTCAGTAAGAGGCAGAGGAGGAGGAGCCTACCGACGAGCTGGACAACTGCAATACAGTGCCTGCCGCTGCTGCACCTTCAGCGACGCTCACCTCGAACGCCCTCTGCCGCTCTAGACGACCCCTCTCGAAGCGGTGGTTCTCCTCATAGATCTCCTGATTCCTCGCCTCTGAGATGGCGTGTGCTGCGGCCACGGTGGCGGTAAGGCTCTTTGCGTGCTCGACGAGGCGCTCCTCCTCCTCCCGCAGGAACTCGGTGTAGCGCGCAAGGTCGCTGACGCACGTGCAGGCCTCCACCTCCGCCTCCTGCCTTCGAGCGGCGGTGGCGGAACGGGTGATGACCCCGGCGGTCGACGGTGGGCTGGCGGCCACGGCGGCCGACGATGGGGTGGCGGCCACGACCACCACCTCCCGACTTCGGGCCGCGGCGGCTGAGCGGGTGATGGCCACGGTGGCCGGCAGTGGGGTGGCGGCCACGACGGCCACCTCCCGCCTTCGGGCCGCGGCGGCGAAGCGGGCGATGGCCCTGGCTTTCGACGGTGGTGTGGCGGCCACGGCGGCAGACCACCGGCAACGGAAGCCGGCAACAGCTGCCGACAGGCAGCGGCGATGGAGCGTGTGGTGGGTGTTCCGCGCACACCCAATAGGGACGCCACGCGCACTACACTACGATGGGGACTGCGCCGCCGCCGCGGTGTAGCCTCCCAGCTGGAGCTGTCCTCTGATGACGGCGGAGTGGCCGAGTGACGACGACGGACCGGTGCCATTGGTGATTGTGGGAGAAGCAGACGAGATAAGCTACAGGGAGGGAGGGGAAAATGCGACGCAGGACTCGCCGGCCATGAGGGTTTATATAACAGGCCGGTAAGCATTGGGATTTTGGGGGATTTCACCGAGTCAGGCGGGAAGCTTGCACGGGAACCTGCGAGGTTGCGCGGGAACGGGCTCACCGACGATTCATTGGCGCCACTTCGAGCCACCGTTTGTCCAAAAGAACGCCCCCGCACGCTGCGCAAGCTTGCGCTGTAAGCCGTCTACGGCAGCGGGGTGACAAGACGTGCGAGAGGAGGACGAAAGGCCACGTACACATATGGTTAATAAAAAAAACGTTTGCGATTTAATTACCTACTATACCCCCGTTCTGCTTTATAAGTAGGATTTAACTAATAAAATACGAATGCATGTCGCCAAAGATTATATCGTTGGATTCGTATTTGAACATAGTTTCCAATTATATAATTTTTATAACATGCATTAACATTTTGTTGGTTAAATTTAAGGGCAAAGTATGGCACAGAATATAAAGGGGACTAATAGACCAAGACGGAGGTAGTAGCACACGGCCGCTCTCTACGCAGCGACGCAACTGTCGGCCGGCTTGTAGGCGACCATTTCCTGCGTGTTCAACTGCTCTATGCATGTGGTTGCTTGTGGTTGAGGCGTCCGCGGCGCGCTCCGCTCGCGTTCCGCTGCGCGCGCTCTGCTCTCGCGTCCCTCCAGTCACTCTGCCCTCGTCCCTCCACGCGCGCTGCCAGTGTTTGGGTCCGACGCACGATCACGCACGTTCATGTGCATGCGGTTGCGCCGGGCGTGGCGCGACGATGCAGTTACCCGCTGCAAAAACTGTCATGCGGACGCGCCGTGAATCCAGGCCGCCCGGCCCCCATTTATTCCTGCGGCCATTTACCTTCATCTCTCGCACCACACGACACAATAAGCACACCGACGACGACACATACAGAGTGGACATCCAACGGTTCCAATGGCGCTCCCCGTGGCTCCAATGGCGCTCCCAGCGGCCGACGACGACAACGGCGGGCAGTTCACCACGCATCACGTAGTGGACACCCACGTGAGGGAGAAGGCCCTCTCGGTGGTGTACACGAACGAGCCGGTCTCGGTGGAGAGCTCCATCCAAACTATGGAGCAGTTGCTTGCCGAGGACAAGTACCAAGTGGTCGGCTTCGACCTCGAGTACACCATGTGTCGTGCCGGGCACGATCAGAAGGTTGCCGTCGCCCAGTTGTGCGTGTGACATGACGTCCTCGTCTACCACTACCACCTGGCCACAAGTCCTTGCGAGCGTTTCTCCAGTTTTATCAACAGCTCTGACTACAGTTTCGCTACGGTGGATACCACCAACGATCAAAAAGCGCTCAAGGTTTGGGGCTTGAAATGCCAGAATCTTGTCAACATCCAGGACCACTACAAGGTCTGGGGCAGCGATAACAACAAACAGAACTCCCTGGTTGACCTCGCCTCGGCCATCATTGACCCCTACTACATGAAGATGAAGGATGAGAGCAAGAAGGACAAGAAAGCCTAGCACAGTGTCTGGCATGAGAGACTGGATGAACAACACGTCAAGTACGCGGCCAAGGACGCGTACACAAGCTACGAGATGTACATGCGGATCGTTGACATGAGGAAGTGTCTTCTTCCTGCCCCAGACAAGGGATCGAGCCACAGAGCAGTGGCAGGAGCGTCACAAGAAGTAGATGACTAGACGATCATTTCTCCTAGTTTAGAATGCATGCAATTGTTTATTGAGGTGTGTATGAATGATCTATATAGTCACTTATGTAATTGGATGTTTATTTCAGTTATATATACATGTTATTTTTCTATAGACAGAGCAAATCACACGGCTTATTAGCAGCAATCGTCTGTGTTATTATTGGTCTTCACACACATTTCTGATTACGGACCTGTTTGCCGCGTATCACACACATCTTGTTCAGTTGAACCGTTTCCATTGTGTTGCCTAATCACACACAATTCATCCTAGTGAATTGTATGCCGTATATCGCACACACCCTCATCTGGCTGCCCGTTTCTGTTGTTCTTCATCATCGCAAATAGTTCTTTTGGATTAACCGTTTGCCACTCATCGCACACGCAACTCTAATATGCACCGTGTTTGATGTCGCCGCCATCGCAAACGTTTTGCATATTTTTTGACGATTTTATTACATCACTATTTTTTATTGATGCATCGCACACAGTTTCATCGAAGGGTCTCTGATTCGACTGTCGCGTTTGGACCATCCTGCAGTAGTGCAAGCAAAACACATATCATGTGGTGAATAAAAATATAGCCTCAAGTAATTTACCGATAGATTGAAGATAAAAGAGGGGATGCCATCCGGGGCATCCCCAAGCTTAGATGCTTGGTTGTTCTTGAATATTACCTTGGGGTGCCTTGGGCATCCCTAAGCTTAGGCTCTTGCCACTCCTTATTCCGTAGTCCATCGAAACTTCACCCAAAACTTGAAAACTTCACAACACAAAACTCAACAAAAAACTCGTGAGATCTGTTAGTATGATAAAACAAATCTCCACTTTTAAGTAATGTTGTAAACTCATTCCAATTTTATATTTGCATTATATCTACTGTATTCTAACTTCACCATGGATCATACCCCTCGATACTACCCATAGATCCATCGAAATAAGCGAACAACACAACAAAAAACAGAATCTGTCAAAAACAGAACAGTCTGTAAAGACCCGAATTAAATTCATACTTGTATAAATCCAAAAATTCTGAAAAATATGTACAATGTAGAAAATATGTATATCCGTATTATGTAAAAACTTCAGAATTTTTCCACGTTCCAGCAAATTCTAATAATTCTTCTACTGGACACAAAAGTTTCTGTTTTTTCGGCAAAATCAAATCAACTATCATCCAAATCATCCCAAAGGTCTTACTTGGCTCAAACACTAATTAAAACATTAAAACACAATCATAACAGCAGTATAATTGCGTATTTATTGAAAAATGTAAGCAAAAACAAAAAACATAAAATAAAATTGGGTTGCCTCCCAACAAGCGCTATTGTTTTACGCCCCTAGCTAGGCATATTGCATAGATCTAAGTATTGTCATCTTTGGTATTCAATCCATAAGTGGCCCTCATAATAGATTCATATGGCAAGTTAATTTTCTTTCTTGGAAAGTGTTCCATGCCTTTCCTTAACGGAAATTGAAATCTAATTCTTTCATATCAATAATTGCAACAATCGTTCGAAGGAAAGGTCTACCAAGAATAATAAGGCATGTAGGATTGCAATCTATATCAAGCACAATAAAATCTACAGGCACATAATTCCTATTAGCAACAATAAGAACATCATTAATTCTTCCCATAGGTTTCTTAATAGTGAAATCCGCTAAGTGCAAATTTAAGGGACAATCATCAAATTTATGGAAACCTAGCACATCACATAAAGTTTTTGGAATAGTGGAAATGCTAGCACCCAAATCACACAAAGCATTACACTCATAATCTTTAATCTTAATTTTAATAGTAGGTTCCCATTCATCATAAAGCTTTCTAGGGATTGAAACTTCCAACTCAAGTTTTTCTTCAAACGATTTCATCATAGCATCAACGATATGTTTAGTAAAAGCTTTATTTTGATTATAAGCATGAGGTGAATTAAGCATAGATTGTAACAAGGAAATACAATCAATCAAAGAACAATTATCATAATTAAAGTCCTTGAAATCCAAAAGAGTGGGCTCATCACTAGTTAAAGTTTTGACCTCGTCAAACCCACTTTTATCAATTTTTTCATTAAGATCTTCACTCTTCAAATTATTGGGACGTCTTCTAGCTAAAGTTGACTCATCTCCAGTCCCTTCTTTATCAAATTTTATATTAGCAAACAAAGATTCAATAGGAGTCACACCAATCACTTTAAGATCTTCATCATGATTCAAAGATTCCGGTTTAGCAACCATCCTATTTATTAACGTAGTTTGTTTATCGGAAATTTGGCCTACGAAATTTTTGATATGAATGAGTTGAGATTTAAGAACAATAACTTCCTTATTAACCTCATCAAGCTCTTTATTGATATACTCAATCATAGTATTTTGTTCTTTAAGTTCAATCCTAAAGAAACTATTATACTCAAATTGTAAAGACGTGAAGCTTTTTGCATTATTTTCAATTTGTTCCAACTTTCTGTGGTAAAGATCAAGACCTTTAGATTGAGACATGATGGCAAAGCAAGCAATCTAGCACACAAGCAAACAAAAAGAAAACGAAAAGAAGGTGAATAAAAAGGCAAATATTTTTGTGTTTTTTTGAAAACGTTTTAGAAGTGGGGGAGAGGAAAACAAGAGGCAAATGGCAAATAATGTAAATGCAAGAGATGAGAGTTTATGATGGGTACTTGGTAGGCTTGATGTAGATCCTCCCCGGCGACGGCGCCAAAAATTCTTCCTGCTGCTTCTTGAGCTTGCGTTGGTTTTTCCCTTGAAGCGGAAAGGGTGATGCAGCAAAGTAGAGATAAGTATTTCCCTCAGTTTGAGAACCAAGGTATCAATCCAGTAGGAGGAACACACAAGTCACCAATGGTTGCACCTACACAAACAAACAAATACTTGCACCCAACGTGATAAAGGGTTTGTCAATCCCTTCATGGTTACTTGCAAGGTTGAGATCTGATAGAGATCGGTATAAAAGATAAATAAAAGTTCCAAATAAATTAAAGGTAAATAAATTGCAGAAAGGTATTTTTGGGTTTTTGGTTTTATAGATATGAAAATAATATGATAAAAATAGACCCGGGGGCCATAGTTTTCACTAGAGGCTTCTCTCTTGAAAGAACACATACGGTGGGTAAACAAATTACTGTTGAGCAATTGATAGAAAAGCGCAAAGTTATGACGATATCTAAGGCAATGATCATGAATATAGGCATCACATCCGTGACAAGTAGACCGACTCCTGCCTGCATCTACTACTATTACTCCACACATCGACCGCTATCCAGCATGCATCTAGTGTATTAAGTTAAAAAGAACGGAGTAACGCCTTAAGCAAGATGACATGATGTAGAGGGATAGATCCAATCAATATGAATAAACCCCACCTTTTTATCCTTAATGGCAACAATACAAATGCGTGCCTCGCTACCCCTTTTGTCACTGGGTGAGGACACCGCAAGATTGAACCCATTACGAAGCACCTCTCCCATTGCAAGAAAAATCAATCTAGTTGGCCAAACCAAATCAATAGATCGGAGAGAAATACAAAGCTATCTTAATCATGCATAAAAGAGTTCAGAGAAGACTCAAATTATGTTCATAGATAATCTGATTATAAATCCACAATTCATCGGATCTCAACAAACGCACCGCAAATGAAGATTACATCGAATAGATCTCCAAGAACATCGAGGAGAACATTGTATTGAAGATCAAAGAGAGAGAAGAAGCCATCTAGCTACTAGCTATGGAACCGTAGGTATGTGGTAAACTACTCACACATCATCAGAAGGGCAGCAAGGTTGATGTAGAGGCCCTCTGTGATCGAATCCCCCTCCGGCAGAGGACCGGAACAGGTCTCCAGATGGGATCTTACGAGGACAGAAACTTGCGGCGGCGGAAAAGTATTTTTGGTGTGCCTTATGGTACACGGGGAATATTTGGGTATTTATGGAGCTGAGATTAGTGTTAGTGGAGCCACGGGGGGCCCACAAGCTCATAGGGCGCCCCTCTAGGGGTGTGCCTAGTGAGCTTGTGGCTCACCCGTGGACCTTCTGGCCTCCTCCCGAAGCTTCCTAGGTGTCTTCTGGTCCAAGAAAAATCGTCAAAAAGTTTCGTTCCGTTTGGTATTGATTTTCTGTAAAAGACAAAAAACATGGAAAAACAACAACTCGCACTGGGCACTAGGTTAATAGGTTAGTCCCAAAAAATGATATAAAATAGCATAATAATGCATATAAAACATCCAAGATGGATAATATAATAGCATGGAATAATCAAAAAAAAATATACGTTGGAGACGTATCATAGACCGGCATGCTGGCCTCTCTGTTGGGCCTAGGTAGGAGTACGGCATGTCAATCAGCCAAGGCCGGGCATGACCCAGAAAAGTGTGTCCGGCCAAAGCTAATCGAGCATGTTGGGTAAGTTTGTGCACCCCTGCAGGGAAGTTAGTCTATTCGAATAGTCGTGTCCATGGTAACGGACGCTCGGAGTTGTATCCGGATCTATACAACTAGAATTGGATACTAGAGACACTAAATGGATATGATGGTTCCGGGATTGCTTTCTCGCAGGGAGTCGAGGAAGGATCTCTGGGCGTTGATACTACAACATACTTACTACTATTATGTTATGTTACTCTACTATCTTCTGTTGCTGCAAGATGCTAGCCTTCGATAGGCTAGGCCTTCCCTCTATTTTGGCATTTCTGCAGTCTAGTCCAAAGATACGGCCCCATTCCTTAAATACCGATGCATACTTAGAATAGATCTGATGTAAGTCTTGCGAGTACTTCGGATGAGTACTCACGGTTGCTTTGTTACCCTTTTTTCTCCTCTATCCAATTGGTGCGATCAGATGACGGATCCCAGGAGCCAGATGCCACCACCGACGACTACTACTACCCCGAGGGTGCCTACTACTACGTGGAGGCCGCCGATGACCAGGAGTAGTTAGGAGGCTCCCAGACAGGAGGCCTTGCCTTTTCGATCATTGTTGTTGTTGTTTGTGCTAGCCTTCCTAACGCAGACTTGTTTACCATATGTCTGTACTCAGATATTGTTGCTTTCGCTGACTCTTGTGTATTCAACCCCTCGAGGCCCCTGGCTTGTAATATAAAGCTTGTATTATTTTGTGTGTGTCTAGAGTTGTGTTGTGATATCTTCCCGTGAGTCTCTGATCTTGATCGTGCGCATTTGCGTGTATGATTAGTGCGCGATTAAGTCGGGGCGTCACAACAAGGACCTACATACTTTCAATCTCGCAATGCTTGCAAAACAAGCATGGCGGCTGCTTATCAGCCCTGAATCAGTCTGTGCACAAGTCTTGAAGGCAAGATATTATCCGGAGTCGGATGTGCTTCATGCAGAGCTCAAACTAGCAACATCCTATGCTTGGTGTGGTATTATGCAAGGTATAGGTGTTCTGAAGGAGGAAGTAATCAGAAGAATAGGAAATGGGATTGAAACAGAGATCTGGACCGAACCTTGTCTCCCTAGAGATGGCAGTAGGCTTCCCATCACACCAAGAGGTCACACGATTATCCAAAGAGTGGGGGAACTAATCGACCATGTTACCGGACAATGGGATGTGGCTCTTGTTGAGGGTCTGTTTTGGAGGATTTACGCCCAATGCATTTTGTCAGTACTGTTGCATGATGACTTTGAAGACGATTGGGCATGGCACTATGATACTAGCGGTGTTTTCAGTCTCAAATCGGCCTACAGGATGCTCCGGCAACTCCAACTCATGGCGAACACACGACAATCTGGTCAATCTTCATCCGATAGCAGCAGGCTAAACTGGAAGGGTATATGACAGATCAAATGCCCACCAAGGATGAAGCACTTTCTCTGGCGACTGGCACATAACAGCCTGCCCCATAGATGGAGTATCCAGCGTCGCGAAATCAAACTGGATACCCTCTGTTCGATATGCAAACGGCTGAATGAAGATGGTGCTCACACTTTTCTTCATTGCAAAATGTCCGAGCTGTATGGAGGAGGATGGACTTGGAGCTGGTTCAGCTTACCACGACCAGGGAAATGGTGCAAGCAATCCTGACAAAACAAGACGAGGGAAAATTACGATGTGTGGTGATGTTGTGCGTATGGTGGGATATACGAAACAAGGTGAACGCAGGTGAGCCGATGAGATCCATAGAAGCTGTGTGCCATAGGATACAAACAAGTCTCAATGATTGTGCTAGCCTGATGGCAGTAAAGGAGAGCAAACAAGTTCAGAGTCAGCAAGTATGGGTACCACCGGCAGGAGATGAGGTGAAAATAAATATTGATGGTAGTGCTTCATCAGACAGCTCAAATGGTGGCTATGGATTTATCATTCGGGGTTCTGAAGGTCAAGCGGTTGCTGCAGATGTTGGCAATATAGCCCGTGCTCTGAATCCTTTTCACACTAAAATTGTGGCTTGTCTGAAAAGCCTACAAGCTGCAAGCCAACTAGGTATAGCTTCTGTTGTTGTAGAAACGGACTCAACTACACTCATGCATGCAATCAGGGGAAAGGGCCAAGACCGCTCGGCCATTGGAGTCATTTTCAAGTAAATTAAAATCTTCATTAGGTTAATTTTTTTACATTTTGTGATTGTTTATTACCCAAGGGGTTGTAATAAGGTAGCTGACAGTTTAGCTGTCCATGGCACACATATGGGCCACTCATCCTCAGCCTTCTGGCCGGACGGGGCTCCAGATTTTGTCCACGCTTTGCTTGCCAGTGATTTAGCTGGATGTTCTGGTTAATGGAATAGAGTGTATTCTGGATTAAAAAAACATAAGCTTTTCCGGTAAGTCGGTGGGACAGTTAAGGCGAGTTTCAAGGAATGGTGCTTGTAAAAGAATGGAAGGTTTCTGGTAGGAAAAGGAACACTATTTTTTTTTTGAAGTAGTAGAGATTCTTCTCCTCTCCCTCTCTCTTTCTGGTTCATTAGAAATAAGGAATCCATACATACCAATAATAATAAATAATTTTCTTTTTGATATTTTTGACAGTCACAATATTTTACAGAAAACCCCCTCATGTTTCTGAGAATAAACCCGCAGACCATAAAAGGGTTTGTACTATAGGGGGTTTTCGTCTGGGCCTGCGCTTGATTCGCTGGGCCTTTAGGCACACATAGTTGCATTTTTTTTTCTTACGAGCCACGAGGAAAGCAAGTGGGTCGCTCAGCTGGGCGTGTCCGAAAAAATATTTCTCGTGTGAGATTCGTGCAACCGTGGATCGAATTGTGGTCTCCTGGATGCTAGATCACGCTGCATACCACTAGGCCATCGAACTGTGGTCTCCTGGATGCTTTTGCTAGGTCACGCTGCATACCACTAGGCCATAGACAGGTTCATGTTAACTGGTAGGGCGCGAACAAGTTGAGGTTGAAAAGAGCCGGCTTTTCCAATGGTTATCCAGATTTTTTTTTTCTATTTTTTTACCGATTTTCTTTGTTTTTTTTTCTCTATTTGGTTTTTTCAATGCTTTCTTTTCTCTTTGTTTTTGTTTTGGTTTTTTGTTTGTTTCATTCTCGTTTCTCATCAGTTTTCTTTGTTTTCTCTTGGGTTTTATTTTTTTTATACACATTGTTGGTATATGTCAAATACATGTGTAACATTTTTCAAACACAAGATTAAGATTTTTTAAATACATGGTCAAAATTTATTCTATACATATTTAACATTTTTCAAATACTTTATTAACATTGCAAATACAAGATTTACATTTTTAATACATGCTCAACATTTTTTCTATACACTTTTAACATTTTTCAAATTCTTGACTAACATTTCTCAAATACAAGTTTAACATTTTTTAACTTACATGTTCACCATTTTTCTAACATTTTTTAAATGCTTGATTAACATTTTTCAAATACAAGTTTAACATTTTTTAATACATCATCAACATTTTTTATATACACATTTAATCTTTTAAAATGCTTGTTAACATTTTTCAAATACAAGTTTAATTTTTTTAATACATTGTCCACATTTTTTATACACATTTAACATTTTTCAAATACTCGATTAACAATTTTGAAATATTTGTTTAACTTTTTTTCTAATGCTTGGATTGAAAAAATTTAAATGCATGCTCAAATTTTTGCGCACACATTGATTTTTTTATACATTTTTCATATACATGAGAAACATTTTCTCTATACACATTTAACATTTTTTAAATGCTTGGTTAACATTTTTATTGAAATGTTGTATGTAAAGTGTTCTTTATAATATATTCATTTAGAATATTTTGAAGTATAAACGGAAGTAAAAAAGAAAGAGAAAACCAAAAACAGAAAACATGAAGAAAAAAATGAGGCTGTGGCCTCCCACGCGCCTGGGCCGCGCCCAACGCGTTCTGCTTGATGCGAGGCTAACCTCGGTCTCGCTATGTGCGGGCCATGTGCGGAAGTTGGTTTTGTGGTGATTTGATTGTTCAGAAGCTTGCTGAGGTCTTGTATCTTGTTTTCTGCTCCTGTTCTCCTTGGATCTGCCCATGCACCTGTCTTTGTTCTTAGTGAAAGGTCCAATATAGTGTCAATAAGAGAAATGAGTATGTGGTGTCAGGTTTAGAGAAATGAGTAGTGGAGTTAAGAAGCAGAATTATTGACTCTATTGTATATGCTATTTGCTGCGGTTTGATACTCATTTAGGATCTTGTAATGCTACTGTCCAGGGTGTAGAGTTTGGGATCTGCTACTGGCATTAGCAAATTTGCATTTATCTGAAGTCTGGCAATGATTTATATGTCTCGTTTACTTGCAAGTTGGCAATGTAACAACTGAAGCTTGGTTTACCTACATGTTGTCAAAAGTTTTTTATGCCTAGTTGTTTTTCGGTTGCTCCTGGACTGAATATTGCGCTCATGTTCATCTTAGAGCCTTTAATCATGTTACTGTGATAAGACTGGATTTGTTATGATTGGTTTTGATCTATCTTGTCCTGGTGCATGATGGAATCATGGATTTATTTGGTTTTGTCTCTGTTAAATGTTGTCTTATGAACTGAAAAAAAAACGACCACCTAACGAGTGCAACACGGAATTGAAAGATTGCAACGGATTTTGTTTAGGTTGTTCTAAAGCTATGGTTTAGTTATCAGTTCCTATTAGCATACTATAAATACTAGTAAGTGGCACGTACTTTGCACGTCATAGCATGCATGTCAATAATTCATATTGGCATTTCATAAAGTGTAAATATGCACGAAAAATCTGTAACAATTGATTTAAAATATCAAGTATGCTTATATAGACTTTCTTATGAGAAGGTCGTTTTGGTGACCGAGCTCACTGAAGCTAGAAAATTTTGAAAAATTCAAACTTTTTGGTTTCAAAGAAATTGTGCAAGTAAACAAGGATGTTATGTATATTCAGTTACCAAGTGAGATAGCACCTGTTTGTGGTTACAAAAGAAATGTTTATTAATAGTATTAAAATAACAAATGATGCAATTGGTTTTATACACAGTTAAATATGTTAGACAACTTGCCTGAAACATTAGAGAATGAGAAGAAATCACAAACACGAGGCCACCACATCAACGAACAGAGAATGAGAAGAAATAAACTTTTGGGGGATTGTGGGGCTGCGATGTATGGTAACACACACCATCGATTGGGCATTAATTGGGTATAATAAATATTGGAGTAGGACGTTGCACGAAATTATTTGGGTATTAGATCGCATTAAACCTAGGGATTAAATTGCGTATAATCCCGACAAAGGTTTGCATTTTTGGATATGAAAGGTTTTTAAATTAATTCAGACTAGCGGGAGCACTGATATTGTCCCCATCTCTCTCTCTCATATTAAAAGATACATGCCCAAATGAAAATCATTAGAGCATCTCCAACAACAACCCTATTTTTGGACATGAAAAGTTGGCGGCGTAAAAAATTTGAGCACAAAACAACATTTTTTTGGTCACGAAAGCGTCGTCTCCAACAGCTGCCCTAAAATAGGGCACCAAAACACCCAACACTGAACTTAATGTCGTCTCTAAACTTAACTGTCGAATGAATTTTACCGTCGAAACGTCCAAAACTGAAATTAAACCGAACTAAATCGAAGCGGCTAGCACTGAAACGGATGAGTGAGATGCTTTCCAACCAGCCTCTTTTAGAGTCTTCCAATTGTCCCCGTCACCATAATTAACTGAATAAAAGCACATCCTTTCTTAGACCACTTATAACTACAACATCCTCCCTTTTCAAGGGATCCCATTTAAGCCAATGAAGTTGCTATCATATCACTCACAAAAAAGAAGTTCCTATCATATGCTACCAGAATCCTGGTCTTTACGCTCAACTCCACGACTACCAAAAAGTTTTATTTTGAACTACTTCAGGAATGTTAACCCCATTTTAGATACCAAAGTACAGTAACCCACCTACATAATACTTTAACAACAACTTATCTGATTGCTTAGCCATAGCAAACTACAAATCAAACTATTTCCTTAAGTAATTATAGGTGCATCACGTCGCTCACAGTAATCATAGTCCCATTGATCAAGCATCGTCACTCATCATAATCAGAGCCCCATTGATCATTCAGTCATTCAGGGTCTGTAAACCGAAATATCTTGGTGGCCTTGGTGTGATTGAATAAGGGATCGCATTGCGACTGTGTTGGGAGTGGCTCAAGCGTACACAGGATGCTAGACCTTGGCAGGTTAAAACTTCTCAAGTGACCCACAAGTTCAGCCCGTGTTCAATAGCTTGGTGCACTAGCGGTTGGGGCCTGGTGACAAAGTGTTTTTCTGGAAAGATAGGTGGATTAAAGGAGACCGTGTTGGGGGACTTGCTACGCTGGTCTTGACGCAGGTGAAAACGCAAGTGGTCAACAGACGGCTGGCCAAAGACGGGTTGATAATGCATAACTGGACTTTGGACATTGGAGGTGAGCTGTCTATGAAAGGTCTAGTCTAGTTCATTAATCTCTGGGAGAGGCTGTTGGGTATGCATCTTTCTCCTGGTCGCGAAGACATGGCAATTTGGAAATGGAGTGACAATGGATAATACTCTTTGACCTCTACTTATCACATGCTATGTGAGGGCTCCATTTGTTTCCTCTACTCTAAGGTGATATGGCGTTGTTGGGCGCCCTTATCCTACAAAAAATTCCTTTGGCTGGCTCTCCAATACCGCCTCTCGACGTTTGATAGGAGATTGCGACACGCCTTGCAAGACCAAAGCTTTGTATGTTTGCTTTGCGATCAAGAAGAAGACATTATGGATCATATTCTCCTTCAATGTGTGTTCTCTCAGCAGGTCTGGCACCTATGTTTCGCAAGAGCAAAGATGACTATTCAGATTCCTATAGTGACGAGTTGGCTTGAACCTTGGTGGGCAGCCAGTAGGAAGCTTTTTTCGAAGATCTATCTTAGAAGTTTTGGCACTATGGTTGCTCTTGTCTGCTGGGGCTTATGGAAACAACGGAAAGGAAGAATATTTGAAAGGAGAGATATCGTCAATGAGTGGGAGCTTGCGCCTCTTATTTTCCAAGAGCTCAAACTCTGACGTATTGTGGGGAAGAAAGGAGTGCTACCATTCCGTGAGTAGTCGACTAGATCTGTAGGAGTGGTGTGTTCTTTCTAGCTTGCCTTGGGTGTTGTGCTAGGCAGTGTGTAATCTTTTGTAACTAATCATTGTCTTTTATAAAGTTATGACACGTCTTTGGCGTCCTCTTGAAAGAAGGTGAAATTTGCTCTCATTTGCTCAAGGAGAATAGCGCAAGATGATCAACAAATGGGAGGTACTATATCTACTAATATGATGTTATCAAACAAGATATCAGTTGGGCTTACATTTGCTAATTTTCATAACATTTTTTGCTGGCATCCAATGATGACATTGTCAAATGTCGATTTACACTTATTGGACAGACTTACTCTGTTGGCACCGAAAGGTTTCACCACCTTTCCATTTGTGCTTAATTAGATGGCTCGAGAAAACGAGTTACTCCACGCACAAATAAATGTGGTGGAATGCGCTGTATACTCATCATTAATGGACATGCTTATTCAAACCAAGGCATTCAGTATCATCTTTGACGATTATAGAACGATAAGTCGTAAGGTGTTCTCCACTAGGTGGACTGGACCTTGACAATCCTCATGTGGCAGCCGGATTTCACTGTGCTCTCTGTACACGCCAGTTTCTTCTTAACACAGTACAATCGTAAATGCCCACATACATGTAATATTGTAAATTTTTTAGAGAGAAAAATGCTTAATTATACAGGACATATACACTATCTACCATCTACAAAATTCTAAATCATTTTTTTTGCAGGGTAAAAGGACCCTATTATTTCAAACCCAAACTTGATATGATGTTCAAAAAAAAGAAAAGAAGACAAAGTTATATTGAGCCAAATCGAATATACACACACTTATATACAGACTTCAATGCATTTGAGCATTTCAAATCCATCTACGTCTTCTTCGTTGCTCTGTACAGGTTCCAAGTGGATCTCGCAACAACAAAAGCTCAAACATCACAAAAGAATGCTAGTATGACTGAGGATTGGTTAGTATCATATTCAATCTTTTCTACAACACGCACCAGAGATATGTATGTAGTATCATATTCATATCCTGAAGCTGGCTACCTAGCGGAGTTCTAACTTAATCAGTGATAGTGACGCGCTGTCTCCTTGTTTTTCCATTTCTGGTTTCGACTGGAACCTCTTGCTGTTGCTGCTGCTGTGACGACCGCCGGCGACCAGCTGCGGCGACGCTCTCGTCACCTGCGACCGCATTACGGCCTCCGAACAGCCCGTCTATCATGGTGATCACGTCCCCCGGGGTCAGTCTGGCCACAGCTCCCTGCCGTCGGTAGAAGAGCCTGTACATGGGCACCACGGCCTCCTTCGCCGCTGCTCTCAGCGCCTCCCCCATGTCCTCGTCTGCCGCCACCCACTTCTCTTGCATCCCCACCATCTGCACCACCGCCTCCTCCACCGCGCCGCCGCGAAGCACCTTGCTCCCCCACGCCGCGCGCACGTACACGTCAACGTACCCGCGCGCCTTGGCCCTCTGCGCCTCCGCCCACTCGTCCCCGAGGATCCGCTCCAGCTTCGTGCCGCCGCCCACCTTCTTGGCCACGTAGTGCGTGTTGTTCGCCAGGAACAGGTAGCTCAGCGCCGGTTCCCGGTAGCTCCCGGCCTTCGCGTCCAGCTTCCGTAGCAGCACATGCACGAGCCAACCGATGGGGTTCGACCACACGCTCAACGCCGGCGAGGACGACGACGACGACGACGAGAGATCCGACGACGAGCCCATGCTGCCAGAGGCGAGGGATGACGTGTCCGTGAACTGGTCTGCTCCTACTCCGACTCCTTGCTGGTAGAAGTATATGTGAGCCAGCGAGTTCTCGTAGTCGGCGAGGAAGCTGAGGTAGTTCATCACGTAGCGGGTGAGCGGGTGCACTGCGCCGCCGGGCACCGTGCCCTTGGACGGCTCTTTCTCGATCGCCGCCTCGAAGCTGGCCACCATGCTCCGGACCGCCTCGCTGACCTTGGTCGTCACGAGGGTGACGGCGCGGGAAGTGACCTCCGACTTTTCCCCGAACGCGGAGACGATGGCCGGGAGTATGGTCTCGGTGAGCGCGTCGTGGACGTCCAGCACGCGGAACAGCCGCTCCGGCGCGCGCCGCGCCCGCCCGACTGCAGCCTCGGCGACTGCAAGGATGTTGGTGGTGTGATCGTCCGCGATGGCTCCGAACACCGCGTCGCCGACGGCCTCGTTGTCGGCGACGAAGACGCGATCGCAGAGCTCCCGCTCCGCGGAGAAGACGGACGTGAACGCGACGCGCGCGCCGGCAAGCCAGGACTGTATCTTGGCGTCGACCTGCTCCCAGGAGAGCTTATGGACCTGCGCGTGCTGCGGGGACAGCGAGAAGCCGTGCAGGCGCTGCAGGTTGGCGGTGACCGCCGCGCGTCGGCGCGCCTTGAAGATGGATACGCACTCCTTGCCGTAGCCGGCGGCCATCATGGCCTCCGCGACCACGCGAAGGTGAGCACAGGTGTCCATCAGGCTTTGGTCATCGTCCTGGTCGTCGTCATCATCAACATCATCATCATCATCTTGGCGGAAGCGGAGGACGGCGGGGAGGGAGGTGAGGAGTAGCTGGAGCTCGCGCTGGAGCCTCCGCATGGCCGTGTCGAGAAGCTCCTGCGCGTGGATGAGGCCATGGCCCCCGGCGTGGAGGGCGTCGGCGGTGGTGGCGGCGCCAGAGGCGTAGAAGAGCATGGCGCGGTGGAGGTCCTTGGCGGCGCGCAGGAAGGCGTCGACCTCGTCCGGGGTGGAGTCGAGGAAGAGCGAGCTGCCAAACGAGTCCTCATCCGGGTGCCACTTGTCGAGCAGGATGGCGGCGGCCGCCACCGTGTCGTCGACGACGGTGGCCGGGAGCGTGCGGCGAGGGGCCAGGGGGCTCCGGCCGCCGGCGCGCGTCATCGTTCGTTGCAGCGGACAACCGACGCTGGATGGGCGGGCGATGCGTGCGAGCGAAAGAGACCGTACGTTGCTTAGGGGCTGAGCTAGCTAGCTGAGCGGTGCCTTGGTTTGCAAGGAGGCAAGGCGGAGTTTGTTAAGAGGATACGATGGCCGGCAGGGGCTACTTATAGACGGACGGACGACTCGGCGTTCTCCCATCGGAAATGTCAGTCAAACGTGACACCTCGACAGACCGCGTGCGTCAGCCTGCCTCACGAGGATGGGCACAGGCGCGTTGCGTTGCGGCCGTGCATTCGAATAGAGTATGGCACGCGGAGAAACAGCGTGATAAAATGAAACAGTGTATACTACTCCAATATGGACTATTAGCTAATTTGGAGTTAATGATCTGGAGCTTGGACTGCAGCGTAAGCTGGTCTGTCCACCCAAACACCAGGGCCAGGTACGCTTTTGTTGCCGGCGCTACACGGCATTTACAAGAGAGCAACGCGTAATTGATCGCATCGCACAGCCTCCTCGAAGCTGCTTCCAACCTTCCAAGGCGTAAATACAACCCACGCCCTCAAGAGACAAATTTACCTCTCAGCTCAGCCTTGCGTTTTTGTCTCCATGCTTGTCATAAAATTACTCAGTTTATGTACTGTACGGGGACGTTTGGCGTGTTGCCTCTGTGCCTTGTTGGAGTATAATATCCAACCCTCTTCTATAGTTTAAGTTTTTTGATGAATTCGAGCATGCAGTTCTATACTGCCAAGTAAATGATGATTACTTTCTTTTTAAAAAGAAGAAGAAGAGATCAAGGTTACTTTGGTGGCCAAACATCATATGCCAGTAAGGGCATCTTCAAGGAGAACCCTAAACTTCCCGTAACCGTTCACACGGGGTTGTCCAGACAGCGAAGCCATCCAATGCCAATTTATATCAGTCCGCGGAGCGGTCCGAATGTGATTTCTCCCGCAAATAGGAGACAAAAGCGGGGGAGGTTTGCGGGACTCCGGACCGCTCCCAAGCGCGCTTCTGACCGCCCTGGCCCACCAAAAAACCTCTGCCCCCTCCCGCCCAGCGTCAGCTGCCCGCATTCATGCCGCTGTAGAGCGCGCCGCTCCGCATTGAAGACGGCTCAGGGCGGACGCGACCTCTCGCTACCTCTGCCATTGAAGCGGCGCGCCGTCCAATGCACGTCCGGCTGAACACGTCTCCTCGCCGCATTCATACGCCCCCACTAACCCTGCGTGGAAGCTGAGAAACCTACTTTAGCCACACGTCCGTTCATGAGCGGGCCGGCATTAAACACAATGCCGGACGAGCTCCTCCCGTCCGCCCTCTATTTAAATGATGGCAGGCGTCGGGCAAGAAGCACACCCCTCCGCCGCTCCCCTCATCTCCTTCTTCACCATTTTCTCCACCATTTCGATGGTATCCGACGGGTAGGAAGGGCAGTTCTCTGGCATAAAAGCCAGCATGGTGGCCCGCCGAGCCCGGCGGATACGAGCGAGGCAGCTCGTTACTCCACATCCCTCCCCTAGGCCGACGGGGCAAGTTGCCGCCCAAATCCGGCGCGTGGTTCAGCAACTCGCCGCTCCAAGCCAGCTCGCGGAGGAGTGGCGAGTTGCTCCAGGCCGGCACGGAGGGGAGCAAGGCGGCACAGGCATGGACGACGCCGCGTCGTACCGCCCCTCCAGTGCCTACGACCGCACAATCACCGTCGACGCGCGCGTAGCCACGCCATGCAGACAGAGAAAGAAGACGGGTGCGCGGAGGAGATCGACGAGTCAGTGGCCAGCGCATCCGCGTCCATGTCCGCTAGCAACTTCGGGGGGAAGTAGAACACGGGAGGCCGCCGCCACTTGGGTCCTAGGAAGGCCACCACCGGCGTGTCGCCATCTTGTACAGTCGGTGATGTGCCCGGTTTCTTCTTTATCTTTGACCACCTGGCCTGGGCATCCACGGAAGCACCCTTCCCCTCCGGCTGAAGCACCCTCTTCGCCACACTCCGATGAGCGGCGCAACCGGACATAGGGAAGATACGGGGGAAGAATATGCCTCCAGGACTTCCGGCAGTCCGGTGACAAAGGGATCCGCCGTGGCCGGCCATAGACTAGTGTAGTGTATCCGTGTCGTGGAAGTGGAGCTCCGCGCGACCGTACGTGCACATAGTTTTAACTTTTTAGTTAAAAAATTTCCAAATGTAACCGTTTACGTCCGGTTTGTATAAAATCCGTCATGTTTGTATGAAATCCGGTCGAGTTTGCATGAAATCCGGCTTGTTTGCACGAATTTTGTCCGATTGGTTTGAGTTGTTGTGAAAATGTATGCGGTTAGTGTTGGATGGCTGCCTCCCGCATCCATGTCCGCGGACTGATCCCCTGTTCATGGACGAATACGGGAGGTTTTTTCCGAGTTGCCGTTGCAGATGGCCTAAATGGCTTTTGTATGTCGACACGAAGAGAAGAGGCACGTCTTGCCTGTGAGCCATTAATGCTTGACACTGGGTGTGGGTGCCCTTAAGGGGTTCACACGTCTTAGGATCTAGTCTTGACCAACTCATCCATATTTTGTTTAGTCAGAATATTGTTCAGACTTAAATCTTCAAAAATGATGACGCATGTATTTTACAATGGAGTGGGTAATCGTTTTATGAAGGGTGTACAACAGAACCCGATTCGCTATGTGGCAATCGACCATTGCACTTGAACTCAGGCTTCATGGAATTATGTTTCACTAAAATTAACAAATTCAGCAAAAGAAAATGCTTTGGTAAATTAAGTTGCAGGAGATTTTCTTATGTCTAAGCGATGGTCTTCATCTACGCTCTTGGGTCCAGGACATTCGAGGAGCACTTGATCCGGCGGCTATGGTGCAATATGTCGACCTTTGGCGTCAAGTGCGCCACACATCCCTCTCCACCACGCCAGACGTACTCACATGGCGTTGGACTGCATCTGCCACCTACTCGGCGAGCTCCTGTTACAAGGCGTTATTCATTGGTGCGTGCGAGGACCCCTATTGGCGTCTCACCTGGCGGCCCTGGGCGCCTCTCCGCGTCAAGTTCTTCCTCTCGCTGGCCATGCAAGACCGTTCTTGGACCACGGAACGACTCGCCCGCCACGGCTTGCCACATGAGGACGCATGTGCGCTATGCGATCAAGACTCCGAGACCATACACCACCTCCTTGTTGCTTGCTCGTTCTCCCGTCAGGTTTGGCATGAGATCCTTGGGTGGGCTCGCATGGCCATCGACTTGCCAACCGCTAACAACCACTTCCAAGACTGGTGGTGCTCCTGCCTTGGCCTAACGCCGCCCCCCATGCGCAAAGGTCTATCCTCCCTCATCATCCTCACTGTGTGGTGGCTCTGGAAACACCGCAATGCATGCGTCTTCGATGGAGCTGCTCCTTCACTCACCCTCATCACCAACACCATCAAGGACGAGGCGCGCCTATGGGCCAAGGCGGGCGCCAAAGGGCTACACAACATCATCCCCGGCGCGTAGTTGCTAGTCTAGGCATCTAGGGCTGAGCAGACCCCTTGTTCTAGTTTGCTCCTACACTTGTACACCATGCCTTGTGCGTACATGGCCTTGTAAGCGTTGTAACCTCATGCTTTTATTCTCCTTTTATCAATGAAAAGATACGCATTTTTTTTGCGGGAAGAAGAATATAAAGTCGACTTAGAGTGTAAAACAAATGCAAAAAATATACTCCATTAGCTTAAGTGGAACACGCCTCAATACTAAAAAGGTGTGACATCTAGAAATGCGACCACGAAAGGTCAGTCTAGGTCTAGCAGCCCGCACGACAACGACTCAATTATTATTTTTGTTGTCCATATCAGCGTTCCCCCAAATATTTCATAATTTAAGTTTTCTACATATATCTTGTCTCTACTCAGCTTATACGACACATTTTTTATGGTGTTTGCCCCCTTTACAGCTTATCGTTTGGTAACTATCAACTCACTCCCCCTCCCACCCCACCTATCAATACAAATATGATCCAACCAACATTGACATTTCAAATATACAGAGGGTTTGTACAAGCTGCAAGGCGGCCAATGCCCCCTTTTTCTGAGCACAAGCATGAATTATCTGTGCACCTCCTTCGAGTACCAACATTCCATCAAAATCTAGGTTAAGATCCACAAATGGCTTAGTCTAGGCACACACCCGCACTCGAAGTGGAGCAGTAACACTTCGATCAAACAATTGTGGATTGCCATAGCCTCCTTGCTAACGACCATAGAAATTTTTCACCTCGTCGATCATGCTAATTTCGTGAGAAACCTCGAACATATAGAATGCCCAGGTCTTGCACAATGTCTCCACTGTTCCACATGTCTACCAACTCAAATTTGGTTCATGTGCTCATGTATTTTTGGAGTAATAGAGTACATACGGTTTTAAGATTATTTTTTCTGTTCTATGAAGGACAACACTTAAGATGGCATGAAAAAACCCCCCCCCCCCCCCCCCTAAGGGTGTCGAATTAGGAGTTGTGTCTTGTTTGTTGAGTTTTAGCATTTCTTACTCTTGCCATAGAGGAGAGTAGACAAGACTTTTTATACGCGTAATCAGCACCCCCACTTTATTAATCAAGTACTTCATCTTTATATCTGTAATTTAGATTGCACATCTCAAATTTGTCATTGTTCTTCAGTAGCATGCAGGGATTGATATTCATGAATAGGTTGGCTGTGTTTCCAACACTGTCAGTAACCATATCGGATTTGTCTTAGCGATTTCTAAAATGCGCATCGAGTGTATGGTGTATTTGGTTCGTCAAAGCCTCCTCCAACAAAATCGATACTCTCTCATCGAAAGATCGAGACACCCTTGTACATATCAATTATGCTAAACTTTCTTGCTTTGTTGATGGATGAGATCTTTGCCTTCAACATTTTTTGAAGCATACCTTGATCGATCCTTGGTACACTTTAGAATGAGAGCCATCGTCTCGCTGCAAATGGATTCAAGAATGATTGGCTCGGTTGTATATCTTTCTCTTGCTTAAATAATTGATGAGAGTGGTTTCATTTTTTTATGAAACTAGATGATACACCACGTGTTGTTGGAGGAATTGGTTGCAATTTATCTCAACGAGAGTTGGTTATATAAAACATGACTATTTGAAATAATATATGAGAAGTTAAGCAAAAAAAGCATATAGTTTATTGTAATAACTTATCGCATAGTTGTACAATAGAAATAAAATATAAGTAGTCCTTTCTCATGAATGGTTGGATTCTTACCAAAGATAAACTTTATTAAGAGGAATTGGCATGGAAGTACGCAATATGTGTTCTGTCATCACGACGAAACAATAAAACACTTGTTTTCCCAATGCAAATTGGCTCATTTTATATGGCCAGTCATCCAAATAGTTTCTGCCTTGTATTCTCCACGTAGTGTTACTAATATATTCGGCAACTGGTTACATGGGATTAATTACATGTTTTGAATTCTTCTAAGGATGGTAGCGCTTGTGGTTATCTGGTCGCTTTGGCTAAGTAGAAATGATAAGATTTTTAACGATAAAAATACTTCTCTTATGCAGGTTATCTACAGATGTACCGGTACGCTTCGTTTATAGTCGTCTCTACAACGTGTGGAGAATCGAGACCTTTTTACGGAGGTGTGTACATGCTTGGAGGCCACGACGAGGGATATTTTTACTCGACATGGATGGCAGAATGATCTTCGGATTGGCCCTCCTACATCTTAGGCGTTACAGTCTCCACATGATGACTTGATTTTTTTTTATGAAATGTGGACTGGCTGTGTGCATCTCAGTTATGCAAAGGCCGGACGTAATGCTTAAACCCTTTAAGTAATAAAGCGCCCTTTATCGAAAATGAATGGTTAGATTGTGGGGTGGGCTTTTACCCACGTATTGTTCCATGTTGGGACGACATTTTTTGAATGTGGAGAGAAAAACGGGCCTCGTTTGAAAAGAAAAACGCAAACAAAATTCTTAATTCAGTGAAATCGATCGAGACGTCACTGCTTTATAATTAAGCAAAGCAGGACATTGTTACTTGACTGCCACGGCCTGCGCACACCACGTCACCAACGAGTGATAAGGGTTGAAGACCAGATGGTTACACAAAGAGGGATTTCCATTTGAAGAGATCAAGCCAGCACAGGCGACTTCCGTGCCATGACGATAGTAAATCGTGGACAGGAGAAGTATGAACCCTAGGCGATTAAGAATAATAGAGGGGGAATCGGATGGTGATAGAGTACGTACACGCATCTAGATCCTGACGACGCGCCGGCTGGATGGCGTATGGGAATTGCAGTCCAGTATTTTGCGACAATTCGTTATAAGACGTAGGGTTTTGTTTCTTCTACGAGCAGGCTACAATCTTATTTTTTGTTTTGCAAGGAATCTTCTACTGCCAGTAGCTTGTTTGATATGGTCAAGCGCGAGGAAAAGGCTAACCATTTCCGGTGCAACCGACGCCATCCAACCGAATGGCCTGCTTAATTAGCATGATCGTTTTCTTAATCCCATCCTTGGAATTAGTTATCTATCTATCGAGTATATACGTACGTACTTGCTAGTATCATCACTTGACCGTTGATTTTCCTTATATTCTGGAGTCTAGATATCTGAGTTTGTCGACATACTACTAATCACTGGACTTCCCATCAGATTATTTGATCGACATGTCTACTGAACTTTCCATCGGATTGTTTGATTGACATGTCTACTGAACTTTCCATCACATTATTTGACATGATCAAGCAAGGAAGCTACTTAATGGCCCGTTGAAATGCTCGTGCCACATAGCTAGTCTGTCCGACTATCGATGCATCGTTTACTTGGTATATGTAGGCGCGTTGACATTGACTAGTTCTCCTGACTTGCTCGATCCAACTTGCTCGTGGTCCGGCCGGTTTTTGTGATGTGACCGTGGGAACAAAAAAACATGGAGGATAGAGCTTGCACGCCATATCACAAACTCCGAATAAACGGGATCCACATACATGCACACGAGCAGCAAAGGTTGGCCGGTCTTCCCCCTCCCTCGCCCGCCGCCTCCCCATCACTAGTCAACTTGTGAGCAGCGAATGAACAAGAGCAAATGAGGGACGCTAAGGGCATATTAAGGACCCGCAAAACTCCCGCAACCATCCGAACCGCAGAAGTCATCTAATACCGACCTGTATCGATCCGCGGAGCGGTCCGAACGCGATTTTCGGAGACAAAAGTGAGGGAGGTTTGCGGGAGTCCAGACAGATCCCAAGCCCACTTCTGACCGCCCTGGCCCACCAGAAACCCTCCTTCGTCGCCTGCGCACGTTCCCGCCCGGCATCAGCTGCCCACATTCATGCCGCTGTAGAGCGCGCCGCTCAACATTGAAGACGGCTCAGGGCGGACGCGACCTCTCACTGCCTCCGTCATTGAAGCGACGCGCCGGCCGAGGGCGCCGCCGCTACACGTCTCCGGTGTCCACGCATGTTCAATGCCGGAGACGCGTGTCTAGACGGGACAGGACGGATATCTACCATGCTCGTTCAATGCCACGTCCGTCTGTATGCCGCCATTAAGCAGGCTCGCCGGCCGAGAAACCCACTCCTGTATGCCGCCATTAAGCAGGCTCGCCGGCCGAGAAACCCACTCCGGCGTCCCGCATTGACGCCCGGCCTCATCGGAATCCGCTATTTAAGGGCAGCCACTCCCGGCTATCTCCATAGCACAACACATCCGCTCCACATCCTCCTTCTTTCCTCCACATCCGCCATAACCGCCAGCGGGAAAGCACTGTGGGATAGTATATCGCTTGAGATGAAGCACGCGGTGGCCGGCCATGCCGCCGCCTGGCGTAGCCTCCGTGCCAGGAGGATCGAGGCCGGCTTGCTGGCCAGCTCGCCCGAGGTCTCCGACGACGAGGACGACACCACGATGGAGATGGGCTCTGACGACTCCGCCCCGGCTCCCGCGCCTCCTGTGCACGCCGGCTTCACCATGCAGCAGGCACGGGCGCACTTTAACACCGCCATGGCGAAGATGCAGCCTGAGTCGGCGCCTCTGTCGGCGTTCCAGCAGGCGCAGGAGGAACAACGGTACAACATGTTCCTCCTGGAGCAGCACCGGCTAGCAGAGGGCCAGATCTACAGCGAGCACGCGAGCGAGGAGGCCATGGTCGAGGTGAACCCCAACTTCATGGTGGAGCAGCGTGCCATCTACGATGTCGTCCGCGCTCAAGTCGCC
This sequence comes from Thinopyrum elongatum, assembly GCA_011799875.1. Lineage (NCBI taxonomy): Eukaryota > Viridiplantae > Streptophyta > Magnoliopsida > Poales > Poaceae > Thinopyrum > Thinopyrum elongatum. Next base: position 396,298,176 of record CM022298.1, on the reverse strand, counting down.
GCTCGCCAGGAAGGGGCCGCTGCGGAGGCGCAGCTGTAGGCGATCACGGAGGAGAACAACGCCAATTGCGCCTCCTATGCACCGCCGATGAACCATCAGCCGGCCCGGTGGTACGAAGACAGCGCCGACGCCACCATTTTCATCGTTGAACTCATGCCCACCGGCGACGGACAGGTCGCAGACTTCTTCGAGGATGAGTAGGCCACAGGAGGTGGCGGTGCCTTGTGTCCCATGTGGGCTGGTCCGTCTCCCGTTTTATACTCTTCCTCGCCAGAGACCGCACCATCACTCCATGGGTCTTATCGCCGGTGCCCATGGAGACGGTTGATGGAGGACGACACGGGCTTGGATGCCGGGCGCCGCCGCCATAGGATAGGTTTAGGGGACGGGTCTTTTTTTTCTAAATGTTCGAAATGTAATGAAATCTGTCATGTTTGTACGAAATTCGGTCGTGTTAGCATGAATTTCATCCGGTTTGTTAAAAAAATGTATGTGGCCAGCGTTGGATGTCGACCTCCCGCATTTGTGTCCGCGGATTGATGCCCCCTATCTGTGGACGGATGCAGGAGGATTTTTACGGGTTGCCCATTGGAGATGCCCTAGGATCGCATCCCTCCTTGTCCTTGGCCTCATTTTCTACATGCGTCATGCATGCTCTATTATCACGCCCAAATAATACTGGGAGTAATCAATACAGAAGTAAACTGATTTAGAAAAAGAAGCTCCTATCTCAATCACTTTAGTTTTCGGTGTCTCTGCTATATCTTCTATAAATTTCTTTTGCGGGGATATTTTGTATAATTAAATAGGTGATAAATAATAACTTATTTCTCTTAACATGCAAACATGACACCTAACATGCAACCATGTATGGCAAGAGGGTCTTGTCCACATGCAACTATGAATGGAAAACATAATTTCAGTTTATTATGCTACTTATATTCAATAAATATAACTATACAATAATCTAATGCGATAAATTTATGTATTTTTAGTTTCGGTTCTCATATTATTAATCTAAATATTCATATTATATACAACCCGACCCCTCCTACTCTAATTTTAAAAAAAAGACATAAGGTTCTTTGTTCCGTCCTTTGGTCCACCTCTCATCCCTTTGCCCCTTAGGTAAAAAGTATCCCTCTGTCGACGCACCCCCCTCCCCCTATAATAACACCAACCCCCGAAAAAAGAATGGTCGCCACTAAGCATTTATTTTCTTTCACCCCTCACAAGAAAAACCGACTGACAAACCCCATAACCATACTAGTATCGGCCCATGTGTGACAGTTCGGTTAGGGTTTTCGCGATCTCGTTGGTTTCCCACGTCGCCATCGTCCTCACCACTTGTCTTCAACTCGTCCTGGTTCCCGTCCCCGCGAGTTCCCATCAAAAATCTCGCAGTCAAAGTCGTTTAGGTTTCTCTTGCCCTCATCCCACACCAGATAGCCTTCCATGTGATCTAGGGCATACCTTCGTACACCCCCAAACCCTAGTTCTCGTTGTCTCGGTTCTGCTCATGGATAAGGTGGAGATCTGATGAAGAGTTTGAGGTTGTCTGAGATGGACAGTAAGGAGAGGAAGTTTGTGTGGAGTCAAGGAAGGAAGAGGGGGATGGTGCTGTTGGGGAACGTTGCATGGAAAACAAAAAAATTCTAGGCACACGCAAGATCTATCCATGGAGATGCATAGCTACGAGAGAGGAGAGTGTGTCTACGTACCCTCGTAGACCGTTAAGCGGAAGTGTTTATCAACGCGGTTGATGTAGTCGTACAGCTTCACGATCCGCCCGATCAAGTACCGAACATACGGCACCTCCGCGTTCAGCACACGTTCAGCTCGATGACATCCTCACCCTCTTGATCCAGCAAGATAGGTGAAGTAGTAGATGAGTTCCGGCAGCACGACGGCGTGGTGACGATGGTGATGCAACTATCTCATTAGGGCTTCGCCGAGCACTACAAAAATATGACCGAGGATGAACTAGAGGGAGAGGGGCGCCGCACATGGCTTGGGGATCATGGTGTGTGTTGCCCTTCTCCCTCCTCTCATATATATAGGTGTAGGGGGGAGAGGAGGCAGCCCTAGGGCGCCCCCAAGTGGCCGGCGACTGCCCTAGAGGCCTGCCTAGCCGCGCCTCCTGACGAGGACATGTATTGGGGGTAGGGTAACAGGCCTGACCTAAAGACCCTACCCTAGGACACCACACACCTTATACTAGGCCTCAGGGCCAGATTAGTAGTCAGATGTTCTGTAGAGTGACATTCACTCGGAAGGCAACAACCACTCGGAGCATAGCACTCCACTCGACGAACTCATTCCACTCGGAGCACCTGATCTCACTCGGATATGCGAAGACCAAACAGTCGACGAGGCAGTCGGAGCATCATTCTCATAGTGGAGGTTTCGTAGTGGGCTGACATTATGGCATCTATGCCCTTCTTTGTAACATAGGAGGTGAGGGGGTGGCGCACTCTATATAAGCCACCCCCCACCACTAGACTGGGGAGCTTTTTTCTTCCATCTCTCTCTCTCTTTCACCATTGGGCTAAGGCATGGAGATCCGTTCTCCCCTCTCTCGCTCAAATACATCATGTAACTCCGCGTTCATGACAGATAAGGAAAGCCTCTCCGGAGCACGAGACGTAGGGTTGTTATCTCCACCGTGAGAGGCCCGAACTCGCTAAAACCACTGTGTCACCCATATGCATCTCGATAGATCATGCTCCTTTATCCTACCCCTCTCTCATTGTCGGAATCGTTCCCACGACAGTTGGCGCCCATCGTGGGGCCTGGCGTCTATCGAGCCATGATGCAGATGGTTATTTCTTCAACCACCGGCGTCGTCCGTCTCCTGGTCGTCACAAGCGGGCACCGGCGTCGTTGGCCTCATCGCCGACACGCGCGGCTACCGGCGTCGTCCGCCTCATCGTCGTCACGCGCGGCCACCGGCGTCGTCTGTCTCATCGTCTTCATCTCCAGCCTCGTCCGCATCGCCGACGCCGTGCTCTATTGCATGCAGTACAGCGGCAGAGCACGACAACTGACCCATCGTCCTGGTTCCTGGAGCAGCGAGGCCCAGATGCTTGCGCTTCGCCAGGCTCCGCGGGCGTCGAAGCGCTACTTCGACCGGCACGCAGCTCCGGCTCCCTGAGCGGCGAAACGCAGCCACCAGTCCTCGCCCTTGGCTGCGCAGTCTGCATCTCTGGCGCGTGGGCTATGGCCAGCTACTCGTCCACCTCGTCGGCACCTCTCGGCTGCCGTCCGATTCCGACCAGACCGGCAATTTTGGACGCAGCATGCCCCCCTCCGAGCTGCCTCTACAACTCCGCCTCTCGTTTCAACTCACATCGTATGCAGACGCTGTCTTTAATTCTTGCTTAATTAGCACTTACGCTTCCTCTAACCATGCAAGGTACGTGGGCCACCTCCTCCTGGATTAAATGCATGCACGTAAATGCATTCAAGCCTAGAAAACGGAAGGACATGGCGCTCATAATACTTTGTGGGATGGGCTGATCGTTTCGTCAAGGTAATTGCCTCATTGAGCGCCTCATCAAGTGAGTGTTTTGCATGCATGCAGGCATAACCATCCGTGGTATTTCATACATGGTAAATAGCATGCTGCTAACCCACCGAAAAGATTCGTGGCTATACTTGCTACTAACTTGCAGGGTCATTCGTCCGTCGTGGTCTCTGGACAACAGTATACTCAAACGGACTTTTCGTACGAGCAACTAACACGATGACACGCAGATGAAGTTTACGTCCAGACGACCAACAAGCGGTGACATGGCCGTCCCGTGCATCGCCACTCAGCCGGACGCTCCATTGTCACCCGGCCGCCCCATGCGCCGTCACTCTGCTGGACGAGTCATCATCACTCGGCAGCCCCGCGCATCGTCACTCTGCTGGACGCGCCCTCGTCACTCGGCCGCCCCGCGCGTCGCCACTCGGTTGGTCACCTCATCACCACTCGGCCGCCCCGCGCGTCGCCTCTCGGTTGGTCACCTCATCACCACTCGGCCGCCCCGCGCGTCGCCACTCGGTTGGTCACCTAATCACCACTCGGCCGTCCCGCGCGTCGCCACTCGGTTGGTCACCTAATCACCACTCGGCCGCCCCGCGCGTCGCCACTCGGTTGGTCACCTCATCACCACTCGGACGCCCCGGCGCGTCGCCACTCGGTTGGTCACTAATACCACGGCCGCTCCCGCGCGGTCGCACTCGGTTGGTCACCTCATCACCACTCGGCCCCCGGCGTCGCCACTCGGTTGGTCATCTCATCACCACTCGGCCGCCCCCGCGTCGCCTCGGTTGGTCACCTCATCACCACTCGGTCGCCCCGCGTCGCCTCTTGGTTGGTCACCTCATCACCACTCGCCGCCCCGGCGTTCCTCTTGGTTGGTCCCACCTCATCACCACTCGGCGCCCGCGAGTGGCCTGGTTTAGTCACCTCATCACCACTCGGCCGCCCCGCGCGTCGCCTCTTGGTTGGTCACCTCATCACCACTCGGCCGCCCCGCGCGTCGCCACTTGGTTGGTCACCTCATCACCACTCGGCCGCCCCGCGTGTTGCCTCTCGGTTGGTCACCACATCACCACTCGGCCGCCCGCGCGTCGCCACTCGGTTGGTCACATCCTCGCCACTCGGCCGCCCCGCGCGTCGCCACTCGGTGAGACACATCTACATCAATCAGTCGCCCCGCGCATTGCCATCGGTTGAACACATCTTCACCACTCGGCCACTCGCGCACCTTCAGACAGCTAAGTCATTCTACATGCGCTACATTCTGTTATTTCCGCGTTCCCGAGTGTCCTGTAATTCACACATCACGTTCACTCGGAGGCCACGCCACTGAGTGTACCTCTACGCTCGGCTGCTTATTTTCACATACTTGCTTAGTACTGGTTATGTGACTCCCGAGTCCAACTTCCATTTTTTCGCATACATCATTCACAAACACCATGTGTTCTTCATTTCGAGTTTGCATCGGTCCTCCGGGGCTGCAACTCAGTCAAAACACTACACTTCCATTTTCTTTGAGCCAGTACTCCAACGAGTTCAGTCGGATCCTTCACTTCGACAAGTTCGAACGGATCATTTGCTCTTCCAGACTCTTGCTGGTTAACCAACAAGCCCCTTGCACTCTCAGCGGGTGTCTATGGGTGTTATTCACACAAATTATTTCAGCACACATCAAATTTCCTCGAAAAATTGTTACGTTGGCTTGTGCTATTTTTCATACACAAGTTACGCGACCACTCGACGGCCCTATGAGCCAACTTCAACGCTACTCGGACTCGGTCACCGTACCGGTTCTAGCGCACCACAACACCGACCTTGTCGCTCTGTTGACTTCAAACACATCCGGCCGACCCCTCTGTGGGATCCTCTTCATCGTATCAATGATATAGACCTCGTCAGGCATGAGACAGATAAGTCACTTTTGTAATCAAACTGCACACTTCACTCCTTTGCGAGTTTGCCTCTTCCGAGCATCACTCGGAAGCTCCTCCTCACCATTACCCGAGTCCGACTCGATGAATTACAATTTATCCATTCAAAACTATATTAATCGTGTTCCGACAGGACCGCGGTCGAAGCCTATAGTATGCTCGGGGGCTACGCCACACTCGGGGGCTACACCGCACTCGGGGGCTGCAGCTCATTCAGAATCACACTCTCCTGAGTGGTTGAATACTTCATCACCAGACAGATCTTTCACTTCAAACAAATGCATCCGATCCGCTACTTCGACAAGTTTCATAATCACTCAGACACTCTGTGCGCCATCTTCATTCCTACTCAGACTCAGTTGTCACGCCGGTCTTGTTGCGTCGCAACCACACTACACCGACCTCGTCGCTACATCAGCTTCGAAAGCATATGGCTAACTCCTTCGAGGACCATTTTTTGCCACTCGACTGCCTTACACGTCATCACTCAGCCGTCCCGCGCGTCGTCACTCGGTTGCGCACGTCTTCATCATTTGACCGCCTCGCACGTCACCACTCGGCCGCTCCGCACGTCCCCACTCTGTTGTGCACGTCTTCACCACTCGGCCGCTCCGCGCGTCGCCACTCAGTTGTGCACATCTTCATCATTCGACCACCCCGCACATCACCACTCGGCCGCTTCGCGCGTCGCCACTTGGTTGTGCATGTCTTCACCACTCGGCCGCCCCGCGCATCGTCACTCGGTTGTACACATCCTCGCCCCTCGGTCGCCCCATGCGTCACCGTTGGTTGGACATGTCTTCACCACTACACCCCCAGCACGGGAACGACTAAGTTACTTATACGAGCAAACCTCGTACCGCACTCTGTAGCGAGCTTATCTCTTTCGAGCATAACTCGGGGGCTATGCACAGCCGAGGGTTATGCCACCCTCAGGGGTTACACCCATTTGATCAACCTGTTGATCAAATCAGGAATATTTTTCTGACCATACATGATCGGTCCGCCGAAGATCTATAAGGGTAGCACTGTCCACTCGGACATTCACCCAAACCATTACGTAGGAGTCATCTTCAGGACTGCAAAAGGGTGAAAACGACGCTCCTCTACGGATACACTTGGCCCTTATTCTAGGCTCCAAGGTGTCAGTTTCACAAACTTGGACTCAGAGATGGCATGTGCTGGTGTTCCCCCGGGATAATGAGTGGCCTCTCTCCGGAGAGTCAGCCCACACGCTAGCCACGCCACTCGGGTTTCATGGCATGTCCACATCGGACCACTAGTCTATCTCCTCCGGGAGACATACGAGTGCCACCAAGTTTTTCCTTGCAGTCAACTTACCCTGATAAGTCGAGAAGCGCGTGCACTTGGACAAATACCCCTTTCATGCAAAAGGGTGAAAACAAGAAGCTAACGGTCAATGTAAGAAGTACTACTGGAACGATTGCTCCCTGGAGTGTACAACTCTTTTCTACAGTCGGCAGTTTCGAGGCCGAATTCATTCATCGTGCCGAGAGCACGAAGATTCGCCTGCTTGACCCAGTTCCAGGCTGAACTTATTTACCGTGCCGAGTGCACGAAGATCAGTCCGACTGATTTAGCTCCAGACTGAGCTTATTCACCGTGCCAAGCACGTGAAGATCCATTCCGAATACATGAAGACCCGCCATAGTTCTAGGTTGAAGTCATTTACCGTGCCGAGCGCATGAGGGTTCACCTGTTTAATTCAGTTCCAGACCAGAAGACAGGCTCTAAGACTCCCGCCAACTGCCCGCAGTCGACGGCAGTCTCGGGGACTACACCCAGTGGGTGCACTCAGCGTGCCCCCACTGGAATGGTATCCACTCAGAACGGTCCGCTCGGTCCGAGTGACGGCCAAATAACAACAAAAAAGACAGGCTCTAAGACTCCCGCCGACTGCCCGCAGTCGACGGCAGTCTCGGGGACTACACCCAGTGGGTGCACTCAGCGTGCCCCCACTGGAATGATATCCACTCGGAACGGTCCGCCCGGTCTGAGTGACAGCCAAACAAGAAAAAAAGACACGTTCCAAGCATGAAGAAATTCCGAGTAATCAGTTACTCGATGCAGGACCAGCTCCAAATCACTCCAATTTTTTTTTGCTATAAGGTGAGTTTAACGCTCCTCCGCGGATCCGTTTGAGCTCATTTCACTAGGACACCATGTAGTCCGGAATCCGTCAAGGCAACACGCGGAGATGAGACCGCCGGGTGACCAGAGGGAGTTCATGAGCGCCTCCGTAGCACTCGACTCATCTGGGAATTCACCTCGACTCGACCCGCTCAACCTCGACCGATTCGAGGGCTAATGACGAGGACATGTATTGGGGGTAGGGTAACAGGCCTGACCTAAAGACCCTACCCTAGGACACCACACACCTTATACTAGGCCTCAGGGACAAATCAGCAGTCAGATGTTCTGTAGAGTGACATTCACTCGGAAGGCAACAACCACTCGGAGCATAGCACTCCACTCGACGAACTCATTCCACTCGGAGCACCTGATCTCACTCGGATATGCGAAGACCAAACAGTCGACGAGGCAGTCAGAGCATCATTCTCATAGTGGAGGTTTCGTAGTGGGCTGACATTATGGCATTTATGCCCTTCTTTGTAACATAGGAGGTGAGGGGGTGGCGCACTCTATATAAGCCACCCCCCACCACTAGACTGGGGGGCTTTTTTCTTCCATCTCTCTCTCTCTCTCTTTCACCATTGGGCTAAGGCATGGAGATCCGTTCTCCCCTCTCTCGCTCAAATACATCATGTAACTCCACGTTCATAACAGATAAGGAAAGCCTCTCCGGAGCACGAGACGTAGGGTTGTTATCTCCACCGTGAGAGGCCCGAACTCGCTAAAACCACTGTCACCCATATGCATCTCGATAGATCATGCTCCTTTATCCTACCCCTGTCTCATTGTCGGAATCGTTCCCACGACACCCCCCTTCCATATTTGGACATGGGGGGAAAGGAAAGGGGGGTTGACTGCCTTAGGGCGCCTCCCCCTTCCTTTCCCTCCCTCCTTGGCGCGTGGGCAGGGGTGGAGAGGCGCGCCAGACCCCTTGTGGGCTGCTGTGCTTCCCCCATTGGCCCATAAGGCCCACCGCTTACCGGTGGCCTCCCGGAACCGCTTCCGGCACTCCGATAAATACCCGATACTTCCGAAACCTTTCCAGTGACCAAATACTATCGTCCTATATATAAATCTTTACCTCCAAACCATTCCGGAGCTCCTCGTCATGTCCGTGATCTCATCCGGGACTCCGAACAACATTCGGTCATCAACTCACATAACTCATATAATACTATATCTTCAACGAACGTTAAGCGTGCGGACCCTACGGGTTCGAGAATGATGTAGACATGACCGAGACACCTCTCCGGTCAATAACCAATAGCGGGACCTGGATGCCCATATTGGTTCCTACATATTCTACGAAGATATTTATCGGTCGAACCTTTATGACAACATACGTAATTCCCTTTGTCTGTCGGTATGTTACTTGCCCGAGATTCGATCGTCGGTATCTTCATACCTAGTTCAATATCGTTACCGGCAAGTCTCTTTACTCGTTCCGTAATACATCATCTCGTAACTAACTCCTTAGTCACTTTGGTTGCAAGCTTCTTGTGATGTGTATTACCGAGAGGGCCCAGAGATACCTCTCCGATATACGGAGTGACAAATCCCAATCTTGATTCACATCAACTCAACAGACACCTTCGGAGATACCTGTAGAGCATCTTTATGATCACCCAGTTACGTTGTGACGTTTGATAGCACACAAGGTATTCCTCCGGTATTCGGGAGTTGCATGATCTCATGGTCGAAGGAATATGTATTTGACATTAAGAAAGCAGTAGCAATAAACTGAACGATCATATGCTAAGCTAACGGATGGGTCTTGTCCATCACATCATTCTCCTAATGATGTGATCCCGTTATCAAGTGACAACTCATGTCCATGGTTAGGAAACCTTAACCATCTTTGATCAACGAGCTAGTCTAGTAGAGGCTCACTAGGGACACGGTATTTGTTTATGTATCCACACATGTATTTAAGTTTCCGGTCAATACAATTCTAGCATGAATAATAAACCTTTATCTTGAATAAGGAAATATAATAATAACAACTTTATTATTGCCTCTAGGGCATATTTCCATCAGTCTCCCACTTGCACTAGAGTCAATAATCTAGATTACATAGTAATGAATCTAACACCCATGGAGTCTTGGTGCTGATCATGTTTTTCCCGGAAGAGGTTTAGTCAACGGGTCTGCCACATTAAGATCTGTATGTATTTTGCAAATTTCTATGTCTCCATCCTTGACCTTTTCACGAATGGAGTTGAAGCGTCTCTTGATGTGTTTGGTTCTCTTGTGAAACCTGGATTCCTTTGCTAAGGCAATTGCTCCAGTGTTGTCACAAAAGATTGTCATTGGACCCGATGCACTGGGTATTACACCCAGATCGGATATGAACTCCTTCATCCAGACTCCTTCATGCGCTACTTCTGAAGTAGCTATGTACTCCGCTTCACACGTAGATCCCGCCATGACGCTCTGCTTGGAACTGCACCAACTGACAGCTCCACCATTCAATATAAATATGTATCTGGTTTATGACTTAGAGTCATCCGGATCTGTGTCAAAGCTAGCATCGACGTAACCTTTTACGACGAGCTCTTCGTCACCTCCATAAACGAGAAACATATCCATGGTCCTTTTCAGGTACTTCAGGATGTTCTTGACCGCTGTACAGTGATCCACTCCTGGATTACTTTGGTACCTCCCTGCCAAACTTATGGCAAGGCACACATCAGGTTTGGTACACAGCATGGCATACATAATAGAACCTATGGTTGAGGCATAGGAAATGACTTTCATTTTCTCTCTATCTTCTGCCGTGGTCGGACATTGAGTCTGACTCAATTTCACACCTTGCAACACAGGCAAGAACCCTTTCTTTGACTGGTCCATTTTGAACTTCTTCAGAACTTTGTCAAGGTATGTGCTTTGTGAAAGTCCTATTAAGCGTCTCGATCTATCCCTATAGATCTTGATGCCCAATATATAAGCAGCTTCACCGAGGTCTTTCATTGAAAAATTCTTATTCAAGTATCCTTTTATGCTATCCAGAAATTCTATATCATTTCCAATCAACAATATGTCATCCACATATAATATCAGAAATGCTACAGAGCTCCCACTCACTTTCTTGTAAATACAAGCTTCACCATAAGTCTGTATAAAACCATATGCGTTGATTACCTCATCAAAGCGTATATTCCAACTCCGAGATGCTTGCACCAGTCCATAGATGGATCGCTGGAGCTTGCACACTTTGTTAGCACCTTTAGGATCGACAAAACCTTCTGGTTGCATCATATATAACTCTTTTTTAAGAAACCCGTTAAGGAATGCAGTTTTGACATCCATTTGCCAGATTTCATAATCATAAAATGCGGCAATTGCTAACATGATTCGGACAGACTTAAGTGTAACACCCCATGTATTAAGCTACAGTAATCACCCTTGAGTTTATGCCATGTCATCATGATCAACAGTGCTTAATCATCATTAGTATCATATCTCTTTTCAAATTCAAATTCAAATGGGAATTCAAACTAAAAGTGAAAATAAAAGTTATTCAACATAGAAACTAAAATGTTCAATAAATAGCAAATATTCCAGAGGCTATTCTAAAATTGTAATCAACAATTAATAAATTCACTAAGTGGCTCTAACAGTAGAAAAACAGGGTTGGTTAATACCTTTTTAGTTAAATAAAATCCATATGAAAACATTTGGCCCCAAAACCTTTTTTTTTGCCAGGGTTGGATATTGCACTGATATTATATGGGCAAGTGCCATATTTTACAAAAGTCATCTGGAGTAAAAATAAAAGACAAAATAGAAAAGAAAAGAAAAACAGAGAAAGAGAAAAGAAGAAAATGGGAAAAGGCCCTAGCTACTGTGCCCGTGGGCTCTAGTCGCTACAGGCGCCGGCCCGACCCACCAGGTGGTTATCCCCATCCTCCTGCTCACTCCTCTCGCTGTCGACCGCAGACGCACCCGCGCGCACTGGCCCCCCTCCTCGCCGCTCGACACCGCGCCCCACCGCTCGCCCAGGTGGGTAAGGACCCGCCGAGCCCTTCCCCCCTGGTCGCCTTGCCACTCTACTTCCTCCCTCTCGCGCATGCGCCCGCTCTCTTCTCTCTCTCCCCCGAGCGCTACCCTCGCCGCCTCACCGTCGTCTGCACGGCCAGGAGCCACCCCGAGCCACGGAAGGTTGACCAGGAGCTGCGCCTCATCATCGTCGTCATCTACGCCCAACCCAACGAGCTAGAACGCCTCTGAGTCATCGCCTTCGAGCTCGTCTTTGTCCTCAGCACCGTCGTCCGCCTCCAGTCGATTCGCGTCGTCGAGGGCCTCCCCGAGCTCGCCGACCATCTCTGCGATCCCGCTGTGAGTTCCCGAGTTTTCCCCCTCTCTTCCTGGCCGCGTTCGAGCCCGCTACCTGCTGCCGCCATGGGTGTCCGAGCTCGCCGCCGCCGTCCGCATCACCGCCGCGGCCACCGTTGCTCACGCTCGCGTCCGAGCACAGCGATGTGCTCCTGGGTCTCCTAGGAGTCCAACACGACCGCCTGCGCCTCCGCTCGTGCCCTCTTTCGCCATCCTCGTTGAACCTGTGCTCCAGCCGCCACCCTCACCGCTCGCTGCCGTCACTGCAGGCGCGCTCCGGCCAAGCCATCACCGCAGTCGGATGCGCGAGAGCCCCGCGGTGCCGTAGGTTCAAACTACGGCTGAAACGGGCCCCTGAGGCCGTTTTCCGGCTGGTTCCAGCGCGTCGCCGCCGCTAGTTTGGTCGCGGGCGCACGCCGGAGTTCAAACTCCGGTGGGTCCCGCGCGCCAGATAATTAGCGCCTAACCCCGCCCTAACAGACACTGACGAGTGGGCCCGTTACTGTAGCATTAGGATTAGTACTAATTAACCCACTGTTAGTTGTATCACTGAAAGACTGGGCCCACGAGCTAACTAGACTAATTAGATTAAACTAAATACTGTTAATAAGACCAGAGGCTGACCACTGGGTCCCGCTGGACCCAGTTGACCAGTCAAATGCAGACTGGGCTGGACCCAGTCAATGACATGTGGGTCCAGTGGGCCCCTTTTGACTAGTCAAGCCACCAGTTGACTGCTGACTGGGCAGTCAACTGGGGCCCACTGTCAGCCACACCAGCACTCTGCTGGGTGCACCAGTGGGTACCCATAGCATTTTCATTTTTTTAAAATATTTCGAAATATTATTAAACAGAAAATTCAGAATATTGCTAAAACTTTGATAAATCATATCTTTTAATCCGTAGCTCGGATCGAAAAACTTTGTACATGAAAATTGCTCAGAACGACGAGATGAATCCGAATACGCGGACAGTTTGTCCGCCACACGTCCCTAGCATGATGAACATGGAACTTCCCTCTCCGGATCGCTTGTCCGATAAATCCAAAGACCCGGGAAATATCGTCAGATATTCTCCCGCTCCGTCTGATATGTGTAGTACTATGTTAGACTACCCCTAGCACTGCATATTGTCATGTCGTACATTGTGTTGCTCATGTTTGCTGTGTATTTATACTGTTTCCTCCCCCTCTTCTCTCTCGGTAGACCCTGACACCGACGTCGTCCCAGAGGCCGACGCAACTCAGGAGCCCGACGACCCCACTGGCGACCTTGCCCTTGCCGCCGAGCAACCAGGCAAGCCCCCCCCCCCCCTTTGATCATCCCGATATCGCCCATTCTAATTTCTCATGCTTGCATTAGAATTGCTGCTGCTACTGCTTTACCTATTCTGATGCATAGCCTGTTTATTGTAACCTGCTGTTGATAATTACCTGCATATCCTAAACTGCTTAGTATAGGCTGGGTAGAGACCTATCAGTGACCCCACTTGTCCCGACTGCCCCGCTGGATTACCAGAAGACCCGATCAACGGGATTGAAGAACAGGCCCCGGCACCGCACATCAACCCCCCTTAGTTGTACGACACTACTGGGTTACTATCGACTGCCGAGGGTGATACCTCGTTAGCACTTCTGATGTTAACCTTGTAGGGTAGATAATTGGTCGTGGTCATCGAGGGTGATTCCTCCTTCTCCACTACCGATACGACCCTGTCATGCAACACTTCAAGTGTGAACCTCAAGGGTGATTCCTCCGAGTTCACCTTGACGGATACATCAAGTAGGAATCCAACGAGGGTGATACCTCGGATTCCCCTGATGTTATGGACACACGGATACTTGGATTTTACACTGTTACTTGGAAAGGCGGGTCGACCCTGAGGGGTACCCGCATGAGCCTAAGTGGCGAGTGTTGTGGAGACGGGTTGACCTAGATGGTGCCCGAGTGATGAATACGAGGCGCGGCCAGGCATTCTTGGCCCTTGTCGCAGGTTCTCGAGATGGGGCGATGGGGTCACATCTTTCGTGAGTCTCTGCTCGTTACCGCAAGCCCTAGTCCACTAACGATTTGGATATTTGATCCGAGCAGGCCTCTGGCCTGATAGCACTAACCATCACGTGGGCATAGTATGGGCGTTCTGCATTGTAGCATCAGCCGACAGTTCTGTCAGACGTCCAGTTCAGCATTGTGGCCGGGTCGGATCGTGCCGTTGGCACTGGTAACCACCCTGCTCTCAACGACCCGGAGTGCACAGGGCGACGGCCCAAGACCCCTGAGCGCTTAGGATGCAGACCGGCAGGGACCTCTCTGCTGAGCTGTAGGTAGGGCTGCGATGTATCGTTTGGCCGAGGCCGGCATGACCCAGGAAAGTGTGTTCGGCCGGAGTTAATCGAGCGTGTTGGGTAAGTTGGTGCACCCCTGCAGGGAAGAAAACTTCTATCGATAGCCGGTCCTACGATAAAGGACACTCGGAGTTGTATCACGATCGAAAAAACTAGAACGTGAGATGATACCTGGATATATGGCTCTGGGATTACTTCTCGCGGGGAGTCGAGAAGGGATCTCAGGACAAGATTGATGACTGTATGGCTCTGGGATTGCTTTCTCACAGGGAGTCGAGAAAGGATCTCTGGGTGAGGTTGAGACTTAATGATACTATTACTTTATACGGTACTAATCTACACTCTTCTAATGCTGCAAGACCTCCGAAGATGCTAGTCTTCGATAGGACTAGGCCTTCTCTCTATTCTGGCATTTCTGCAGCCCAGTCCACATATACAACCTTCCTTTGATAATGTTGCATATGTAGTGTAGATCCTTGCTTGCTGAGTACTTTGGAGTACTCACGGTTGCTTTGCTTTCTTTTTCTCCCCATGTCAGTTTGTCGTGACCAGTTGATGGAGCCCCTGAGACAGCTGCTCCGCCGACGACTACTACTACTACTACCCTGAGGGTGGTTACTGCTTCGAACTTGCCGTCGACCAGGAGTAGGTTCGGAGGGTCCTAGGCAGGAGGCCTGCGCCTTTCGATCGTAGTGTTTATTTTTGTCCCGCCTTTCTAAAGGCCTTTCTGATTCTCTTTTAATATCTGTGTTGGGGAACGTAGCAGAATTTTAAAATTTTCTACGCATCACCAAGATCAATCTATGGAGTCATCTAGCAACGAGTGAGAGGGGAGTGCATCTACATACCCTTGTAGATCGCGAGCGGAAGCGTTCAAGAGAACGGGGTTGATGGAGTCGTACCCGTCGTGATCCAAATCACCGATGACCGAGCGCCGAACGGACGGCACCTCCGCGTTCAACACACGTACGGAGCAGAGACGTCTCCTCCTTCTTGATCCAGCAAGGGGGGAGGAGAGGTTGATGGAGATCCAGCAGCACGACGGCGTGGTGGTGGAAGCAGCGGGATTTCAGCAGGGCTTCGCCAAGCGCTACTGGAGGAGGAAGAGGTGTCACGGGAGGGAGAGGGAGGCGCCAGGGGCTCAGCTGTTTCTCCCATGCACCTCCCCACTATATATAGGGGTGGAGGGGGCTGGTTTCTTGCCCTCCAAGTCCATTGGGGCGTTGGCAAAGGTGGAAGGAAAGAAATCCCATCCTTTCCCTTCCCCACCGATTGTTATCCCCCTTTTTTAGGGATCTTGATCTTATCCCTTCGGGATATGATCTTATTCCTTCTAAGGGGGAATCTTGGTGCGCCTTGACTAGGGGTGTGGGGCCTTGCCCCCACTACCCACGTTCATGTGGGTCCCCCCATGCAGGTGGGCCCCACTCCGGAACCTTCTAGAACCTTCTCGGTACAATACCGAAAAATCCCGAACATTTTCCGGTGGCCAAAATAGGACTTCCCATATATAAATCTTTACCTCCGGACCATTCCGGAACTCCTCGTAACGTCCAGGATCTCATCTGAGACTCCGAACAACCTTCGGGTTACCGCATACTAATATCTCTATAACCCTAGCGTCACCGAACCTTAAGTGTGTAGACCCTACGGGTTCGGGAGACACGCAGACATGACCGAGACGACTCTCCGGTCAATAACCAACAGCGGGATCTGGATACCCATGTTGGCTCCCACATGCTCCTCGATGATCTCATCGGATGAACCACGATGTCGAGGATTCAATCAATCCCGTACGCAATTCCCTTTGTCTATCGGTACGATACTTGCCCGAGATTCGATCGTCGGTATCTCGATACCTTGTTCAATCTCGTTACCGGCAAGTCTCTTTACTCGTTTCCGTAACACATCATCCCGTGAACAACTCCTTGATCACATTGAGCTCATTATGATGATGTCCTACCGAGTGGGCCCAGAGGTACCTCTCCGTTACATGGAGTGACAAATCCCAGTCTCGATTCGTGCCAACCCAACATATACTTTCGGAGATACCCGTAGTGCACCTTTATAGCCACCCAGTTACGTTGTGACGTTTGGTGCACCCAAAGCACTCCTACGGTATCCGGGAGTTGCACAATCTCATGGTCTAAGGAAAAGTTACTTGACATTGGAAAAGCTTTAGCAAACGAACTACACGATCTAGTGCTAGGCTTAGGATTGGGTCTTGTCCATCACATCATTCTCCTAATGATGTGATCCCGTTATCAATGACATCCAATGTCCATGGTCAGGAAACCGTAACCATCTATTGATCAACGAGCTAGTCAACTAGAGGCTTACTAGGGACATGTTGTGGTCTATGTATTCACACATGTATTACGATTTCCGGATAACACAATTATAGCATGAATAACAGACAATTATCATGAACAAGGAAATATAATAATAACCATTTTATTATTGCCTCTAGGGCATATTTCCAACAGTCTCCCACTTGCACTAGAGTCAATAATCTAGTTACATTGTGATGAATCGAACACCCATAGAGTACTAGTGTTGATCATGTTTTGCTCGTGAAAGAGGTTTAGTCAACGGATCTGCTACATTCAAATCCGTGTGCACTTTACAAATATATATGTCTCCATCTTGAACATGTTCACGTATGGAGTTGAAGCGACGCTTGATATGCCTGGTCCTTTTGTGAAACCTGGGCTCCTTGGCAAGGGCAATAGCTCCAGTGTTGTCACAGAAGAGAGCCATTGGACCCGACGCATTTGGAATGACTCCTAGGTCGGTGATGAACTCCTTCATCCATACTGCTTCGTGTGCTGCCTCCGAGGCTGCTATGTACTCCGCTTCGCATGTAGAACCCGCCACGACGCTTTGCTTGCAACTGCACCAGCTTACCGCTCCACCATTCAAAATATACACGTATCCGGTTTGTGACTTGGAGTCATCCGGATCTGTGTCGAAGCTAGCGTCGACGTAACCCTTTACGACGAGCTCTTCGTCACCTCCATATACGAGAAACATATCCTTCGTCCTTTTCAGGTACTTCAGGATGTTCTTGACCGCTGTCCAGTGTTCCTTGCCGGGATTACTTTGGTACCTACCTACCAAACTTACAGCAAGGTTTACATCAGGTCTGGTACACAGCATGGCATACATAATAGACCCTATGGCTGAGGCATAGGGGATGACACTCATCTCTTCTATATCTTTTGCCGTGGTCGGGCATTGAGCCGAGCTCAATTTCACACCTTGCAATACAGGCAAGAACCCCTTCTTGGACTGATCCATATTGAACCTCTTCAATATCTTATCAAGGTATGTGCTTTGCGAAAGACCTATGAGGCGTCTCGATCTATCTCTATAGATCTTGATGCCTAATATATAAGCAGCTTCTCCAAGGTCCTTCATTGAAAAACACTTATTCAAGTAGGCCTTTATACTTTCCAAGAATTCTATATCATTTCCCATCAGCAGTATGTCATCCACATATAATATGAGAAATGCTACAGAGCTCCCACTCACTTTCTTGTAAACACAGGCTTCTCCATAAGTCTGTGTGAGCCCAAACGCTTTGATCATCTCGTCAAAGCGAATGTTCCAACTCCGAGATGCTTGCACCAGCCCATAGATTGAGCGCTGGAGCTTGCATACCTTGTCAGCATTCTCAGGGTCGACAAAACCTTCCGGTTGTATCATATACAACTCTTCCTTAAGAAAACCATTAAGGAATGCCGTTTTGACGTCCATTTGCCATATCTCATAATCATAGTATGCGGCAATTGCTAACATGATTCTGACGGATTTCAGCTTCGCTACGGGTGAGAAAGTCTCATCGTAGTCAACCCCTTGAACTTGTCGATAACCCTTAACGACAAGCCGAGCCTTATAGATGGTCACATTACCATCCGCGTCAGTCTTCTTCTTAAAGATCCATTTATTTTCTATGGCTTGCCGATCATCGGGCAAGTCAGTCAAAGTCCATACTTCGTTTTCATACATGGATCCTATCTCGGATTTCATGGCTTCAAGCCATTTGTCGGAATCCGGGCCCGCCATCGCTTCTTCATAGTTCGAAGGTTCACTGTTGTCTAACAACATGATTTCCAGGACAGGATTGCCATACCACTCTGGTGCGGAACGTGTCCTCGTGGACCTTCGAAGTTCAGTGGTAGCTTGATCATGATCATTATCAATAACTTCCTCTCTAGCCGGTGTAGGCTCCACAGAAACATTTTCCTGTGCTGCGCTACTCTCCGGTTCGAGGGTCATCTCATCAAGCTCCACTTTCCTCCCACTTACTTCTTTCGAGAGAAACTCTTTCTCTAGAAAGGATCCATTCCTGGCAACAAAGATCTTGCCCTCGGACCTTAGGTAGAAGGTATACCCAATAGTTTCCTTAGGGTATCCTATGAATACGCATTTTTCCGACTTGGGTTCGAGCTTCTCTGGTTGAAGTTTCTTCACATAAGCATCGCATCCCCAAACTTTCAGAAACGACAGCTTAGGTTTCTTCCCAAACCATAATTCATACGGTGTCGTCTCAACGGATTTTGACGGTGCCCTATTTAAAGTGAATGCGGCAGTCTCTAAAGCATAACCCCAAAAGGATAGCGGTAAATCGGTAAGAGACATCATAGATCGCACCATATCCAATAGAGTGCGATTACGACGTTCGGACACACCATTACGCTGAGGTGTTCCAGGCGGCGTGAGTTGTGAAACAATTCCACATTTTCTTAAGTGCGTGCCAAATTCATGACTCAAATATTCTCCTCCACGATCTGATCGTAAGAACTTTATTTTCTTGTCACGTTGATTCTCAACCTCACTCTGAAATTCCTTGAACTTTTCAAAGGTCTCAGACTTGTGCTTCATCAAGTAGACATACCCATATCTACTCAAATCATCGGTGAGGGTGAGAACATAACGATAACCACCGCGAGCCTCAACACTCATTGGACCACACACATCAGTATGTATGATCTCCAATAAGTTGGTTGCTCGCTCCATTGTTCCGGAGAACGGAGTCTTGGTCATCTTGCCCAAGAGGCATGGTTCGCATCTTTCAAATGATTCATAATCAAGAGACTCCAAAAGTCCATCTGCATGGAGTTTCTTCATGCGTTTAACACCGATATGACCAAGGCGGCAGTGCCACAAGTATGTGGGACTATCGTTATCAACCTTGCATTTCTTGGCATTCACATTATAAACATGTGTAACATCACGTTCGAGATTCAATAAAAATAAACCATTCACCAGCGGGGCATGACCATAAAACATATCTCTCATATAAATAGAACAACCATTATTCTCAGATTTAAATGAGTAGCCATCTCGCATTAAGCGAGATCCAGATACAATGTTCATGCTCAAAGCTGGCACTAAATAACAATTATTGAGGTTTAAAACTAATCCCGTAGGTAGATGCAGAGGTAGCGTGCCGACGGCGATCACATCGACCTTGGAACCATTCCCGACGCGCATCGTCACCTCGTCCTTTGCCAGTCTACGCTGATTCCGCAGTTCCTGCTTTGAATTACAAATATGAGCAACCGCACCGGTATCAAATACCCAGGAGCTACTACGAGCGCTGGTAAGGTACACATCAATAACATGTATATTGCATATACCTTTGGTATTGCCGGCCTTCTTATCTGCTAAGTACTTGGGGCAGTTTCGCTTCCAGTGACCGTTTCCCTTGCAATAAAAGCACTCAGTCTCAGGCTTGGGTCCATTCTTCGACTTCTTCCCGGCAGCTGGCTTACCGGGCGCGGCAACTCCCTTGCCGTCCTTCTTGAAGTTCTTCTTACCCTTGCCCTTCTTGAACTTAGTGGTTTTATTCACCATCAACACTTGATGTTCCTTTCTGATCTCTGCCTCCGCTGACTTCAGCATCGCATATACCTCAGGAATGGTCTTTTCCATCCCCTGCATGTTGAAGTTCATCACGAAGCTCTTGTAGCTAGGTGGAAGCGACTGAAGGATTCTGTCAACGACCGCGTCATCCGGGAGATTAACTCCCAGCTGAGACAAGCGGCTGTGCAACCCAGACATTTTGAGTATGTGCTCGCTGACAGAACTATTTTCCTCCATCTTACAGCTGTAGAACTTATCAGAGACTTCATATCTCTCGATCCGGGCATGAGCTTGGAAAACCATTTTCAGCTCTTCGAACATCTCATATGCTCCGTGATGCTCAAAACGCTTTTGGAGCCCCGGTTCTAAGCTGAAGTGCATGCCGCACTGAACGAAGGAGTAATCATCGGTGCGTGTCTGCCAAACGTTCAAATCGTCTGGCAGTGCTGGGAGAGCAGGTGGGTCACCTAACGGTGCTTCAAGGACATATGATTTCTTGGCAGCTATGAGGATAATCCTCAGGTTACGGACCCAGTCCGCATAGTTGCTACCATCGTCTTTCAGCTTGTTTTTCTCTAGGAACGCGTTGAAGTTGAGGGTAACATTAGCGTTGGCCATTTGATCTACAAGATAGATATGTAACATTTAGACTAAGTTCATGACAATTAAGTTCATCTAATCAAATTATGTAATGAACTCCCACTCAGATAGACATCCCTCTCGTCATCTAAGTGATTACATGATCCGAATCGACTAGGCCGTGTCCGATCATCACGTGAGACGGACTAGTCATCAACGGTGAACATCCCCATGTTGATCGTCTCTTCTATACGACTCATGCTCGACCTTTCGGTCTCTTGTGTTCCGAGGCCATGTCTGTACATGCTAGGCTCGTCAAGTCAACCTAAGTGTATTGCTGTGTAAATCTGGCTTACACCCGTTGTATTCGAACGTTAGAATCTATCACACCCGATCAACACGTAGTGCTTCGAAACAACGAACCTTCGCAACGGTGCACAGTTAGGGGGAACACTTTCTTGAAATTTTATTAAGGGATCATCTTATATATGCTACCGTCGTTCTAAGCAAATAAGATGCAAAAACATGATAAACATCTCATGCAATCAAAATAGTGACATGATATGGCCATTATCACTTTGCTCCTTTTGATCTCCATCTTCGGGGCTCCATGATCATCATCGTCACCGGCATGACACCATGATCTCCATCATCATGATCTCCATCATCGTGTCTTCATGAAGTTGTCTCGCCAACTATTACTTCTACTACTACGGCTAACGGTTAGCAATAAAGTAAAGTAATTACATGGCGAATTTCAATGACACACAGGTCATATAATAAATTAAGACAACTCCTATGGCTCCTGCCGGTTGTCATACTCATCGACATGCAAGTCGTGATTCCTATTACAAGAACATGATCATCTCATACATCACATATATCATTCATCACATCCTTTGGCCATATCACATCACAAAGCACTTGCTGCAAAAACAAGTTAGGCGTCCTCTAATTGTTGTTGCAAGTTTTTACGTGGCTGCTATAGGTTTCTAGCAAGAACGTTTCTTATCTACGCCAAAACCACAACGTGATATGCCAATTTCTATTTACCCTTCATAAGGACCCTGTTCATCGAATCCGATCCGACTAAAGTGGGAGAGACAGACACCCGCTAGCCACCTTATGCAACTAGTGCATGTCAGTCGGTGGAACCTGTCTCACGTAAGCGTACGTGTAAGGTCGGTCCGGGCCGCTTCATCCCACAGTGCCGCCGAATCAAGATAAGACTAGTAACGGCAAGAAGATTGACAAATCGACGCCCACAACTACTTTGTGTTCTACTCGTGCAAGATACTACGCATAGACCTAGCTCTGATACCACTGTTGGGGAACGTAGCAGAATTTTAAAATTTTCTACGCATCACCAAGATCAATCTATGGAGTCATCTAGCAACGAGTGAGACGGGAGTGCATCTACATACCCTTGTAGATCGCGAGCGGAAGCGTTCAAGAGAACGGGGTTGATGGAGTCGTACTCGTCGTGATCCAAATCACCGATGACCGAGCGCCGAACGGACGGCACCTCCGCGTTCAACACACGTACGGAGCAGAGACGTCTCCTCCTTCTTGATCCAGCAAGGGGGGAGGAGAGGTTGATGGAGATCCAGCAGCACGACGGTGTGGTGGTGGAAGCAGCGGGATTTCAGCAGGGCTTCGCCAAGCGCTACTGGAGGAGGAAGAGGTGTCACGGGAGGGAGAGGGAGGCGCCAGGGGCTCAGCTGTTTCTCCCATGCACCTCCCCACTATATATAGGGGTGGAGGGGGCTGGTTTCTTGCCCTCCAAGTCCATTGGGGCGTTGGCAAAGGTGGAAGGAAAGAAATCCCATCCTTTCCCTTCCCCACCGATTGTTATCCCCCTTTTTTAGGGATCTTGATCTTATCCCTTCGGGATATGATCTTATTCCTTCTAAGGGGGAATCTTGGTGCGCCTTGACTAGGAGTGTGGGGCCTTGCCCCCACTACCCACGTTCATGTGGGTCCCCCCATGCAGGTGGGCCCCACTCCGGAACCTTCTAGAACCTTCTCGGTACAATACCGAAAAATCCCGAACATTTTCCGGTGGCCAAAATAGGACTTCCCATATATAAATCTTTACCTCCGGACCATTCCGGAACTCCTCGTGACGTCCAGGATCTCATCCGAGACTCCGAACAACCTTCGGGTTACCGCATACTAATATCTCTATAACCCTAGCGTCACCGAACCTTAAGTGTGTAGACCCTACGGGTTCGGGAGACACGCAGACATGACCGAGACGACTCTCCGGTCAATAACCAACAGCGGGATCTGGATACCCATGTTGGCTCCCACATGCTCCTCGATGATCTCATCGGATGAACCACGATGTCGAGGATTCAATCAATCCCGTACGCAATTCCCTTTGTCTATACCTTGTTCAATCTCGTTACCGGCAAGTCTCTTTACTCGTTTCCGTAACACATCATCCCGTGAACAACTCCTTGATCACATTGAGCTCATTATGATGATGTCCTACCGAGTGGGCCCAGAGGTACCTCTCCGTTACATGGAGTGACAAATCCCAGTCTCGATTCGTGCCAACCCAACAGATACTTTCGGAGATACCCGTAGTGCACCTTTATAGCCACCCAGTTACGTTGTGACGTTTGGTGCACCCAAAGCACTCCTACGGTATCCGGGAGTTGCACAATCTCATGGTCTAAGGAAAAGTTACTTGACATTGGAAAAGCTTTAGCAAACGAACTACACGATCTAGTGCTAGGCTTAGGATTGGGTCTTGTCCATCACATCATTCTCCTAATGATGTGATCCCGTTATCAATGACATCCAATGTCCATGGTCAGGAAACCGTAACCATCTATTGATCAACGAGCTAGTCAACTAGAGGCTTACTAGGGACATGTTGTGGTCTATGTATTCACACATGTATTACGATTTCCGGATAACACAATTATAGCATGAATAACAGACAATTATCATGAACAAGGAAATATAATAATAACCATTTTATTATTGCCTCTAGGGCATATTTCCAACAATCTGTACTCAGATATCTGATGCTTCCGCTGATGCTTGTATGCGAGCTTATGTATTCGAGCCCTCGAGGCCCCTGGCTTGTAATATAAAGCTTGTATGACTTTATTTATGTTTTAGAGTTGTGTTGTGATATCTTCCCGTGAGTCTTTAGGCTTGATTGTGTGCATTTGCATGTATGATTAGTGCATGATTGAGCCGGGGCGTCACAAGTTGGTATCAGAGCCGACTGACTGTAGGAACCCCCTTTCCAACTCCTTGGCCGAAGTTGAGTCTAGTGGTCCAAAACTAACTTACTAACTTGGCTGTGTGGCTTACGGGCCCACGTCGCCAATTGGGTGGTATTAGGATCTTTTATTCCTCGTCTATACTCTAGGACTCTGCTCTCTCTTCTATTCGGGTTAAATTTTTTACTAACTCCAACATTAGGTTCTCGCGATCACATCAACCCGGTGTTCTGAAATTTCCCCCCTTCCTTCAAGATTGTGGGCCAGGTTCTGCTTACAGGATCCTTTTATCGAGGGCACCCTGTGTTGTCACTTGCAGATCCCTCGCCCCAGCAGTTTTCTCCGACGTTGATGTAGCCTTTGCTATGTCTCGTTGGGTACTTCCTTGCCGCGTGCCTGCGTGCCGCCTAGATGTCTAGCCCTTCCCTTTCAACTGTCGTAATGCCGGATTGTAACCGAGGCTATGTGTGGCTTTGAATGTCTGGTGCGAATATGATGATGTATCTATTGCACTTCCTTCTGTTGTGCGTGTTACTTCATGAATAACTTCATACACCTGCAGTGTTACTTGCTAAACTGCCCCCTGTTGAATTGGCAGGATGGCTGACGATCCTCCACCTCCACCCTATATTGCCGCAATGATGCAGCAGTTTGAATTGAACCGTCAGCTCAACGAGAGTCTGGTAAGACGTTTGGAACACAACGAGGCTCGTCAGGAGCCTGGACCGATCTCACTGCCAGAATTTGTTCACCTCAATCCATCTGTTTTCCGCAACTCCACCAACCCTATGGATGCTGATGATTGGCTTCGTGACATCCTGTTTGAGATGGAATCAGCTAATGTTGCCCCTGACAGTTACGTCAACTTTGCGACATTCCACTTAAAGGGTCCAGCTGCTCAATGGTGGGAAAGCCACAAGGGTATGTTGCCTGCTGAAACAGTAACCACTTGGCAGGAATTTCAGTCAGCTTTTCATGCACGGTATATTCCTCAAGATCTGATGGACCAGAAGAAACAAGAGTTCCGCAAACTCTCTCAGGACACAATGACTGTGGATGAATATCAGAGGAAATTTCTCGAATTGTCCCGCTATGCTGAAGATGACATCTGCACTGACGCACGCAAGCAGGAGAAATTCCGTGAAGGACTGCGTACTGATATAAACCTTGCACTTGCAGTCCATGATTGCACAGACTTCGCAACGCTAGTCAGCAAATCTTTCCAAGTTGAAACTGCTCTGACTAAGTACCAGGAGTCGCTCAAGCGCACTCACGACGTTGGCCCATCCTCGGGTCAGCCTGTTCAGAAACGTCGAGTGTGGATTCCGCACAATGTTTACCACCGACCCGCTCCAACACCAAGGCCGTCATATGTTGCACCTCGTCTGCCTTCACCCCCGAGATAGCTAATGGTTCCTGATGGACCGCCTGATGCTATGGCTTCTCCTCAGATTGTACCATGTCCTCCTATTGGTTGTAAGAAGAATTGTCGAAACCGCCGATTAAGAAACCGTAATGTCATACCATCTGCTATTGTACTTGGCCATGCCAATCACGTCAATGCTGAAAAGGCTCAGAAGGAAACGACTATCATGCTGGGAACACTCTCTGTGAATTCAGTGCCAGCTTCTGTTGTGTTTGATTCAGGTGCATCACATTCCTTCATGTCCCAGCAATTTGCACAATTGCATGGGTTAGCTATGAGCTCATTACCCACTCCTTTAGAAATCATCACTCCCCGTTCCAGGTGGCAAACCAAAATGGTAAGTCAAAACAATCAGATCAGAATTGAAGGGTTGATGTTCTCTGCTTCCCTTATTGCTCTTGGACCTTCCGACATAGACATCATTCTCGGTATGGACTGGTTGACCGCTCACAATGCTTTGATTGACTGTGCCGCTAAGAAAGTCCAACTTACCCATCCTTCTGGCCAGATAATTAGATACTCAGCTCAAACAGTTCAGGACGCCGAAGCTCAGATTTATGTTCTGAATGCATTGAATGCTTCACCTCTTGAAGGCATCGAGAACGTTCCAGTTGTTCATGATTTCCAAGATGTATTTCCAGAAGAACTTCCAGGAATACCCCCTGCTAGAGCTGTCGAGTTCGTCATCGACTTGAAGCCTGGCACTACCCCTATTGTGAAGCGTCCTTATAAGATGCCTCCTCATCATCTTCTCGAGCTTAAGGAAGAAATTGACACATCACTTAAGAAAGGTTTCATCCGCCCCAGTTCCTCTGCTTGGGGAGCACCTTCACTCTTCGTTAAGAAGAAGGATGGAACTAACCGATTGGTTCAGGATTATCGGCCCATTAACCAAGCAACAATTCAGAACAAATATCTGCTTCCTCGGATCAATGATTTGTATGATCAACTTGCTGGATCATCAGTATTCTCTAAACTTGATTTGAGGTTGGGTTACCATCAGATCCGTGTTCGTGAAGAGGATATTCCCACGACTGCTTTTGTTACTCGCTATGGCTCTTATGAGTACACTGTAATGTCATTTGGCTTAACAAATGCTCCAGCCACATTCTCCCGTCTGATGAATTACATTTTCATGGATTACCTCGACAAGTTCGTCGTGGTTTATCTAGATGATATTCTGGTCTATTCAAAGAATAAGGAAGAACATGCTGAACACCTCCGTCTTGTACTGAAAAGGCTCCGAGAACACCAGTTGTATGCCAAATACTCCAAATGTGAATTCTGGCTTTCTGAAGTAACCTACCTTGGTCATGTGATTTCCAAGGATGGAATTGCTGTTAACCCGGAACGAGTTCAGGCTATTCTGGACTGGACTCCTCCGAAGAATGTCAAGCAAGTCAGAAGTTTTCTCGGCCTTGCAAGCTATTGCCGTCGATTTGTCGAGAACTTTTCTAAGATTGCTAAGCCTTTGACTGATCTGCTTCACAAGGGCGTTAAGTTTGAATGGACAGACAAATGTCAAGAAAGTTTTCAAACACTCAAAGACAAGCTGACATCTGCCTCAGTACTTGCTCCGCCGGATTCTCGCAATGATTTTGTGATTTATTGTGACGCATCCCGTGAAGGATTAGGCTGTGTCCTAATGCAAGAGCGTAAAGTGATTTCTTATGGCTCTCGTCAGTTGCGCCCACATGAAGAGATTTATCCGGTACATGGTCTAGAACTAGCTGCTGTGATCTATGCATTGCAGTTGTGGCGACATTACCTTCTCGGTAATCGTTGCGAGATATACACGGATCATAAAAGTTTAAAGTACTTGTTCACTCAGCCATCTCTAAACCTCCGTCAGCAAAGATGGATGGAGGCCATTGTGGACTATGATTTGGGTATTTCTTATACCCCTGGCAAGGCTAACGTGATGGCTGATGCCTTAAGTCGCAAGTCCTATTGCGACAACCTCATGGTTAGGCGAGCTCAACCTCGTCTTTTTGAAGAACTGTGCAAGCTGAATCTGCGTATTGTTCGACAGGGTTCTCTTAATAACCTTGTGATACAACCAGATCTTGAGAAAGCTGTTAAGAATGCACAAGCTAAAGATGCTGATGTTGATCTGATGAAGAAAAATCTTCACCTTGAAAAGTACAGGGATTTCTCGCTGTCTGAAGATGGAACCTTGTATTTCAGAAACCGCATCGTCGTACCTCGTTTCGAGCTTATGACTGACAAGGTCATGAAGGAGGCACATGATACCCCGCTATCTATTCATCCGGGTAGCACCAAGATGTATCGTGATCTCCGTCAAAGGTATTGGTGGTCTAAAATGAAGCAGGACATTGCTCGTTATGTTGCTGAATGTGATGTTTGCCGTCGCGTTAAAGCAGAACATCAAAAGCCTGCTGGAATTCTGCAACCATTACCTATTCCTTTATGGAAATGGGATAAAGTGCAAATGGATTTCATTACTGGCCTTCCCAGGTCACAGAAGGGTCACGATGCTATTCTTGTCGTCGTCGACCAACTTTCTAAAGTTGCACACTTTCTGCCTGTCAAAGAGACGATCACTGCTAGTCAGTTAGCAGAATTATATATCTCCAGAATTGTATCACTCCATGGTATTCCGAAGGAGATTAGTTCAGACCGTGGCGGCCTTTTCACTTCTAAGTTTTGGGAAAGTTTCCAACAAGCTATGGGAACTCATATCACCTGGAGTTCAGCATATCACCCCCAGTCCCAAGGCCAAGTTGAGCGAGTCAATCAAGTGCTTGAAGACATGCTACGAGCTTGTGTTATTTCTTTCGGCAAGAAGTGGGAAGAATCTCTCCCATATGCCGAGTTCTCTTATAACAACAGCTATCAAGCCAGCTTGAAAATGGCCCCCTTCGAAGTTCTATATGGACGTAAGTGTCGAACCCCTCTGAATTGGTCAGAAACTGGGGAACGACCGCTCGTGGGTCCGGATATTATTCAACACGCCGAAGAACAAGTCCGTATCGTCCGTGAAAACCTCAAAGCGGCTCAGGACCGCCAGAAGAGCAACTATGATCGCAAACGATGGGGTTTGACTTATCAACCTGGAGATCAAGCTTATCTGCGTGTCACTCCTATGAAGGGCACACACCGTTTTGGAATCAAGGCAAGTTAGCTCCACGCTACATTGGTCCTTTCCGCATTGTTGCTAGACGTGGTCAGGTGGCATATAAATTGGAATTGCCGCCGCAATTCTCTCATATCCACGACGTCTTCCATGTGTCGCAACTTCGTAAATGCTTCAAGGAATCTCCGCACCGAGCTGTGGATCACGAGATGCTCGAATTGCAAGATGATCTATCTTATAAGGAGCATCCGATCCGCATTCTCGATGAAGCTGAACGTCGGACCCGTCAGAAGGTTACCAAGTTCCTCAAAGTGAAGTGGTCAAATCATACTGAAGATGAAGCCACTTGGGAACGCGAGGATAATCTTCGTGCGGAATACCCCGAACTTTTTCCTTCTACCTCTTAATTCTCAGGACGAGAATTCTTGTTAGTGGAGGGGATTTGTAACACCCCATGTATTAAGCTACAGTAATCACCCTTGAGATTATGCCATGTCATCATGATCAACAGTGCTTAATCATCATTAGTATCATACCTCTTTTCAAATTCAAATTCAAATGGGAATTCAAACTAAAAGTGAAAATAAAAGTTGTTCAACATAGAAACTAAAATGTTCAACAAATAGCAAATATTCCAGAGGCTATTCTAAAATTGTAATCAACAATTAATAAATTAACTAAGTGGCTCTAACAGTAGAAAACAGGGTTGGTTAATACCTTTTTAGTTAAATAAAATCCATATGAAAACATTTGGCCCCAAAACCTTTTTTTGCCAGGGTTGGATATTGCACTGACATTATATGAGCAAGTGCCATATTTTACAAAAGTCATCTGGAATAAAAATAAAAGACAAAACAGAAAAGAAAAGAAAAACAGAGAAAGAGAAAAGAAGAAAATGGGAAAAGGCCCTAGCTACTGTGCTCGTGGGCTCTAGTCGCTACAGGCGCCGGCCCGACCCACCAGGTGGTTATCCCCATCCTCCTGCTCACTCCTCTCGCTGTCGACCGCAGACGCACCCGGGCGCACTGGCCCCCCTCCTCGCCGCTCGACACCGCGCCCCGCCGCTCGCCCCGGTGGGTAAGGACCCGCCGAGCCCTTCCCCCCTGGTCGCCTCGCCACTCTACTTTCTCCCGCTCGCGCACGCGCCCGCTCTCTTCTCTCTCTCCCCCGAGCGCTACCCTCGCCGCCTCGCCGTCATCTGCACGGCCAGGAGCCACCCCGAGCCACGGAAGGTTGACCAGGAGCTGCGCCTCATCATCGTCATCATCTACGCCCAACCCAACGAGCTAGAACGCCTCTGAGCCGTCGCCTTCAAGCTCGTCTTCGTCCTCAGCACCGTCGTCCGCCTCCAGTCGATTCGCGTCGTCGAGGGCCTCCCCGAGCTCGCCGACCATCTCTGCGACCCAGCTGTGAGCTCCCGAGTTTTTCCCCTCTCTTCCTGGCCGCGTTCGAGCCCGCTAGCTGCTGCCGCCATGGGTGTCCGAGCTCGCCGCCGCCGTCCGCATCACCGCCGCAGCCACCGCTGCTCACGCTCGCATCCGAGCACAGCGATGTGCTCCTGGGTCTCCCAGGAGTCCAACACGACCGCCTGCGCCTCCGCTCATGCCCTCTTTCGCCATCCCCATTGAACCCGTGCTCCAGCCGCCACCCTCACCGCTCGCCGCCGTCACTGCAGGCGCGCTCCGGCCAAGCCACCACCGCAGTCGGATGTGCGAGAGCCCCGCGGTGCCGTAGGTTCAAACCGCGGCCGAAACGGGCCCCTGAGGCCGTTTTCCAGCCGGTTCCACCGCGTCGCCGCCGCTAGTTTGGTCGCCGGCGCACGCCGGAGTTCAAACTCCGGTGGGTCCCGCGCGTCAGATAATTAGCGCCTAACCCCGCCCTAACAGACGCTGACGAGTGGGCCCGTTACTGTAGCATTAGGATTAGTACTAATTAACCCACTGTTAGTTGCATCACTGACAGACTGGGCCCACGAGCTAACTAGACTAATTAGATTAAACTAAATACTGTTAATAAGACCAGAGGCTGACCACTGGGTTCCGTTGGACCCAGTTGACCAGTCAAATGCTGACTGGGCTAGACCCAGTCAATGACATGTGGGTCCAGTGGGCCCCTTTTGACTAGTCAAGCCACCAGTTGACTGCTGACTGGGCAGTCAACTGGGGCCCACTGTCAGCCACACCAGCACTCTGCTGGGTGCACCAGTGGGTACCCGTAGCATTTTCATTTTTTAAAAATATTTCGAAATATTATTAAACAGAAAATTCAGAATATTGCTAAAACTTTGATAAATCATATATTTTAATCCGTAGCTCGGATCGAAAAACTTTGTACATGAAAATTGCTCAGAACGACGAGATGAATCCAAGTACGCGGACCGTTCGTCCGCCACACGTCCCTAGCATGATGAACATGGAACTTCCCTCTCCGGATCGCTTGTCCGATAAATCCAAAGTCCCTTGAAATATCGTCAGATATTCTCCCGCTCCGTCTGATACGTGTAGTACTACGTTAGACTACCCCTACCACTGCATATTGTCATGTCGTACATTGTGTTGCTCATGTTTGCTGTGTATTTATACTGTTTTCTCCCCCTCTTCTCTCTCGGTAGACCCTGACACCGACGTCGTCCCAGAGACCGACGCAACTCAGGAGCCCGACGACCCCACTGACGACCTTGCCCTTGCCGCCGAGCAACCAGGCAAGCCCCCCCCCCTTTGATCATCCCGATATCACCCATTCTAATTTCTCAAGATTGCATTAGAATTGCTGCTGCTACTGCTTTACCTATTCTGATGCATAGCCTGTTTATTGTAACCTGCTGTTGATAATTACCTGCATATCCTAAACTGCTTAGTATAGGCTGGGTAGAGACCTATCAGTGACCCCACTTGTCCCGACTGCCCCGCTGGATTACCAGAAGACCCGATCAACGGGATTGAAGAACAGGCCCCGGCACCGCACATCAACCCCCCTTAGTTGTACGACACTACTGGGTTACTATCGAGTGCCGAGGGTGATACCTCGTCAGCACTTCTGATGTTAACCTTGTAGGGTAGATAATTAGTCATGGTCATCGAGGGTGATTCCTCCTTCTCCACTGCCGATACGACCCTGTCACGCAACACTTCAAGTGTGAACCTCGAGGGTGATTCCTCTGAGTTCACCTTGACGGATACATCAAGTAGGAATCCAACGAGGGTGATACCTCGGATTCCCCTGATGTTATGGACACACGGATACTTGGATTTTACACTGTTACTTGGAAAGGCGGGTCGACCCTGAGGGGTACCCGCGTGAGCCTAAGTGGCGAGTGTTGTGGAGACGGGTTGACCTGGATGGTGCCCGAGTGATGAATATGAGGCGCGACCGGGCATTCTTGGCCCTTGTCGCAGGTCCTCGAGACGGGGCGACGGGGTCACATCTTTCGTGAGTCTCTGCTCGTTACCGCAAGCCCTAGTCCACTAACGATTTGGATATTTGATCCGAGCAGGCCTCTGGCCTGATAGCACTAACCATCACGTGGGCATAGTATGGGCGTTCTGCATCGTAGCATCAGCCGACAGTTCTGTCAGATGTCCAGTTCAGCATTGTGGCCGGGTCGGATCGTGCCGTTGGCGCTGGTATCCACCCTGCTCGCAACGACCCGGAGTTAACAGGGCGACGGCCCAAGACCCCTGAGCGCTTAGGATGTAGACCGGCGGGGACCTCTCTGCTGTGCTCTAGGTAGGGCTGCGATGTATCGTTTGGCCGAGGCCGGGCATGACCCAGGAAAGTGTGTCCGGCCGGAGTTAATCGAGCGTGTTGGGTAAGTTGGTGCACCCCTGCAGGGAAGAAAACTTCTATCGATAGCCGGTCCTATGGTAAAGGACACTCGGAGTTGTATCACGATCGACAAAACTAGAACGTGAGATGATACCTGGATATATGGCTCTGGGAATGCTTCTCGCGGGGAGTCGAGAAGGGATCTCAGGATGAGGTTGATGACTGTATGGCTCTGGGATTGCTTTCTCACAGGGAGTCGAGAAAGGATCTCTGGGTGAGGTTGAGACTTAATGATACTATTACTTTATACGGTACTAATCTACACTCTTCTAATGCTGCAAGACCTCCGAAGATGCTAGTCTTCGATAGGACTAGGCCTTCTCTCTATTCTGGCATTTCTGCAGCCCAGTCCACATATACAGCCTTCCTTTGATAATGTTGCATATGTAGTGTAGATCCTTGCTTGCTGAGTACTTTGGAGTACTCACGGTTGCTTTACTTTCTTTTTCTCCCCATGTCAGTTTGTCGTGACCAGTTGACGGAGCCCCTGAGACAGCTGCTCTGCCGACGACTACTACTACTACCCCGAGGGTGGTTACTGCTTCGAACTTGCCGTCGACCAGGAGTAGGTTTGGAGGGTCCCAGGCAGGAGGCCTGCGCCTTTCGATCGTAGTGTTTATTTTTGTCCCGCCTTTCTAAAGGCCTTTCTGATTCTCTTTTAATATATGTACTCAGATATCTGATGCTTCCGCTGACGCTTGTATGCGAGCTTATGTATTCGAGCCCTCGAGGCCCCTGGCTTGTAATATAAAGCTTGTATGACTTTATTTATGTTTTAGAGTTGTGTTGTGATATCTTCCCGTGAGTCCTTAGGCTTGATCGTGTGCATTTGCGTGTATGATTAGTGCACGATTGAGCCGGGGCGTCACATTAAGCATCGCTACGGGTGAGAAAGTCTCATCGTAGTCAACCCCTTGAACTTGTCGAAAACCTTTCACGACAAGTCGAGATTTAGAGACAGTGATATTACCATCAGCGTCTGTCTTCCTCTTGAAGATCCATTTATTCTCAATGGCTTTCCGATCATCGGGCAAGTCCACCAAAGTCCATACTTTGTTCTCATACATGGATCCTATCTCAGATTTCAAGGCCTCAAGCCATTTATCGGAATCTGGGCTCATCATAGCTTCTTCATAGTTCGTAGGTTCATCGTTGTCTAACAACATGACTTCCAGGACAAGATTACCGTACTTGATCCGTAGTTTCATGATCATCATCATTAGCTTCCTCTCTAGTTGGTGTAGGCATCACGGGAACGGTTTTCTCTGATGTGCTACTTTCCAATTCGAGAGAAGGTACAATTACCTCATCAAGTTCTACTTTCTTCCCACTCACTTCTTTTGAGAGAAACTCCTTCTCTAGAAAGGACCCATTCTTGGCAACAAAGATCTTGCCTTCGGATCTGTGGTAGAAGGTGTACCCAATAGTTTCCTTAGGGTATCCTATGAAGACGCACTTCTCCGATTTGGGTTCAAGCTTATTAGGCTGAAGCCTTTTGACATAAGCGTCGCATCCCCAAACTTTAAGAAACGACAGCTTAGGTTTCTTGCCAAACCATAATTCATACGGTGTCGTCTCAACGGATTTAGACGGTGCCCTATTTAAAGTGAATGCAGTTGTCTCTAATGCATAACCCCAAAATGATAAAGGCAAATCGGTAAGAGACATCATAGAACACACCATATCTAATAAAGTATGGTTACAACGTTCGGACACACCATTACGCTATGGTGTTCCAGGTGGCATGGGTTGTGAAACAATTCCACATTGTTTTAAATGAAGGCCAAACTCGTAACTCAAATATTCGCCTCCGCGATAAGATCGTAGAAACTTTATTTTCTTATTACGATGATTCTCCACTTCACTCTAAAATTCTTTGAACTTTTCAAATGTTTCAGACTTGTGTTTCATCAAGTAGATATACCCATACCTACTCAAATCATCTGTGAAGGTCAGAAAATAACGATACCCGCCGCGTGCTTCAACACTCATTGGACCGCATACATCGGTATGTATTATTTCCAATAAGTCATTAGCTCGCTCCATTGTTCAGGAGAATGGAGTTTTAGTCATCTTACCCATGAGGCATGGTTTGCAAATGATTCATAATCAAGTGATTCCAAAAGTCCATTCGCATGGAGTTTCTTCATGCACTTTACAACAATATGACCTATACGGCAGTGCCACAAGTATGTTGCACTACCATTATCAACTTTGCATCTTTTGGCATCAATATTATGAATATGTGTATCACTACGATAGAGATTCAACAAGAATAGACCATTCATCAAAGGTGCATGACCATAAAAGATATTACTCATATAAATAGAACAACCATTATTCTCTAACTTAAACGAATAACCGTCTCGCAATAAACAAGATCCAGATATAATATTCATGCTCAACGCTGGCACCAAATAACAATTATTGAGGTCTAAAACTAATCCCTAAGGTAGATGTAGAGGTAGCATGCCGACGGCGATCACATCGACCTTGGAACCATTCCCGACGCGCATCGTCACCTCGTCCTTAGCCAATCTTCGTTTATTCCACAGCTCCTGTTTCGAGTTACAAATACAAGCAACCGAACCAGTATAAAATACCCAGGCGCTACTACGATCATTAGTAAGGAACACATCAATAACATGTATATCAAATATACCTTTGTTCACTCTGCCATCCTTCTTATCCGCAAAGTATTTGGGGCAGTTCTGCTTCCAGTGACCATTTCCTTTGTAGTAGAAGCACTCAGTTTTAGGCTTGGGTCCAGCTTTGGGTTTCTTCACGGGAGCGGAAACTTGCTTGCCATTCTTTTTGAAGTTCCCTTTCTTTCCCTTGCCCTTTTTCTTGAAACTAGTGGTCTTGTTAACCATCAACACTTGATGCTCCTTCTTGATTTCTACCTCCGCGGCCTTAAGCATTACGAAGAGCTCGGGAATCATTTTCGTCATCCCTTGCATATTATAGTTCATCACGAAGCCTTTGTAGCTTGGTGGCAGTGACTGAAGAACTCTGTCAATAACACTCTCAACTGGAAGATCAATTCCCAGCTGAGTCAAGTGGTTATGATACGCAGACATTTTGAGTATGTGTTCACTGACAGAACTGTTCTCCTCCATCTTATAGATATAGAACTTGTTGGAGACTTCATATCTCTCAACCCGGCCATTAGCTTGAAATATCAACTTCAGCTCTTGGAACATCTCATATGCTCCATGGTGTTCAAAATGTCTTTGAAGTCCCGGTTCTAAGCCGTAAAGCATGGCACACTGAACTATTGAGTAGTCATCAGATCGAGCCTGCCAGACGTTCATAACATCTGCAGTAGCTCCTGCAGCAGGTCTGTCACCTAGCGGTGCATCAAGGACATAATTCTTCTGTGCAGCAATGAGGATAATCCTCAAGTTATGAACCCAGTTTGTGTAGTTGCAACCATCATATTTCAACTTATCTTTCTCTAGGAACGCATTAAAATTCAAGGGAACGGTAGCACGGGCCATTGATCTACAACATAGATATGCAAAAACTATTAAGACTAAGTTCATGATAAATTAAGTTCAACATAAATAAGTTCGTGATGCATGATCCAAATCAACTAACCCATGTCCGATCATCACGTGAGATGGGGTAGTCATCAATGGTGAACATCTCTGTGTTGATCATATCTACTATATGACTCACGTTCGACCTTTCGGTCTCCAGTGTTCCGAGACCATGTCTGTACATGCTAGGCTCGTCAAGTTTAACCCAAATATTCTGCATGTGCAAAACTGGCTTACACCCGTTGTATGTGAACATAGAGTCTATCACACCCGATCATCATGAGGTGCTTCGAAACGATGAACTTTAGCAACAGTGCATACTCAGGGAGAACACTTTTATCTTGAAATTAACTGAAGGGATCATCTTATAATGCTACCGTCATTCTAAGCAAAATAAGATGCATAAAGGATAAACATCACATGCAATCAAAATATGTGACATGATATGGCCATCATCATCTTGTGCTTTTGATCTCCATCTCCAAAGCATCGGCATGATCTTCATCGTTACCAGCTCGACACCTTGATCTCCATCGTTGAGTCGGGGGCGTCTCGCAATAGCGATAAAGTAAAACAATTACATGGTGCTTGCATTTCGTACAATAATTAAGAGACAACCCTAAGGCTCCTGCCGGTTGTCGATATTACAAAACATGATCATCTCATACAACAACGTATATCACATCACGTCTTGACCATATCACATCACAACATACCCTGCAAAAACAAGTTAGACGTCCTCTACTTTGTTGTTGCAAGTTTTACGTGGCTGCTACGGGCAACTAGCAAGAACCATTCTTAACTACGCAAAACCACAACAGTGATTATCAAGTTTGCTATTTTAACCTTCTTCAAGGACCGGCCGTAGTCAAATTCGATTCAACTAAAGTAGGAGAAACAGACACCCGCCAGCCACCTTTATGCAAAACAAGTTGCATGTTAGTCGGTGGAACTAGTCTCATATGCGTGGACATGTAAGGTTGGTCCGGGCCGCTTCATCCCACAATGTCGCCGAATCAAAATAAGACGTTGGTGGTAAGCAGTATGAACCTCACCGCCCACAACTCTTTGTGTTCTACTCGTGCATATCATCTACGCATAGACCTGGCTCATGATGCCACTGTTGGGGAACGTTGCATGGAAAACAAAAAAATTCTATGCACACGCAAGATCTATCCATGGAGAAGCATAGCTACGAGAGAGGAGAGTGTGTCTACGTACCCTCGTAGACTGTTAAGCGGAAGCGTTTATCAACACGGTTGATGTAGTCGTACACCTTCACGATCCGCCCGATCAAGTACCGAACGTACGGCACCTTCGCGTTCAGCACACGTTCAGCTCGATGACGTCCTTGCCTTCTTGATCCAACCAGACGGGCGAAGTAGTAGATGAGTTCCGGCAGCACAACGGCGTGGTGACGGTGGTGATGCAACTATCTTCGCAGGGCTTTGCCGAGCACTACGAAAATCTGATCAAGGATGAACTAGAGGGAGAGGGGCGCCGCACACGGCTTTGGGATCATGGTGTGTGTTGCCCTTTGATAACCCACAAGTATAGGGGATCGCAACAGTTTTCGAGGGTAGTGTATTCAACCCAAATTTATTGATTCGACACAAGGGGAGCCAAAGAACATTCACGAGTATTAGCAGTTGAGTTGTCAATTCAACCACACCTGAAAGACTTAATATCTGCAACAAAGTATTTAGTAGCAAAGTAGTATGGAAGTAATTGTAACGGTGGCAAAAGTAACAGTAGCGGTTTTGTAGTGATTGTAACAGTAGTAGCAACGAAAGTAACTTAGCAAAGATCAATATGTGAAAAGCTCGTAGGCATTGGATCGGCAATGATAAATGTGTTGGATAATATTCATCATGTAGCAGTCATAACCTAGGGTGACACAGAACTAGCTCCAATTCATCAATATAATGTAGGCATGTATTCTGTATATAGTCATACATGCTAATGGAAAAGAACTTGCATGACATCTTTTGTCCTACCCTCCCATGGCAGCGGGGTCCTAATGGAAACTAAGGGATATTAAGGCCTCCTTTTAATAGAGAACCGGACCAAAGCATTAGCAGTTAGTGAATGCATGAACTCCTCAAACTACGGAAATCATCGAAAAGAATCCCAATTATTGTCACCTTGGGGTATGCGGATCATAACTCGTAATAGGTGTCTACAACTTGCAAGATAGGATCAAGAACACAAATATATTCATGAAAACATAATAGGTTCAGATCTGAAATCATGGCACTCGGGCCCTAGTGACAAGCATTAAGCATAGCAAAGTCATAGCAATATCAATCTCAGAACATAGTGGATACTAGGGATCAAACCCTAACAAAACTAACTCGATTACATGATAAATCTCATCCAACCCATCACCGTCCAGCAAGCCTATGATGGAATTACTCACTCACGGCGGTGAGCATCATGAAATTAGTGATGGAGGAAGGTTGATGCTGATGATGATGGCGACGAATCCCCCTCTCCGGAGTCCCGAACGGACTCCGGGTCAGCCCTCCCGATGAAGAACAGGAGGAGGCGGCGGCTCTATATCGTAAAATGCGATGAATCCTTCTCTCTGATTTTTTTCTCCCCGAATAGGTACTTATAGAGTTGGAATTAGGGTCGAAGGAGGTCCAGGGGGCCCACAAGCCTGCAGGGCGCGCCCCCAGGGCTTGTGGCCTCTGGGTGGCCCCCCTCTGGTAACTTCTTGTGCCAATATTTTTTATATATTCCACAAAAAGTCTCCGTAAATTTTTAGGTCAATCCGAGAACTTTGATTTCTGCACAAAAATAACACCATGGCAATTCTGCTGAAAACAGCGTCAGTCTGGGTTAGTTCCATTCAATCATGCAAATTAGAGTCTAAAACAAGGGCAAAAGAGTTTGGAAAAGTAGATACGATGGAGACGTATCAACTCCCCCAAGCTTAACCCATTGCTTGTCCTCAAGCAATTCAGTTGACAAACTGAAAGTGACAAAGAAAAACTTTTACAAGCTCTGTTTGATCTTGTTGTTGCAAATATATCTAGCCAGTATTCAGGTTTTCAGCAAAGATTATGAACTAACCATATTCACAATAACATTTAGGTCTCACATTTACTCATATCAATAGCATAATAAACTAGCGAGCAATAATAGGATATCTCGGATGACAACACTTTTTTCAAAACAATCATGATACAATATGATATAATGGTATCTCGCTAGACCTTTCTGAGACAGCAAAACATAAATGCAGAGCACCCCTAAAGATCAAGGACTGACTAGACATTATAATTCATGGCAAAAGAGATCCAGTCACACTCATACTCAACATCAATTAATAACAAAGGATATAAATGACAATGGTGCTCTCTAACTGGTGCTTTTTATAAGAAGATGATGACACAGTAATAAAAGTAAATAGATAGGCCCGAGGGAAGCAGGGATTTGCAGAGGTGCCAGAGCTCGAAGCTTTTAAAACAGAGATGAATATAATTTTGAGCGCTATGCTTTCATTGTCAACATAACAACCAAGAGATCTCACTATCTTCCATGCTAGACACATTATAGGCGGTTCCCAAACAGAATGGTAAAGTTTATACTCCCCCTCTACCAACAATCACACTCCACGGCTAGCCGAATCCACGGGTACCGCATACCAACAACAGTCCTGAGGGAGTTTTGTTTAATTATTATATTTTGATTTGATTTTGAGCATGGAACTGGGCATCCCGATTACCAGCCACTTTCTCGTGAATGATAAGTGAATAAACACTCATCGTGAGAAAAACCCACCTAGCATGGAAGATACTGACAGCCCCGAGTAGCTACATGAGCGATTCGAGCATACAAAATAGATTATTATTTGAAGATTTAGAGTTTGGCACATGCAAATTTACTTGGAACGACAGGTAAATACCGCATATAGGTAGGTATGGTGGACTCATATGGAATAACTTTAGGTTTAAGGAAGTGGATGCACAAGCAGTATTCCCGCTTAGTACAAGTGAAGGCTAGCAAAAGATTGAGGTGCGACCAACTAGAGAGCGACAACGGTCATAAACATGCATTGAGAGTAATCAACATTGAATTCAAGCATGAGTAGGATATAAATCACCATGAACATAAATATCATGGAGGCTATGTTATTTTTTATTCAACTACATGCGTGAACATGTGCCAAGTCAAGCCACTTGAATCATTCAAAGGAGGATACCATCCTATCATACTACATCATAACCATTTTAAAATGCATGTTGGCACACAAGACAAACCATTATCCACTCCTAGCTAATTAAGCATGGCATGAGTAACTATAATCTCTAATTGTCATTGCAAAAATGTTTCATTCATAATGGGTTGAATCAAGAACGATGAGCTAATCATATTTACAAAAACAAAATAGGTCGAGTTCATACCAGCTTTTCCTCATCTCAATCACTTCATCATATATCGTCATTATTGCCTTTCACTTGCACGACCGAACGATGTGAATAATAATAAGAGTGCAAGTGCATTGGACTAAGCTGGAATCTGCAAACATTTATTCGAAGGAGAAGACAAGGTAATATGGGCTCTTTGTTAGATCAACAATAATGCATATGAGAGCCACTCAACATTTTCATCGTGGTCTTCTCCTCATGACCCAAAGAAAAAGAAAAAGAATTTCAAAGAAACACACCGAAGTATTTTTGGAGTTTTATTTTTTCTGAAGAAAGTAAAACAAAAATGAGAAAAACTATTTACACAAGAAAGCTCCCAATAAGTAAAAGAAGAACAAGAACTCTTTTTGGGTTTTCTTTTAATACTACTACTAAATAAACTAGAAATAAAAACTAAAAAGAAGCAAGAACTAATTTTTTGGATTTTATCAAAGTTTTTGAAACACACAAGAAGAAAGCAAGAAATGAGATAAACTAACATGGATAATACAATGAAAAAGTATGAACACCGACTACTTGAATGAATGTGTGAACATGAATGTCATGTCGGTGAGAAATACGTACTCCCCCAAGCTTAGGCTTTTGGCCTAAGTTGGTCTATGGCCACGGCTGGAAATAACCCTCTCCTCAATACGGCGAAGGGTCCTGAGGGTTCCACTGGTTGGCGAGCTCCTGTGGCTCCCACTAATAAATAGGCTC
The DNA here is from genome assembly GCA_011799875.1 of Thinopyrum elongatum. NCBI lineage: Eukaryota > Viridiplantae > Streptophyta > Magnoliopsida > Poales > Poaceae > Thinopyrum > Thinopyrum elongatum. The sequence goes on along the minus strand of CM022298.1, from coordinate 396,257,166 downwards.
CTGATAAGGATCAGGAACTGGTGCTGGCTCAGGTGCTGGAGGTTGTGTCAGCCTCCAGTATGTGTAAATGTCTTCGGGCATAATGGTGCACCTGCCTAAACGAATATCGAACAAAGAAGGTGCAGGCAAGGTAATCATCTCACAAGTACCCTGACTAAATACTAAGTTGTAGAGGAGTCGCTCATCATCGTCTTTGGCAATAAAATCATGTGCTATCATACTAGCATAGTTTAAATATTTAGTGGGTAACAACATCTCCTCCTTCTCATCATGCCTAATAGGTATCTCAAAATGTTTAGCAAGGCGGGGGGCATAGACACCTCCAAAGATAGTACCCTTGGAACGGTTTGTGTTTAACTGTCGAGCAACAATAGCGCCCAAACTAAAAGTTCTCTCAGCATATAAAGCATGGAGCAAAATGGCAAGGTCAGGGGCACTGAGGCCTCCACTCCCCCCTCGACCAATTTAACATCTCCCGGCAAATAATGGATAATAGCATAAAACAGGAAAAATGTAAACTAGCCACTCTCGCCTCTGACACTCCTCTCTCTTCCCCTACAGTAATTTCATAAAGAAAATCCTCCATGTCTCTAGGACGTGGCTCACTGATGCTGCCCTCATAAGGTATTTTGCAAACATCGCAAAAATCAAATAATGTCATCTCCTTAGGCTCATCATACAAATGAAATTCTACCATGGGTGGTGATTTCCTAGGATAAAAATGAAAGTTTTGCACAAAGGTATTAGTGAGCAGGACGTATTGATCACACTTATCTTGGAGGAAAGGAAGGAGGCCTACATTCTCCGCCAGATAGTAAAAATCATCATAAATTCTTGCCTCCCTCAAGAATGTGTCACTTGGCCATTCACACGGCCGAACCTCCGCAGTGCGAGGAAGGTTGTACTTGGGCTTCTTCTTCTCTTCATTTTCATTTCCTTCTGAATTCCGGCTTGAAGAACCCCTTAACCACCTCCTCGTGGTTTCTTTTTCCTCTGAAAATTTCTGAAATTTTTAGTGACTCAAAATAAAAGTGAACCAAACTCAAAAAAACTAACAACAACTACTCCTACAAGTGTCTAGAGGCCATATCATGCAACAAAACTACTTTGGACCATATAAATTTGACATGCAAGCTCAAGAACAAGGTCACCACAGCAGCAAAAATTTGCAATAAATAAAGCACTATAGCAAAAACTAATTGGACCAACGGAGGAGTCACATACCGAAGAACAATCCCCCGAAATAGTTTCGAAATAGAGTTCTGAGCAAGGAGATCGAAATGGCAGCAAAATGAGCAAGAACACGGGTTTGAGCAATGGTGTGATTTTTTCTGGAGGAAGACGAAGTGGATGGGTGGCTGGAATAAGTGAGGGGACCCACAAGCCCTATAGGCGCGCCCTGGGAGGGTGGGCGTGCCCTGTGGGCTTGTGGCCCACTGGTGCACCCCCCTGAGGTGTGTTCCGTGCCAAAAATTCTTAAATATTATGGAGAAAATCATACTAAATTTTCAGGGCATTTGGAGAACCTTTATTTTCTGGTCATTTTTTATTGCACGGATAATGCAGAAAACAGAAAAATAATGGTATTTTTGCTTTATTTATTCTAAATAACAGAAAGTAGAAAGTGGGTACAGAGAGTTGTGTTTACTAAATTCATCCATCTCATGCCCATCAAAAGGAATCCATTAACAAGGTTGATCAAGTCTTATTAACAAAGTTCTTCCGAATGACATGAAACTGGAGAATCTTTGTATAACACTAGGTTACCTCAACGGGGATATGCATGTCCCCAACAATAAGAATATCATATTTCTTTTTGACAGTACGAAGAGGGAATTCAAAACCTCCAATAGTAATTGTTGAAAATTTTCCAATAGAATTGATACTATTTACTCAAGGTTGTTTCTTCGGAAAGTGTACCGCATGCTCATTACCATTAACATGAAAAGTGACATTGCCCTTGTTGTAGTCAATAATAGCCCCTGCAGTATTCAAAAAGGGTCTACCAAGGATGATCGACATACTGTCGTCCTCGGGTATATCAAGAATAACAAAGTCTGTTAAGATAGTAACATTTGCAACTATGATAGTCACATCCTCACAAATACCGATGGGTATAGCAGTTGATTAATCAGCCATTTGCAAAGGGATTTCAGTTGGTGTCAACTTATTCAATTCAAGTCTATGATATAAAGAGAAAGGCATAACACTAACACCGGCTCCTAAATCACATAAAGCAGTTTTAACATAGTTTCTTTTAATGGAGCATGGTATAGTTGGTATTCCTGGATCTCCTAGTTTCTTTCGTATTCCACCCTTAAATGTATAATTAGCAAGCATGGTGGAAATTTCAGCTTCCGGTATCTTTCTCTTATTAGTAACAATATCTTTCATATACTTAGCATAAGGAGACATTTTCAGAATATCAGTGAAACGCATACGCAAAAACACAGGTCTAAGCATTTCAACAAAGCGCTCAAAGTCCTCATCATCCTTTTTCTTGGATGGTTTAGGAGGAAAGGGCATGGGTTTTTGAACCCATGGTTCTCTTTCTTTTCCAAGTTTCCTAGAAATTAAGTCTCTCTTATCATATCTTTTATTCTTTGGTTGTGGGTTATCAAGACCAACAGCAGGTTCTATCTCCACATCATTATCATTACTAGGTTGAGCATCAACATGAACATCATCATTATCATTATTACTAGGTTCATGTTCATCACCTGATTGTGTTTCAGCATCAGAAATAGAAATATCATTTGGATTCTCAGGTGTGCCTATAACAGGTTCACTAGAAGCATGCAAAGTCCTATCATCTTTCTTTTTATTTTTAGAAGGACTAGGTGCATCAGTATTAATTCTCTGAGAGTCTTGCTCAACTCTCTTAGGATGGCCCTCGGGATACAAAGGTTCCTGAGTCATTTTACCACCTCTAGTCACAACTCTAATAACATGATCATTGTTCTTATTATTCATCTCATTCAACAAATCATTTTGTGCCTTGAGAACTTGTTCTACTTGAGTTTTTACCATGGAAGCATGTTTAGTAACAACCTTGAGATCATTAACAGTTCTACACATATAGTCACTCAAGTGTTCAAGCATATAGGCATTACGTTTCAATTGTCTACTAACATAAGCATTGAAATTTTCTTGTTTAACAATAAGGTTATCAAATTCGTCCAAGCATTGACTAGCAGACTTATTATAAGGAATATCACCTTCATCAAATCTATAGAGAATTTACCTCTACTACCTGTGTCGGGTTATCAAGACCATGTATTTCTTTAATAGGTGGTAAATTCTTAACATCTTCATCTTTAATACCTTTTTCTTTCATAGATTTCTTTGGCTCTTGCATATCTTCAGAACTGAGAAATAGAATACCTCTCTTCTTCGGAGTTGGTTTAGGTGGTGGTTCGGGAAGAGTCCAATCATTATGATTACTCAATATATTGTTCAATAGTACTTCAGCTTGCTCAACAGTTCGTTCCCTAAAAACACAACCAGCACAACTATCTAGGCGGTCCCTAGAAGCATCGGTTAGTCCATTATAAAAGATATCAAGTATTTCATTTTTCTTGAGAGGATGATCAGGCAAAGCATTAAGTAATTGGAGAAGCCTCCCCCAAGCTTGTGTGAGACTCTCTTCTTCAATTTGCACAAAGTTAAATATTTCCTTTAAAGCAGCTTGTTTCTTATGAGCAGGAAAATATTTTTCAGAGAAGTAATATATCATATCCTGGGGACTACGCACACAACCAGGAGCAAGAGAATTAAACCATGTTTTAGCATCACCCTTTAATGAGAAAGGAAGCAACTTAAGAATGTAGTAATAGCGAATTTTTTTCTCATGAGCAAATAGGGTGGCTATATCATTTAATTTAGTAAGATGTGCCACAACGGTTTCAGATTCATAACCATGGAAAGGATCAGATTCACCCAAAGTAATTAACTCAGGATCGACAGAGAATTCATAATCCTTATTAGTAACAAAGATAGGTGAAGTAGCAAACTTAGGATCATATTGCATTCTAGCATTCAAAGATTTTTCTTTCCACTTGCGTAGTAGTTTCTTAAGGTCATCTCTATCCTTACAAGCAAGAAAGTCCTTAGCTACCTCTCCATCCATAATATAACCCTCAGGTATAACAGGTAATTCATATCTAGGAGAGCTAGGTCTAATGGGTGTTTCAAAGTTTTCAGTTTCAATAATTTCATCAGTTTGAGAAATATCATCAGTTTCAGCATTCTCAATATCTTTAGCTCTAGCAAGTTGTTCATCAAGAAATTCACCCAGTGGCACAGTATTATCAAGCAAAGTAGCAGTATCATCATAAGCATCATGCATAGAAGAAGTAGCATCATCAATTACTTGCGACCTATCAGAATTAATAGCAGGTGGTGGTGTCGCTAGCTTACTCAAAACAGAAGGTGAATCAAGTGCAGAGTGTGACGACAGTTCCTTACCTCCCCTCGTAGTAGAGGGAAAAATCTTGGTTTTGGTATCTTCCAGATTCTTCATAGTTATCAACAAATATAAATCCCAAGTGACTCAGCAAATATAGCTATGCTCCCAGGCAATGGCACCAGAAAAAGGACTTGATAACCCACAAGTATAGGGGATCGCAACAATTTTCAAGGTAGAGTATTCAACCCAAATTTATTGACTCGACACAAGGGGAGCCAAAGAATATTCATGAGTAATAGCAGTTGAGTTGTCAATTCAATCACACCTGAAAGACTTAATATCTGCAGCAAAGTATTTAGTAGCAAAGTAGTATGGAAGTAACGGTAACGGTGGCAAAAGTAATAGTAGCAGTTTTGTAGTGATTGTAACAGTAGTAGCAATGAAAGTAACTTAGCAAAGATCAATATGTGAAAAGCTCGTAGGCATTGGATCGGCAATGATAATTGTGTTAGATAATATTCATCATGTAGCAGTCATAACCTAGGGTGACACATAACTAGTTCCAATTCATCAATATAATGTAGGCATGTATTCCATATATAGTCATACGTGCTTATGGAAAAGAACTTGCATGACATCTTTTGTCCTACCCTCCCGTGGCAGCGGGGTCCTAATGGAAACTAAGGGATATTAAGGCCTCCTTTTAATAGAGAACTAGACCAAAGCATTAGCACTTAGTGAATAGATGAACTCCTCAAACTACGGTAATCACCAGAACGAATCCCAATTATTTTCACCTTGGGGTATGCGGATCTTAACTCGTAATACATGTCTACAACTTGCAAGATAGGATCAAGAACACAAATATATTCATGAAAACATAATAGGTTCAGATCTGAAATCATGGCACTCGGGCCCTAGTGACAAGCATTAAGCATAGCAAAGTCATAGCAACATCAACCTCAGAACATAGTGGATACTAGGGGCCAGACCCTAACAACACTAACTCGATTACATGATAAATCTCATCCAACCCATCACCGTCCAGCAAGCCTACAATGGAATTACTCACTCACGGCGGTGAGCATCATGAAATTAGTGATGGAGGAAGGTTGATGATGATGATGGCGACGAATCCCCCTCCAGACCCTAACAAAACTAACTCGATTACATGATAAATCTCATCCAACCCATCACCGTCCAGCAAGCCTATGATGGAATTACTCACTCACGGCGGTGAGCATCATGAAATTAGTGATGGAGGAAGGTTGATGATGATGATGGCGACGAATCCCCCTCTCCGGAGCCCCGAACGGACTCCAGATCAGCCCTCCCGATAAAGAACACAAGGTGGCGGCGGATCCGTATCGTAGAACATGATGAATCCTTCTCTCTGATTTTTTTCCCCCAAATAGGTACTTATAGAGTTGGAATTAGGGCCGGAGGAGGTCCAGGGGGCCCACAAGCCTGCAGGGCGCACCCCAAGGGGGTGGGCGCGCCCCCAGGGCTTGTGGCCTCTGGGTGGCCCCCCTCTGGTAACTTCTTGCGCCAGTTTTTTTATATATTCCACAAAAATTCTCCGTAAATTTTCAGGTCAATCCGAGAACTTTGATTTCTGCACAAAAACAACACGATGGCAATTCTGTTGAAAACAGCGTCAGTCCGGGTTAGTTCCATTCAAATCATGCAAATTAGAGTCCAAAACAAGGGCAAAAGAGTTTGGAAAAGTAGATACGATGGAGACGTATCACCCTTCTCCCTCCTCTCATATATATAGGTGGAGGGGGGAGAGGATGCAGCCCTAGGTCGCCCCCAAGTGGCCAGCGGCTGCCCTAGAGGCCTGCCTAGCCGCCCCCCTTCCATATTTGGACATGGGGGGAAAGGAAAGGGGGGCTGGCTGCCTTAGGGCGCCTCCCCCTTCCTTTCCCTCCCTCCTTGACGCGTGGGTAGGGGTGGAGGGGCGCGCCAGACCCCTTGTGGGCTGCTGTGCTTCCCCCCTTGGCCCATAAGGCCCACCGCCTACGGGTGGCCTCTCGGAACCCCTTCCGGCACTCCGATAAATACTCGGTACTTCCGAAACCTTTTCGGTGACCAAATACTATCGTCCTATATATAAATCTTTACCTCCGGACCATTCCGGAGCTCCTCGTCATGTCCGTGATCTAATCCGGGACTCCGAACAACATTCGGTCATCAACTCACATAACTCATATAATACTATATCGTCAACGAGCGTTAAGCATGCGGACCCTACGGGTTCGAGAATGATGTAGACATGACCGAGACACCTCTCCGGTCAATAACCAATAGCGGGACCTGGATGCCCATATTGGTTCCTACATATTCTACGAAGATCTTTATCGGTCGAACCTTTATGACAACATACATAATTCCCTTTGTCTGTCGGTATGTTACTTGCCCGAGATTCGATCGTCGGTATCTTCATACCTAGTTCAATCTCGTTACCGGCAAGCCTCTTTACTCGTTCCATAATACATCATCTCATAACTAACTCCTTAGTCACTTTGCTTGCAAGCTTCTTGTGATGTGTATTACAAAGAGGGCCCAGAGATACCTCTCCGATATACGGAGTGACAAATCCCAATCTTGATTCACACCAACTCAACAGACACCTTCGGAGATACCTGTAGAGCATCTTTATGATCACTCAGTTACATTGTGACGTTTGATAGCACACAAGGTATTCCTATGGTATCCGGGAGTTGCATGATCTCATGGTCGAAGGAATATGCATTTGACATTAAGAAAGCAGTGGCAATAAGCTGAACGGTCATATGCTAAGCTAACAGATGGGTCTTGTCCATCACATCATTCTCCTAATGATGTGATCCCGTTATCAAGTGACAACTCATGTCCATTGTTAGGAAACCTTAACCATCTTTGATCAATAAGCTAGTCTAGTAGAGGCTCACTAGGGACACGGTATTTGTTTATGTATCCACACATGTATTTAAGTTTCCGGTCAATACAATTCTAGCATGAATAATAAACCTTTATCATGAATAAGGAAATATAATAATAACAACTTTATTATTGCCTCTAGGGCATATTTCCATCAGGTGGATCTGCATGCAATAAAAAAAACTCATGTCCAACAAGCACGCGAGCGCGGAGGGCCTAGTGAATCTGGTGGGAATGATTTGGTGCCGGATCTGGAGACTTGGCTACAAGGATCTCAGTGAGAGTAAGGGGAGACCGAAGTTGTGCTCGAGCGTTAACAACAGCTAGGTGCTCCCATGCAATGCCATGAACACTCATACAGTCATGAAAGCAAAGTAAAATTTACAAACAGAAACACCACGTAGAGAGGCAAGGCCAATGCATACACCGACTCCTCTGATCTATGAAGGGAACATGCAAAGATTCCATAGGAGCAGGCAAAGGGCACGTAGAGGTGAGTACGAGAAGGAAGAGGCTGAAGATGAGCCCGGACATAGGGAGCACGCAAGTGCTCCCCTGCAAGGGCATAAGCAGTGAAATGATCAAGAAAGCAAATCCAAATGAACAGAAGGAATGAGGAGGCATAGAGGCAAGGCCAATAATGTACACTTCATATTTCGTTCTTCGAAGGGAATGGTCAAAGAGCCCTCTGAAGCAATGAAAGGGTTGTAAGAGCAAGCAAGCTCACAACCGGCTATGCATCCACACGAGCAGGGAGAGGCTGGAGACGTGCCCAATCTAGGTTCTCGGTTGGTTGGAGACCATCACTGGAAGAATGACGTACCATAGGCGCCACTTAACCGACAAGGGCCCACATCCACCATCAAGCAGAGTCACAACTCACAAGCAATGACAACCAAGAGCATTGCATCGAGGCTAACTAGAAAAGAAAGTAAACACAAAAGAAATAGAAAACATGTCAAGATATAAATAAATCAACGAAAGAGCGAAACAAAAATGACAAAGAGAACAACAAAAAAACGCCTAAACGTGAACAACCTGGTTGTCCGGGCTCTTTGCCCACCCAGCTGCTCGATTCTCATGCTCGACCTTATCGTTGGCTACCCGGTAGACTACCTGGTGTCCGGGTAGGTTACCCGGTTGCCCCCTTGCCCTCGACCTACGTGTGCCACCTCATCTGCTGGAAAGACGATTGACCAGACTTTCAGACCACTAGCCTCTTTAATAGTAATGTGACTATTGCGCAACCCCAAAAGAAGAAGATGAAATAGGCTCCTAACAGACGACGAACCGAGGAACCTTCATTCATCGATGACAAGAACAAAGCAATGTCCACCACACGATGTGCCAACTAAATTTTAGAACAAATAACCTAACTAAATGAAGTGCATGGAGGCCAAGAGACGCGAGTACAAGAAAGGCAGGTCAAGCCAACAGCAAAATTGATCATCAACGGTGAAAACACCCTTATGTCCAGAGTGAACTCGCAAAGAATCAACAACATTGTCCAAACAAATCGCCTAACCCACGACTGACGCTGCCATGGCCACAGCAGAATGAACTAAATTCCTATGCACCAACATACTATCGTAGCCACAATCTCTAACCACAAAACCATACAAACCCTGCAAAAAAACTAATGGCTTGCAACGCGTCTTGCTCATAAGCATAGAAGCTACTATGCAACACAATGCTCCAGAAAGTTTTTCTCTACACCAATGTAGTGACGCCATCCCCAGGCAACTCGATCTCTACCTCAGTGAACAAAATCTTGTCCTCTACAATCTCACAGACATAAGAAAGCGAACAAAAAGCAAACCGCGTCTCTAGCACCTCCAAAACATGTGTCACAAAAGATACAATCGAACACGTGGGTACACATGAATCAATAATACAACGTAACAAGCTGCAACAACAAATTACACACAACCACAACACGCAGATGAATGAACAGAAACAAAAACAACTTGACCAGGCGTACACAAAGAAAGCTGCAAAGCTTCACGCGATGAAGCGAGCGCTTGACAAACACAAGGAAAACTTGCACAACGAAGAGGCCACACATCGGACATCTAAACAAACATACAACACGCAAATACAAGTGAGCCCGGATATGTCATCATAAGCGAGGGTAACGCAACATGATGGCCAACCAAAAACATTCAAGAAGCTCCAACAATCAAGAAGGCAAGGAACCTACTGATATGTCTCAAATATATCTATATTTTTTATTGTTTTATGCTACTATATTATCACCTTCGGATACTTTTTATATCAATTTATATTATTTTTTTGGACTAACCTATTAATTCAGTGTGACACCCCCGATTCAATCGTACACTAATCATACACGCAAATGTGTACGATCAAGATCAGTGACTCATGGGAAGATATCACAACACAACTCTAAACACAAATTAAAATAATACAAGATTCATATTACAAGCCAGGGGCCTCGAGGGCTCGAATACATCAGCTCGAAAACAAACGAGTTAGCGAAAGCAACAATATCTGAGTACATACATAAGTTAAACAAGTTTGCCTTAAGAAGGCTAGCATAAATGCAGCAACGATCGAAAAGGCAAGGCCTCCTACCTGGGAGCCTCCTAACTACTCTTGGTCGTCGGCGGCCTCCACATAGCAGTAGGCACCCTCGGGGTAGTAGTATTCATCGACGATGGTAGCATCTGGCTCCTGGGATCCGCCATCTGATCGCAGCAATCGGGTACAGGGGAAAAGGGAAGCAAGGCAACTATGAGTACTCATCCAAAGTACTCGCAAGACTTACATCAAATCTAAACTAAGTATGCATCATTATCAAAGGAATGGGGCTGTATCTGTGGACTGAACTGCAGAAATGCCAGAATAGAGGGAAGACCTAGCCTATCGAAGACTAGCATCTTCAAGCATCTTGCAGCATTTAGAAGAGTACATAATAGCATATTATTAAGCAAGAATGTTGTAGAATTAACGCCCAGATATCCTTCCTCGACTCCTTGCGAGAATGCAATCCCGGAGCCATCATATCCAATTATCATCTCAAGTATCCAGTTCTAGTTGTATAGATCGGGATACAACTCCAAGTCATCCTATTACCATGGACACGACTATTCGAATAGATTAACTTCCCCGCGGGGGTGCACCACATTACCCAACATGCTCAATCATCTCTGGCCGGACACACTTTCCTGGGTCATGCCCGTCCTTGGAAGATCAACACGTTGTAGCCCCACCTAGGCTCAATAGAGAAGCCAGCACGCCGGTCTACATCCTAAATGCGAAGGGGTCATGGGCCAATCTCCCTTTGCAATCCTGCGCATTGCAAACGCGGCCGGTGTCAGTCCTGGCAACCTCCTTAAATAAGGCAGGTGCTTACGCGGGCCACCCGGGCACGCGCCACTAAATCACTGATGTCTGGAGAGCTTCGGCTGATACATACAATGCCGGTTGCGCATAAACTTGTCCCGCGTGAAGGTTACTGTGTATAGGTCAACACCAACTCAGATGAAATACCCAATCTCGTTAGTGACTTAGGAGCGCGCGGTGACGATCAGTGCTCCTATCGCCCCGTCTCGAGGACTTGCGGCAAGGGCCAGGCCCAGCCCCCTCCAGGGCGGTCTGCCTGCCCGGACGTGCCTCATAATTATCTCGCGGGTACCCTCTAGGTCAACCCGACTTCACATCACTCGCGGGTACCCCTCAGGGCCAACCCGATGTCATCATGGTCCCGTGGTCAAGTCAAAGTAACCGTGTGTCCATACACCAAAGGGGAATCCAAGGAATCACCCTCGATGGAATCCACTTGATGTAGTCGTCAAGGTGAACTTAGGAGGAATGCCCCTCGAGGTTCACACTTGTGGTGTTGCACGACAGAGTCGTATCGGGAATGGTTAAGGAGGAATCACCCTCGATGACCACAATCGATTAACTATACTACATGGTTATCATCAGGAGTGCAATAAGAGGTATCACCCTTGGCACTCAATAGTAGCTCCGCAGAGTCGTACAACTAAAGGGGGTGAGGTGATGTGCTGTGTCGGGCTCTGGATGTCGATCACGTTGATCGAGTCACCTGGTAATCCAACAGGGCAACAGGGACAAGCTGAGGGGCCACTGTTGGATCACTAAGCAACCTATGCTAAGTAGTTTAGGATAAGCAGGTAAGGTAACAATTGCAGGTTACAAAATCAGGCTATGCATCAGAATAGGTACAAACGAACAACAGTAGCAAAATCTAATGCAAGCATGAGAAAGAAGGAAATGGGTGATATAGGAATGATCAAGGGGGTTTGCTTGCCTGGAAACTCTGTTGAAAAGGAAGAAGGGTCGTCGGTGACGTAGTCGATCACAGGGGCAGCATCAGTCTCGGGGTCTACCAGAGAGAAGAGGGGGGAGAAACAGTAAATACAATACAAACAGATGCATCACTAGGCATGACACGACAACAAGAAGTGCTAGGGGTGACCTAACGTAGTAGTACACGTTGCAGACGGAGAGGGAAAACAACCGAAGGGGTTTTCCCGATGTTTGGCATTTTCTGGACAGATGAAAAGATGGGGACGGTTCCATGTTCAGCATGCTAGGGACATGTGACAGATGAACGGATTGCATAAACGGATTCATTGGATTTTTCTGAGCAATTTTCATATATAAATTATTTTCATCCGAATTACGGATTACTTTATATTAATTTTCAAATATTTAATAACATTCTAGAATTTACTGGATTTAATATAATTCAAAATTATTAAATCGATAAAATGCTAGGTGCACCCGAAAGTGTACCCAGCAGAGACTGTTAGAGGCTGACAGGTGGGACCCTCTTGACTGCCCAGTCAGCAGTCAATAGTTGACTGTTGATTGGTCAACTGAGTCCATGGGTCCCACATGTCATAGACTCGGACAATTATTAGGATTTAATTAGTCTAATTAACCCATTTCGCTAGGCGGGCCCAGTGATCAGTGATAGAGGTTAAGCTAATTTATGTTAATGAAAAATCATTCTAATTAGCAGGGCCCATATGGCAGTGGCTATTCAGCACCTAATTAAACTAACCGGGCTGGTGGTTAATGCCCACGGCGCGCACGCTGCCAGAGACAGAGCGGCAGTAGCACGGGCGGCCCCTCCGGTGACCCTGTGGTCGATCGAGAGGCCCTACGCGATGCGGGCGGGGCGAGGCGGCGAACGGCCCTACGGGCGCGGGCAGGGGTTGGCCGGAGTGATAGCTGCGGTGACGGCGGCTACAAGTTGGGCGGCGGCCGGAGCGGGCATGGGTGCGGGCATGCTCGGGAGGGCGAAGGCAGTCGCGGCGGCTGCAGGCGAAGGAAGCTATGGCGCGGGCGCGGCCACGACAGAGCCAGTAGTAGCGGGGCAAGTAGCAGCGGGCGATAGGGCATCCATAGAGGGCGTGAGGGCGGCGCGAGAGGTGAGCGGCAGCAGAGGCGGCAGCGGTGACAGGCAGAAGCAACAGCAGCAAAATAGCAGCAGGAGCAGGGGGCGGCCTGGGCAGATGCGCGCGCACGAGGGCGCGGCCTGGGATGGCCCGAGGCGCGGGGATCACGGCCAGAGGTGCGAGGGAGAGCATGGCTACGACGAGCTCGTGACCATGGCGAACGACGGCTTCGGCCTCGAACAAAGCGACGAACACGACGGCGAATCCACACGGGAAGGAGAGGGAATGGATGGGGGCATCACAGTGAGCCTGTAGGTGCGCTCAGCGGGCTCGAGGAGGACGCGACGATGCCGGAAACGATGACGAAGGCGGCGGTGTCCGAGGAGGAAGAAGGGCTCGGGGCGGCATCGCGGGGGCGTCCGGGCTCGAAGAGGTGGTCGGGGACGGCATTGGAGGCGACGGTGGACCTCACGGACACGTCGGGGCGGCCAGTTGGGCACGGTGGCCGCGGTGACTCCACAGTGCGGCGGCGACAGTGCGTCGGGTGAGGAGGGGGGAAGGGGATCTGGGCGAGGGGCTAGGCGGAGGGGAAGAGAGGAGTGGGGCGAGTGGGTGTAGGGGGAGGACCGAGGAGGCGGGGGGCTCCTTATCTTCCTGCTCGACGCAGGTGAGGCGGTCGGGCGAAGCCCGCGCCCTGTAGCGGTCGGGACAGAGGAACAGGAAGGGAGGGGGCGACCCGGCGGGTAAGTGGGTCGGCTGAGGCAAAGGCCCAGGGGGCAGGGGGCCCAGGGGTTTTTCCTTTTCCTCTTCTTTTTTATTAGCATTTTCTTTTTCTTTTAAATAGTTTCTGTTTTCATTTTAGTTTTATTTTATTTTTTGTTTTATAAAATATAACACTAACCCCTACATTAGTATTTATAATTAGGCTACTACCATAATTAATTTGGTACATTAATTAATTAGTTTGCATTTGCTTATTAATTAAAAAGCATTTAATAATTGTTTTAGCCCCTATTTTATTCATTTAAGGGCATTTAAATACTTTATAAAATATGGGTTTCAACATGACAAATATCCAGAGATTATTTGCCACACTTTGAACATTTTAGTTTTCATGTTTGTCAAATTTGAATTTTGACTTTAATTTGAATTTGAAATTTGAATTGTGTTTGAATGCAAAGGAGGATTAGCAACAGTAAGAGTGATGACATGGCACCATTAACTTGGGATTACTATAGCTTTAACAAACAGGGTGTTACAATTCTCCTCCACTACAAGAAATCTCATCCCAAGATTTAGGAGGTAGAAGGAAACAAAGCGAGGTATTCCTCCCGAAGACGATCCTCGCGTTCCCAAGTGGCTTCATCTTCAGAATGGTTTGACCACTGGACTTTGAGAAACTTGATCGCCTTATGATGGGTGCGACGTTCGGCTTGGTCGAGAATGCAGACCGGATGCTCTTTATAAGAGAGGTATTGTTGCAATTCAAGCATTTCATGATCCACTCCTCAGATAGGGTCTTTGAAGGAGCGGTGGAGCTGTGACACATGGAAGACATCGTGAACCTGAGAAAGGTTCGATGACAGTTCCAATTGGTATGCCACTTTTCCACGCCTTTCAAGAATAGTGAAAGGACCAATATAGCGAGGAGCTATCTTGCCCTTGATCATGAAGCGGTGTGCACCCTTCAACGGTGTGACTCGAAGATAAGCCTTTTCGCCAGGTTGATAGACCATATCTTTGTGATGGCGGTCATACCGACTCTTCTGACGAGACTGAGCAGTCTTCAGATTCTCGTGAATAATGCGGACTTGTTCTTTGGCATGTTGGATAATATCCGGACCGAAGAGTGAACGTTCCCCAGTTTCTGACCAATTCAGAGGGGTTCGACACTTTCTTCCATATAACACTTCGAAGGGGGCCATCTTCAGACTAGCTTGATAGCTATTGTTATAAGAGAACTCAGCATATGAGAGAGATTCCTCCCATTTCTTGTCGAAGGAAATGACACAAGCTCGAAGCATGTCTTCGTGAACTTCGTTGACTCGTTCAACTTGTCCCTGCGACTGAGGGTGAAAAGCGGTGCTGAAGGACAGATGAGTCCCCATAGCTTGCTGGAAACTTGCCCAGAATCTTGAAGTGAATAAGTTGCCACGATTTGAGCTGATTACCAACGGGATACCATGGAGTGAAACAATTCTAGACATATAGATAGTTGCCAGCTGACTAGCAGTGATCATTTCTTTGACGGCTAGAAAATGTGCCACTTTGGAAAGTCGGTCAATGACGACAAGAATAGCATCATTCACTTTCTACGATTTGGGAAAACCAGTGACAAAGTCCATTTCAACATGGTCCCATTTCCATTCAGGAATAGTAAAAGGTTGCAGTGTTCCAGCAGGCCTTTGATGTTCTGCTTTGATTCAACGGCAAACGTCACACTCAGCAACATAGCGAGCAATGGCTTGCTTCATATTTGGCCACCAGAATCTCTGACGGATGTCTTGGTACATCTTTGTACTACCAGGATGAATAGAAAGAGGTGTATCATGAGCTTCTTTCATTACCTTCAGAGTCATATCCAAGTTTTTCTCCTTACTTGGAACCACTAGGCGACCTTTGAATAACAAAGTGCCAGCATTATCAACAGTGAAGAATGAGGGCTTTCCTTCTGCGAGGTAGCGTTTAATCTTCTCAACTTGAGAGTCATATCCCTGAATTCTCTTGATGGAGTCCAAGAGATTTGGTTCAATGCCAGGGTATTAAGGGAACCCTGAGAAACAACACGGAGCTTCATCTTTGAAAATTCCTTAGGAAGGGAGCGACTGCACCCGGAAGAACAATAAGGAGGTTCAGCTTTCTGAATTCTACAACAAGAAGGGGCTGAACTTTTCGAACCTCGAGGTGGTTGCAATATGACTTGCGGCTCAAGGCATCAACCATTACATTAGCCTTGCCGGGGGTATAGGAAACCCAAGTCAAAATCTGCTACGGTCTCCATCCATATTTGCTGACGAAGGTTCAAATCTGGCTGAGTAAACAGATACTTCAGGCTTTGGTGGTCGGTGAAGATCTCGCAACGATTAGCGAGAAGGTAATGTCGCCACTGTTTTAGTGCATATATGACTACAACAAGCTCGAGGTCATTAACTGGATAATTTTGTTCATGAGGGCGTAGCTGACGAGAGGCATAAGCAATCACTCTGCGTTCTTGCACTAGGAAACAGCCTAACCCTAGACGTGAAGCGTCGCAGTAAATGACGAAATCCTTTTTGGAATCTGGAGGAGCAAGCACTGGGGTAGATGTCAGTGATACGTCTCCAATGTATCTATAATTTTTTATTGTTCCATGCTATTATATTATCCATCTTGGATGTTTTATATGCATTATTATGCTATTTTATATCATTTTTTGGGACTAACCTATTAACCTAGTGCCCAGTGCCAGTTGCTGTTTTTTCCTTGTTTTTGTCTTTTACAGAAAATCAATACCAAACGGAGTCCAAACGAAACGAAACTTTTTGACGATTTTTCATGGACCAGAAGACACCTAGGAAGCTTCGGGAGGAGGCCAAAAGTGCTACGGGTGGGCCACAAGCTCACCAGGCGCGCCCTAGGGGGGCGTCCTGCAAGCTTGTGGGCCCCTCATAGCCCATCTAACCCTAATCTTAGCTCCATAAATACCCAAATATTCCCCGTATACCAGAGGGCACACAAAAATACTTTTCCGCCACCGCAAGCTTCTGTTCTCGTGAGGTCCCATCTTGGGGCCTTTTCTGGCACTCCGCCGGAGAGGGATTCGATGACGGAGGGCCTCTACACCAACCTTGATGCCCTTCCGATGATGTGTGAGTAGTTTACCACGGACCCATGGTCCATAGCTAGTAGCTAGATGGATTCTTCTCTCTCTTTGATCTTCAATACAATGTTCTCCTCGATGTTCTTAGAATTCTATTCGATGTAATCTTCTTTTGTGGTGCGTTTGTCGAGATCTGATGAATTGTGGATTTATGATCAGATTATCTATGAATATTATTTGAGTCTTCTCTGAACTCTTTTATGCATGATTAAGATAGCTTTGTATTTCTCTCTGATCTATTGATTTGGTTTGGCCAACTAAATTGATCTATCTTGCAATGGGAGAGGTGCTTTGTTTTGGGTTCAATCTTGCGGTGTCCTCACCCAGTGACGGAAGGGGTAGTAAGGCATGTATTTGTATTGTTGCCATTAAGGATAAAAAGATGGGTTTTTTACCATATTGATTGGATCTATCCCTCTGCATCATGTCATCTTTCTTAAGGTGTTACTCCGTTCTTGTTAACTTAATACACTAGATGTATGCTGGATAGCGGTCGATGTGTGGAGTAATAGCAGTAGATGCAGGCAGGAGTCGGTCTACTTGTCACGGACGTGATGCCTATATTCATGATCATTGCCTTAGATATCGTCATAACTTTGTGCTTTTCTATCAATTGCTCAACAGTAATTTGTTTACCCACCCTATGTGCTCTTTCAAGAGAGAAGCCTCTAGTGAAAACTATGGCCCCCAGGTCTATATTTTTACCATATTATTTTCAGATCTATAAAACCAAAAACCCAAAAGTACCTTGCTGCAATTTATTTACCTTTACTTTATTTTTCACTTTTCATTATCTTTTACACCTATCTCTATCAGATCTCATCCTTGCAAGTAACCGTGAAGGGATTGACAACCCATTTTTCGCGTTATGTGCAAGTATTTGTTTGTTTGTGTAGGTGCATCTATTGGGGACTTGTGTGTTCCTCCTACTGGATTGATACCTTGGTTCTCAAACTGAGGGAAATATTTATCACTACTTTGCTGCATCACCCTTTCCTCTTCAAGGGAAAAATCAACGCAAGCTCAAGAAGTAGGAGGATGAATTTCTGGCGCCGTTGCCGGGGAGGATCTACATCAAGCCTACCGAGTACCCACCATAAACTCTCATCTCTTGCATTACATTATTTGCCATTTACCTCTCGTTTTAATCTCACCCACTTCTAAAAAGTTTTTTTTACAAAAAGTACAAAAATATTTTTTCCGTTTGCCTTTTTTCCATTTGCCTTTTTGCTTGTTTGCTATCTTTGCATGTGTTACCATGTGCCTTCTATTTGCTTGCATCTTCGCTTGCTGAAAATCTATTGATATGGATCCTCATCCACTTGCTAATCTTTTTAAAAGATCCAATTATGATGAACCAATTGCTAGTGAGTTGAGTGCACTAGATTATCTTTATGAAGTTTTGCTTGAAATTCGTGAATCTGAAATTTGTGATGAAGTGTTAAAAGAAGAAATTTATAAACTGATTCACGACAGCTCCTTGAATGAAAAGCATGATTGCAATGATGTTATTATAAATCTATTAATTTCAATTGTGTTAATAATATGCAAAACCCCAAGCTTGGGGATGCTAATTTTGATATGTCCACTACTTATTGCAATGATCATGATTGGGGTGATTCTTCTTATGATCTTGAAAATTTATTTAAGCCTCATGATGAATATGTTTGCGATAATACTGAAAGTGGGTTTGGAAGAGTGTCAACTCTAGGTAATATTGATCCCACTAGTTTGGAGAGTGTTCAATCTTATGATTTTTTTGATAAAAGTGGGCTTGGAGAGGTCATGACTTTATTTGATGATAATCCCACTATTTTGGAAGAGTGTCAACTTTGCATGCATGTGGATCATGTAGAGAATATGTTATGTGATAGTTATATTGTTGAATTTGAATATGATCCCACATGTAATTATTATGAGATAGGGAAATATGGCTGTAGAAATTTTCATGTTACTAAATTACCTCTCGTTATGTTGAGATTTCTATTGTTTCTTTCTTCATCCTTGCATATGCTAGTTTTTGCTTGTCTTGATAAATATTTTCCCTATAAAATGCCTATGAATAGTAAGTATGTTAGACTTAAACTTGTTTTTCACATACTATATGATGCTCTCTTTGTGCTTCAATTTTTTTTATCTTTCATGTGAGCATCATTAAAATTATCAACGCCTAGCTAAAAGGCTTTAAAGAAAAGCGCTTGTTGGGAGACAACCCAATATTTTTATTTTATGTTTTTATGAGTTTACTCAATTATAACTCTGTTATGATTGTGTTTTAATATTTTAATTAGTGTTTGAGCCAAGTAAGACCTTTGGGATGCTTTGGTAGATAGTTGATTTGATTTTGCTGAAAAACAGAAACTTTTGCGCCCAGTAGAAGAATTGTTAAAATTCAATGGAACACGGGAATTTCATCTAGTCACTTTCATCATGTTGGTTTGATTTTTGTTCGCTACTTTGATAATTTGATATGTGGGTGGACCGGTGCTTAGGTGCTGTCCTTACTTGAACAAAGCTCCTACTTATGATTAACCCCCTCGCAAGCATCCGCAACTACGAGAAAAGTATTAAGAATAAATCTAACCATAGCATTAAACTTTTGGATCCAAATCAGTCCCTTACGGAATAGCGCATAAACTAGGGTTTAAGCTTCTGTCACTCTCACAACCCATCATCTAATAACTACTCCACAATGCATTCCCTTAGGCCCTAATAAGGTGAAGTGCCATGTAGTCGACATTCACATGACACCACTAAGGGAATCACAACATACATATCATCAAAATATCAAACACATATCAAGTTCACATGATTACTTGCAACAAGATTTCTCCCGTGACCTCAAGAACAAAAGTAACTACTCACTAATGATAATCATGCTCAAGATCAGAGGAGTATTAAATAGCATAATGGATCTGAATGTATAATCTTCCACCAAATAAACCATATAGTAATCAACTACAAGATGTAATCAACACTACTAGTCACCCACAAGTACCAATCTGTAGTTCCGGTACAAAGATTGAACACAAGAGATGAACTAGGGTTTGAGAGGAGATGGTGTTGTTGAAGATGTTGATGGAGATTGCCCTCCCCAAGATGGGAGAGTTGTTGGTGATGATGATGACGATGATTTCCCCCTCCGGGAGGGAAGTTCCCCCGGCGGAATCGCTCCGCCGGAGGGCAAAAGTGCTCCTGCCCAAGTTCCGCCTCGAGATGGCGGCGCTTCATCCCGAAAGTCCTCTCCTCATTTTTTCTAGGTCAAAATGACTTATATACCAGAAGAGGGGCACCGGAGGTGGGCTGAGGAGGGCACAACCCTCCAGGGCGCGCCTGGGCTCCCTGGCGCGCCCAGGTGGTTTGTGCCCACTTGATGGGCTCCCTCTGGTACTTATTGGCTCCAATAATTCTTATATATTCCATAAAAATTCCTCGTGAAGTTTCAGCTCATTTGGAGTTGTGCAGAATAGGTAGCCTGACGTAGCTTTTTCAGGTCCAGATTTCCAGGTGCCGGAATTCTCCCTCTTTGTGTGAACCTTGCATATTATGAGAGAAAAGGCATTAGAATTACTCCAAAAAGCATTATTATGCATAAAAACATCATAAATAACAGTAGGAAAACATGATGCAAAATGGACGTATCAACTCCCCCAAGCTTAGACCTCGCTTTTCCTCAAGCGAAAACTAAAATCGAAAAACATGTCCACATGCTTAGAGAGAGAGAGGTGCCGATAAAAACAAAATACGGACATAGAAGCATCATGTATATTATTATAACAGCAACCAACTTTAATATAGAACATTATCATAGAA
Source organism: Thinopyrum elongatum (assembly GCA_011799875.1). Classification (NCBI taxonomy): domain Eukaryota; kingdom Viridiplantae; phylum Streptophyta; class Magnoliopsida; order Poales; family Poaceae; genus Thinopyrum; species Thinopyrum elongatum. The sequence goes on along the minus strand of CM022298.1, from coordinate 396,236,771 downwards.
CTTTTATCATATAACTTCTCATGAACAAGTAACAATTCACCACAACATCGAAGTATAAAGCATAAACTCTATTGAAAACCAACAAAATATGTTCTCAGTCAACTTTGCAACTACAATTCATCATCTTTTCAGGAAGGGTCATGTATTGGAGCCTTTTTGGCAAGTCCACATACTCAACCATCATATAGTCTTCTATGATTGCTAACACTCACCTCATACACATGAGCAAAACGTTTCAACCGGACACATAGAAAGATAGGGGCTTAGAGTTTCGCCTCCCAACATACTCACCTCGAGGGTGATGTCAACAATAATAACTCATGCTACTCATATCCAACTGGATATATGTGCCTAGATCTTTCCTCACCACATGATGCTTGCCAAAACAGAAAATAAAAAGGAATAGAGAGAAGAACTTTGACTCTTGCATAAAAGTAAATACATAAAAGTAAAAGATAGGCCCTTCGCAGAGGGAAGCAGAGGTTGCCATGCGCTTATTTGTTTGTATGCTCAATCTCTTAGTGCAAAAGAACGTCACATTATATTGCCCCTTGTGATAGCAACCTTTATTATGCAGTCTGTCGCTTTTATTCTTTGCCATCACAAGTTCGTACAACGCTCAATTTTCTCTTACACTAAATGATCCAACACTTTTAGAAGCAATTTTTATTGCCCTTTTTGCACCGATGACAACTTACTTGAAGGATCTTACTCAATCCATAGGTAGGTATGGTGGACTCTCAAAACAAGATTTGGGTTTAATGGTTTTGGATGCACAAGTAGTATCTCTACTTAATGCGGAATTTTTGGCTAGCAAGGATGGGGGCAAGCACCACATGTTAAAGGATCTATGACAATATAACTTCTATGTGAATATGAACAAACATAAATCATCACGTTGTCTTCCTTGTCCAACGTCAACAATTTTGGCATATAATATTTTGATGGGGGCTCACAATCACAAAAGATGTCCAAGATAGTATATTTTCATGTGAATCTTCTCTTCCCTTATTAATTCTTTCATGAATTGCATCATTGACCAATGCTATGTTTGTCAATCTCCAATAAAATTTTCTACTTATACTCTTCCTTATGTGATGTCATTACTTACCATAAAATTAGCATATGATCTTTTCATTTATTTCCTTTCTTTTTATTGAACATGAAAGTAAAGAAAACAAAACTCAACTAAACTTTATTATAAATATCTGCACCTGATTACAAAGATAGATCACTAAGCAAACACTCGAAAATAAAGGATCAAACTAAACTTTTATTCATCTAAAGCAAAAGATAACTATGGATCGAACTAAGATAAGTAAAGGCAAAAGGTAGTGGAGGTGATACGATACCGGGGCACCTCCCCCAAGCTTGGCACAAGCCAAGGGGAGTGCCCATACCCAATTACTCAATTTTCTTTTGGTGATGAAGAAGGAGGTGGTGGTGATGAAGTAGTGGCAATCTTATCCTCGGGTTTCCATGGCAAGGGCTCACCATCATAAGAGGAGGAGTGGGTCTCACGGGTCCTGCAACTGGCAGCCAAACTCATAACTTTAAACCTCGCCTCATATTCAAAGACTTGGTTTTGGAGATCATAGATCTGGCTTTGGAGGAAGTTGATTTGCTAGTTGAAGGTGAAGATGATGTCCTTCATGGACTTGCCATCCACCTTGAGATCATGGGTGTAGTCCGCGATCATGAGGTGATTGGCATTGAGTCCACGTTCTACCATCCCCTTGCACCGGAAGACTTCCTGCTCCATAGCTTCAAGCCTAGCCTCCACGGATCCCGTCCCCTTGGGGCCTTGCACATCGCGGATATGCAGCACCCCCCCCCCCATGCATCTGGATAGCCTGAGGGTGCTGCATCACCTCCCGCAAATATGGGTTGATGACGTTCTCAAAGAACTTGTCCTTGGAGGAGCTTGAAGCGGCCATGGTGGATTGGATCTGTGAGAAAACAGCAAGGAAAAGAAAACAGAAGATTTCTCCGCGATACGGTGGTCAATAGGTTTGGGGGTATATAAAGATTTTTTTATTGGGAAACAAGCAAATGGAAGAAAAACGGAGTTCGGAAGGTACCCGAGGTGGGCATAACCCACCTGGGCGCGCCTGGCAAGCCAGGCGCGCCCTGGTGTCTTGTGCCCACCAGGGTCACCTTCTTGGTAGTTTCTTATTTTCCTAACTTTTTAAATATTCCAAAACTGACAAAAAATATTTTTGCAAATTTTTCAGAGTCCGTTTACTTACCGTATCACATACCTCCTCTTTTTCAGTTATTCTGGAGTGTTCTGGAAGGTTTCCTTTATGTGTTCTTCCAGTGTCATAGTTTGGATAATATTGCTTTCAACATTAATGGGCATACCTGAGATATAATGTTTTATTCGTTGCCCATTAACAACCTTCGGGTTAGTACCTTCGGCATTATTTATCTTGATGGCTCTGGATCGATAAACCTCCTCGATAACATAAGGTCCTTCCCATTTGGAGAGGAGTTTTCCTGCAAAGAATCTGAAATGAGAGTTGTACAAAAGAACATATTCTCCAACTTTGAACTCACGCTTTTGGATTCTTTTGTCATGCCATCTTTTAACTTTTTCTTTAAATAACTTGGCATTTTCATAAGCTTGGGTTCTCCATTCATCTAGAGAGCTAATATCAAATAACCTCTTTTCACCGGCAAGTTTGAAATCATAGTTGAGTTCTTTAATTGCCCAATATGCTTTATGTTCTAACTCAAGAGGCAAATGACAAGCTTTTCCATAAACCATTTTATACGGAGACATACCCATAGGATTGTTATAAGCTGTTCTATAAGCCCAAAGTGCATCATCTAACTTCTTAGACCAATTCTTTTGGGACCTATTGAGAGTTTTTTTTAATATTAATTTTATTTCTCTATTGCTAAGTTCAACTTGACCACTAGACTGAGGATGATAAGGTGATGCAATTATATGGTTAACATCATATTTAGCAAGCATTTTACAGAAAGCACCATGAATAAAATGTGAACCACCATCAGTCATTAAATATCTAGGGACTCCAAACCTTGGGAAAATTACTTCCTTAAGCATTTTAATAGAGGTGTTGTGATCAGCACTACTAGTTGGAATAGCTTCTACCCACTTAGTAACATAATCAACAGCAACCAAAATATGTGTATACCCATTAGAGGAAGGAAAAGGTCCCATGTAATCAAATCCCCAAACATCAAATGGTTTAACAGCAAGAGAATAATTCATAGGCATTTCCTGACGCTTACCAATATTACCAATTCTTTGACATTCATCACAAGATAAAATAAACTTACGGGCATCCTTGAAGAGAGTAGGCCAATAAAAACCAGATTGCAATACCTTGTGGGCAGTTCTATCTCCCGCATGATGTCCTCCATAAGCTTCGGAGTGACATTTCCATAGGATTTGTCCCTGTTCATGCTCAGGAACACAACGTCTAATAATACCACCTACTCCTTCTTTATAAAGATGTGGGTCATCCCAAAAGTAAAGTCTTAAATCATAGAAGAATTTTTTCTTTTGTTGATATGTGAAGCTAGGTGGTATATATTTAGCAACAATATAATTGGCATAGTCAGCATACCAAGGAGTGTTATGAGAAACATTTATTGTAGCTAATTGTTCATCAGGGAAATTATCATTAATAGGTTGTGGGTCATCAAGAATATTTTCTAACCTAGACAAGTTATCAGCCACGGGGTTCTCAGCTCCTTTTCTATCAGTGATATGTAAATCAAATTCTTGTAGCAAAAGAACCCACCTAATGAGTCTAGGTTTAGCATCCTTCTTTTCCATAAGATATTATATAGCAGCATGATTGGTGTGAATACTCACTTTAGAATCAACAATGTAAGATCTAAATTTGTCACAAGCAAACACAACTACTATAAATTCTTTCTCAGTAGTAGCATAATTTCCTTGAGCACTGTCCAGAGTTTTACTAGCATAATGAATAACATTTAATTTTTATTGACTCTTTGTCCTAGAACAGCACCAACAGCATAATCACTAGCATCACACATAATTTCAAAAGGCAAGTTCCAATCAGGTGGTTGAACAATAGGTGCAGAAATCAAGGCTTTCTTAAGTGTTTCAAAGGCTTCTACACAATCATCATCAAAAACAAATGAAACGTCCTTTTGTAAAAGATTTGTAAGAGGCCTAGAAATTTTAGAGAAGTCTTTAATAAACCTCCTATAGAAACTAGCATGACCGAGGAAACTACAAATACCTTTGATATCTTTAGGGCATGGCATTTTCTCAATTGCATCAACTTTAGCTTTATCCACCTCAATACCTCGTTCAGAAAATTTATGTCCCAAGACAATACCTTCATTAACCATAAAGTGGCACTTTTCCCAATTCAAGACGAGATTAGTTTGCTCACATCTCTGCAAAACTCGATCAATGTTGCTCAAGCAATCATCAAAAGAAGTTCCGTAAACGAAAAAATCATCCATGAAAACCTCAACAATCTTCTCACAAAAGTCAGAGAATATAGCAGTCATACATCTTTGAAAGGTAGCAGGTGCATTGCATAAACCAAAAGGCATATGTCTATAAGCATAAGTTCCAAAAGGGCAAGTAAAGGTGGTTTTCTCTTGATCAGGTTGTGAGACAGGTATTTGAGAAAAACCGGAATATCCATCAAGAAAGCAAAAATGTGTGTGCTTTGATAGTCTTTCTAACATTTGATCAATAAAAGGTAGAGGGTAATGATATTTTCTAGTAGCTTTGTTTAGTTTTCTAAAATCAATTATCATTCTGTAGCCAGTAACAATTCTTTGTGGAATAAGTTCATTCTTATCATTAGGAACAATGGTAATACCTCCCTTTTTAGGGACATAGTGAACGGGACTTACCCATCTACTATCAGCTATGGGATAGATTATACCTGCTTCCAGAAGCTTCAGTATTTCTGTTCTTACCACTTCTTTCATTTTAGGATTTAAACGTCGTTGGTGATCAACAACGGGTTTAGCATCAGGCTACATATTAATTTTATGCTAACAGAGAGTGGGACTAATGCCCTTTAAATCATCAAGAGTATATCCAATGGCAGCTCGGTGCTTCTTCAGAACCTTCAATAATCTTTCTTCTTCATGTTCTGAAAGGTTAGCACTAATAATAACAGGATAAATCTTTTTCTCATCAAGATAAGCATATTTCAAAGTGTCTGGCAATTGCTTTAATTCAAACACAGGATCACCTTTAGGTGGAGGAGGACCTCCTAGAGTTTCAATAGGCAAATTGTGTTTAAGCAGAGGACGTTGTTCAAAGAAAATCTTATCTATTTCATTTCTTTCATGCAGATGCATATCATTTTCGTGGTCTAGCAAATATTGTTCTAGTGGATCGGTAGGAGGCATAGCAATAGAAGCAAGACCAATTATTTCATCCTTACTAGGCAATTCTTCCTTATGATGCTTCCTACTAAACTTAGAAAAATTAAACTCATGAGACTCATCACCAAAACTAACACTGACAATTTGTTTCTCACAATCTATTTTAGCATTGACGGTGTTCAAGAAAGGTCTACCAAAGATAATGGGGCAAAAGTCATCTTGTGGGGAACCAAGAACAAGAAAATCAGTAGGGTATTTTATTTTCCCACACAAGACTTCAACATCTCTAACAATCCCAAGTGGTGTGATGGTGTCCCTATTAGCAAGTTTAATAGTAACATCTATGTCTTCTATTTCAGCGGGTGCTATATCATTCATAATTTCTTGATATAAGGTAAAAGGAATGGCACTCACGCTAGCACCTATGTCGCATAAACCATGATAATAGTGATCTCCTATTTTAACTAAGACAACAGGCATGCCAACAACGGGTCTATGTTTATCTTTTTCATTGGGTTTGGCAATTCTAGCAGCTTCATCACAGAAGTAAATAACATGCCCATCTATATTTTCAACCAAGAGATCTTTAACCATAGCAACACTAGGTTCTACTTTGATTTGTTCAGCAAGTTTGGAAGTTCTAATATAACTTTTGTTGACCACAGTTGAGACTTTAGCATGTTCCTTTATCCTAATAGGGAAAGGTGGTTTTTCAATATAAGCAGTAGGCACAACTAGGTCAACATTGTAAATAATAGTTTCATCTTTAGCTATTACTGGTTCTTTAATTTCTTCTTTGATAGGTGGGTGATATTTAAACCACTTCTCCTTAGGTAGGTCAACATGAGTAGCAAATGATTCACAAAAGGAGGCTACTATCTCAGAGTCAAGTCCATATTTAGTGCTAAACTTTTGAAAAGCATCGGTATTCATAAAAGATTTAACACAGTCATACTTGAGCTTAATACCTGACTCTTTACCGTCGTTGAGTTCCCAATCTTCAGAGTTGCATTTAATTCTTTCTAAAAGATCCCACCGGAAGTCAATAGTCTTCTTCATAAAGGAACCAGTACAAGAAGTATCAAGCATGGATCGATCATCATGAGAAAGCCGAGCATAAAAATTCTGAATAATAATTTCTCTTGAGAGCTCATGATTGGGGCATGAATATAACATTGACTTAAGCCTCCCCCAAGCTAGAGTGATCCTTTCTCCTTCACGAGGCCAAAAATTATATATATAATTCCGATCACGACGAACTAGATGCATAGGATAAATTTTTTGGTGAAATTCCAATTTCAATCGATTCCAATTCCAAGATCCAATATCATCGCATAGCCTATACCATGCCAATGCTTTTCCATTCAAAGATACAGGGAAAACCTTCTTCTTAGCTTCATCTCCGGGTAAACCTGCAAGCTTAAATAATCCACCAATTTCATCCACATATGTCAAGTGCATATCAGGATGTTCGGTTCCATCTCCTGCATAAGAATTAGCTAGCAGTTGTTCTATCATACCCGAAGGGATTTCATAACCAATATTTTCAGTAGGTGCAGTAGGTTGAGGGGTAACTAATTGTGGTTCCGGTCGAGGTGAAGATACCCCGAACAAACCCCTCAAAGGATTGTTCTCCATAGTAACAAGTGACAATAAATTTCAGCACGTAGTAATAATTTTTCCTTACCGATTTCCACTTACCAGAAGCGCTTCACTTCCCGGCAACAGCGCCAGAAAAGAGCCTTGATGACCCACAAGTATAGGGGATCAATTGTAGTCCTTTCGATAAGTAAGAGTGTCGAACCCAACAAGGAGCAGAAGGAAATGACAAGCGGTTTTCAGCAAGGTAATGTCTGCAAGCACTGAAATTATAAGTAACGAGTAGTTTGGTAGCAAGATAATTTGTAACGAGCAAGTAACAGTAATGGTAACAAAAGTGCAGCAAGGTAGCCCAATCCTTTTGAGGCAAAGGACAGGCCAAAACGGTCTCTTATGATAAGCAAAGCGTTCTTGAGGGTACACGGGAATTTCATCTAGTCACTTTCATCATGTTGGTTTGATTTTTGTTCGCTACTTTGATAATTTGATATGTGGGTGGACCGGTGCTTAGGTGCTGTTCTTACTTGAACAAAGCTCCTACTTATGATTAACCCCCTCGCAAGCATCCGCAACTACGAGAAAAGTATTAAGAATAAATCTAACCATAGCATTAAACTTTTGGATCCAAATCAGTCCCTGACGGAATAGCGCATAAACTAGGGTTTAAGCTTCTGTCACTCTCACAACCCATCATCTAATAACTACTCCACAATGCATTCCCTTAGGCCCTAATAAGGTGAAGTGCCATGTAGTCGACGTTCACATGACACCACTAAGGGAATCACAACATACATATCATCAAAATATCAAACACATATCAAGTTCACATGATTACTTGCAACAAGATTTCTCCCGTGACCTCAAGAACAAAAGTAAGTACTCACTAATGATAATCATGCTCAAGATCAGAGGAGTATTAAATAGCATAATGGATCTGAACGTATAATCTTCCACCAAATAAACCATATAGTAATCAACTACAAGATGTAATCAACACTACTAGTCACCCACAAGTACCAATCTATAGTTCCGGTACAAAGATTGAACACAAGAGATGAACTAGGGTTTGAGAGGAGATGGTGTTGTTGAAGATGTTGATGGAGATTTCCCTCCCCAAGATGGGAGAGTTGTTGGTGATGATGATGACGATGATTTCCCCATCCGGGAGGGAAGTTCCCCCGGCGGAATCGCTCCATCGGAGGGCAAAAGTGCTCCTGCCCAAGTTCCACCTCGAGACGGTGGCGCTTCGTCCCAAAAGTCCTCTCCTCATTTTTTCTAGGTCAAAATGACTTATATACCAGAAGAGGGGCACCGAAGGTGGGCTGAGGAGGGCACAACCCACCAGGGCACACCTGGGCTCCCTGGCGCGCCCAGGTGGGTTGTGCCCACTTGATGGGCTCCCTCTGGTACTTATTGGCTCCAATAATTCTTATATATTCCATAAAAATTCCTCGTGAAGTTTCAGCTCATTTGGAGTTGTGCAGAATAGGTAGCCTGACGTAGCTTTTTCAGGTCCAGATTTCCAGGTGCCGGAATTCTCCCTCTTTGTGTGAACCTTGCATATTATGAGAGAAAAGGCATTAGAATTACTCCAAAAAGCATTATTATGCATAAAAATATCATAAATAACAGTAGGAAAACATGATGCAAAATGGACGTATCAATGGTCTCTCGTTACGCGATGAAGTTGGAGCATGATTTATTTTTTATTGTCTTCCTTATGAGTGGCGGTCGGGGACGAGCGATGGTCTTTTCCTACCAAACTATCCCCCTAGGAGCATGCATATTAGTACTTTGTTTCGATAGCTAATAAACTTTTGCAATAAGTGTGTGAGTTCTTTATGACTAATGTTGAGTCCATGGATTATATGCACTCTCACCCTTCCATCATTGCTAGCCTCTTCGGTGCCGTGCATTGCCCTCTCTCACCTTGAGAGTTGATGCAAACTTCGCCGGTGCATCCAAACCCCGTGATATGATACGCTCTTTTACACATAAGCCACCTTATATCTTCCTCAAAACAGCCACCATACCTACCTACTATGGCATTTCCATAGACATTCCGAGATATATTGCCATGCAACTTCCACCATGCGGTTTTATTGCGACACATACCATCATTGTCATATTGCTTTGCATGATCATATAGTTGACATGGCTTGGCCACCGTTCATATTTTTTTATACATGTCATGCTAGATCATTGCACATCCCGGTACACCGTCGCAGGCATTCATATAGAGTCATATTTTTGTTCTAGTATCGAGTTGTAATTCTTGAGTTGTAAGTAAATAAAAGTGTGATGATCATCATTATTAGAGATATGTCCCATGTGAGGAAAGGATGATGGAGACTATGATTCCCCCACAAGTCGGGATGAGACTTCGGACGAAAAATATAAAAAAAGGAAAGAGAAAAAAAAGAGCCCAAAGAGCCCGAAAGAAAAAAAAAGAAGAAAAAAGAGAAGAAAAAGAAAAAAATGAGAGAAAAAGAGAGAAGGGACAATGTTACTATCCTTTTTCCACACTTGTGCATCAAATAGCACCATGTTCTTCATATAGAGAGTCTCCTATTTTTTCACTTTCATATATTACTAGTGGGATTTTTTTCATTATTGAACTTGGCTTGTATATTCCAATGATGGGATTCCTCAAATTGCCCTAGGTCTTCATGAGCAAGTGAGTTGGATGCACACCCAGTTAGTTTTCTTTTGAGCTTTCATACACTTATAGCTCTAGAACATCCGTTGCATGGCAATCCCTACTCCTTGCATTGACATCAATTGGCGGGCATCTCATAGCCTATTGATTAGCCTCTCAATGTGAGACTTTCTCCTTTTTTTGTCCTCTCCACACAACCTCCACCATCATATTCTATTCCACCTATAGTGCTATATCCATGGCTCACGCTCACGTGTTGCTTGAGAGATGAAAAAGTTTGAGAACACTAAAAGTATGAACCAATTTCTTGGCTTGTCATCAGGGTTGTGCATGATAAATACTTTGTGTGATGAAGATAGAGTATGACAAGATTATATGATTTTGTAGGGATAACTTTCTTTAGCCATGATATTTTGAGAAGACATGATTGCTTTATTAGTATGCTTGAAGTATTATTGTTTTTATGTTAATATTAAAATTTTGTGTTGAATCTTATGGATCTGAATATTGATGCCACAATATAGAAAGATTACATGATAAACATGTTAGGTAGCATTCCACATCAAAAATTCTGTTTTTATCATTTACCTACTCGAGGACGAGCATGAATTAAGCTTGGGGATGCTTGATACGTCTCCAACGTATCTATAATTTTTGATTCTTCCATGCTATTATATTATCCATCTTGGACGTTTTATATGCATTATTATGCTATTTTATATCATTTTTTGGGACTAACCTATTAACCTAGTGCCCAGTGCCAGTTGCTATTTTTCCCTTATTTTTTGTCTTTTGCAGAAAATCAATACCAAATGGAGTCCAAACGGAACAAAACTTTTTGACGATTTTTCTTGGACCAGAAGACACCTAGGAAGCTTCAGGAGGAGGCCAAAAAAGCTACGGGTGGGCCACAAGCTCACCAGGCGCGCCCTAGGGGGGCGCCCTGTAAGCTTGTGGGCCCCCCATAGCCCCTCTAACCCTAATCTCAGCTCCATAAATACCCAAATATTCCCCGTATACCAGAGGCCACACAAAAAATACTTTTCTGCCGCCGCAAGCTTCTGTTCTCGTGAGATCCCATCTTGGGGCCTTTTCCAAAACTCTGCCGGAGGGGGATTCGATCACGGAGGGCCTCTACACCAACCTTGCTGCCCTTCCGATGATGTGTTAGTAGTTTACCTCAGACCTACGAGTCCATAGCTAGTAGCTAGATGGCTTCTTCTCTCTCTTTGATCTTCAATACAATGTTCTCCTCGATGTTCTTGGAGTTCTATTTGATGCAATCTTCTTTCTCGATGCGTTTGTTGAGATCCAATGAATTGTGGATTTATGATCAGATTGTCTATGAATATTATTTGAGTCTTCTCTGAACTCTTTTATGCATGATTAAGATAGCTTTGTATTTCTCTCCCATCTATTGATTTGGTTTGGCCAACTAGATTGATCTATCTTGCAATGGGAGAGGTGCTTTGTTTTGGGTTCAATCTTGCGGTGTCCTCACCCAGTGATAGAAGGGGTAGTGAGGCACATATTTGTATTGTTGCCATTAAGGATAAAAGGATGGGATTTTTACCATATTGATTGGATCTATCCCTCTACATCATGTCATCTTGCCTAAGGCGTTACCCCGTTTTTGTTAACTTAATACACTAGATGCATGCTGGATAGCGGTCGATGTGTGGAGTAATAGTAGTAGATGCAGGCAGGAGTCGGTTTACTTGTCATGGACGTGATGCATATATTCATGATCATTGCCTTAGATATCATCATAACTTTGCGCTTTTTTCTATCAATTGCTCAACAGTAATTTGTTTACCCACCGTATGTGCTCTTTCATGAGAGAAGCCTCTAGTGAAAACTATGGGCCCCGGGTCTATATTTTTACCATATTATTTTCAGATTTATAAAACCAAAAACCCAAAAATACCTTGCTGTAATTTATTTACCTTTACTTTATTTTGCACTTTTATCTTTTATACCTATCTCTATCAGATCTCATCCTTGCAAGTAACCGTGAAGGGATTGACAACCCCTTTTTCGCGTTGTGTGCAAGTATTTGTTTGTTTGTGTAGGTGCATCTATTGGGGACTTGTGTGTTCCTCCTACTAGATTGATACCTTGGTTCTCAAACTGAGGGAAATACTTATCTCTACTTTGCTGCATCACCCTTTCCTCTTCAAGGGAAAATCAACACAAGCTCAAGAAGTAGTAGTCAGCTTGTCTTTGAGTGCCTGGAAACTTTCCTGACACTTTTCTGTCCACTCGAACTTGACGCCTTTATGAAGCAGGTTAGTCAGGGGCTTGGCGATCTTGGAGAAGTTCTTGACGAATCGACGGTAGTAGCTGGCGAGTCCAAGAAAACTTCTGACTTATTTGACATTCTTCGGAGGTGTCCAGTCAAGAATAGCCTAAACTCGCTCTAGGTTGACGGCAATACCATCCTTGGAGATTACATGCCCAAGGTAGGTTACTTCGGGAAGCCGGAATTCGCACTTGGAATACTTGGCATAAAGTTGATGCTCTCAAAGCTTTTCCCGAACAAGACAAAGATGTTCAGCTTGTTCTTCTTTGTTCTTGGAATATACCAGGATATCATCCAGATAAACCACTACGAACTTGTCGAGGTATTCCATGAATATATAGTTCATCAGATGAGAGAATGTAGCAGGAGCATTGGTCAAGCCGAAGGACATGACGGTGTACTCGTATGAACCATATCAAGTAATGAATGCGGTCTTGGGAATATCCTCTTCACGAACACGGATCTGGTGATAACCCAACCTCAAGTCGAGTTTAGAGAACACTGATGAACCAGCCAATTGATCATATAGATCATTGATCCGAGGAAGCGGATATTTGTTCTGAATAGTTGCCTGGTTGATAGGACGATAGTCTTGGACCAAACGATTTGTTCCATCCTTATTCTTGACAAAGAGAGAAGGTGCTCCCCAAGCAGAGGAACTCGGACGAATGAATCCACTGCGAAGAGATTTGTCTATTTCCTCTTTAAGTTCAAGGAGTTCATGAGGCGGCATCTTGTAGGGTCGTTTGGTGATAGGAATGATGCCTGGTTTCAAGTCGATGATGAACTCAATAGCCCAAGCAGGAGGTATCCCTGGGAGTTCTTCTGGAAAGACATCTTGGCTATCGCGAATGATTGTGTGGCGCCCCCAGCTCGATCGTACACTAATCATGCACGCAAACGTGTACGATCAAGATCAGGGACTCACGGGAAGATATCACAACACAACTCTAAAACATAAATAAGTCATACAAGCATCATAATACAAGCCAGGGGCCACGAGGGCTCGAATACAAATGCTCGATCATAGACGAGTCAGCGGAAGCAACAATATCTGAGTACAGACATAGGTTAAACAAGGTGCCATAAGATGGCTAGCACAAACAGGGATACAACAGATCGAACAGGCGCAGGGCCTCCTGCCTGGGATCCACCTAACTACTCCTGGTCGTCGGCGTCCTGGACGTAGTAGTAGGCTCCGTCCTGGTGGTAGTAGTCATCGAAGGTGGCGTCTGGCTCCTGGGCTCCAACATCTGGTTGCGACAACCAGCAAGAAGGGAAAGGGGGAAAGGAGGGGGAAAGCAACCGTGAGTACTCATCCGAAGTACTCGCAAGCAAGGATCTATACTACATATGCATGGTATATGTGTAAAGAGGCAATATCGGTGGACTGAACTGCAGAATGCCAGAATAAGAGGGGGATAGCTAGTCCTGTCGAAGACTACGCTTCTGGCAGCCTTCGTCTTGAAGCAATAGAAGAGATTAGTTGGAAGTTAACCAAACAACAACGTATAGCATAATCCTACCCGTCGATCCTCTCGTCGCCACCATGCGAGAGAGCGACCACTGGGTTATATCTGTCACTTGTAAGGGTGTGTTTTATTAAGTATCCATTTCTAGTTGTCATGAGGTCGGAATACAACTCCGGGTCGTCCTTTTACCGAGGGACACGGCTATTCGAATAGATAAACTTCCCTGCAGGGGTGCACCACATATTCCCCAACACGCTCGATCCCCTTTGGCCGGACACACTTTCCTGGGTCATGCCCGGCCTCGGAAGATCCACACGTCGCAGCCCCACCTAGGCTCAACAGAGAGGTCAGCACGCCGGACTAATCCTAGGCACTCTGGGGTCTGGGCCCATCGCCCAGTGCGCTCCTGCACGTTGCGTACGCGGCCGCAAGCAGACCTAGCAACCCACACGATCACGGCGGTTACGTTAGCGCGGTCCAACACGGCGCGCGCCGCTCAGTCGCTGACGTCAAGAAGGCTTCAGCTGATGCCACGACGCCGGGATACCCATAACTACTCCCGCGTAGTTGGTTAGTGCGTATAGGCCAGTGGCCAGACTCAGATCAAATATCCAATCTCGTTAAGCGTGTTATCATGAAGTAAACGCGAACGCCGACCAGGGCCTGGCCCACCTGTCTCCTAGGTGGTCTCAACCTGCCCTGTCGCTCCGCCACAAAGATCCACTCAAAGGGCCGTTGGGACAAAGGTCCTTTCAGCCCCCAATCCGTGAATCACTCGCGGGTACTCTTCGAGCCGACCCGACTTTAGTCACCATTTGTATAGTATGTATATACGTATAGTATAACCCGTGATCACCTCCCGAGTGATCACGGCCCGATAGTATAGCAAGGCAGACTGACAAGAATGCAGGGCCAATGATGATAAACTAGCATCCTACACTAGGCATTTAGGATTGCAGGTAAGGTATCAACAACAGTAGCAACAATGACAGGCTATGCAGCAGAATAGGATTAACGGAAAGCAGTAACATGCTACACTACTCTAATGCAAGCAGTATAGAGGAGAATAGGCGATATCTAGTGATCAAAGGGGGGGGGCTTGCCTGGTTGCTCTGGCAAGTAGGGGTCGTCAACAACGTAGTCGGTCGGGGCACCAGCAGCTGCGTCGGTCTCGTAGTCTACCGAAGAGAAGAGGGGGGAGAAACAGTAAACACACGGCAATAATGCAACAGGGATGCATGACATGTCTAAACGCAGGGCCAGGGTGAAATACAGCCTAACTAAGCGATTTAGTTAATTTAGGAATTTATCCGGATTTATTTAATTAGGGTTGGACACTATTCATTTATCGAAATCGGTCTAATTGTTCAACGTTCTCATAGCTGCGGGCATCTGACGGGAATACGGAGGATGTATTCGGGTTCGTATCGTCGTTCTGAGCAAGTTTCATGTATAAAATATTTTCATCGGAGTTACGGTTTAAAAGATATGATTTTCTAAAGTTTTTATTAATTTCTGAAATTTTAATTAATTATTTAATTCAACATTATCCGAAACAGTAATTGATGACGTCAGCATGACATCATGCTGACGTCAGCAGTTAATTAAGTTAATTACTAATTACTGTTTAATTAACACTAATTAGTTAATTAGATTAACCTAATCAGGATTAATTAACTAATTAATTAATTAATTAATTATTTTAATTATTTTAATTATTTATTTTTATTTCTATTTTCTTAAAACTGTTTCTGGGCCGTGGGCCCCATTCGTCAGCGTCACAGGGGTTCGGGCCCCACTGGGCAGTGGCCCAGGGGCGGACACGTCCGGGGCGTGCCCCTTTCGGGACCGGACATGTCCGGTGCCCAAAGGGGACGCACGGGCGGTCGGCGGGCGCGGGCGCCGGCGAGGCCACGGCGGGGCCGGAGGCGGGGCGGCGGCGCGGTGGCTGGAGCGGCCGCGGGCGGCAGCGCGGTGGCTGGAGCGGCAGCGGGCGGCGGTCGCGCGGAGGCGAAGCGGGGGGGGGGGTGTTGCTCTTTTTTTCCTTTTCTGTTTCTTTTTCCTTTTCTTTATTCTCTTTTCTCTACTGTTAAATGTTTAGGCCCCAAATGGTTTTTGTAAAAAGTGTGACCTATTTCATAAATACCAGTGCATTATTCCTTAACACCTAAAATTAGTTTGGACAAAACATAATTCCATATTTATTTCAGATTTAATAAATGGTTATTAAATATTATCTTTATCCACTGTTTGAGGTTGTTCGAGTCACTTATCCAATTCCAATGATGTTGGTTTCAATTTTAGAATAGCCTCTGGAATATTTGTTATTTATCTGACATTTTAGTTTCTATGTTGGACAACTTTTATATCCCACTTTCATTTAAATTTGAATTTGACTTAGGAGTTGAAATGCAATATGATGCTAATGATGATTGTGCACTATTAATCATGATGACATGGCCTCATCAAAAGGGGGATCACTGTAGCTTAATACAGGGGGTGTTACAAATCTCCTCCACTACAAGAAATCTCGTCCCGAGATTTAGGAGGTAGAAAGAAACAAAGCGGGGTATTCATCGCGAAGACGATCCTCGCGTTCCCAAGTGGCTTCATCCTCAGAATGGTTTGACCACTGAACCTTGAGGAACTTGATAACCTTCTGGCGTGTGCGACGCTCGGCTTGATCGAGAATGCAGACCGGATGCTCTTTATAAGAGAGGTCTTGTTGCAGTTCAAGCAATTCGTGATCTACTCCGCGGATAGGGTCTTTGAAGCAGCGGCGGAGTTGCGATACGTGGAACACATCGTGAACCTGAGAAAGGTTCGGTGGAAGTTCCAACTGATATGCCACTCTACCACGCCTTTCAAGAACAGTGAAAGGACCAATATAGCGAGGAGCTAGCTTGCCCTTGATCCCGAATCGGTGTGTACCTTTCATCGGTGTGACTCGAAGATAAGCCTTTTCGCCAGGTTGATAGACCATATCTTTGTGTTTGCGGTCATACTGACTCTTTTGACGTTACTGAGCAGTCTTCAAATGCTCGCGGACAACGCGAACTTGATCTTCGGCAAGTTGGATAATATCCGGACCGAAGAGTGGACGTTCCCCAGTTTCTGACCAATTTAGAGGGGTTCGGCACTTTCGTCCGTACAATACTTCAAAGGGGGCCATCTTCAGACTGGCTTGATAGCTGTTATTGTAAGAGAATTCGGCATATGGGAGAGATTCTTCCCATTTCCTTCCGAAGGATATGACACAAGCTCGAAGCATGTCTTCGAGAACTTGGTTGACTCGTTCAACTTGTCCTTGAGACTGAGGGTGAAAAGCGGTGCTGAAGGACAGATGAGTTCCCATAGCTTCTTGGAAACTAGCCCAGAATCTTGAAGTGAATAAGCTGCCACGGTCTGAACTGATAACCAGTGGAATTCCGTGAAGTGAAACAATTCTGGACATGTAGAGAGTTGCGAGCTGACTAGCAGTGATCGTCTCTTTGACGGCTAGAAAATGTGCAACTTTGGAAAGTCGGTCAATGACGACAAGAATAGCATCATTACCTTTCTGCGATTTGGGAAACCCAGTGATAAAGTCCATTTCGACATGGTCCCACTTCCATTCAGGAACAGCAATGGGTTGCAGAGTTCCGGCGGGCCTTTGATGTTCTGCTTTGACGCGACGGCAAACATCACATTCAGCAACATAGCGAGCAATGTCTTGCTTCATGTTTGACCACCAGAATCTTTGACGGATGTCTTGGTACATCTTGGTACTGCCGGGATGAATAGACAACGGAGTGTCGTGAGCTTCTTGCATGACCTCCTGAGTCATACCCAGGTTACCTTTAGAGGGGACCACTAGACGACTTTTAAAGAACAAGGTGCCAGTATCATCAATAGTGAAGAACGAAGGCCTTCCTTCAGCGAGATAGCGCTTAATCTTGTGGGCTTGAGAGTCATAACCCTGCAGCGTCTTGATGCTGTCCACGAGATCTGGTTTAGCAACCAGGGTATTAAGAGAACCCTGGGAAACAACGTGGAGGTTCATTTTGTAGGAGCCTTCAGGAGGGGGAGCGAGTGCTCCAGGAGGAACAATGTGGAGATTCAGCTTTCTGAATTCTTCAATAAGCGAAGGTTGAACTTCGTGAAACTGGAGGTGACTGCAATAAGACTTGCGGCTCAAGGCATCGGCCATTACATTAGCCTTGCCAGGGGTATAAGAAATACCCAAGTTAAAATCCGCTACGGTCTCCATCCATCTCTGTTGACGGAGGTTCAGGTCTGGCTGAGTGAACAGATACTTCAGACTTTGATGATCGGTGTAGATCTCGCAACGATTACCGAGAAGGTAATGTCGCCACTGTTTTAGTGCATGGATGACGGCAGCAAGCTCGAGGTCATGTACTGGGTAATTCTCTTCGTGCGGACGCAATTGACGCGAAGCATAAGCAATTACTCTGCGGTCTTGCATTAGGACACCGCCTAATCCTTGACGGGAAGCATCACAATAGATGACAAAATCCTTCTGGGAATCAGGAGGGGCAAGCACTGGGGCAGAAGTCAGCTTGTCTTTGTGCGTCTGGAAACTTTCCTGACACTTTTCCGTCCAATCGAACTTGACGCCTTTATGAAGCAGGTTAGTCAGGGGCTTGGCGATCTTGGAGAAGTTCTCGACAAATCGACGGCAATAGCTGGCGAGTCCGAGAAAACTTCGAACTTGCTTGACGTTCTTTGGAGGAGCCCAATCAAGAATAGCCTGAACTCGCTCGGGGTTGACGGCAATACCATCCTTGGAGATGACATGCCCAAGGTATGTTACTTCGGGAAGCCAGAATTCACACTTGGAAAACTTAGCATATAGTTGATGCTCTCGAAGTTTCTCCAGAACAAGTCGAAGATGTTCAGCATGTTCCTCTTTGTTCTTGGAGTATACTAGGATATCATCCAAGTAAACCACGACGAACTTGTCAAGGTATTCCATGAATATATAATTCATCAGGCGGGAGAATGTGGCGGGAGCATTGGTTAAGCCGAATGACATGACAGTGTACTCGTATGAGCCATATCGAGTAACGAAGGCGGTCTTTGGGATATCCTCTTCACGAACACGGATCTGGTGGTAACCCAACCTTAAGTCGAGTTTAGAGAACACTGATGAACCCGCCAGTTGATCATACAGATCGTTTATCCGAGGAAGGGGATATTTGTTCTGGATAGTTGCTTGGTTAATAGGACGGTAATCTTGGACCAATCGGTTTGATCCATCCTTCTTCCTGACAAAGAGAGAAGGTGCTCCCCAAGCAGAGGAACTTGAGCGAATGAAACCCTTACGAAGTGAAGCGTCGATTTCCTCCTTAAGTTCAAGGAGTTCATGCGGCGACATCTTGTAGGGTCGCTTGGCGATAGGAGTGGTGCCTGGTTTCAAGTCGATGACAAATTCGACAGCTCGAGCAGGGGGTATCCCTGGGAGTTCTTCTGGGAAAACACCTTGGAATTCGCGAACAACTGGAATGTTCTCGATGCCTTCAAGTGGTGATGCGTTTAACGCATTCAAGGCATAAAGTCTCGCCTCGGCATTTTGGATGATTTGAGCCTGGTAGCTTATTATTTCATCAGAAGGGTGTAGAAGATGGACGATCTTCGTGGCGCAAACTATAGAAGCAGTATGTGCTTTCAACCAATCCATTCCGAGAATGAGGTCGATACTACAAGACTTTAGTATGAAAGGGGAGGCGTGAAACTCCAGCCCTTCAATTTCAACGGTGACGTCGTTGCTACCCATGGAGGTTTGACATTGACCCGCGGGGGTGTGTATTACTATTGCAGTGTTCATGACCTCACATTTAATGTCGTGTTTGTATGCAAATTCTTCGGACATGAATGAATGCGATGCTCCCGAATCAAATAAAACAGAAGCTGGTACTGAATTAACAAGGAGAGTACCCATCACGGTGGCAGGCTGGTCCTGAGCTTCATTGAAATCGGTGTGGTTGGCCTGAATACGCCCATAAGACTTGGCATTGTTGTTGCGAGGCTGATTGTTCCTACGGCCAGTTGCAGGAAGTGCCAGTTGGTTCTGGTTCTGAATGCAGTTCCTGGAAAAATGACCTGGCTGCCCACACTTGTAGCACAGACTATCATTGGGATTGGGAGCAGGAGCTCGGGGTGGTGGAGCTGGAAGTCCTGGCTGCCTAGGTGGTGGAGGCAGGCGTGGTGCAGTATAGGACCGTCTTGGAGCAGGTGCAGCTGGAAGGTACACGCTGTTTGGAATCCAGATCCGACGCTTCTGTGTAGGCTGGCTCGAAGATGAACCAGTGTCACGGTTGCGCCTAAGAGATCCCTGGTGTGCCTGCAGACCAGTCTCGACCTGGATAGCCTTGTTCACCAAGATGGAGAAATTATCAAATTCATGCACAAGGAGCGCTAGCTTGATGTCAGCTTGAAGTCCTTGGCGAAACCTTTCCTGACGGCGAGCATCAGTGGGAATGTCTTCTTCAGCATAGCGGGATAATTCCAGAAACTCCCGCTGATAAGCTTCCACTGTCTTGTTGCCCTGGGTGAGGTTGCGGAACTCTTGCTTCTTCCGGTCCATGATTCCCTGGGGAATGAAACGGGCACGGAAGGCAGCTTGGAAATCCGGCCAAGTGATGACTGTGCCAGCTGGTTGAGTGCGCCTGTGGCTGTCCCACCATTGAGCAGCGGGGCCCTTGAGAAAGAAGGAGGCGAAGGTGACATAGTTTGCAGGGGCAACGCCACCAGATTCCAACTCATAGGTGATGTCGCGAAGCCAGTCATCCGCATCCAGGGGCTGAGTTGAGCTGCGGTAGACGGTTGGGTTGAGGCGCATAAAGTCCTGCAGGGTCCCTGGGCCCGGATACTGGTTCATATTGGGACGAGGAAACTGATCCATGATCCCTTGCATGAACTGACGTTGCAGTTCAAATTGCTGCATCATTCCAGCCATATAGTTCGGCGGTGGTGGATCGTTGGCACCACGACCAGCGGGTCTAACCATCCTGCTGATTTTCAACAGGGGAGGTAGTTTAGTAAAAGCAAGCACGAGTGCTTAGCGACAAGCATGATGTAACTCGACAATAGTTTAAGCAGTGCATCAAATACATAAAAGTAGTCGATTAAGACATACAGATCCATACACAACGTCGGGTACAAGCGGACAGCATAACGGCGCAATTCAAAAGCTAGACATACTAGGCGGCGCGCAGGCACGCGGTAAGGAAGTACACAACAAGAGATAGCAAAGGCTACATCAACGTCGGAGAGAACCACTGTATCGGGGTAGCTGCGAGTGCGGACGACGAATGTTCGTCGCGGAAAGATCCTGTGCTCCATGTGCACTCTGATGTAGAACCCGGTCTCGAGCTGTAAGAAGAGGTCCACGTGTCGGTGTGTGACCCCCAACAATAGGCCAGTCAATACCAGCATACATCTGAGTCCTGCGCGGATAAAGGATGTGCTCCGGATGTATCCCTGCACGAACAGCGGGCAGCAACTGCGTCATAGCATCGTAGAGACGTGCTCGAGTGGCAACCAACTCGACGGCAAGAGCCCGAACAGTGCGATCCAGAGCCTGAGTGCACTGAATCAGAACGCGCGGGTCGTAGCGACGAGGCTCGTACGGGGCACAGATTGCTGTGTAGTATCCGGTAGCATCTCCAGCAGGGGCATACGGAATGTATCGGAACTCGGAGTCATCCAAGATAGCATTGTGCTCCCCTCGTAGACGTACGACAGCGGAGTAGGCGGCATCATGGACTGCCATCTCAATCGTCACGCCTAATCCGTGAAAAAGGTGTAGCTCGGTGTTTGAGTTGTTCTGCTGATCATAAATCCGAACTTCAGCATAGTACTGTTCCTGGTTGAACTCGCGGTAAACCTCATAAACCAAGTACTCAGGGTACCAACGGTAGCCAAGTCGGGTCATGAGAGCGATCAGGACAGCTGGAAACCCAGGGGTATTACGAGCCCAAGTGCGAAGCACAAGCTGTGTCGTAGGACGCGGTGGAAACAAACGGTCCATCTGAAAATAGAGGAAATTCAGGTTTGTCAAACGACAATAAGAGGTTTAACACAACTCGGAGAGAAAGGTTAAACAAAACAATGGAAAGGAAAATGATTATCAGACTAATCAGATCAACGACAGGGAAATCGCACAGATATCCAGCTCTCCGGGTAGACAGAATTTACGAGATCCTAAGTGTCGGCATTAGTAAACTTCATTTAACCCGAGTAGAAGAGAGATCAGAGTCCCAGAGTATAGACGAGGAATAAAAGATCATAATACCACCCAGTTGGCAATGTGGGCCCGTAAGCCACACAGCCAAGTTAGTAAAACGGTTTTCTTTGTCTAGACTCAACTTCGGCCAAGGAATTGGAAAGGGGGATTCCTACAGGCAGTCGGCTCTGATACCAACTTGTGGCGCCCCCGGCTCGATCGTACACTAATCATGCACGCAAACGTGTACGATCAAGATCAGGGACTCACGGGAAGATATCACAACACAACTCTAAAACATAAATAAGTCATACAAGCATCATAATACAAGCCAGGGGCCACGAGGGCTCGAATACAAATGCTCGATCATAGACGAGTCAGCGGAAGCAACAATATCTGAGTACAGACATAGGTTAAACAAGGTGCCATAAGATGGCTAGCACAAACAGGGATACAACAGATCGAACAGGCGCAGGGCCTCCTGCCTGGGATCCACCTAACTACTCCTGGTCGTCGGCGTCCTGGACGTAGTAGTAGGCTCCGTCCTGGTGGTAGTAGTCGTCGAAGGTGGCGTCTGGCTCCTGGGCTCCAACATCTGGTTGCGACAACCAGCAAGAAGGGAAAGGGGGAAAGGAGGGGGAAAGCAACCGTGAGTACTCATCCGAAGTACTCGCAAGCAAGGATCTATACTACATATGCATGGTATATGTGTAAAGAGGCAATATCGGTGGACTGAACTGCAGAATGCCAGAATAAGAGGGGGATAGCTAGTCCTGTCGAAGACTACGCTTCTGGCAGCCTTCGTCTTGAAGCAATAGAAGAGATTAGTTGGAAGTTAACCAAACAACAACGTATAGCATAATCCTACCCGTCGATCCTCTCGTCGCCACCATTCGAGAGAGCGACCACCGGGTTATATCTGTCACTTGTAAGGGTGTGTTTTATTAAGTATCCATTTCTAGTTGTCATGAGGTCGGAATACAACTCCGGGTCGTCCTTTTACCGAGGGACACGGCTATTCGAATAGATAAACTTCCCTGCAGGGGTGCACCACATATTCCCCAACACGCTCGATCCCCTTTGGCCGGACACACTTTCCTGGGTCATGCCCGGCCTCGGAAGATCCACACGTCGCAGCCCCACCTAGGCTCAACAGAGAGGTCAGCACGCCGGACTAATCCTAGGCACTCTGGGGTCTGGGCCCATCGCCCAGTGCGCTCCTGCACGTTGCGTACGCGGCCGC